>CM076150.1:40905341-42105341 GCA_038025085.1 Tetragonia tetragonoides | reverse complement strand
TTTTTGCTTTTTCATATATTAAGCAACTTGGAAATAAATTTGAGGCTCTCATGGTCTCTCAAATGCGTATCAGAAAATCAATCCTGACCCATCTCCATGGTCAAAAGGTTACCAATGTATGGTAGTTAACTTAAAAGAGTATCACTGGCAGGGGATAAACGATGTCGTTTCTTTATGGCTGTTGTCTGTCGAGCCTATTGTCCCTCATTCTCTTTCTAATTCAAAGTTTGGGTCAATTATCTCTTAAACCCCGTCAGGTACAGCACAATACAGAACCAATTCATGAGAAATCCCAGTATTTCGCTACTCCGTACAAAACATAAGTTCAAGGAGAATCCCGTCTGAACACTGATATGAGTATTTAACTATGAACAAAACTTGAAGGAGAAGATTAGATGAGAGCCGAAGTTCAACGAGTATCATCCAATGGAGTTAGATCGGCAAAATATAATTGAAGGCATGGTATTGGAGGAAAATCACCAAAAGCAAACATCCACAGAACTCACGTTTAAAATAAGATTTCCCATGCTAAAATATAACCAAAGTATTGGGTAATCATAGAGTGCTCTAAGTATCAAAATTTTGATCCCAACAACGACCAACTCCAAAGCCCAAGCCATATCATCTAGCTACATCAAAATATCTAGAGAACACCCTTACAGTCCAGTGAATGCCTTCTTTCCTCCAGCAGAAGCTCCAGCTGCGATCACCTTCAGCACATTGAACCTCACTGTCTTTGACAGAGGCCTGTGTAAGACATCCAACAAAAAAAAAAGACAAATTAACAAGATTTCTAATAATTTCTTGAATCCATTTCAGTGACAATCTTTGTTTTGCACAAACAATGCTGCTTCACATCAACTTTTAAAATGAAATTTCCAATATTAACAATTGTTCACATCGCATTTTGGAAAGGACTCTTTTTAGTTTGGTCCTTCGACATCCCAAAATGGACACCATATGGACATATATCACATAAAGAGATGCAGAAGGGCCAAGAAGTAAATTATAAAACCTTGAGCAAAATAAAAAACATTGTAGCCTTGAGATTCTAACCTGCACTGGCCAACAATAACGTGATCTCCTTCCTTGACACGGAAGGCAGGTGATACATGTGCAGCAATGTTAGAATGCCTCTTCTCATACCTGAAGACAATATATCAAATGTATGATCAGAAACAATGAACTAACAGTCATAATTACACAATACAGGAAAAAAGCTAACAGCTTCATCTTGCCTCTGATATTTCTTGATATAGTGGAGGTATTTTCTACGAACAATGATGGTCCTCTGCATCTTAGCACTATGGCAAGTTCCAGCTAAAATACGCCCTCTGATTGAAACGTTACCAGTGAAGGGACATTTCTTGTCAATATATGTTCCTGTCATCAAAATACATTGCTTGTTAGAATGACTAATAAGAACAATCAACACAGATACCCTGGCCACTGAGATAATCAGGGAAATTAATGTAAAATAAAATTGGCGGTTGCTCACAGATAAACCAAGTGCAAACATCATTTTCTACTTCCAGCACAAGAGAAAAGAAAAAAAAACCAGTAACACACATGCCACTGAAAAAACCAAAATTATTTACTTTTATACCAGGCAAAGCTACACAAGGAGCAGAGATAATAGCATTAGGATAAAAATAATGAACTGAAGAGAGAAAAAGAAAAACAGAAGCGGCTGACAAGAATGCAATTCTACCCTGGTAGCTTAAGAAAAAATAGTTCCCTGTTTGTTTACTATAATGTAGGAGTATTAAAGATATACTCCCACAACAGTTCATGTGCAACATTTAACTTGGACACGCTGAAAAGGGTACAAACAAAACAACGAATAATGTAGATACGCAAGGTTAGTACTTGCTTCCCTTCAAACTAACTCCTTAGTAAGCAAACATCTGAAGGTTTTCCTGTGCGGGCACTTTTTACTTTCTGCCATCCCTTTACATCAAATGTATGTGGGATTCTAATATAAAGATGTGCACCATATCTCTTCAAATTAACCAAATCCCTAAAATTGCATTTTTTGTTTTTTGATCAGTTTATTTTATAAAGATAATATGGGTATCCAAGCTTTGCTTGAATAATTCCCATGGGCCCTTAAGGGAACTCATATTGGGATCAAGATCCAGGGCATCAACTACATCCTGTAATCAAGCTAAATCTCTATCCCCATCTCACATAATCCTATATTTTGACTAATGCCACATCTATAAGACAAAAAACCACCAGGTCGACAACAACTTGCCAACCACTCCGTACCTCCAGACGCATCTACAATAGCATTTTTATGTTAAAGAGGGAATAGGCAAAAGAATAACTAATGCCCTTAATCGTTGGCTCTATAAGAAAGCTCCAAAAAAAAGGAGTTTTGCACCGGCTGAATAATGAAACATCTGCTGAGTCCTCTAAATTGAAAGGGCACTTGGACAACTCAATCAAAAATATAGCACGAACTTTGAAAGAAAGCAACAGTTCGACTTATCTTCATGTCCTAAGATTATAAAGATTCATTTCAAGTCAACAAACAAGAGTGAATAAAATTCACGAAAATGAGTTCTTGACAGTCATACTATGATGGAATGAACTTCTAAAAACATCCACAAAGGCTGAAACAGCGGCATAACCCAATCTTTAATCTTCCAGCTTGTTTGACATAAATGCATTCATTGGCAGCATGAAAGTCACTCACACTCTTCCAATACACTTGTAGGAAACCCAGACCCACATGTCAAGACTAATAGTTTCAATACTTAAAAGAAATCATTTAACAACCTTACATAGACCAACACCCCGTATGAAACTCCATTAGTAACAAGTAACAGCAAAAACCTGCCATTTCTCAAACTAACTATATCAAATTTGCTCCTTTACTTCTTTCCAAACCAAACCAAACACATCCCAAACAAGCTCAACAATAACCATTCCTCTAAGGTATAGAGGTACACAAGCCATTGAAGGCGCAAATCCACAACAAAAGTAACCAAACTGTCCAAGAATCCGAGGTTGGACGGGTGTTTTATCATGAAGAGAAAAGTTGCTAGAAGAAGATACATCGATACACCAATTAGTGTGTCTAGCTAAAAAGCAAACACCAATGACAAGGCTCTCAATCCTATAGACACACAAACACCTACACCGAGGTACCGCAGCAAGAAGATAAATACTCTTACTCAGAAACCACAACCTTAATTGAAGCATTAACTCTTCTAGTCATCACAATGTTCCCCGTCTCTAGGTAAAACCATCCATCAATACCAACACTTTTGAGTGAAACAACAAGAGAAACAACATAAACTATAAACCACAAAGTTGCAACCTTTACTAAAGATATCCCCATAACAATTGACATTTATGGTACAATCTCCCCATTGAGTCTCGGTCAATAAAAATTGCACATTTCTAACACTATACATTTAAAATTCAAGCTTGAGACCATTTCAGGTAATCCTCCTCCACAACCTCAAAAGACAAATATATAGTCCAAATTTTTTCATAGATAATGTGATGAAAAAAATACCTTCAATAGCATCCCTAGGAGTCTTAAATCCCAAGCCAATGTTCTTAAAGAACCGATTTCCACCTTTCCCAGGCCTCTTTCCCTTTCCTGATATCTTTGAGCTGCAAATCACCATTTTCCATTTCATTTCATTTCACTTCACATCAAAACTAAAAACGAAACAAAAAAGAAAAGAAATACTCGAAGATATAATCAATATTAATGGTACCTTAGAAAAACTTTGGGCTGCTTCAAAAATGCCTTCTCAGTCTGCAGAAAAACAAGCAACAAATCGAAACGAAAAAGAATGTCAATACAAAGAAATTGTGAAATTAGTCAGGAGTGATGTTGCAATGTGATGAAAGTGATTATCATTAACCTGTTCTGCCATGGTTGAGTTGCTGTAAGTTCGGGTTCAATGGAAGCAAAGGAGGCGCCAAAGGATGAGAAAGAAAGAGAGAGTGAAGATATGCAGCAGAAACCCTAGTTTCGTTCACTGACGAGACACAAAGTATAAAAAGGAGGAGACTTAAAGCTGTTTGGGCCAATCACTATGGGTGGCTAGTATAGCTCCTTTTCTCGCCCAAGTAAGGTTTTGAAAGTACACTTGCTAATCACGCTCAAATAAATTTTCATTTGGGCTTGCATGTTAACGAATTGGGCCTAATGAAAAAAAATGTAATATTTCATATAGAGTACTACGGTCAACCGAGTAACTCAATTTATTTATTTTTTTGTGCAAGTGAATGACGATCAAGGCACCCCCGTTACATCATGTTTGACTCTTGTGTTCAATAGCGAATATATAAGATTAGCTGAACAACCAACGCAAGCGCTGACCCGGTCAACATAGCACCAACAAGGGGAGGCTAGTATAGCTCCTAGAAGCCAGCAGACACAAGGCATGAGGAGAATAGGATTCGAACGCATAACCTTGCCTTACCAAACCACTGGGAAGTAAGCTTAGAACAAGGCATTATCTTGGGCTTTTTTTCCTTTAAGTTTCATATTACATATAAGGCTTTTGACAATTTGGCAATAGTATATAAATTGTTAATTTTTCACTTTATCCTTTAATATTTTTTTTCTCTTCATTTTGATATTTAATGACCAAGGAGGACAATAAATCAGGTATACGCAATTTCCCATGGAGACAGGCAGACAGCCAAATAGGTGGTGGTTTCCTTCCTGATCCAGTGGCAAAATAAGGAGTGCGACATTAGCTGCAAAACAGCAATCCCCCAATGTTGGGCATCGTAATCTACATAAGATTTGTTATTAGTAACAAAGTTGTGATGGAAATTGCCAACGGATGAATTTGCTGCATTGACAAATCTTAAATAGAAGACTGTCGCTCATTGAACAGTTAAACTGGTTACCGAAAAAATTATATTGAAGTACCTCAAGTATTGGATTGAGGAGTGAAAGACAGTAAGAATATGATTTGTTTGTCATGTACAGGGAGTACGAAAATTTTACTTTTTACTTCAGGGGAAAAAGCAAAGAAAGAAAAGCCCTCCCTCAGTTTCTCAATTGTGCATGCATGGGTGATAAACAACAGACCACCAACATAGCCTATCTAATTCCCCCACCACCACCGCCTCCGATGAGGTATTGATTTATAGCTGCAACGAACTCGGTTGTGGTTCCACTTCCCCCAGTGTCCACTGAGCTAAACTTATGCATCCCCTGCAGCACCTCATTCCGTCTGCACCCAGAAAAGATTTTTTAAACTAAAGAGCAAAACATAATATTGTCAATTGCAGACTATTTTATCTAAGTGCATGGGCATAATTGAATATTTCACTGCACATATGGTACAACGAAATTGAAAATATCCTACTCCAGATTCCAGAACTTGCAAGTATAAGACCACATCAGACTCGCCACTAAAAAGTTTACAGAAAACTAAGGGCTTACCAGGCCACAGCCACTTGCCAGCCAAATTGAGAACAATAATAGGATTTTAAAATGCTGTTCCAGCTCTCGACATAGGAGTACCAGCAACAAAGAAGACTTGCATCTCTCCATTCCTTAAGTGACAATGTTCTTTGACAGCGAAACCTTACAAGAAATCAGGGGATATTGCAGTAATCAAGCTCACCCAGCCATCATAACTAAGCTCGCCTGACTTTGGCCTCAAATTAGCAGTACACGAAGCGATGTGTTTAAAACTCACAACTTCCACCACTACTGTACTAAAGGACCCCTACTATAAGCACTTCCTCTTTATCTCAAGTCAGAACCCACAACTACTGCCCAAAGAGAATACATAAATCCCAACCTAGACCCACTAATCCGCTAACTCCGTCGCCACCAAGATCTGAACCACAAATGCACACATTAAAAATTCTCACCAATTCGACTAAGTCCCACTAGTTCAATCGCCAACAACCTCAACCAAAACCATCATGTTCAACAACAACAGCATACATGCTCAAACATTCTATTTTTTCTCTCACACTACTAGTTTGATGGCCTAACATGTCTCAGTGCAATGACCCTCCTTCCACCCACTCACCCCCCAACCAACACACACCATCAAAGGGAAACACCACAAAGAATAGTACTCCGTGCAACCATTACACAGTATTGTTATTGATTTACCAGGCAACAGAAGAAACTGATATTAAAAGCCTTAATATCTGACATAAAAGTCTAATGACCGGATATTAGGCTCCTGACGTCAACTATTTGTCTTCTAAAATTACTAAATGGACGTTGCTTACAGATTTTCTTACCAAATTCATAGCAACCATCATCCAATTTCTAGCAATCAGGTTCTCAAACTATGACCAGAATGATCACATAAGGCTGAAGCCAGAAGGGAAGGAAGAACAGAAAACAGAAGGTCACCTTTTGGCGTTTTGGATTTGGACCAGGATTAGAATCTTCTGGTCGTCGTGATGTCCCGACCTCAGAATCCTCTGCCTGCGAACACTTTTAAGGTTATATTTGATTCACTTATGCATTGACCAAGTTAACAACCAAGCCAAAATTTCTAGTAAGTAGAGGCAAACAAATACAATAATGTGAAGAGAGTGAAATACTCACTAGAGTTGAAGAGGTGCCATCATTATGCTGTGAAGTATCTGCTTCCCCAGGGCATGCAACATTTTGCTCTGTACCAGCATCCTGTGTGATAACAGGCATAATTTGCTGAAGCATCCGGGATAAGAAGATTCCTTCCTCAGTTGCCCTTGGTTCTGCTTCATCTGCAGCCTGACTGTTAGTCCTGCCCTGCTCAGTAGCAGACCCCATAGCAGTTGCCTGAGAACCCTCACTCTCTACATGGAACTCACCACCAGGGAAGAGTTCCCTCAGGAGTTGGAGTATCCCAGAAGGGATCTGTCCATCTGAAAGTTGGTCACTTTGAATTCCTCCTGTAGAGAGGATGTTAATATCAATGGTGCGAGATGCAGCTCCCCTTTGTCCAAGGCCTGAAGTTGGGACTCGCCCTGCTCAGTGAACAGTAGGGAACTTCTCAGTCTAATTTCCAAAAAATGCCACATACACTGATCAAGCTTAGTATATCTAAAAGGAATAAAACCAAAACTACAGACAGGATATGAATGTTATATTACATATAAACAAAGGCAGCATGACATGCAATATCAAAAATACCCGTTCCTTGCAAATTGACTCGGAAACCATGACCAATAGACATCCCATATTCCCATGTGCCTACCAAATACATCTAGAGTTACAACCCAATTTTAATAGTCTGTGCAACTACTCTATACTTTTGTGTCTTGGTATTAGATCCTTCAGTCCATTTGAAAGCCCAAGACAACAGTATAATCTCCCTAGTGTCAAAGCAGAGCTTCGAACAGAAACCAGATATTACTAAATCCAATTATCCAAGTCCATCGTCCGCTTTCATGGTTCGGGGTTCCAGTCCCCTTTTCCCAATTCAAGTGTAGTGGAAAGGGGAACAAGCAATTTCTACACTATTCCAGCCAAAAGTAACAGACAGAAATTAATAGTAATGTAGCTCCTGAGTCCTGACATCAGCTGTGTTCTGCTCCTCTTCCCTGCGCCAGCAACCAAAACCCCTCAGACTCCTTGCTTCTAAGTAAAATCTTCACGTATATTCACGGGAGGAACAAGAATAAATATTTAACACGTTTCATTATGTCTAACCTTAACCTTTAAACCTAAGGAATATTCTTTCCAAGCATATCTCTTATTTTGTCTAAATGAACAAATCAAAAGCTATCTTCTCACAAGTTAACAAAAAATCCACAGTAACAAATTAAATAGTGAAAACTATAGGAATTAGCAAATCCAAGTACTCATCTAGTTACCATTTGCAGCAGGATCCTCATCATTTTGTTGATAAGATGCCGATTCACTATTTCTATGAGGCTCAGTTTGGATGCCACTAGAGTGATTATCACCAGAAACGTGATTTCCAGTTCTACTGCTCAAGTTTCCAGTAGCTAAATTCGAATATCTTCCAAGGGAAGGATAAAGTAACCCCAATGAACCACCAGGAGATTCTGAAGGTAAGCGATTAAGATCAGGGTCCGCAGCCATCACTGTTCTAAAAGGCAAAACACGAACAGGTGCTCCATTGTTTGACGATGGAGCATCTGAGGCCCTAGTAGAAGGTTGGTTACTCGGTGTTTCCTCACTGGCCGATGAAGGTCTTTGACCGGATGGAAGCTGAGACCCAGTAGGTTCTGCTTGATGAGCTGATGGGCCTACTGGCAATGAGGAAGCTAATTAATAGTAATTACAATAGAACTTTGTATCTTACAGAAATGAACAATAAATGCAACCAAAACAAATTTGTGAACCTCTTCGTATTTGTATATCTATACGTCTAGGAACAAAGCCAGTACCAAGGCCATTAATCGAACCAGAGCCAGACTGTGCAGTGCCTGAAATAGGGGTACTGAAACTTGTTCCGGGCTGGAAGGGAAGAGCCTGTAAAAGTTTTTCAATTAGCATAACGCAAAAAAAGAACGGCAAAAGATATATGTCTAAGTTACCCCAGGATATACCTGAACCATGAGCGGATTAGGCCCAGATGGAGAAATAAAAACTGCAGGTCCCGCATTGACCACAGCTTCTGACTGCAAACAAGAACAAAGTCATCACAACAAATGAAACCATGGTGCCATTTAAGAAAATAAAAGGACCTGCTTAGAATAAAGTGTACACCAACCGATGATCTGCCAAGCCTGAGCGTCGTAACTGTGCGACCAAGCTCAAGAAAATAGGCCCCCAAATTTTGAAGAAGAACCCCAGTCCTCAATGCACTAGACTGAGCATTTAGTCTCGCCTCTGGATTGGTCATATCTGCTTGACTCCCAAGTTGTGTTGCTAGTTGCTGCCAGCACAAGGTAAATAATTAGCTAGCTCCAAACCGGAGTACATAATTCCACAATAGAGTGGAGGGGTTATTTTTGGTTACGAAAAAAGTTATGGAAACTTCCCAACACTTGAGATAAATAATTTTTAGCAAAACCAAAAACTATACTGGTCAGGTAACACATCACAGAAACAATACTATTTTCGATGTACACATATCTTGACGAATATTACGCAACATACAAGCAAACATTCTTGAATTTGCTGATTCAACATCTGTCTTGTAGAGGACAACAATTCTGCTAATGATGCAGGAGAAGGAAGCCCTTGCTGTGAACTTTCTGATTGAGTAGAGGAACCGGATCCACCTTCATTCACATGAGAAGCCGAAACCCCATCATTATTCTCATTGGGCCTTCCTGTAACACAATAATTTGGCAAAAATATATTTTATACGACAGATAAAATAAATACAAGCAAATTAAACAATACTACATGCAAAAGCAAAGTTGAAGCAAACCGTTGTTGATAAACTCCTGACTCATATGGCTTAGGTATTGTGATAAGGTTGTAAGAGCATCAGGAACAACCTGCAATACCCAAGAACAATTTGTGGTTCAATTAAAATAAAAATGGCCCAGCTACAGCATAAGCAAAGCATTGGAAAACAGCAAACTCACTGGGGCTTGTAAGGACCCAAATGAAACAGCTGCAGGGATTCCAAATGCACTTTGTAGCCTTGATCTATCAGTTTGGCCTCTCATTCCAGATTGTTCAGGTTGTGTTTGTGATGTATCTGTAGTGCCACTCACAACAGGTGCCCCTGCCTGTCTTTCAACACCCTGATCCTGCACAAAAACACCCCTACTTTATGGCATGACTGATGTCTATGGTACACAGAGAGAGAGAGAGAGAGAGAGAGAGAGAGAGAGAGAGAGAGAGAGAGAGAGAGAGAGGAGGGAGGGAGAGGGAGAGAGGGAGAGAGAGAGAGGGGGAGAGAGAGAGAGAGAGAGAGAGGGAGGGAGGGAGGGGGGGAGAGAGAGGAGGGGGGGGGGAGAGAGAGAGAGAACACAACCCTCCAATTTTCATAGGGGTGATAAGGTCTTCGATGTGACTTGTAGTGCTTCAGATTTTGATTTGATGTACTGACGATATGGCTTACTGTCCGTAGCATATGGCATGAGGCTTCTTGATACACTCCCTAGGAGGCGAGCCTTGAGGATTTCTGAAGCTATTTAAGACTGACTTGTGTATGTGGTGTCCTTTTTAGTTCCTAAGGTTTTGGTCTTAAATAGGAAAAATAACATAGAAGAAAGAAGGAAAGACCTGGTGTGACTAGTCTGACTACTCGAGGGTTTTCTTTTGGTAGTTTCTTCTCCATTAAAAACTCTTTTCTAATATGGCTATATTACTCATATTTTTTACCATCAGATATAGAATACATTCTGAGAAGAAATATTGTGATAGCTTAAAGGTGCATATTCGAGATAAGAATTACCCTGACGTGAGTCCCTTCACTGCCATTTCCTGGATTTGGGACACCGATAGAACCTAGGACAGCAGATAAGATCTGCACAAACAACAAGAAAACACACAAGAAGAATGGAATGTCAAGCAGCAGGAAATATATACTTGTAGATCAGCATCTGATACAGAGGTATAACCTCACCCGACTAATATCTGGAAGTCCTCTATCCCCAAGTCCAGGGCCTCCAGGCATGTTGAACGTTTCAACAACAATACCAGGAGCAACTTGATAGAATTGACCTCGAGCACCACTAAAAGATCGATCAAAAGCTGCAATAATATCACAATCAGTTGTCTCTAAGTAGAGAACTGCAGCTCAAATCCAAGTATTTTCAAGTACCACAAGTCCATAACCGAGTGATAAAGTTACAAACTTAACAATTACAAACAATCAGGTATCTTCAAAGGCTAAAATTAACATGAAGTATGCTCCGAAGTCCAGACCAAATCAAAAGAGACCATTCATTGCGAGAAGTGCATATAGCATATTTTACGATGTCCATCGCATTTGTTACCCATACTATACCCAGTAGGAACAACCATTCCTGCAAAATTGGGAGCTCTTGATTGTTTTAGATTTTATTCAACGCCAATAACTCATTAAATGACCCAATTTCCAGTTTCTGAAGTTTCATAAGGGTCCAACTTTGAAGTTTCAAGCACTTGCAAGTTGCAAACCAAATGATCACGCCAGACATTTCACTAAATGTTCTGCAGAAAGTCCTTAGTGGAAACTGTACAACTATGATAGTATGATGCCAGACTGCAGAGAAAGGATGATAAATTATATTGGTACATTCACACCAGTCCCCCCCCCCCCCCCAACCATGAAAAAAAAGAGGAGAGCAAAAGCAACACACGCAATAAGTTTAAAGCAGTCTCAAACAACCTACAGCCTAGTTACTTTTGTTTAAGCTGTCAAAAAGTGAAAATGTTAATTGATCGGAATAAAATTTCAGAACATTAGAAGCTAACTGTTGATTCCCGAGTTAAACCCAGCACAATTCAAAGTTATAAGACAGGTATTCTCTAACATAAACCAGTTTCCTTCCTTCATATAGCATAAAATTTAATTAAGGAACAAAACTGCTTGACAAAGACCCAAATAGTATATGATCACTCCCTAGTGTACTTGACAAAACCGAGAAAAGAACAGATAGATACTAACACGCCGCAAGCCGTTTATCAATGCAGTAAACAACATGTTACTCCAACTACTTATTCCATCTCAAGCACTCATGGTTGGATATTCGATACCCCGACACACTAAATACTCCATTTTACGCCAAAAACATGCAAATTATTCCGCGGGGGGGGGGGGGGGGGGGGGGGGGGGGGGGGCTCGAGTCTGACATTTGGACACAAACCCATGTCAGTCACTTGCAACCGAGGCCGAGTAACATATAAACAGCCAGCAAGTGAATTTATATTTGTCAAAATAGATGAGGGCATATGAAGTCAAACCTGGATCAGGAGGTAAATTCTCAGATGAAGATGAAGCTGGTTCTCGGACTACTAGGTGCAGAGTATGGCCATCTTCCACATCTAACTCAAGTTAAGTCGAACTAGATAATAACAAAGTCTGATAAAGTGTGTTTATGAGAACAAATCAAGGGCAATAAAAGTGTCAAATCTCATACTCTGCCTGTCCCCGTTTAATGTTTCACTTACTAAAGTAATGTCCAAATAGAATTATCAGTTAATGTTCGTGGCAACTTGTCCACTTTCAACAGTGTAGGAGTCAGAGTAGGCTATAGGGCAATTTTTTAGCTTTTTTGGTTTATAATGGAAACCATAGAATGTCTCAATATTGCCTCTTTTCCAAATTGGAGTAAAAAGCCATTAAATTCCATTCCCATCAAAGGTCTAATGGAAACAACTTTTTGCTATCGCAAAGGAACAAGGCCACAACACTGCCATAGGAAGTACATATATTGCATTGCAGATGAGATACCTGGAGAAGCTTGAGTTAGTTATTCTAAACTGTTGGCTGGGCTGGGTACTAAATCTACTACTCAATAGCCTCTCCTTAGCTAGGTTTCACATTCTCGAGATCAAGCTCGAGCTAGACTCCCACAATAAATTGAACTTGAATCAAGATCAGCTCAATCACTTAAAAATAAAAATGAGTTAATAAATGAAAGCCTGCCTAGGATCACAAGTTTCTGAGCGAACACCACAAGCAAGCTTAACCTTCAAGCTTGTGTTCTGCTCATTCCTAAGCAGGCCAGCGTAAGCCGAGCTTGTAACTGTCATGCTCAAACATTCACAAGCAGTAAGGGCCCTGCTAGCCCTTCTGCCAAATAGAGGGGGCTTGGCAAATCAACAACTTCAGTTTGCACTCAATATGAAAACTCATATTAAACCAAAGCAAGGTCTTTGAATCTTTTTTGCGGAGGGCAACAGTGTATAAGATAATCCAGACACATGGTAGCAAAACTAACAGAAGATGGTACCTCTGACATTGGAATAAATTGTTATCCAGATCAACGTAGAACAAAGTATCACATCAGAAATTGTCTAGTTCTGAGCAGGCAGAAGGAAATGCAAGGACTTTGACCTTCAAAAATTTGTGGAGCTCGTTGGCATTAATGGATATCCAAACAAAACCCAATAAGGGAAAAAATAAAATAAAAAAAAGTTCGTTTTTATTTGGGGGGGGGGGGGAAGGGGGAGGGAGTTATGTAAATTTTAGACAGTTACAGGAAGAAACATAACTCAAACTTCATGAAAACTCTAAGCAAAATGATGTAAAGATAAGACAGACAGTACTAAGCAAAGACAATAGCAGATGACATACTATTAGGTGGAAGCACAATTTACCAATCAAGAAGTGCCAGCAAAGCTCCACCAGATCACACATATAATATTTGATGTCATAGAAAAAAATGGCAATAGAATACAAGAATAATTACAAATTTAGAACATATGGAAAAAGGATACGATATGCAGACAGTAGCTGATCATCCTTGAGAACCTTTCCACGGCATATAAGTCGCTGATGCTCTGTTATAACACCAGTCACAGAAGCAATCCGCTCTTTCAAGATAGGTACAGGCATCTGGAGCACATAAACATGACAGAACAATGATTCAAAGACAGTAGACCAGCATAAAAGCCGCATAAAGTTGCAGCATTACCTTAATAGCTAGAAGAAAAAAAAGGCGATCCAAAGTCCATTTACCTGTTTATCTACCCGTAGAGAATATGTTTGAGAATCCATTGTCTTCACTTTTATTTCTATAGGGGTCTCAGAACTTCCGGCTACGTCCTGCATTGATACCTCAGTACCACTTTCCATCCTCTACAAACCATGAAACCACAATAAAATCATCAAATAGATAAAGAAGAGACTTAATATAAAGTCTTATTTTACTTCTGTAATCTGTACTTCCTCTTTAACAGTTGATGAAGAGGAGCTTGGAAACATCAAAATAATCAAATCCATCTAGAAACACAAAATTTTCACAACACATGGAGACTCTACAGCCCATTGATCAAAACTTTGTTACATATCTCCATGTGATGATCACTTGCTTTACGTGACTCAGGTACTTTGTAAACTACAGCACTACCTGTCAGTAACAAAATTTGCGCTTGATACTGATATATTTCCCCAGAATAATGATACTTTTGTTTAAGTAACACCAATTCCAGAGGGCATTAAAAGTCCTAAGGCAAATGCAAACATAAACACCTTCCCAACAAAAAAACCCTGCAAGTACCCAAATCTGCATTCGCATTTATTCTCACACATCTACCCAAATATTAACATAACCCCAGTGCCCCCCGACTAGGCTGGGTAAGGGAGGTCACACATCTACGCATTTCAAATATTGAAATGCCAATTGTTGCCTAGATGTTAAATGCATTTTGACAACTGTTACAAGTTCTATGCACTCTTGTCATTCAATTAACATTTAATTTGATTTCAAATGTGAATCAGTAGGAAACATCAATTACACCCACACACTTCAAAACACAGTAAAATGCATGGTAGAAAGCCAATATGACTTTCGGTTGTTGTATTGTGGTCAATTACAGCAGAAATGAAAATGTGCGGCATGTCCCAATAAGCACCCAATTAATGTCCTATCTTTTCATTGAGACTGCATGGAAAAGCAATCAGCCTAACCAGCATGAATGCAATTAAACACACAGCTCAGAGTCACCAACAGAGCTAAACCACCACCACCACTGTCCACCAACACCCCATGAAAAAGGGTGTAGGAAAGAGCTAGCACTATGAAAACCACATTCGTATGCATTGCAAGTCAAGTCCATATGAAGGCAACAACGGTAACAAGTATTTCACAGCATATATTCACAGTCACATAATGTCACATCAATGCCCCTTGCCAAGGCCAGAGGGGGGGGGGGGGGCAAATTATTCTTGATGCCCTTACAAAATATGATCAACAATGCTTTCACCAAGAAAACCAAATACCCAAATGAGAAAATTGGTTTCGAAAACCCTAATCAGATCATTGAGCCATAACACTCCATAATATCAGAAAAACCTAATTCCACTCTCACTCCCAACACGACACCATATCAAACCCAGAAAACTAGAAATGCGATTAAAAAACCTCGCAAATAAAAAGCAATCATGAAACGTATAGTTACCCTAACAAGTACAGCAATTCAAACAACAAAAGAACCCAACTTTATGCCCTTTTCAGCAACGAGTGACCAGTAGCCCTAATAAAGTTTAGGGCTTTTCGCAATCATCAATAATAAAACCATGAAATGCTAGTTGAACCCAAAACACGAAACAATAGAATTCAAGTAAACAAAAGTAGGTACAGCCATATATGATCAATTAAAAAATAAAACAAAAAATAGAGTAATAGTAATAATAATCACCAACAAAGTGGAAGATCAAACAAACCTAATAATAATAACAAAATCAGCTTCTTCGTAGAGTGAACCCTTGTTGATTGAGAGAAACCCAGATACTACTATACGCTCAAATGTTTTGTGTCTAGATATTCTCTCTCTAGAATCACTCTCTCTCTCTCTCTCCTTCGGGCTGCACCTGTATTATCGGATTCCTTTGCTTTGCTTTGATATATTTCTCTTTCTATCTTTCTTTCTTTCTCTCTCCGTTAAAATGCTTATGGCTTAATGGTGATGCTTATCTGGCAGCTGCGTGGCAATTGAAGGGGAAAAAGGGCACATGGGATGTGGACCGTCTGATTCGAACCCACGTTATTGTTTCATCACACACACTCTCTCTCTCTCCTCTCTCTCTCTCTAAGGCGGCGTATACGGCGGTTTATGTTGTCTATCAGCCCGGCCCCCTAAATTTGTCTCTGGTCCCGCTTAAATTGCCGCCGCTCAAAATGCACATTTACATACTCTTCACTCTTTCTACTTTCTACGTTCTACACCCTGTTCTATTTTCTTTTCCTCTAATTTATTTATTTTTGAGATCGGTCATGTTCTTTTCAACGGAACGGCATGGAATGGAATGATGCGGTGCAGTGCGGATATTGAAGACATTGTGAGACAAAATAAAATACCGAATGCGGAACGGAACGAAGCGGAATGCGGCATAGAAACAACGAAAAGAACAGAAGTATTCTTTTAGGTGTGAAGGGGTGACCACTGACCAGTCCTTCTGCTTTATTGTCAAGGGAGAGGAAGGAAATTAGTAGGAATCAAACATCGGTGCGCTTGAAAACCCAATGGGACAACGCGTGGTAGATTAGGTCTAGCCTGGTGGGTAAGACATTGTTTCTTTACTTTAGTCACGGACTCGTGAAAGTGGAATTTGGACTGTAAACGAGCCAATGAAAGCTTACTAACATAACTAGACAAATGTCGTGTGATAATAAATGAGTCGAGCATAAATATCAGCCCTATAAGTATTTAATAATTAAATCAAGTATGAGCATATTTCTACTCAACTCGCTTCTTAAGTACAAGCAAAACAATACATGACTCACACCAATTACGACTTTATTTGGAGAAAATGTGGTGGAACTTACACTAAATTTTGAACACGATCTCTTATTGTAGTTATAGCAAAAAGTGCAAGTTTCTTTGAGTTAGACATGACAATACGACCTCTTTTGTATGGGTTAAAGTTACATAGAAGGTGGATTATCATTACAGAGTGATGAAAGGTGATTGTACTAACTTGCTTTTAAGGTTCAACAAATAAAGCACATAGTTCGGATACCAATTGGGTTCATAATTGTAAAGATATTACGTCGATGAGTTGCATATTTGATGTTTGTTATTGAAGGTATGTGTGTAGGACAAAATGAAGTGGTACCTAGTCATAATCAACTAAACTTCAATCATTCACGTTTGATGGGGGTGCTTGGCCAAATTTCGCTCCAACTCTAACACCCCCTCCTTCATAACCTCCCATTTCCACCACCAAATCCAGCTTATTAGAACCTACATTCACTCTTTAAGGAGGTAAAAGAAAAACAGAAGCTCCATATTGAAACTTTTGATCGTAGCCTAATTGGGGATGTCTCTACCTTGTAAGAGTGTATACTTTTACACTTATTTGACCTTACGCATCAGTGACAGGATGTTACTCAATTAGTAGAAATTAGTGACAGGATCTTACGAAATTAGTAGAACTCAGTGGCAAGACTTTACTCAATTAGTGAAGACCAATGAAAAGAACAAAATACACAACCCTACTCACTAGAATTGGTGGCAAGACTTTACTCAATCAGTGAAGACCAACAAAAAAAACACAACACACAACCCTACGTATGACAAGATCTTCAGTGATATGACTTTACCAAATTAGTGGAAATTAGTGGCACAACATTACCCTATTACTGGGAATTGGTGGCACAACCTTATCTAATCAGTGTGAATCAACGACAAAACGTTATCTAATCAATGAAAATTAGTGGAAGAACACACCCTAAAAAGATGAATTATGTGGAGATAAAGGTAGATGTAAGAAAATATCAGAGAAGTATTTGAAACTGGATTTTTGTTTTGATCAAGCACCCTTACGAAACTCTATTAATTTCCATACTCCCATGTATTTTCTTTTTCAATAGGCCCAATTCTTTGGACCTTGGAAGCCCAAAGATAGATTTATTTGGGCCTAATTAGCAAAGTGTTAGTCTCAGAACCTACTAAATTAGTGCAGGTTCACTGCTTTCAATAATTGTACAAGTACATTAATACAAAAATTTGTGTGGATTTAGTTTATGTTGGATCAATGGGTTAAATGTCACTCCATATTTTATCTGGAGTCACATGTCTAATAGTGAAGCCACCTCCCTACTTTATTCAAAATCACACCTCACATACTTGGTTCACAGTAGACTAAATCTACACAATACTAGCAGGTAGTACATTAATCGCAACGCAAAAGTTATCTACAAGTTTATGGCCCACCTTAACATGAGGAGTTTTGGGCCATTGAAATAAACCCAACAAGTAACATGCGAGCCCACATGCCAACGACGTTAGAGCAATGAGTCAAATCTTACAATCAATAAGTGAAACATGGTGGATATACGTTAATGTTTTTTTTTTGCTTCTCTCTCTAGAAAGAGTAAGCCACAAATCCTCTCTGTAGGAACCCATTTTCCCTTAGTGGAAGCCACATGTCCTTCTCTTCCATTACCTATTTCACATTAACCCCCCACCATTAATTATCTACCCACCTCCCATTACTCATCCTGCTAACACCGCACACTCTAGCACACTCTACCATCACAGAATCCCCACCTAACCATCCCACCCCCATAGCTTTAATTTCTCACTCCCTTAATTTCCAATTATGGATGACTTTTATGATGAATTTGAACGAACTGACCCATCACAAAATAACCCAGAAGAACTCGAATTCACCCCAGACAACGGCCTCATAGAAAGAATAGCAAACCTTTGTCTAATTGGGTGCATCCATTCCCTTAAACCTGTCAAGATGCCCCTGGCAAAATCAATCATCGAGAAAGGTCTCAATCTACAAGGAAAACCCACAATAAACATAATGAATGCATTTGATTTTCATTTCACCTTCAACACCCGACGTGACAGAGATAAAGCACTTGAAAAAAGCACCTGGGCTGTTTTAGGGAAGCTCATTGTGATGAAAAAATGGGAGCCAAACCAAAACCCAGAACAATTAGATTTTCACTTGTGCCCACTGTGGATTCAAGTCCATGGAATCCACTGGACCTGCCTCACGGAGAAAAACGCCATTGCAGCAGGGCGCAGAATTGGGGAACTAATTGGAATCGATGAAGTCCCAGAACACAGGCTAGTTGCGAGAAGGTACTTTCGGGTTAAGATTTTAATTGATCTCAGAAAACCCTTACCTAGGGGGTTCATGCAAAAAGAAAATAACATCATCAAATGGGTGGAACTTAAATACGAGAGATTGGCTGAATTTTGCTATGGATGCGGAAGACTAGGACACACCATTGATGACTGCCCCTTCACTACGCTTGAGTTCTCGCCGCCAGATAAAGGCTATGGCTCGTTCATGAAAGCTTCAGATCTCGATGACTGGAATTTACCCATTAAGTTAACTCCTCCAATTGTCATAAACAATGAGCAAATCGAAGAAGAAAGGAGACTCATGCGCCTTGACCGCCTGGAAGATCAAAAAACCAGAGATGAAGAAGCGCGTAGGCATGGCCAAGCGGAGGACGACATTGTCAAACTGACGATGCGTGACCTCCACTCGCCCCCTGTTGGGTCGCCATCACTACAGCTTGGGAGATGCGCAGTTGCCTATGATGCTCAGACAGGTCAGATCAGCAAAGTTGATTTAATCACTAGAGTTACAGAGACTATGAGCTGAGAAAAGGCATGCGCCATGGGATCACAATTCACACCACCCCCTATTCCCTACATCCCCAAGCCTCGAGGTAAAAATTTCTCTGCAATCTTTCCTTTCTTGAATTCCTCTACCCACATGTTGCCTGCTTATATCCCCCCACCTGTTTATCCCTATAATATAGCCGTTACACCACGGTCAATTGAATCTGGCCCATCACACCATGCCCCCCTAATCCCCATACCTCAAATCACACAAGGCCTAGCCCACTCATCCCCCTACACTGTTACCGAGCCAGATGATGAACCTCCCCCAGGCCCACTCCCAAATAACCCACACAAATCCCCCCACTCCCCCCCTCTAGCCCAAGCCCACAAAACCTCTCCAGCCCTCCTTCTCGGTCTGACCCTCAATTCCCATCACTTGACCACATTAACCCACATCTCAGCCCACCACCACGAGAAACATCTCCCCAACCTCAACCCACCACCCTACCCAGCCCACTCACCACTCACACACCCTCAAAAATTACCAACTTTCTTGAAAGACTTACTCTAAAAAGAAACCCCCCCCCCCCGGTTTAACCTCCCTCTCTGATGATGATACCCCTGAAAAATTTGGAAACCCCATGAAAAAACCTGCACGAAATCCTATTGATAAAGGAAAAGGGAAACTCCCTATGCACATTGATGCTCCTTCCCTTAAGGTCAAGAACCCTCCGAAGGAAAAGAAAACCAGGCGAAAACTCACCACCACAAAAGACTTCAATCTGCACATGGACCAAGGGTTAATGGGCGAAATGCTAAAACAATTTGATGAGGAGATTACCAAGGCTGGGGCGGCGAGCCATAACTTGCCCCCAACATCCCAATGAGGACAATCTACTGGAATTGTCGGGGGTTGGGCCACCCCGCGACAACGTTCCAACTTAGGGCCTAGCTGAATTGATGCTATCCAATGAAAGAACCAATGAGGTTCTTAGAGGTTTCAACTTTGACAGCGTCTCTGCTACCCCTTCAGCTGGGAAATCTGGCGGCACAGCTCTGATGTGGCATCGAGGGGTTATTGTAGATATTTTGTTTAGTTCTGATCAGCTAGTTGTGGCAAAAATCAACCCTGGCAACGACAAACTACAATGGGTTTGCAACTTTGTGTATAGGGCTCCCAACCATCATGACCTAAGCGCCTTTTGGGAGGCCCTGGATGTCACGGCCAACACCTTTTTGCTCCCACAATGCTTCATTGGGGATTTTAACTCGCTAATTAGCCAATCTGAGAAATGGGGAGGAAACCCTTTCGCTACTTCTTCCAACAACAACTCACTCCAGCGCTTCATTGACACCAATGGCATGATCGACCTCGGGTTCATTGCGAGCCCCTTTACCTGGAGGAAGAAACAGAATGATGCTATAATCATGAAGGAACGATTAGACAGAGGACTATGCAACACCTTGTGGAGGGACTTGTTCCCAAAAGCCATTGTGAATAACCTCCCTTTTGTGAAGTCAGACCACACACCCCTTCTGCTAGACACTCATGGAGAACCTCCACGGGGTCCAACTCCTTTCAAGTTCGAAGCCATGTGGGTTCGTGACCCAACCAGCCACCAAGTGGTTAAAAAAGCCTGGCGGACTGAATTCCGTGGCTCTCGAGGATTGATCCTTAACAAGAAAATGAAGCACACGAAAGACTCCCTCAGAAGATGGAATCGTGACCACTTTGGTCATGTACAGACTCAGATAAAGCAAGTGACACAACAGATTGAAGAAGCCCAAAACTCCACAACCACCAACAACCACGACCAAGAATCTGATCTGTATGCCCAGCTACTTGAGTTGTACCACAGGGAGGCAGTCATGACACGACAAAAATCTCGGGTTCAATACTTGAAAGAGGGGAATTTGAACACAAAATATTTTCACCTGTCAACTGTCATTCGCCGGAGGCGAAATGCCATTGATGCCTTAAACTTGGGCAATGAAAATTGGACACAAGATAAGGGTGAAATTAATGATGCTTTTTCTCACTATTTTACTAACTTGTTTTCTTCTACAGGCACTGACCACCCTGATAATCTTGAAAATTTGTTCATGGCCAGTATATCTGATGAAGAAAATTCCAATCTCTGCATCATCCCCTCCCCTGAGGAAATCAAAGAAGTGGTGTTCTCAATGCATCCTACAAAGGCCCCGGGCCCTGACGGTCTACCCGCCCTTTTCTACCAAGAATATTGGGCCACAGTCCATAGCGAAATCATTACTATGGCCCAAGACTTCTTCACCTCAGGAATCATGCCAAGAACCCATAACCACTCCAACATAGCTCTCATCCCAAAAATCAGCCGCACCTCCACTGTAAAGGATTTTCGACCCATTGCTCTTTGCAACGTAACCTACAAAATCATATCCAAAATCCTAGCCAACAGATCAAAACCCCTCCTAGACAAAATTATTAGCCCCTACCAAGCGGCCTTCGTCCCTGGGAGAGTTATATCAGACAACACCATTCTTACCCATGAGATCATTCACACCATGAAGAAGCAAAAGGGGAAGGGCGGCCTTATGGCCCTCAAAATTGACATGGCGAAAGCCTTTGATAAAATTGAGTGGGATTTCCTATTATGTGTCCTCAAGAATATGGTTTTTGATTCGAAGTTCGTGGGAATGATACAGCAATGCATAAGCACCACTTCGCTCTCTATACTCATCAACGGCGCCCCGCAGGGCATGATCCACCCCAAGAGGGGCATTCGCCGGGGCGACCCCCTCTCCCCTTTCCTCTTCGTTATTGCCATGGAAGCTTTCTCAAGAATTATCCACAAGGCCCAAGCAGAAAATAAACTTCAAGGCATAACAATTAACAATCGTTGTGAAGGGATTACCCACTTACTCTTTGCCGATGACCTTGTCATCTTCTCTAGAGCAAATGATGGCAACGCTGAGGCAATCAACGAGGCTCTCGATTTGATGGAAAATTGGAGCGGACTGGCAGCAAATAAGAGCAAATCAGGGGTGTTTTTCAGCCCAAACACCAAAGCCGAGGTAAAAGGAAGGTTAAAAGGAAAGCTTAACCTTAGAGCAATGGAAAAAGACGCAATTTACCTAGGACTCCCCTTCTTTCGCAGCAACAGCAAAAAACAGCGCTTTATGTACCTCAAAGATCGACTAAAAGATAAACTCAAAGGCTAGAAATCCAAAACACTCTCATTCGCGGGGCGGAGCACTATGGTCCAAGCGGTTGCAACAGGCCTACCTAGCTACGCTATGGGGTCAAACTCCCTCAGCATCACACTTTGCAACGAGATGGACGCCATTATCAGGGACTTCTGGTGGGGGAAATCCGATCGAAGGAAGGGAATTTACCTCAAATCTTGGGGCTCCATCTGTGCTCCAAAAAGCCTTGTGGTCTGGGATTTCAAAAATTGAAATACATAAACAAAGCTCTTCACTCAAAGCTTGCTTGGCTTTGCTTTAGTAACGACAAAAGACTTTGGGTTCAACACTTCCTCCGAAAATACTGTGGCCGCCACGACTTTGACCATGTTACCTCCCTCCCTGCAGACTCAGAAATCTGGAAAGATATCTTGAAGGATCGTGATATAATTGAGAGAGGCGGATGCTTCTTAGTGGGTAATGGGAACACAATTAATGTATGGACCGACCCTTGGGTCCCCGACATCGAGGGTTTCATTCCCCTAGCAAAACAAGACACTGATACACTGGTCTTCAAAGTCAGTGACTGTATCGCAAACCATGCTTGGAACCATGAACTCATAATGGGTCAATTTGACGCCATCTCGGCCCAAGCGATCCTGAGCATCAAACTTCCCACCCATGATGAGAGCGACTCCTATATCTGGCTCAAGGAGCGTCTAGGCGACTTCACTGTGAAGAGCGCCTACAAACTAATCACTGAGAATCAACTCAACCCTCATCCTGAACTGGACAACTCCTTCTGGTAGCAACTCTGGAAATTGAAAGTCCCTCATCGTATCCGGATTTTTCTATGGAGAATAGCTTGGAGGGCAATACCTACAAAGGCGACTCTCAAGATCCGTCTTCCCCTTATTGATGATTCCTGCCTCTTCTGTACTGGTGCTTCTGAAACAGAAGAGCACCTCCTTTTCCTATGCCCTCATGCTCGTGCTTTTTGGCTCCAGTTCAATGGACTTCGCACGGATAACTATGGTCAATGGACACTTTTTAACTGGTTCAAGGAGGTCTTCACACCGAGCTTAGCCCTCTGCTTGTCTATGGGAAAGGAACAGGGGGAGGTGTTTTGCCGCAAAGCTGCTATCCTCATTGATACAATCTGATGGACTCGAAATCAACTCCTCCACAAAGGCGTAGCTCCCACACCCCAACTCATCACAGGAGTAATGGTGAAGCGATGGCAGGAAACTGTGTTAGCTTTTGATGAAGAGCCCCTGCCTGCTCATGACAAGGAGACCACGAATTCGCCATCAAACCCTGATAACCATGCCACAGTATTTGTGGATGCTGCTGTCAGACCCACGGGTGCTACTGTTGCCTGGTTTTGGTTGGATGTTGAGGGAGATATTTGTGGAGCAGGAGCCCAATCTTTCGAAACCACTGATCCTACCACAGCAGAAGCATTCGCTATCCTGGAAGCCCTCAAGTTTCTCAGCAGCAAAAATCTAACCCAAGTGCGTATACTCAGTGATGCAAAAGTTGTTGTGGATGACCTTGCCCGAGGACGCCCCTTCCCATGGCGCTACTGCAATATTCTTAGCGATATCAGTAGTCTGCTTTCAATTTACCCATGCAATATTGCTTTCATTTCTAGACGTTTCAACGCTTTGGCTCACACTTTTGCTTCTTGGGCTTCATCCTCTGCTTTTGTTGGACTTATGTCCCCAGAGGATTTTCTCCTTGATTGTGGCCTATAGGTTGCTTGTTTGTTTTCGTTCACCGTAATACAAACTACGCAACCTTTCACCGAGAATAAAAAAAAAAGAAAAAAAAAAAGTGAAACATGGTGGGCCCATCAGAAAAGATGTTGGTCACCCCCCAGGGCCCAATATAAGCTCTATCAGTCTACTTTGCTACTCCCTCCATCCCGGTTTCTTCCTTACGGAAGCATTTGGGCACAAGATTTAAGAAAGAAGAAAAGGAGCCCAAAGTTGCCATATTGCCCCTTAATTAACTTTATTCAATAGAGGACTTTTGTAAGGGGGACCACTTTCTGATTTCTCACATGGGTGTGAGTGAGGGGTTATTGGGTCATTCAACAACCCAAATTTTGCTAAAATAAGTAATGTAAGGAACAATTGGGGACATCCAAAAATGAGTTTCGTAAGGAAGAATCGGGGACGGAGAAAGTATCTCTCACCTACTTCATTTAAAGCCCACTTCCAGGCCCTCCCACCCCTTAGAAGCTCTGCACTGAATTCTGAAACATCTGTTTTTAACTCAAGTAGTATTCTCGGGTCCCCTCCTTTCATTTTTGCATGTCCAACCTTGTTGAGCAAAGCACAAACATAGCTTATTCATACCTTTTTGTGTCTCATCAACTTGATAAACCAACTAAGAAGATGTTATTGAGTAGTAGAGATTCATTCATCTTTAACCAAAATCGAGGATTTGAATATCGCCTTGGGCATGGAGCAACTTTAAATTCCTTGACCAGCTATCCCACCCTGAAATAGTCACTGTGGTCGATGGTGGATACCCTTGATTGTGAAAAAAAAACTTTATAAACCCAAATTCTATGGCTGTTATATAACAAAACCAACATGATCTCATACTCATACAGTAGTATTCCATGTCGTACGAGTAGGACTTTGATTGTTTAGCTATTTTCAGTTGGCCACGTAGTATTATTATTGATCGAATGGTTGTGTACACAATATAAACCGCACAAATAGTCATTCTGATTAACTTGAACTCCTATTAATGATGAAACATTCATCTATCTCTTACAAAAAAGAAGATCATGTTATGTTATGGTCTTATGGATAATATTGTTCATTCTCCATTCTAGTATCTCATTCGTCCCTAATAACCCCAGTATTGTTATTGTAGAAATAGACCCCATTTGTGAAGCTAAAAGCATTCTAGAGAGTAGTAGTATACCAACTTGGATGTATGCTTATAACATAAAGGAGGTTTTAACAATTGGTGGAGTATCCAATGTACCCTTAGTTTTTTTTTTGGCTACAAGGACGCATGTAATAGCCCGCAAACCACAAGCGCCGGGCAAAGTCAACCCATCTATCTTTGATGAGCTGAAGGGCTCAAATAGAGGAGGGGACCCTCCCTATAAAGAAAGGTAGAGGATATCTTTTATTCTCCCATGACCACTGGGTTGTAAGAGTGAGACACTTAACACTTGTACTCACACCTCATCCTCATAATGTACCATTAATTATAACACCTCAAGACACTCTTTTTTTTATCAATGTGGACAACCCGCTTTATAAGATCTTCTTAGATATCTTGTACCCTATAAAATAAAAAGTTTGATTGATTAAGTTTGGTGCAAGCACAGCCATAAGTCATCAGTAGGGTTCAAAACAAGATTAAACTACATAGTCTATATCTTGAAAAGACTTTTTGCTGCATTGAGGTACTTCCTCCGTCTCAAGTTTATCTTTATATTGGACTTTTCACGGTCTCTAAGACACTACTTTGACCATGAATATTTATAATTTCATAATTATAAAACTTATAATAAGATGAAACTTTGAAAATACTATTTAAAATGAATCTACCAATACTATTTTCACATTGTAAAACTTTGTAACTTTTCACAAATAATTGGTCAAATTTCACAACCTTTGACTTTAAAAAGTCCAATGTAAACATAAACTTGAGACAGAGGAAGTACTACTTTGTATGAAATAGCCTATAAGCAGGCTCCCGGGAGTACTTATGACCCAATCATCAAAAAGATGATACTTCAAGCTATTAAATTATGCATAAAGTAGTTATGTAAACCACTAGTAAGGCTTATTTTATATACATATACATTAACAAAATCTATTATCTATCAATATTCCTAATGCTAGAACCCTAAAAAAATTGCAGCATTTCTGTAATGCTGTCTTTCTATACATTCCCCACTTTTCATCCTCCCCTTTTGTCGCCCTAGCTACTTAATTACTATATTATATGTTGTTTAATGTAAACTTAATTAACTACTAAACATTGAATTTAATTAATTAATTAATTGTGAATGGGAGGTTTTCTCTTTGCTGGAGAGTAATCCATCTCGTTCATGTCTATAACATCCTCATACTTGTTGCCATGTTGAGTAACCCGTGATGGAGATGCATTCCAATCTTTGTCACCCCTTGTGAAATCAACCTTATTTGTTCCTTTCTTCACATTCTGTAAATTTATGGATCATGTATAAATTATTAATTATTATCATGTATGTTTAAAGATATTAAACTCATATTTTTTTCCACATTAATTTAGCTTATAGCAAGCTAGCTAGTACCAACCTCTTGGATGGGTTTAGCAGATGAGGTTGACATGGTGGTTGAGGTAATTAGTTTTCTATTATTTCCTGCAAAACACATATACAAGAAGGAACAACGTTTTTAAAGTTAGTATACGTTCGGATCGGAATTTTATGAAACGGAGGGAGTTCGGATCGGAATTATATGGGACGGAGGGAGTAGTATAAGGAGCAAGAGATAAATATGCATGGTAAAACGAATGACTAGCTAGTAAAACTACAAGAGCCAAGCTGCTTCTTTAAACAGCTGGCAAATACAATGTCATGTCAACAATGGGGTTTGAATAATCTGAATTACTAGACTAGGCCTATGAATCTATGATCAATTAACACACTACTGGTGCTTGTTATTGCCCTAAGACAGGGAAACAGAGCCAATATGTGTTATTTCTACCTAAAATAAAGGGATAATATCTGATCTGTAGCCTATATATAGCCAAGGAATATGAAAGGATTAATGAACTTGTGATTATTTTGTTAATGATGCCTAGGACTATGACGTTTAGGTCCATAATAATCTTCATGAATCCATGGAAACCAATGATGATGATGATGATGATGATGATGATGGTCATGGGACTCCTTGGCAAATCTATTGACTCTCCTCTTCAATGTACCTTTTGAGACGCAGTGATCTTCATCTTTGCATACAATAACTTCAACCCGCTCCCCTTTCTCAACATTATTATTATTGTTATTGTCACCGTTCTTCATCGGATTATTATTCTCCTGCATTCACGGAAAGAAAAAAGTTCAGAATTAGGTGACACTAAAAAAACACTCAATTTACTATGATGGGAAAAAAATTCCAAGGATGCTGAGTAGTATTGATGAGTAGTAGCTGATTTCGCCATGCTAAGTTTACCAAGACGAGCACCTATACAAAACGTCGTGACAACCATAAATCAATAACAAAACTCTAAAGTTCACAAAGGTAAGAATGAATAAGCTGAAACTTAATTATAAACATATCAAGATGACATATAAGATATGTATACATACCATAGGCTTCCTGTAGAAGATGTAACAGAAGAAGAAAGACCAGTAATGAAAAGTGCCTCATGATACCAGGAAGTGTAGCGTAGTGTGAATGTGTAATGTAGTGTAGAATAGTGTAGAGTAGTAACCAGGAAGTGCTCAAGAGGGAAATATATTTTGGGTGTGGATTGAGAGAAAGTGGGATTTGTAGGTAAAAGCAAACACTCAGGAACCTTGTTTTGAGTGGCTTGTAGGAAGTGCCAAAAGCCTACTTAAATAAAGGGAGAATATCTAATCTAGCCATCTAGGGAAAAGGTCAAAGGACCCACAATAATAGTTTGCCAATTTCTTCATGGACATTGCCAAATGGTTGTGTTTTTTTGTTGTTTCAGTCCTACCTATCTGTTTAATAAGCCTCTGCTTTTTCCCCTCTCTAGCTAGTAAAATAACCAAATTAATGACTTTTGTCTTCTGAATTGTACATTAAGTATATCTGACTCATGTGTTTCTCATTCTTGTTTGTACCCCTTAGTTCATCATGGCAACAGAATTCAGATTATGTTCAAGTATTTATGAGTATGTAATATTTTCATTATCTCGGCCAGTAACTGTTGTTGTATTTATGGTAATACTAGAAATCTCCTGAATGGGGTAGCAATTTTTTTTTACTAATACGTTGAAATTCATGGCAAATGTTATGAGTTCAATTCTACTAGATTGGAATTCATGGCAAAGGTCATGGTGTTAAATTTGATAATTTGATGTGTGTCGAAATAGTTGCTTACTCTCCGTCACTAGACTGTTTCTACTCCATAAAACCTTACTTAAACCTTAAACTACCTGCAAAACAGGTTCGTTATCTTCTTCAAAAATTACCAAAGCAGGCAAAGTTAAAAGTAATTATCATTTTATTTTATCTACTCAGGTAGTATAATATATTTACAAGGCCAGCATATGCATTTAGGGAGCGAACATGGAGTTAGGAAAATTGGAGGCCCACATTGAATTAGCTAACATGGAAGTTATAATATGGAGTATGGGGCTATGCTCCTCTTTGCTTCGATGTTTCTTCGTTCTACTTTCCTCTCACCACGTTTCTAATAATTCTCATCACAAGAAATGACAATTCGTCCTAGTGTTTATGTTTCGATCGATCCATCCTTTCATATGCTCATGTCCATAGGGTTTTAGTCGTCTATAGCAGTTGGATTGGATAGGACAAAGTCATTTGTTCAGATTTGAGAATGTATATGCCAATGTATAACATTGACAATGACTCAATGTTAGTCTAGAACTCTCTTTTTGAAATAGAAGAGATTTTATAAGTAGATTCATTCATTGTTTGAAATCAGTTTCTTAATCGACTCCTTTTGTAACTAATAACCATCATTATTGGGATGGAATAATCACGCAACAAAAAGTAGTGTCGCACACTAATATCATCCCTACTATCAAACATAGTACTAGCTAGTCAAAACGAGTTAGAATTTGAAACTGAATGTGTACGTCGAGTGTATTTCCCTATACCAAAATCCCAAGTGTTTATAATAATTGGTCAATCTCTTGGAGTAACGCAAGAAAAGATTTGAATCATACATGAAAATTACTAAAATGCAAAAGGCTTATTAGCTATGCTAGCCTGCATGCGCCATTCTTCTGCACAATTTTTTTTTGCAGGCTTGAAGCCAACTTCAATTTCCCTTATGGGCTACATTTTTCTCATGTCATGGGATGATTAAGGAAAATTGGTTGTTGCCTATAATAGTGCTAAAATGAGACCAAGATGCATGCTGTACGTTTCTAACATATGCATATAGCAAATCGTTCACCCATTCCTAAGCTTTATTTCTTGTCTTGTCGTTTATTTAACTAAAAATTCGGACTTCATCAGTTCAATGTCGAATCAAATGTTTACATTGATGTTTTGATGACCCGCTCCCACCGTCTGGTCATCAAACTTCTTCATCCGGGTGAATGAGAGAAAATTTTGATTGACAATTTGACATTTCGAGTGTTTGGTTCAATCATGTGCATGCTTCCCTGTTCAGATCATTGATATATAGAATACCGTAGAGCTCATTTTATTAATCAATTAAGAAAATACAAATATCGACATAACCTTTAAGGCTTTAACATGTCCTCCAACAAAACTCTATCAAGATTATCGTAAAGTCGAAATCTAACTATAAAATGGACAACAACATTTCCATCTCTACGAGTACAAGGCCAAGCACATAAATTAAATTTACTAGCTAAAGTAAGAATTTCCTGTATATCAATTTATCAACTTAAGTTAATTTCCAATGGTTTTTTGTTCCTTTGACTAATAATTGAGCAAAAGATAACATACAGAATAAAAATGCAACAAGTAGACCATGTGTGTTATAAACGCATTGAATGGTAGTAGTAACTGGTAGAAGTAAGAACAAGTAAACAAGCAGCCATGTATAGGGGCCCCCACTTGTCAAGGAGGTAGGGGACGGTTAATGTTGACGCCGTTGGAGTTATGGCGGTCAGCTTTCTAATCGTACCGGTTACGGCCGTTAGCTGACGTGTTGAAAACTTTTTGTTGGGTAGTTGCCCTGAAGGGGATGGTCACTCCACGTGGAAGTCAACATCACCTGATGACGTGGCGTGAAAATTAACCACGTGGATATAAGCTTATCACGAAGATTGTTAGCGCCCGGGGTGGACAATAAAACAGGCATATAGCGACTGTGTTGGGATTTGGGGACTGTCAAACTCCCCATCTCTTTGCAAGTTTGGTGACATTAGATTTTTCTACATCCATCCATATAATTAGACTCGTCAAAAGATGATTCGGCCTCGAAACTGAATTAAACTGAACTGAAACTGAAGTGAACTCTATTGAGACAAGTTTACTAATATTCAATTGTGCGTAACATGCACACTATCTATTACTATGATGATGAGCAGTTAGATGGATAGATTATCTCTACCTATCTGAGAAATTACGCAAATGTGCCTTTAGTTTTCCCTTTGTGTTTATATGGTGTTGACATTCAGTGATGTGTTGGAAAAGTCATATCTGATTATGTGAATTATTTTGATCAAAATATTTGTGGTTTTGTTGGTTGACCTTGACAAGAGTATAAATGGTTCTTGTATGGGATAGAATCAAAAGAGGAAAAAGAAATCTCATGTATTGTGTGCTTACAGAATTAAGCAAGTAATTGTTAATTAGTCTGACAATTATATGAGAGCATAATTTGAGCCTTATATATTGTGATTAAATTTTGATCCAAAACTTGTTACGGGTTCTTGTGAGTTGTACGAATAATTTCTAAAAATATTTAGAAATTGTGTAAATAAGTGGATGTTGCTTGTAGTTCACGTGCTACAAAAGTCACATTTTCTTTTCTTTTTTTTTTCTTTGATATTATCATTTGTGGTATGATATTTAATATTTTGTATCAAAGAAATTGCAAATGGATTGGTGAGAAAGTATATGATTTATGGTATGTATATTGAGAACATGTGGGGGAAGTTTTGTGCTCACTAGCTACATGTTATACATATTGGTGTTCTCAATATAAGTTGATAGAACTCGATTCTTTGAGAATGTGGGGGTAACTAATTAAATTTAGTTTACCGAAATCTTTATGGGTTTTTTGGGACCTTTGATATTTGAATGTTTATGTATATATCTTTTATGCTTGTACATAATACATATAATTTTAGAGATATCTTGAAGCATGAAAATGATGATTTGAATGAAATCATTTGTTATCATGATATACAGTAGCTTATATCGTTATATGTCTTACAGAGAAGATAAGCTAACATTGGCAATGAGTATACTTATAGTGGTTTATAATAAACCATGCATGATTATGGTATTAAAGATATTGAACATGGTGGGTGTTTAATTTGATGAGAAAAATCATCAATTTTCTTTATATGTGGAGATACTATTGAAAGAGGTAAATATTATTATTGTGTATTGATTGCGAGAACTCATGATAGCATATATTTATAAGAACAACAAAGGTTCTAAATATTCTATATTTTGTGTATGCTAGAGTTATTGAACTAATATGTTTTTAACTTGTGTTTGCACTTTGATAGTCATCTCTGCCGTGTTTGATGGGTATATTGATGCAAATATGTGACAAGTTAATCATATATACTTGTACAAATGAGTATGTATTTTCCCTTGTTGTGGGTCTTGTCTCTAAAATCTGACGTGTATATAACATGTTATAATTAACTATTCTTGAGTGGGCAGGTCAAGAAGTTAGTTGAGACTTGAGAGACATGTTGATATGCATTTCGAGAAAGTTTAGCGTGCCAATTTATTTTAATTGTGATTTGTTAAATTAGTGTGTCATGACAAGAGACGACGCATTTGCAATAGACAAACTATCGTCAAGTAACAATATAAATTAAAGAAAGATTGGTTTAAGTTTTATTATTGCACCGTCGAGGGGGATGAGGCTTAAAGCCCTTAGATTGAGGAAATTATGGTGGATACCCAACCTTCATTGGTTCAATGTGGTCAAACGAAGCTATGAGATTACTCAATGTGCACCATCTTTTCCCATCCCTATGGCGTTCTTGGTGCTATTGTGAGGTTGAGCACATGCTCTTAATGAATCCATAGCCTTTATATGGTGGTCCTTATGAGACGGACTTGATGGATTCACCGCATGTTGTGGGTTGAGCTTCTAGCTCTTAATGATTCCATATCCCTATTTTTTGGGTGGTCCTAATTGAGACGGACTTGATGGATTCACCGTTGGTATATGAGAGGTTGAGCATCATTTGCTCTTAATGGTTTCTTAGTCCAGTTGTTTATTAGTCAAACCCATATGTGAGTTGGGTAGACTTGGTTATGATGAACGTGATGAAATCACCTACGTGAGTGTAAAGGTTTGGCCGCCTTTTATGAAAGATTTTGGGCTATCTTTCTAGAGCACTCATAAGACCCAAGGTGTACGCATGACCTATATAATTGCGTTTATATTTTTCTATCGCGGAATTTGCACAAAATTAAGGTATAATATGTGTTGTGGGGGTCTCGATTGACCACGCGTAATTCACTGAGTTCAAGAGTACTTCACTCTTTGAATTAGCACCGATTACTCGCTCACTTCACTACGTATCAATTCAATCCTTCGGACATTGGTACTTAAGTATTCTATCTTTTTCTTTGTCCAGAAATTAAATCATTTGGCCTTTGTTTGTCATTAGTGGGGGATTGTTGGAATAATGGCACCCAAAGGTTATGGGGTGATTTGTAATCGATTTGTAATTAATTGTGGGTAATTCATATCCCATGATGTGCCACTAATAAACCCATTAAAGCTACTTTAATGGGTTGTGTGAGGTTACATTTTACCATCTATAAATTGGGTGTTCATGTCCACTAGAGAAAGGAGATAGAGAGAATGTGAAGGAAGACACATCTCCTCATATCCCCATGTATGATTAGTTTCCGGGCAATTGTATTTGTGTAAGTTCCAAACCTCCATCCATGAGTGCACTTGTTTGGGGGTTGTTGTGTTAACCTTGGGGAGCGACCGGCGGAGACGATTTGCACCAAAGTTGTGCCGAAAATCGCTTTCAAGGCAGTGGCCCTTATACCACGGCGCAACGATTATTTGATAAGTCATCTACTCTATCCTTTATATATTATTTTGTTATTGATCAATACCTTATATTTCCTAAAGGGTGACATGTAATTTATTAAGCAAGCGCTCGTCCTGTTCCGGATGAAAAACCTCGTTTTGTTTGCTTATGAGAAATTATAATACTCCACTATTACTAGTACTATATCATGATAAGCATATAATTAGACCGCACTTAGCTCAAGTATATACAGCTTATAGAGTATATTAAATTGGTCAATTCAAGTTGATACTAATCTAGAAAATTTTAAACTTTTCATATGATTATTTTGCATTGTACACCTAGTGTGTAGTATTTGAATTTGAATACAGATTCGGGGTGATTGCGAGTTGTAAATTTTTGTTATAGAAAGTAGTTTATTTGGAGCTGAAATTTTTTCAATAGGGATCTTTTGTCTCCTTATATGTACCACTTCATGTCCCAAGACTCTCAACCACATCTTAACAATCCGTGATTTTGTCATGCATCCTAATTTAGGAGATGACACACAAAGTGGAACAGAGAATCCTTACTAAAAAAATTTACCCTCATAGTAGTAGTTGTCTACTTTTTTTGTCAAAACTGCAAACTGAAAACCATAAATCATGGATTTCAAAATTTTGGTTTTTAGTTTTCAAAAAAACAAAAAAACTCAAAACCACCCCGAAAGAATAGGGAAGGCTGGAATTGATTAGGTCCAAGGATCTGTACCTGCATTGATCCGGGAGTGCATGAGCAACAAGTCTCATGCTACAAAGTTAATACTCTAGCTTCAAGCATCATAAATAAAAAACCATGTGAAGCATCTACCGAATCTTTGGGCTTCCCCACTAGATCCTTCACTGGAAAGATAATGCGTAAGAATGTTGGCTCAACTAATTATACGGGATATGCATTTTGGACCTATGTGACGAGAAGTCGAGAACCATATAAACCTGGTTAGCTTCACTTTTATCCCAAGAAAATGCGACAGCATCCGATGACAACAAGAAATGGCATTCTGGTTTCTTCTACAGCATGCAAAGACAAGTATCGGCAAACATACATGGATATCAAGAAAAACAAAATCAACAGTTTGGAAAGGCTCCATAATAGGGCTCTAAAATATGACAAAGCTTTATACATCACTTAAGATTTTGCATGTCCGTTAACGCAGTATCTAGAGCTCCTCCCAACACTGTACTCTAATTAGTATGACAGAAGTACAGAACGACTACCACAGGCCAGTACACCCAAAGATCGTTTCAAGGCCAATTGAGAAAACACTGAAGCCATGCATGGTATTGTTAGCATCACTAATACAAAGTCAGCATCCGCAGAATTGGAGAGACCTACATAGAGCCAATTGTACGACATCATAACAATTCCACAATAGTTCATAAGTAGATAGTAGCCATTTACTTACAGCCCAACCTATACAACGGAGCAAAGAGCAAACAGCCGACCACCCTATCTGAGGAAACCATAAAGATCTGTACTTCAGCATTACTCTCTACTCTTGAAGGATTTCGGTGGGCAACCTTAACTTTACCAGCTCAGATAAGACGTCTTTGAGTGGTTCGCTGAGCTTACTTCTCTTGGCCTTTTAGAGAAAAGATAATTGTAAGTATAACATATGATGCAAATATGACTGAACTGATCTCCAAAACCACAATTTCGGATGCAGCATACCTTCATGGAGGGAACGAGAGCAAAAACCTCATCAACGGTCTCGGGACAGGTATTGGCGATGACGCAGATCTGCAACAAAGGCATCACCATTAAAAAAGAACTTCATCATTTCTAACTTTTAAGCAATGTGGTCTGCGATTCTAACCTCTTCATCAAGAACTCCATGTTTTTTGAGAACTCTGCTTGACGAGTTAAAAGGCTAAACAGCTGAGATACAACAAATACATACAATAAAACACATATTGGAAATGGAAAAAGGATACTGAAGAACTTGTCTAACAGCCTTGGGATCGGTATAACGAGCTTCACTTTTGGCGTACAGTAACCCCTTGTCAAATGACCTGGTATTAAGGAGTATGTGTTAGAGCTTACTCAACTAAACCACAACTATGTGCTTGCTTAGCTAAATCCATAGGAGGCACAAAAGCTGATACTTAGCTCAACTACAAAGCAACTCCACATTTTACTCCTTCCCATACAGCCTACCCACCCACCTTAATGCAACTCTGAGACAGCATGTAGAAAGAAAAAGGATTTGGGGGTGGGGGGACGGGGAACCTTGTATACAGTAATACAAGCATAAGTATAACATTCTTACACTGGAAGCTTTACAGTTGGATCACGAGACAAACGGACCATCTGCTCCTGGATTCCTTGTAAGATATCAGCTGCCTCACAATCCATTATACATTGGGAATTCTTTGGAAGCTCTGTCGGTAAACAGACAGATACATTTTCAGCAAACCATGAGCCAACTTTTGCAGATTGAGTGATAAATGTGAGTAGTGTGGTAAATCACTCCCCATAAAGCAAAGGACAAAATGCACCAGCACAGCAAATAGATTTATCACACAAATAACATAATAAGCACATTCCATCTCAAAGCTAGATTGATGAGACCCCCTTTCGAAGTCCCTCCAATCTCAGGTTCTTTTACAAGATACTTCTCCAATCTAGCTCTAGCTTAAATGTGTCTACATGAAACTATGACCCTATAAGCAACACTTGTCATAACACATCTGAGAAAAACTCCCCTGATCATCAACTTTATTAGATAGTAAAGCATATATCAATGAAACTGTCCCCTGCATTTTCATTTTTTCTAGAAAGAAGTCTGTTATGTGCACTTCGGCAACTTGTCAGCTGTGGACTATATTTGTACAAATTAAAGTGTTTCGTCAAATTGTATCGTGCTTTTAGATCCAAGGGGCTTTCAGAGCGATTTTGATTATTGATCTCCAACAACACTAGGGTCCTTTTAACTAGATGTATCATCGAGGACCGTCTTAGGTTAGTTACTGTTTTCTCTGTTAACCCATCCTATAACTTTTTCCTCCCCCCCCCCCCCAAAGAAAAGGGCACAGATGGTTTATAACTCAGCCTTCAGCCTTGCATATTTTCTTTCATGGTAGTGCCAAAATTACGCAATGTGTATTGTTTGTATCCCACTTTGGAAAAAAATCAAGATCAATTACTACATCTAGAGAGCTTCGAGCGTTGAATTTAAATCCAGTATTACATCTGGTGAGGTTGGAGACCTATATATCGCCAGAAAGACTAGATTTCACTACTTCGGCGAGATTTGGAACTCACATCTCACTTGATTTGACAGCTGACAGAAACTGAAGGTGTCAACAGCACAAGTTGACAGTTTTCACCACCACTTTTATGGCCTTTCTTCAATCTAGTTCCAGCATGACATGCAATTGTGCATGTTGCTTAGCCAGCCATGGGGTAGCGATTTGCAAACATCTATGGGTAGGTGAGGCAATTTTGAGGGCGAGCCAGGACAAAAAGAAGCCATGGTAATTAATGGATAAATGGACCATGGCATTTGAAGGTCCTAAAATCATTTTGGAGATGCAAATGCCAAAAGAATGAGAAAGAAATGCGTGGGGAGTATTCCGGAGTTGCTTCTACGAAGTTTCTCCTTGGAAATTTATGAAGAAAAACATCTAATGAACATGGGCGTACGTCCAATGAGCGTTTGATTCAAGGCAAGATTGTATCCATCTTTGGCTCTTTGTGCATAAGTTCACTTTCCAACAAGATTCATGGTTAAGGGGAAGATACAACCTCAAATTCAAGGGAAGGTTATCAATCTGAGAATGTTGGATAATTTGTTATCTATGACAGTGACATGACAATGACAACAAAAACTCTTGCATCAGTCAACCAAAGTGACAACGTGTTTCCTATATTTCAATCAGACAAGAATGAACTGAGCTGTGAGATGGGGGCAGGGGAGCTCCTTAACCTGTTTTATCCAGTTCTGTGATTTCCGAGCACTAGTTCTATATGCTAATAAAATTTCTACACTATAACAAGGCTACTAAGAAAATTATGTAACAAATGAATAGAAAAAATAAACTGTATCTACACACAATATATTCCAGTTGCAAAGCTATACAATAGAAATGGTTGTTGAAATTTTACACCAGACATTTGATTAGGTATGCGAAGACAGGATTGGATGGTTGGTTTGTAGACAGAGGAAGCGAATCCAAACTCTGTTATCACCAATACCCATCCCCATTGGAGCAACAGCATATCATGCTACGAAAAGGGACCACTAATGTCGAACATCATACAAAATACTTTCAGAATGGCAGTACAAACCTGGCTTAACATTGAGTTCATACTTTGTTGGTTCTTTAGGGGCGGAGCTCTTCCCACCATTTGCAGCTTTCCCTCCTTTACCCCCTTTAAATGAATCACCTAAGAAGACAGTTTAACAAAGAGATAGCAGCATTAAACATACTGATGATGACTTTAAATACCAGGCTGCAAATTATGGAAGTAAAAAGGATGAAAGATAACCTACTTATAGGGGTTTCACCCTTTCCTCCAGATTTTGAAGAAATGTTTGCAGGAGACTCTGTAAAATGAGGAGTTAGTAGACCATTGTGAAAAATGATGAGAACTTGCCACATACACTACATATGTGAATTAAAATAAGGAATTCAACGGATAATCGATAGTAAGTTACTAATAATATGTGTATTTAGGTATCATCCCCACTATTAGCAAATACTCTGTAGTTAATGAGAAGGAAAAAAAAAACTTCACATGCCAGACTTAAGGAGAGAACGACACACAGAGCTATCTTTCACATGGTGATTTCCCATCCGATGCAGTAAAAACCAACCTGAGAGCTTCAAGATGGCTAATATACCATCAGAAGCTGGGTAAGAACCGACAAAAACAGGAGTTAGGCAAAAGCTGAAAAATGGAACTGAAACCTTACCTTCATCACTGAAATGCACTTTCTTTCCCTTTTTTGACTTTGTCAAGCTATCATCCTTTCCTCCTTTCATTGATGCTGTGGAGAAGAGCAAGTTAAAAACATCCTTTTCAGCTAACATTAAGAGTTTGTTTGAATACAGAAATGTTATCCAACATTAAAGAGTGTGCAATTAGTATCCCTTGATTCAACTTTGGATCTACAGTCTTGCCAATCATGAGGAAAGAACATAGACAAGACAGTTAACCAAGAGAAAAAAGATCAACAACCCTACCAATTACGCAAGACTCGATTTATTAATACCTAGTCTGATTAGAAATGAAATCAGCACACTTAAACTCAACTAAAATAAGGCGACTCATCTCACATTCTCACCCAGTCAAGCAAATCATCAGTGTGGCCACCGTGAACCTTCAAAGTGAGAGTTTTTCACAAGGCTAAATCGACGTCTCACTCGTAAAATCGGTGCGTACAAGTTTTGGGGTTAATACCCATCCTAAAAATAATTTTAACACAAACAAAATTCCATACCCTCAATTTCCAACCATACTCTAACCCTAAAACTCCTTCCCGTCTGAAAAGGCTGGTTCTTTCAACATTTATGGAATAATAATACCCATAATGTTCCGAACATTGTAAAATTCTCGCGTGTAATAGCAACTCACAACTAACACCATTACAGACCATCTGAAACACAATTATACACAACGAAGACGCAAAAGATACCTAAAAACCCTTGCATTTCGATTCTTTGTGAAGAAATAAAAACGAGATCACAAACCTAGCGAAAAATGAAACATAAACCCTAACCCTAAACCAGAATAAAAATGTTAATCTCATAATAGGCCATTAATCAGTGAGAAGAGAGGATGAGTGCTTACCTTAACGCTTTCGGTAACGCAGTGTCTTTCTCTTCCAATTGCCAGTCGTCGATCACTGGGCTGAGTAAGGCGCTGTAGTGTGTGTTGTAGTGACTAGTGAGACGACTGTTTAGTCTTTGTTCGACGGGTTGTTATGAAACTTTGACCCGTATGTCGGGCCGGGTCAGCACACGGGTTTGGGTCAGGCATTTATAAGCTCACCGTGACTCTCAGTCTAAGACCAAACCAATTGGGGAGTTGGGTACAATTAGACCTGGCAAACGGGTCAATCGGATTGGTTACGGGTCGGGTTAATCTCGATTCGGGTCTAATTGGGTTGACCTACACTTGGGTATGGGTCGGTTTCTGTTTGGTTGTACTTTGGGTTCGGGTTTATTCGGATTTGCACCTTTTCCGGATCATTCCGGGCCGGTTCATTCGGGTCGGGTCAATATCGGATCAATTTTTGTTTGAAAAGTCGATTACTTTGGGTCGGTTAAAATCGGTTTGTGTCTTTTCGGATCGGATTCGGATACAGGTCTGAACTGTCGGGTCAATTTCGGGTCAGGCTATATTTTGAGCGTTCATTCTCAAATTTTCATTCAAATCACCAAATTGGGTTAACACTAAGTAAGGTTTAGTGTATAATCTTTAAATTCTGTGGTAAAAAATATTTATTTCCATTAAATAATAGCGTTTAACCAAATTCAGGTTAGATTTATTTTGGTTTCGGGTCATGTTCGGTTTAGGTCGGTTTGTGTTTAGTTCGGATCAAATCGGTTTCGGTTGTGAACGGTTCGGTTTCGATTCGGTTCGGGTTAGATTCGGATTCGGGTCATTGTCGGGTCAATAACATTTCTCGGTTCGATTTCGGTTCGGATTATTTCGAATAATCGGTTCTAAATCGGATTGCCACTATTCGGGTATATTCGGTTACGGTTTCGGGTCAATCGAGTCAGATAATCGATTTCGGGTCAGGACTGCCAGGTCTAGGTACAATAGGTTTTAAGTTCGAAATCCCCTTCTCCTATTTTTTTTATTTTTTTTTAAAAAAGGCAAGACAACCAGGTAACCTCCATTAGAGGTTAACCTAAAGTGACCTCCACCGCCTCTCCTCTTCCTCTCTCAACCTTAACCTTTACTAGGACAAATTTTCAGGCCGGGAAGGCCGATTTAGGCCATTCCCGGCCTGTGATTCATGTTTTCCACCTCTTTTTGTCATGGATTTCTAATTTATGCTCTCTAAGTGGAATAACTTTTCTCTCCCTTTTGTGGAGTTATTAGGGATTTTTATATTTTTCCTCTTTGTAGGATCATCTCTTCGCCTTTTGTGCAATTTAGTATCAAGTAATATGAATTCGGGGACCGGATATGCACAAGATCGGTGGTATCATAAAACGTTTTGTGAGCAAACAATTACGGTACTTGCGGTGAAGATCTCCACTTCCGTTGAAGATGAAGCATCAAAGGAAGCACATGGTTACTATGCATGTTGGGAGTCATGCTCGGGTATTCTAGTTAATTATTTTGTTAGCAGATTTGTTATTGGTACTGTTAATTTAGTATATTCTAGGGTTATTTTCGATATAGATGTCGTATGACTTTTCTATGAATGAAAGTCTCCTAAATCCCTCTCAAAAAAAAATAAAAATAAAGTGACCTCCACCAACAGATTAGTGAAGGACTAATGAGACAATTACAACCAAGAAACAAATAAAAAAGAGAATCTAAAAAATGAGACAAAATTAGAAAAAATCTAACAACGAAACATCTTCTGCTTCCAGCATCATCTTGTTCATCGGCTCAATAACACAGGACCACCAAAGAGGATCATTACTTCAAAATCCTCTTTGAAAACAAACAAAGAGAAACTCCTAAATGCAAACACCATGGCTTGATCGACAATATCAAAACAGCAGCGCAATACCCGTGATAAAAAACACCACCACGATGCGGAAATCCCCAAAGTCCAAAGCCAGGAGAGCAATGGAATTCAACAACAAGCTGGAGACATCAAATTCCAGATCACAATTCTCACCCCCATCTACACAACAAAAGCCCAACAAGAGACCAAAACCATCGATGGATGAGGGATAAAACCAGATTCAAAATTTCACATCAAACCTGACTAATGGAAAGCTAAAGAAAGAGGTCGATGAACCAACCGCGATCTAATCTTTAAAGGCTCAATCAAGATTGAACAAGGAAGGGCATCTTCAATAAATTATCATATCTCTACCGAAGGATGAGATAAACCAGATCTGAATTTTTTTTTTAAAAATATTTTTGTACAGATCTGAAAAGGAAATATGAAAATGGCTAAAAAGAGGCTAGAGAAGTTCTTTAGGAATCCCTTTCTCCTATTGAATGTAATACTAGATATGAAGCCCGTGCGTTGCACGGATTAGATGTTAATATTTTGAAATAAATATACTCATATGATGTTGATAAATGATATCGAGGGTCGTAGTATGTTGACAATTGCACTTTGGTAATTTGGATTCGTGTTAGATATGAAGGTAATCTTGTGAATTGCAAGGTTTAGTGAAAAATTTACATTCAATATTGTTAGTGGTATGCATATATGCACCAATACAAGAAAAAAAATAAATTTATTATAAGTAAAATTTTCTCTTACGCGTGCTCTATAGACTATCAAATTCTGATAAAACTCTAAAACTTATAAGTCAAACTCTTTTTATCATCTTAAACTTTAATTATTTGTGAACTTTACATGTTCGGCGCCTTATATCTTTGGGGAGGCTAAGTAATTCTTCGTATTTTGAAATAATTTGTCACAATGATGTAACTTGTATTATATATTTGCAATTTTGTATATTAGTTTTATACTTGTATTTAATATTTAGTGGAATTAATTAGCGTTGTATATATGCAAAGTTAATATGAATTGTTCCATTTTATTTTGTACTGCATCTCATTTTGTATTTTTTTTTCTCTCATATTTTTGTGTCCATTATGTCATTCTGTTCTGTCATCTTTTGTGTCATTTTATTTCGTTCAGTTTCGTGTTGTTTTACACCATATCGTTGAAAAGAACATGACCTTAGGATTTGTTCTTTTTACCTAAAAAACTACTAAATACCTGATATTACAACTTAGTAATGCCAGAAAATACCTCCTTAATTTTATATCTTATAATTATAACTTATTCTTTTCACCAGATATTATATCTTAATTATATTTTGTTATTTATTTAGCTTAGTGGCTCGCATAGGTGACACTTTTAATTCTAATCCTAGATAATTCGATAAAGCGTACTCGTCAGATGCGGTCACAAAATTATTGATCATATCGATCGAAAATCATAAGTGTAACTATTAGTTATGAAAAATTATTTCATAATGTATAAATAAATATTAATATAATTATTTTAATATCATGAATACCATATAATGAGATTATTATGCATTATATCTATATTGGGCACAATAACAAACAATTGTAACTCTTATTACCAATTTTTCAGTTAAAAATATATTTTTAAAAATGTTTACCAGCATACAAACTCAAAATACCTTTTAGATGAACATAATATTTCATTTGTAGTATTCATTGGTTGATTATTGACATTGTTAATTGTTTATATTGTAAAATTCATAGCCAAAGTTTGAAATTAAAGATATAACCATTTTATTTCTTATAATTATAACTTATTCTTGTCACCCGATATTATATCTTAATTATATTTTATTGTTTATTTAGCTTAGTGGCTCGCATAGGTGGCACTTTTAATTCTAATTCTAGATGATTCGATAAGGCATACTCGTCAGCTGCGGTCACAAAAATATTGATCATATCGATCGAAAATCAAAAGTATAACTATCAGTTATGAAAAATTATTTTTCATAACGTATATATAAACATTAATATAATCATTTTAATATCATGAATACCATATAATGAGATTATTATGCATTATATCTATATGAGGCACAATAATGAACAATTGTAATTCTTATCACCAATTTTAGTTAAAAATATATTTTTAAAAATGTTTACCAGCATACAAACTCAAAATACCTTTTAGATGAACATAATATTTCTTTTGTAGTATTCATTTGTTGATTGTCTAATTGCCATTGTTAATTGTCTATATTATAAAATTCATAGCCAAATTTTGAAATTAAAGAAATAACATCCCAATCTTTTTGTCATTTTTGGGGCGGGAAGGGGGTTGGTAATGGTGCAATGTGATTCTAGATGTTGAAAAGAAGATTTTGCTTCCTATTATTTTGGAGGTAGTAGATATTGTTTCATCTATCATTAATACTGAACATATTTTATTGGTAAAATTGACAAATTTTCATTAAAAATGATTGAAATGTGAGCTGAATGGAACAAAAAAAATTTAAAATCTATAGCATTGACTCTACATGTAAAGTAAGGAAGAAATGACCAATTTTAGAATGAAGAGGTGTGAGTATGACTTCAAATCTTCAATACATGATGCTAAATGTGAATTTGTGTTGAGGTTTAGAAGGGGGGTTGATAAACAATTAGAAGGGGGAGTATGATCTAGACTATCTAAATTTAACCCGTTACTATTGCATAGTAGAGCATGCATGTTAGCGAAGCGTGGTATTGATATGATTATTTTATCATTATTAGCTCCCTTCATGTATAGAATCATTTTAGGGGTGCGTTTATTAGAGATTATACGGTCAGTTTAGATCAGTTCAGTTAAGGTGTCAATTCCGTGATTTCAAATTCACTTAAATGATGTTCAGTTAAGTTAAGTAATTCTGAGTTCAGAACCAAATCAAAGTGATCAATACTTTATTTTGTGGCTCCATTTGAGTAAAAGATTCTTTTAAATGAGATATTGTATATTTTGAATTTTCTTTTATTATTATTTTACCTAGATGACGCTCCCTATGCTCTTATAAAATGCCAATGCATAAGATATATGAGAAACGGGTATATGTATAAAGGTTGGTATAAAATATATACTATGCATAAACACCATTTGTTGCACGGACTGTAGTCATATTATAGAATTGATGTAACATGATTATTAATCTCATCGAAAAATCAATAATTGTCATACTGAATACATTATTCATAATAAAATGAATAAATATTAATATGATTTATTTTAGCAATGTCATATATATTATGTTATTGTAATACTTAAAATAATAATTTTTTTCATCGTTATTTTCAATACTTCTTTTACTTTCTTATATTCATTAAATGTTCTTTTATTTTTTTACAAAATTAAAAATTATGCCAAATATTATTTATGAAGACGGTGGACGGTGTGGGTTTTTTTTTTCTCCTTAACCAAATCATGAAATATTTTAAACAAATTATATTAAGGGAAGAGGTAACTTTGAATGAGAGTTTTGGATATTTTAATATTTTATTATTATGAAATTCGCTTAGGCTACATATATAGCTCTAAGGAGTTTGCTTAGGTGGAGCCCGTGGAGGTGTCCAATATTGTTGGAAAATGTCAATCGAAAGAATACTTTGTTCTATGAGTCGATAATGATAAATTTTTTCATACCAATCAAGAGAATGAATAACAAAATATAAACTCCGTTATGTCGTTGTATACCATTATTATGAATATTGATTGCAATTCCAATAAATTAAATACTCTGAGGCTTGAGCTAATATTGTGATGATCAAATGAAGATACGTAAATACTCCATTAATCTTTTGAATATATGTTGTGAATTGTGATAAATTGCAGCTACCTCCATTAGATATTGTGATCAAAAGAATACTGTGATCAAAGGCAGCTACCTAAAAACCATGAAGGATGGTTATGGCTATAAAATATTGGTTATATCATAAGCTAAGCAAGCAAAATCACTATTATCGGAAGACTTTAATTATGAAAAATTCATCCCAACTTGGACGATATCTTATTACATTGTCCAACCTGTACACATGTATGGTGTTTTGGGTTTAAATAAAAAACAAGAGCTACACGCTTGATACCAACATAGATACAATGAAATTGCCCTTCTAAAAGCTATTGAGATCACGGGTATATATATTTAGCTTCCTAATATGTATATCCTGATATGCATATCCTAATATATTTAGCTTTCTAATATGCATATCCTAATATATTTAGCTTCATTCTAACATTAGTTATTAGAAAACTGGCCAAATATCAGCTTAGGAATAGTGAGAAAGGGAAAAAGTAACTTTAAATATAATCATGCATGAATATTTAACTTTTTTGAAAATTTAAATTCTAATATGCTTGCTTAGGTGGACGCGTCCGTTGCTGTCAAAAAATGCCTCTAATATATAGATTTTCTGATTTGGCATTGGTCTATGTGCCTCCCTTAAACAAAAATAAAAATAAAGAAAAAAAGTCGGAGGCCAAGCATGTTTTACCGCCACACGACCGAGCTTAAAGGGATATCCATCCAATGAACAACCTTCATAATGGACGCAAATCATAGCTTAATAGATCCAAGTCCACAACGCTGGTCAAATCAAGAGATGCTCTGTTAGTTATATACTCTAATTAAATTGAAACAATGTGTACAAAGGTATAATTGACTATTCGATGATCACAATTAGTGTTTGATTGTACCTATAATTTTCAATATCCATACATTATAATTATTCCTATCATTTTTGCTATAATATTGGCAAGCAGATATAAAATATTTGTACTAAGGTAAATGTACATATCATTATATCAAGGATCACAATTTATGGAAGTGCATCAACTCGCCACTAGTGTGAGTAGGGAGCATCTTCCTTTGTTTCAATTTTAGATTGTATGATCTGTATTATCCTTTTTCAAAAAAAAAAAAAATCACAATTTGTGTCCGAATTGCCTAACAATGACGATAATAATAATTTTCAAGATGAGGTAGCATTAATTTAATCAGATTGAGAAAAGGGTTGCTGATCAATCAAGTCGAACTGTTTTTTCTTTTCTTTATTTATTTTTACATTTAAGACTTGTTATGAATTTAGTTGCACATATTATGTAGACTAACTTACTGCTCGTGCGATGCAAGTATGACAATTTAAAATGAGAAAGTTGACCATTTAATTATTATTTAGGAGTAACTTTTAGTTTGTGCAACGTAATTTCTTGCTTGTAAGACTATAATATCATTCTCAATAGGATGTTTTTAATTTTTGGTATGTAGTTTAACATATGTGTAGAATTATATTTGATTTTCGTGTTGAAAACTTGACTAAGAAAACACACTAAACATTTTTCGGGGTTTTTTCTTAATAATATATCAACATGTTTGTCCTGCTAACGATGAGTTTAACATCTTTGCCAATGTACACAGAACACTACTGTTTGTCTCCCTTTGGACTATCTTTTTGATGAGCCTGTGATTCAACCTCTTTGGGTTTCACCTTCTCGGCAGACCTAGAAGAAAAAGAATATAAGCTTTATCAGAATAATCTCATCACTTAAATGTATACCAAATATCAAGTTTAAGGAAAGGTCGGTGAAGCGGTGCTAGTAGAGAGAGAAAGTTCTCTCTCCCACCATCTCTCCCTTCTTCTTCCTCCATTCATCTCACAAAGTAAAGCTTGGTTTGTGTTTTAGGGGCTACCATCAGCATTCTAAAGCTGATGGTAAGCCCCAATCTTGTAATTATTGTAGTTTTTATAAGTTTTTTAGTGTTAGGTTTTCGAATAACTGCAGTCTCTCCATTAGTGAGAGTTACATTTTGTCCCATTTATTGGGTATAATTGTCTCTCCTTTTGTGAGAGCACTGCTAGTTTTAGGTTTTTTGGTTTATCGTTTCATCGGTCAAATGCACTACTACGCATCTTATTCTGCTACAAGCCATCTACAACATCGGATTTGAACATTCACCAACAAGGCTATGGCAGTGTCTTCCGCAAAAAGGTTGTACTATGGACAACAGCGCTGAAAAGGAAGCCGTCCTTTCTCGTCAAATCTCTTCAGCAAGTTAGCTTTGTTACTAGAATGGTTTCTGATGTTGCTTTAAATGTGTCTTCACTTGTAGAATTCGATATCGTTTGTAGATGCCGGATGGCTTTATAATAATGAAGTTTCGTTTTCCTTTCCAAAAAAAAAAAGAGGAGTTTAACATAGTAAAAAATATAATCTAAAATAAGGCCATTTTTAATTTTTCAAATATTCAAAATCAAAATATTTAAACGTCATGTACCTAGAAAATTTTTAGGATTGAAGGCTATGGAAGTTTGGTTCATTGAGAAATTAAGCCCGTAACTTCTCTACAAATTTGAAGCCCCAACAGTATGCTGATAAGTACTAAGTTTATAAACACTAGCTGGGATATATCAAAAAAAAACACTAACGGGGAAATTAACCTGGCGTGGAAAAATATGACTCAATCCGTTCAGGTAGAAGCTAATAAATTACTATTGTTGTTTCTCTAATGAGAAGAAAAAAAAATAATACATAAAAATTATATGAGATAGATTAATCTCAGAAGATCAACTCATTGAACTTCTGATTCAATATCTTGAAAATTTCTAGTGAATTAACCTGACAATTATTATCTTTAGTAAAATCTTTGATTGGAACTCATCAAGAAGTAGATTTTTGCGTGACCAAGACTATATCAATTATTTCGCAAGTATCTCTTGGCCACATTTTTTTTTCCTCCGGCAAATAAATGTTAAATCTATATAAAACAAATTAGTTTAAACAACAAATGCTAATAATAGGTAAAATCTACAAGAAGGGTGAGCCACCAATCTTATTCCAACACGGATATAATCTCGTTCATATCTCCTATAATCAAAGGGTTCGTTTGGACTTTAGATTATTAGATATTTACCTAAAAAGGTTATGATATGTTGTGTTATGTTATCATATTATTTTTTTTGACAAAATTCCAATCCAAAGTCCAAATGAACCCCCTCTCCCATGATAGCGAAAAATGAAAGTACTACTAAGAAAAGAACAATATAAAGCCGCTCATGCAAAGAGATGTGTTTTGATAGTAATGTCAATTTTTTAGCCAGGCGTTTGCCGTCTGTGCGAAAAATAATCGCCAACATGGTCTACGTAATAATGTAGGATCACAGAGAAAACTTTATGTTGTGCATAAAGCTGGACAAAATCTTGGGTTGCCGCTTCCAAGTCTATCCTCTTTCTCTAACCACTCAGGTTAGGCCCTAACCTGTGATTTTTTATTTTAAAAATAAAGTAACTTGACTTGAGGGAATAGATCCATAATCGTCGATTATATTTAGCAATTAATATTTAATCTCTTAAATAAAGTAACAAAAAAAAATGGGAAATGCAATTAGATGATAATCTTGAGGAAAATTAGGCATATAGCTAAATTAGAAGTAGTAATATCTAAAATGCACCAGTCTACTTTAACGAAGAGAGAGGACAAAAATAAATAGAAAAATCTTTAGTTGGTCCTTAACTACTCGTCATGGAAGTGAATAGAAAAATCAAATTACAAACCACCTTCATAGTTTTGATGGGAATCGTAATTGATTTGTTTGTGGGAGAATGAAAACCCATATGATAATTCATACCCATCCACAATGAGATTGTATTGATTTGATTTGCTTTTTTAATTTTTTTTGGTACTTAGAATAATCAAACACCATGAATGCAAGATTTCTTTTTATCCCATATGTAAATAATTTTCCATTTCACTTTTAAATTGCAAATATGATTTAATTCAATGTTAATTGTGAAAGATGATAAAGAGATTAGGGCTAAAAATAAGGAGAGTTGAGTATGGGGTAATAAAAAGGATGTTTTGAAAAATATTGTTATAAAAATATTTACGTCGAGTAGTTTTGTATTTACGTTAAGCAATTTCGTTAAATCATCAATTTTTTTTCCTCTGGAATTTGGACTCAAGATTTCAATCAATTTGGGCCCAAAATGATGAGCCATTGAGCGGCCGCTCGACATGTATCTGCTATAAGCAGGGCCTGACCAATGCATTTTCATATATGGAACAAACTCGGATACATCATGTGAGATCCGATGCGATGGATTGGAGGATGACACATGTTGACATATTGACGTTGTTGTTTTCTGTGAATTGTGAGTAGACCACATACTTGTTTGTAGCAAACCACAATAAATAAACCCAATAGGATTATTTCTCTTTTAGGTAGATTTACCAGAACAAATTGCAAATAAAAGGAGCTGTAACATACCTAGCTTGCGAATGTTGATGACCACGACAAATTATTTTGGGTCAGTCAAATTGGATTCTTATCACCATAGTTTGGCTTAAGTTTGGCAACTGTAGTGTAATCCAATGGAAGAGGAGTCATTGTGCCTATGAAACTTTTGCCCGTGGGCCGTGGGTTGGACTGGGCCAGCCCACGGGTATGATCGGGCTTATAAGTTCACTAAGACTTATTGTCTATGGCCACGTGCCCAAGCCAACCCTTTTGCAGTGCTAAATGGTGGAGCTTTAGTGAGATATCTTGCCGTTGAAGGTTTCATTATGTTTCTCGTAAGAATAAAAGAAAAAAAAAACATAAACAAAAAATTGATGAATAATTAGTGAAATAAAGGTAAAACAGACTCTCCCAGGATCACAATTAGTGTTTGATTTTACCTATCTTTTTTTAATATTCATACATGATAAATATTCCTATCATTTGCTAGAATATAGGCAATGCAAGTCTAACAATGATGATACTAATTTTTTTTATGAGGAGGTAGCAACAAATTAACCGGATGGTGAAAGGGGTTGTTGATCAATCAAGTCGAACAATTCGTCGCCTATCCCAAAGCCAAGCATCCTAGCCATGTCAATGGTCTTCAATCTAGCCTTTGGACTGGGAATTCCGTGCTGCTTCAACCAAGAGTATACTACAAACACCTTCTTCATGATGAACAATTCCAGTGCCTCTGGGTTAAACACCACTCCCATTTTCATGCTCATCTGCAATAATTTGTTGTTTTGTGCATTTCAAATCTCATATATATTACTCACTAGTTTAAATTATTATGTAGACTAAAAAAGCCTATTGGGAAGTTGAATTACCTGGTGTGGGACTAACATAGCAGCATAACGAGCAAGTTCACCACCGCCCCAATCCAACAACACAGGGAGCCAAGGATAAGCAGCATCAAGCCTCACGAACCAAAGCCTTATATCAGGGAATTCGGATAGTTCTCGTTGATCATACGGATCATCCCTTGTGTAGTTGATGGTAAATCCAATTGTCCGTTCCAAAAACTCATTGGGTTCAGCTATATATACCAATAATAATCAACAACATCCAACACAAGTACATATTCAGACTCCTTAATAGACTGCATAATACATCACCAATGTTGCTGCCCCTATGAATGTGATTCATCTGATTGTATAATAAGAAGTCGAATTCTTCATTATACTCATATTGAATATCTCCATTGTCAGATAAGTTATAACATACTAATACTCTATTTGCTTAATTAGCTCTCTTGATTTCTAGGTGACAAATAAAAGTGTACTACTTTAGTAGATAACGTCATAGTGTTAATGTAGTAACCTGAGGAAGCAGAGGAAATTCCAGTGGAAGCTCGGAAGGGAGACAAGTCTAGACGTTGAATGACATCATTATGAAGCACAACCTCAAATCTGTCTTCTTTTGGTGGTTGTGGCTCAGGAACACTACCTGACACAATTTCAACTTACTAATTAAAGTTCATCATCAAACTGCCTAGCTAGTTAGACTAATACCCATGTGTTATGTACTATATAAGAACCAACCAATTTTGGTTACTTAGTTGAGGAAAACATGAAATAATACATACCTTCATCGTCATCGTCCTCGAGAAGATCAGCAAGATCATAATTTCCTTGGGGATTGAATGCCACTGAGGCTGCAACTTGGGGTTGCCTATTACTACTACTACTGGTGGTAATAATGGTGGTGGTGGTGGTGGCCGCAACGTACGCTATTGGCTGGAGAGGAATTGAGATTGGTTTGCAGGAGGGAAATTTGGGTAGAGTTGTTGGTGTTAGAGGTGGAGGATGAAGGGGACTAGTAGTCCCTGTGCCTGCCATCACCAGCCTCTTCCCTTCTGAGGCTTCTAACGCTTCCTCTACTTTATCCTTTTTGTATTTAGTTTTGTTTTTTTGTTGCCAACAACATAAAAACAAAAATAAATAAAAGAGAGAAAAATAAATAAATTAGGGCGGGGGTTTTCAATTGCCGGCTTAATTAGGACTCGTTGGAAACTTGGAACCGTTACACCCACACACACGAATCTCTCCTACATCACCTTCAACCTACAAATGGAGGAGAGAGAAAATCGAGAGAGAGAGAGAGAGAGGAGAGAGAGGAGAGAGAGAGAGAGGAGAGAGAGAGCTTCAAAGTTGAATAACGACGGACGACGATGGCCTTTTCACTGTCGTTTCAACTTCCAAACAATTCTCTGCTACTGCTTTCTCAATCTCAATTTCAATCTCCACGGCGGTTTAATTTCCGCTCCAGCTCCAAAATTCGAGCGACTTCTGCAATTGCCGTTGAATCCCCGGTAACTAACTCATTCTCACTTGTTTTTGATCATCCTTCAAACTTCATATTTTGTCGATACGTTATACTATAGTTCCATTTGTCATGTTTATGCTTCAAATTTAGTTTTTATCTAGCTATATTGTATAGTGTTCACTGCTAATTTTGGATGGTTCAACAAGAACATGCAGAATTCTGTATCTTTGGGGCAGTCAATTGCGATTTATCATGTAAAAGAATTAGGACTTGGTGCTGATTATAATTAAGTATTAGGTTTAGGTTTTTTGGCGTTCATGTCAAATTGATTTGCAACTTTCAAATTATTACCTTCAATGATGAACGTTACACCTTCTCTAAGACAAACTTTCAATGTTTTTGCTTGAGTATGGCTTGTTACATGTTCCACATTCATAATGAAACTTTCTACCTTAGGGCCCGTTCGGGGTGGTTGCGAGTTGTAAGTTTATGGTTAACTATTTGAGCCTTTCTGGTTAACAAGTGCATTTTGTTTTGACTTACTGGTTTGTCTGTATGGATCTTGTTTAGCTTGATTGCTTCAATATCTTCTCACAATGTTTGTTTCATCATGTGCAAAATAAAATGTTGTAATTCTGTTAAAACATTAGTTAAAGTGATGATGGCATAGGAAAGTGTTAGTGTGTCACCCTAAATTCACTATGCTATGCAAGTCTTATAGAATTTTAGGTATACAGTTATTGACTTCATGGCAAATGCAAGTAGCACGTTCGGGTGTGGGGTGTTCTCCTGGTAACTGTAAGTATGGTTCAAAAGATCCTTTCATGTTTGCTTATTCATGGTATTCATGGTTGCATTGTTGAGGTGGCCCCAAGACATTTGAACTGCTGGGCAATCTCAAGATTTTGAACTAGAGAATGATTTATTCTTTTGTTTAATAAAGAAGTCCATTATATAATTAAGCTGTTTTATAATCCTAACCAAACCAGATTGAAGGAGAATCAGAAACGAAGATGCACAATTTTCTGCCTGATTATATGAGTCATTTCTTTTTGGTAACTTAGTATATTGTTTGTCCTGATCAAATATGAGTAATGTTTATAATTTCTACAGGGAATTATTCCTAGCAATGCCACTGCACCGGTGGATATATTGGCGTGTCCAGTGTGTTATGAACCTCTAATAAGGAGAGGCCTCCCTGGTCTGAACCTGTAAGTTTGTATATAAAACGTGTTTACGTCTATCCTGTGCACTTTGATCTTGTAAGGCTGTTAGTTAATAAATTTTGAACTTTCAGGGAAGCAATTTACAGGTCTGGCTTTAAATGCGGAACATGCAACAAGTCATACTCAAGCAAGAACATCTACTTGGATCTCACAGTGACTGCAGGATCAGAGGAGTACACAGAATTTAAGCCCACCCGAACTGAGTTATTTAGGTATCAGTCCTTTCTTATTTGTCTTTCTTCTACTCTGACAAGTAGTAGTGTAGTACTGTATCATTGCCAAATATTGTCCTGATGCTTGTATGTATGGGCACTTTAGATATTGATAACTGACAGGCCATTTCTGGGCTAAATTTATGACGTTTACAACTCTCTGTTTTGCAATTTTTCGTGGATAATACTATACTCTTCCGTCATGACTTGAAAAATCCGTGCTTTTTGTTATATGTTATTCCAAGCCAATCTTTTCCCTAGCTCCCATACTCCTTCATGGATGTATCATCTTCAAAGCTTATTATGGATATTTCTGTGGCAAAATCTTCATTTCATCTTTCCTTAAAAATTGAACAGGAGTCCACTTGTGTCTTTTCTGTATGAACGAGGATGGCGTCAAAATTTTAGTCGAAGTGGATTTCCGGGCCCAGAGGAAGAGGTTATTTTTTTTTTCCTTGTTTCCTTAACCATTTCGGATAATTACGACATAAATTCTATCATGGGCATAAGCGCTATTACTTGTTTTGTGAAGGGCATTTGTTAGTCAGAGCGGATGCCAAATATAAATTACTGCAATATTTGTTGGTTATTACTTATTCCCCCCCCCCCCCCCCAAGCTTACGTGCAGTCATCGCCTAGTCTATTAATGTCAAGTTAATTGTTTACTGACTCTGTAATTACTGCAGTTTAAAATGGCTCAAGAGTACTTCGAACCAGCTGAAGGGGGCCTACTAGTAGATGTTAGCTGTGGAAGTGGGCTGTTCTCCAGGAAATTCGCGAAGTCAGGTATCTATTCTGGAGTAATCGCCCTCGACTTTTCTGAAAATATGCTCCGCCAATGTTATGAGTTTATGAAGAATGAAGATTCCACTTTAACCAGGTAAGCTTCTCTTTCTTTCTCTGATAACGTTCCTGAACTTGATTAGCATGTGATTCTTGAATGTCATGGATGGTTTGCTTAATATTGTCTGTTAGTGACTCTGCAGCAATCTTGCCCTTGTGAGGGGGGATGTTTCGAGGCTTCCTTTCCCATCAGCTTCAGTTGATGCAGTTCATGCTGGGGCTGCCTTGCACTGCTGGCCATCTCCTTCAAATGCTGTAAGTACTACATCTCCTATGTTCTGATATTGAGTTCTGTAGGTCTCGTGAGAGACTACTTTGTCAGATAAGTTTCGCAAAAAGTTCATGAACTGCGTGTATTTCTGATTCCTCTCTTTCCATCGATAGTTGTTGGCTTTTCAATTACCTTGGCTGGATTGTTCTTCTGCTACATGAAAAGTCATGGTTCGGATACTAAACGATATTGGCAAGTTAGCTTGAGGAAAGGTCTGCCAGGAGGGGGGGGGGGGATTTTTATTGACCAGAAGTCTGTTTCATCTTGTGCTCATATGGAATTTAATAGATTTTGTAAAGGTCATCTGATTGACTTGAATCACTTGATCAAGACGAGTCTGAATTTCAGCTTGATGATGATAATAATTGAAATTTTGGCCCAGAATGGACTGTAACGTGTTGGTGGGCATTTGGTTGTATTGATCAACTCCAAGCAAAGGAGTCTGCTTGTTGACCTGCGCTAGTGCGCTCCTGTTAATAAGTTGAAAATATTCTTATTGTGGCATTCTTCTGGTATCCTTACAATTCGGCACCAATATAGAGACTTGGGCAAATGATGCTTACTTTACAAGTAGAGGCTCTAGTTATCTCAGCTAATACACATCCCATCATCATTTTGTTGGTTGCTTTTGATGTAGATCCAAATGCTCCAACTCAATGCTAAGTTTATTCTGGTTGGTTTGTTCTTTAGAACATTGTTTGCTCGAAATAATGACAACATCATATATATTTGTCAGATTGCTGAAATCACCCGCATCATGCGAAGTGGTGGCGTTTTTGTGGGTACCACTTTTCTTCGATACACATATTCAACGCCCCCAATACTAAGGCCTTTGAGAGAGGTAATAATTCTGTTGCCTGTGCTGTAACTTTGTGCCGTAGGCATATCCTATTTGCCCCAGTAGTTGTCTTACCCCAAGTTATTCTGTTGCAATATTCTTTTGCTGGTTTTACCTTGACGCTCAATCTGGTATGCTCAATATATACACACTCTTCATCTTGTTGGGCTTTTGGTTGGCTACTTCATCCCATGAGGCCTATACTGCATCGAATCGACATTTTATTTCCAGAAAAGTGTTTAAGTAATCAGAATCTTGTAAGTACTCCTCGGTGCACCTGCGGAATGTGTATATATATATATATATCCTGGAGAGACTAATGCTAAGCAGTCTGCACAGTCAGTTAAAATTAGCTGAACTGACAACCCTGAGTGGGTAGCTCAGCTGGTAAGACCTCTGAGATTTGTTCTAGGTCCCAGGTTCGAGTTTCCTCAGGGTCAGTGGAGGATTTCCTGGTCATTAACTTCAGGACCCATGGGATTAGTCGGGCAAAGGCCAGATACCCATGTTATCGGAACAAAAAGAGCTAAACTGACCCCGGAAAGCTTGACAGAGCACAACTGCCATGGGCACATTTATGAGAATAGGGAATTCAAATGCCAATGAAGTAGATGTAAGGCTCAAGTCCAGTAGATCTCATCTTGAATAAGCGCTCTTTCCTCACAGAACTACAAGACTATTTCAAAAGTCACTGCCAACTATGAACGGCTAAACCAACTTAAAATCACCTGTAATTGAAACAGCATTTCTTTTTCAGACATCGACACTGTAGATATTAGTGTGCCGGTGTATTTAAACTATCCTTATCTGCTTTCACCCTTCAGTACATCTACCCTTTTGATTTCTATGGCATTATTGTTTCTCCTTTCCTGGTTTATCAACAATATTTGGTGCAGTGCCTCATGGTTAATGCCCCTTCCCTACCGTCTGTCTAACCATTCAGTTGAGAAGAAGTAAAAAAAAAACCAAAAAAATCTTTCTAGCCATGTGTATACCTTCCAAAAGTCTTTAAGTTTGATATACTCTTTGTTGGATTGTAACAGCGGATTGTTCAGGCGTACAGTTACCTTACAGAGAAGGAGATTGAGGACTTATGTAAATCTTGTGGCCTCGTCAACTACTCATGCAAGGTTCAAAGTTCATTTATCATGTTCTCTGCACAAAAGCCCTGAAATTTGTTTCAACCTTGGATTCGGAGGTTTGTGAAAACTTGCTTGTTTTCTTATTATTAAAATATCAATTTCAAGTAGCTTTTGACATAAAAAATGATTGAATAGATAGGCCGATAGGGTATGACTCAGATTTGAAAAAAGACAGTATAGACAGTACATCATCAATCTAAATTGTTATTAATGATAGTTCTGTCATTTATATTAATGTTGTTACTTTATTTAGTAGTTCTAATGACAGGGTTAAGTTTAGACTATTAGTCAGCTAGTTGATTACTAATTAAATTAATGGTTATCATGCATTCAAGGGGACTGAAAAAAAAAAAAAAACAAGTGCTTTTAAACTGCAGCTGAAGCTACTAGAGAATTAGAGATTGGTGTGGGTCATTCCGAGTACAGGTAGGCAGAGTCAAGATCCCCTTAGTATGCATGAGAATTTATAGGGTTGCTATCAGTTCTAAGATTCTAGCTTTAGACCTCCTGTTACAAGGTTTAATATGTCAGAGATGACCCACCTTCTAGGGGTTTAAATGCTGATGTGGCTGATCTTGAATGGTTTAAAGTGGGGTCAGGCTCTTTTTCCCCTGGTTAGATTAGAATATGCATGCTCTTTTGAGGTATATCTTGCATTCTTGCTGGTTCTCGGTTTCCTTTCCCGGATTTCCCTCTTCTCCTTCGAGTCCAAATGCTTGTATAGTTGTATGGAGTCTCAATGTGGCCACTTGATATTGAATAATGCACAAATTTCTGATTTTGGAGATTTACAACTCTGATTCTAAGTTTTGACATTGTTATTTTAACAGTGAATACTTTTTAGTAAATAGGTCACTTTCTGAAAAATCACCTCTATAGTGATTTTTCAGAAAAATAATAATAAGAAGCACCAAGAATATGCTATGTCCATTTTCTGTGTTATTTATGTGTCTCCAGTCATAGTTAGAGTATCCATGTTTATGTCGCATCCGGATATGCACATGGATGAGTACTTAAAAGCAGAATGAAGAGTGAGCAGCACAGGTGGAGTTCCCATACCATTAAGAGACAATAGTGAATCATAAGAAATGTGGAATTTAACTAGAAAGGATGATTGCAGTGAACTAAAATGAAGACATGTCAAGTGGCGTTTGCCAGCCTCAAATAATTTACTAAGTAGATAATATTAGAGAACATAATAGTGCTGTACGGTGAACTCTTGATCTCTTTTTGGAAAGATAAAAACACATTGACTAAGATTGAAGGACGGCTGATTACTGACCCAGTAAAAGGCTCTGTCACGTGAGATCCTTTCAAGGACCAAAAAAAGGGCATGTAAACATGTAAATTTAGGAGGGCACATGTGTAGGACTTAAACCCAACTTAAAATACACATATTCATAAAAGAACAAAGTTTGTGAGTCTGAGAACTGTGTGTATGTGTCTGAGAGCAAGTTGCATAGAGATCTCCTCGTGCGTGGCACACGTTGATACTTGATACCTTGTGTTTGTTCCCTCAATCACCACTTTGCTCTATCCTATCTACATCATCATTATCATCCTAATCAGCAGAACTACTCGGCATTTTTTAGCACTCTATATTCTGTGGATTCTTCTCATACCCTGTTATAGTGTCTTCTTTGGCTTAAAGCTTCATTCTGGTGCCAAATTCATTACTGTACATTATAATCCATCAAGTTATGCCACTTGGGATTTTCGTGTAATAAGTACCCCTTAATGGTGCTACAATGTTTGCCTGTTTGGGCTAGGGTTCTTCATTAGACTTGAGGAAATACAACGTACTTACTAGCAAGTCAACAATACCTCTTCCTGTTTAGAACTTTAGGCCCAAACTGGACTATGGACTCAATATGCTTAACTCATGGGGGCAATTACTTGGGGCTTCTTTCACCCCTAGCTAAACATGTCGGGTGATATTTTTCTCTTTTAGATAACAAGGGTATGCAAGCTTCGCTTGACTAATCCCATGAGCCTTGGGAAGACTTGAACCTGGAACCTCTGGAATATACCAGAAGTCCAGAACATGTCGATGATAATAACCCTTTAGTTTGTAAGAGATTGTGTGCTTTTAAAATCGACATAACCCTATAGCGAACCTCAGTAAAACTTTTATATTGTACAGGGAAAATTGTAATACATGCAAACTTTTAGTGATGTGAAATTGAAGTTGAATCTTATACTTATCTGTGGTGGTTCTTGTTTAGGAATTTGGTCCGGCCAAAATTCTATGTTGATATTTCATTGGCTGGTGATCACAATTCTGTAGCCTATCAGTTAAGAAAAACTTCTTGCAATTTGTTTTGACTGGCAAAGCTGCGCCGGTGTTTAAGTCTTCTTTCAGCTCCCTATTCTTGAGCACCCCTTTTCTTTCCATCATCATGATGATCATCCCAATCTGTCCCCCGTCTATAGTCTACTGTGGCCTGTGGGTTAGATGGATCTTTGACCATGGACCAAATTTATTTAATGTGATAAGAAACAAAACCAACTTCTAAATTCTAGTAATATATACAAACAAATTAATGGAAAACAATAAAAAAAAATAAGGAGTATTTGAGGAGTCCAAGGACCACAGTCACCAGTCACCACACTCATACAGTAATTAATTAAATTAAGCTATGCTCAAAGAATATATAATTATGGAATTGAAGTTTGTTTTCTGTAAAGGAAGTCAGGTCATTGGATCCTTTGCACGTGAGGTTCATCCTTACAATAATACTCCCTCCCTCTCTCTCTCTCTCTCTCTCTCTCTCTCTCTTCCTGCTTTTCATGGCACGTGGGGTTGGCAACTCTTCTGCTGCCCTCTGTCCCAGTAGTTCCAGTTCTGGCAATGGCCTTTTGCTTTGTCCCCAGCTTCCTTTGAGCTCTTTCATCCCTTCGTAGGTACTTTGTTCTGCTTTGCCTATCTAGCTTTGCAATTAAGGTATAGTCACATATTGATGTGGATTTCAATTATACTTTTAACCTTCTTTTGGTCTTTTAGGCTTAGGCTCACACGTGTATTACCCTGTGCAAGCATTCACCATTTAGAGGTGATGCTCTCTCTTTGAAGGTTTATGTATGGTGCTGGTGTTGTGATTCAGATTAGCTACATTACATCATTTGGAATGGACAATTATCATTCCATGAAGACGGACATCCTACGTAAACGTAGTTCTGTCACTTTAAATAGATTGAATCGCGTTTCTTGAATGCTCCGCTCTCTATTGATTCTGAATGATAGTGGTAATACTTAGATGTTAGTTACCAAAATTGTCCAGTATAGAAAGACAACTACGATTTCTAGTTGCTGGCCGGTATATGTTCCCTTCAGTAAGAGTACTTGAACCACTATGGTTTTGGTTTGTATCTTGGTCACTATGAATGATGAAGCAAGTCGAAGTGCTTGATTGGGTTTCATTTACTTGCATGTAGAAAGCTTCCACTGGATTCTTGTGATGCAGAGGGCTGATTAACTCCTGTCTGTTGTGAACCATGTATCAGTGTCTATGTCCTACTTGAGAGATATCTTCCAGTTGGCTAATTGTTTGGAGGTTGAACCTGTATTTTTTACCTTACCTTTTCAGAGAGAAAAGATTATGATCGTATAACAGCAGAATTGTACTTAGACACTTTATAGGTTTATTGTTTATACATCAACATTATCATGATAACTTTATCCTGTAACAGGGACATCATGGTGGGAAAAATCCAAAGTCGAGTATGCTTGTACAATAAGCTGAAATACAGGGATGTGTAATTACACACTTTATACATCAACATGGCGAAGGTATAAGATTGTACTGTTTCGGATGATTCAATCTGAACGAAAAACTGATACTTTTTGCCGCTTCATAAGGTGTTTCGGATGTATATATGTATACTGTAGTAAATAATTTGATATGCATGTGTCTGTTTTTTTAATACTCCCTCTACTGAATATAATTGTAAGTTTTTTTCAATTTTTTTTTGGTTGCGCAACATGAATTGGGAAGCTTATGCGTGAATTAATCTACGAGGAAAAGGGATTGAAGGTTTTTTGGATCTTCTATATATAGCTACTACTGCAGTACTACTTGTGACAGCTTAGGCCCTTGATCATTGACCAACGGCCAACCTAAGCAATGTGTAATCAGATACTATATTATAATCTGGCAGATTATTATGTCAGTTCTTTATTACGTATTTTGTTTTCTTTTTCCTTTCTATGAGCATAATATAGAGGCCCCAGAGCAGTTGACATGCCTTTGTATTTGACTGAAATTATCAAGTGTAATCTGTAGATACTGATTATTTGTTGAGTATTAACTTATAAAGTGTACACAAAAGCTCGTATGAGGTGGTGTTAATGTGAGGCGTCTTATACAAGTATAATATCGTGCTGACGTTATATTTGATTATATAGGGGACCTCACATTAAGGCGATCTTATAAGAAACTTATTAGTCATAGAGATGCAATGCAAGTATGCAACAAGCTAACAAAGGGAAAAAATAATGCTACGAACTTTTTTCCTAAAAATTAGCACCAAAAGCCAATGAAACAACAGAGAGGATGCAAATAATTAAACTTTGTTTTATTTAGATTTTCCAAAAAATTAGTGGTCTAATGAGTTGTGTTTGTCTGTGTATTTCCATAGCAAGGGCCGCATTATTTTGGGCGAAGGAAATGAGTGGAGTGGTTAATTAGTTGAATGTTGTCAATTAGTTTGATTCCCCTAGGGAGGAGCCAGGATTTCCTCGTATATGTCATGGTCTTTTTCGGCTGTGTTTGGATTGGTGAAGACTGTGTATTCTAATAACATTGCCCAAGTGTTATTTGGAAAATTAAAGCCAGATCAACTTTAGAACCATTGGCACAAATCCAATAGTAATGACAAGAACTAATGGAAGATGTTTGGTTGATCTATCGGGTGGGTCAAATTATCATTCTTCTAAACTATTTACATTGTCTACCTCTGTTTCACAATTTGATTTGGCGTAACAATATTATACTTCGTTCAACTTTATTTAATGGCAAGCTCATATGGTTTTGGTTGGATGTAACATGGAAGTTCAAGTTCCATTGTTTGGTTGGTCGATTAATTTTCTTGAAATTTAAAGTTTTTTGTGTAACTATTTTCTGGATGAACCATATGTATGGTCCACCTTGAGTTATTTCGGTTATAACTAATTTTGTTCACACTGAGTTGGCCTGTGAAGGAGTAAGTTCTTTCATCAAACAAGTTTTTTCATTTAGAAAATTTGAACCTTCGACCTTATATAAAGGATGAGACATGAGAATACCAAGCCACTCACACCAATCAGACAACCATTCATTAATTACTTTCTTGGATAACTTTACTTCCCGTTAAACATGAGAAGTTGCCTACTTAGGATGGGGGTTAGTTGTAATTAAAACTTGACATGTATCTGCCACTCAAATTACAATTTTGTCCATAAAAAAATATTAGTATTACTTTCAAGGAAGTCACTATTATCAAACAAATTGGACAATTTCAATAGGTTTTCAACTTACAAATATAACGTTAAATTTCATGATTATAGAGTATTACTTTTATAGAAAAATTGCTCCGACGAGCCAAACGAAGTCTTAGTGGCATTTCTTGATGTTGAAACTTGAGCCCTTAAACCAAACACATGAAGGAACCTTTCCAACAATCAGCTGGCTTTAGTCCCTGTTTCTCTAGGCAGCCTTTTTTCTTTTTTTTGGCGAGATATGGCAACTTACAATTGGTAGAAATGATTCACAAATCCTATACGCTAAGGGAAAATTAAAAAATTAACATCTACCAAGTTTTCATTTGTTACAAGTGGGAGAAATGGAAAAGCTATTGTTATCTGTTTGCCAAAAAAAAAATGTTTAATGTCTGGCCAATATAGAGTCTCACTTAGACCACTAGATCTAATTACTATCATAAACAAAAATGAGTATTGGCGGTGGGAAATGTCTTTTATACCCTAGAACATTGAAGCAAAACTAAACGAGTAAATTGTTATGAGAATAATTAATATGTGAGTGTTTTATATCGGAGCAATGCGAGAGAGAGGCTATCGTATAAGTTAGTGCATTACTTTATCTAATACCAATTGATTATAAGATGGAACACTAATAAATTTGTGTGCAATCTACTTTTCCATAAAGCATAAATTCTTATGATCATTCATTAGGATTCCTTTAGATAAATGGAGGCTAGCCGACTTCTACGGAAATGATCAAATTGTTAAAAATCATCTATTTTATGAATGATTCAAGACCTAATTAGGAATAAACTTCTATAATTTAAATTTCTATTCAGCTGAAATTAAGTCTTTTTTTCTTCTTGGTGATAGGACAAGTTATTTAGTTTACCGCAATACAACATCAACAACAATTCAGTAAGAATCACACCGACCGAGGGTAGGGTTTAAGTTAAGGAGGTTTACATTGCATATGTAAGCAACCTTAATTACCCCCTAACTTCATTGTTTTGTGAGATTGATAATTTAAGTATATACATAAAACCAAAATTGAGAGTTATATAGTAGATGTCATAAAAGCAAGCTAAGGCCATTAGCTAGCATTTGAATTGTACTTGTGTCTTATTCATCTAGTGATGCACGTTTCTCTGGCCACTTGAATTGAGTTGGTGTCTCTTTCATTTCATCGTCTCAAAGACCAAGGCAACAAAATATATAGAGAGGCTACCAGAACTCTGCCCCTACTTATATTAATACTAATATATATGATATGTAAGTACTATTCTTACTTAGGAGAGGGAATCAAAATAAAAAATGACACATACAAAATGGGACAAACTTATTTTTACTAGCAGGCAGCTCCTCCAAGAAGAGGGAGAGAGAGAGGTGAGAGAAATGTTTGATTAATTAGTACAAAATAGTTTTTTTTTTTTTTTTCACAATTAAGGGTATTCACCATTGGCCACACTGATTATTTTCCCGCACTGGCTTGTAGGCATTTCAAAGAACGGGACAACTGACCAAGAAATAATTTAAAGTTGCTTTATACCCAATGCAAGATTCGAACCCTCGACCTTGGTTAAGGATGGATAAGTCCCTACTACTCGACCATACCGCTTTCGTTTAGTACAAAATATTACTTAATTAGGGCTAAAACTAAAAGAGCTCTTTGGCCAAGGTTATGAGCAAGCTAAGCAAAATTAGCCCCTTTCTCTTCCTAAATATTAAAGGGGGAAGAATAGTGAATGGGAGACACGGAAACAGCGCCCACGTTCTCCTCATATCTTACTAATACTCTCTATCTTACTTCCCTCTTGGTTTATTTTTTTCCATTTTAATCTTATTTCAATTTTAATTCATTTCATCTACACTCTCTCCATCTCTCTCCATCTCTCTCCTTAGAGAGTCTTGACAATATGTTGTCTCACTCCCCAAGGAATAAATATATCCTTCTCATCACTATCTCTCTTGTGATCTTCCATAAATACTCCTACTTTCCTGCCCTAAACCCCCCCTCTTTCTTCTCTCCTTTCATTTTACCTCTTAACCCATCACTCTACTTATATACTTATACTACTTAGTTCCATCAACTCTTCATTCAAATTCCGATTGAGAATTGACTCATAATCGTTCTTGATTGTCATCATGGTAGGTTTAATTTCTTCACTTTCTTTTCTATTAACTCTTCAATTTTGAATTTCATTCATATATGATCAATTATATTTGTTAGTTGTGACAATTAATTAATTTATATGGGTAATTAATTTTTTAAATGATTTATTAGGGTTATGGAAAGCCAGCATGGTTGGATGCTTTGTACACACAAAAGTTCTTTCTGAATTGCCCAATTCATGAAAGTGCAAAGAAGAATGAAAAGAACGTACTTTGCTTGGATTGTTGTGTTAGTATTTGCCCTCATTGCTTGCCCATGCACCGCTTTCACCGCCTTATTCAAATTCGCCGATATGTCTACCATGATGTTATTAGGTTGGAAGACCTTGAAAAGCTCATTGATTGTTCTAGTGTTCAGGTTGGTAATTTGACAAGAATTCTTCAATATTTTTTTGTAATTTTTTAGAAGACCAATTTTGTTATATTTGGTCATAATTCAGTTTATTATGTTGCTAATTAATTTGATGGGGTTTGAATCACTTGTCCTTAATTAGGCTTATACTATCAATAGCGCCAAGGTGATTTTTATAAAGAAGAGACCTCAAAATAGGCAGTTCAAAGGAGCTGGAAATTATTGCACTTCTTGTGATAGAAGCCTTCAAGAACCCTATATTCATTGTTCGTTAGGGTGCAAGGTAAAAATTGATGACTCTCACTTATTTTTCTTTTTAATTATTATGTTCTTATTCTTGTTTAAGTTTAATTTGAAATTAGTGATTGTGAAAAAGAATTGAATTGAAATTAAATACTAAATCTCCACATATATAGCTAATAAGGTGATTTGTCTAATATTGTTTTTGAGACTTGAACCTTAGTTTGGTGTGTTAACTACAGTAATTAATTAGTTTGTTACTGCTAAATTGACATGTAGGCTCAGTTTCATGAAACAAGTGCATGATGAGTATATTAGTTAGTAATAGTACTCCTATTTAAGTGGGATAATCCAATTACAAATTAAAAGGTGACTTAAATTTAGGAAGCAAACACTCATCTTTCATCAATATATCTCTTGCATCTATGAAGGCTTCAATATTCAGGTGAATTTTGGTTGGAATGTGTACCATTAATGAAGGCTTCAGTCTCATCTTATGTACCCAATTTACTGAATTGTAAATTATCAAAACTCGTATGAGGCGGCTTGGCCTCAAGATTATAAATTGCGCAGATTATGCATACAGATTGAAGTATTATTGTATGATTGAACAACTAATAACTCTTATGATATAGTAGTAGGTTAATTATGTTCATTAATTAGTATAATTTATAGGTTAGTAAGAAGTAAAAACGAGAAACAATAATACATTTTGTAGAAATCAAACTTATAATGCGTGAAAGGTCCTTTAATGAAGATCATCCATTTTCAAACCCGAATCATAATTGATGGTAATCACTTTTGATATGTGACATAATTAAATATTGTAAAAGATAAAGAATACTATAGTTTGAATAATAATTTCTCAATGAGCCTCTATAAAGAGGAAGTAAATTAATAATGTTGGAGAATGGTACATTCAATAATATATACTTTATATACTTTGTAGCTTTAAACTTGACTTCCGAATATTCTTTTTGTCTTGTGAATTATTAGGTGGACTTTGTGCTAACACACAATAGAGATCTCTCACCATACTTGAGGATATGCAAAGTACTACAATTGAGCCCGGACTTCCTATATCCTCAAGATATGGGAGAAGATGAGATGACGAACGAGACACCTCACTCCACAATCGTGGATTGCGACGAGCCAATGAGCTCGTCCTCCTGTTCATCCGGCTCGGAAAATATGAGCGTTACATGCACAGATATTGTAAGAAAGAAGAGAAGTGGGTTGTATGTATGCGGAAGATCAGCTAATAAGGTTTCGGACGAGGACATGGCTACAAGCATGAGTAGAAGAAAAGGCATTCCACATAGGTCTCCTCTATGCTAAAACTATAAGTATAAGATCAAAATACTCTAGCAAATAGTAGGAGTACTAATAATTAATCTCTTTTTCTTTTTATTATTCATTGAGCTAAATTTCCTTTTTAAATTTATTGAGCTAGCTATTGAGATTATTAATATAATTAGATTGGACTGACTAGTTCAAAATTTTGGTTAGTTAAGTAAGTCACAAAGCCTTTGCCCCATTTTTCTCAAATCTCTCAATTCCTCGTTCTAAGTTTTTTAATCACTCGGTCGGGCGTTTTGTCTTAATGGCTTCACGTGGTTCCCAATTCCAAGTTATGGTTTTTGTACATTTTGCTATGCCCTCTGCCCTTTACCATATATTCATTTATAATGATTTTATCATCAATAATTCAGTTTTTGCATTGGAAGGCTTTCATACTGTTTTTTCATGATTCCATCTCTATGTATAAGTTATCAGTAAGTCTTGTATGAAGCCGTCTCAATGTGAAGTTACCTCTATATATAAGCATGACGTTGGCATGACGTCATACTTGTAAGAGAGAGGCCTCACCTTAAGGCCGCCTCATACGAAATTTTGTGATAAGCTATAAGCCTATAACCCCTCTGTTTCTTCAGCTAAAAAAAATGTCATGGCATTCAATAAACTCACATATAAAAGCATGTATATTTAGCAGCTATAAGATGGCCGGTTAATTTATGCAAATCACATGCATATATAGGTATATGCATATAAACATGCGTGTGTGCTTCAATTGGACTAGTCATGATTTTGTTTCAGATTTTATTGCTTTGGATCATTCTGAATGAACTTTCCATACACATGCATGCATTGCAGGGTTGTTTTCCTAGAGGTGTTGAGTTTGACAAGTGACAACCGTGGATTTTGAGATGCGCAAATTGGTTGGTAACAATATGGCAGCTTTAAGATATGGTTGAACTTTGAGTACTATAAATTAATGGTTTGTTTTTTTCTACTTGCTCAATAGTGAGTTCAGCTCAGTTCTTAAGGAAGGTAAAAATAAATGACGATCGAGAAACCTCCCGCTATATTATATTCAAAACTCACAATATTACTATTCAGTTCATTTCAATCCAATCCAATAAACATGAACACATTTAATTTCGTGAAAGTAGCAAATAACCACCAATATGACTTATGAGCCTTGTGCAACTAAAATAAACCTCACAACTTTTAAAAGTAGCAATTCACTCCCACAATTTTTCTGTTGGAGTAAATAATCATCCTTCCAATTTTCCGGCCACGAAGTCGCCGGAATCATGACATATGCTACTTTTGAAAGTCATGGGTTTTATTTGCTAGTTTTGCCAGTTTAGTTTATTACATCGATTAGTTTGGGTCCATTTTGATCATTGTTATTTTGTCTTTTTTTTTATTCCTCTACTACTCTTGTTACTAGTCTCTCACAATTGAAGGTCGTCCTAATATCATACGCGCGAGAATCACCATATTAGCAGGGATAACGGGAACAATAGATCCGGTGACTGCCAAATCAATAATTTAACTCTTCGGGTTAATACAATTACGAATAAATAAAAATAAAAAGATACTCCCTACTGTTGTTACTTGTTACGAGAGGAAAGATGAATATTAATTAATTAATTGTTGAATATTAAAATACATAATCTTTGTCAGCCCCTGATGACATGGTCCCTACAGATAGTATATAGTGCAGTAGAGATAGTACTTGCTATCTCGAAAGGGAGAGCCTTCCTTTGACTTTGACCATTACAGACAACCCACTTCCATCACTAGCTAGCTTCATTCTTGGAGAGAGAGAGAGAGAGAGAGAGAGAGAGAGAGAGAGAGAGAGAGACTAGTGAGTGTGAATTCTGTAGTGTATTGTTGACTGGTCAGAATTATTGCTATATATTCATATAATTTGAGTTAAGTGAGATATTAGTAGTTATTTATGATAACCAATGTGGCATAACAAGCTTTATGAGCTTTGATTGGGTAGCAATGATGCAATCAACAAGCTTAATTATGTTGTAAATTGTATTAGTATATATCCACCCAATTGCATAATTTTTCCTGAGAAGCAAAATTGCATAGTGCTCAATACTACTATTTTTAGTAGTATACCATATTTAGATGGAGCAAATAAGAATTACTTAATAGAGTTAATAAGTACGATATATGCTTTAATTATTTTAATGTATATTTTTTTAAATATAGTTTTATAAGAATATCACGTGACCCGGTATTAATATCTTTAAGTGAAAAGGAAAAAGAGAATGGACGAAGACAAGGAGGGAGAAACAACGGCTTTTAGTGCCCGGTGCTCGCAGATCTTTGGCCTCATGTCACTCTCCACTGTTTGAGCTCTTGGTTCTTCTCCCCAAAATCCCCGACCCCCTTTTACTTTGGTAAGCAAAAGAAATCAAATGTTCATGGAAATCATAACGGGCGATGTTCTTTTCCACTTACTTAGTACTCGAGTAATTGTTTCAGTTTATTGATCTAATTTTTCTCGACTTCCATTACATGCAAATGTAAGGTTTTTTCATATTCTATAACACAATTACACAAACATCATTGACAATTGGAGGAAGGTTATCTTTTGGACTTTGGAGACGTAGTTTATCGTTTGTAATGTTGATTTTGTGGTCAATTTCCTTGTGGCTAATAAGGAGAATTATATCAAAGATTATGGTAGGTGCTCGCGAAATCAAGCATTCTGCTTTCACAAATGTAACACCGTGCACACCTAATGCTTTCATCAACTTCTACAGCAGTGAAGGAGAGTAACTCTGAATAGATATTGAGTGGAATTGCCCATGACATAATACTTTTCATTAGCCTCACATGAAAATTTGGGCTGCCAAATACTACAGTACAAGAATGGAGGGTATATGCATCTACCCATCAAGTTCTCCCAATATACAGATCTATTCTAGTTGCGCACCTTAAAGCAGCGCCGCTATTACTCCTTTAGAACTCAGTAATCTGAAGCAACCAGAAGTGTTGGCCAACCCTGCTAATACAAGAAAAAGGTCAAGTTCACCACCAATCTCAGAGACTTCAGAAGGAGAAAGGAAAGAAAAAGAAGAAGAAAAACACGTCAGAATCTCATTGGCCCTCAGAATTCATACTGCTCAATATCCATTGACATTCATATAAAGAAGACAGGGGATCAACTCATGGCAGTCTAAGAACTTCTATAAGCTCCATGACAGCATGTCCGATCTCTTTTCCTACTGCTAGATCAACAGAACAAGTCAAAAGACATGATTCCAATAGAGGGCACAACCCTGCTCTATGTATGTAGTGTGCATGCACATTTTTAGAACTGACTGTATGCCTTCTGGAGTACTAGCAGACTGTCTGTCAAGTCCTAAGTGTGGACATGAAGATACAGATAACTATTATTCATAGAACACAACAATAAGAATACTCAGTCTCTAGCTAAAAAAGATGTTTTACCTTCGTAATTGTACTTCACCCCCTTATTATATAATTATAAAATTTAAAAGGGCGGCACCTTTCTATTTTGTACAGAAAAAAAAGGCAGTATTTGAGCAGGCAGGAAAATTTGTAAAGTTCTATTCTGATTATATCCACACCTGAACAGAACCATTCCAAGTTCGTTAACATTTCACATCAGAAAGCTTAGAAGAACACTGATTTTGTGTTTTCTATGCCAGTATAAACTTTACCAAAGAACATGACAATAGAAATAGAAAAAAGAGCAAAGCAAAGGTGCGTGAATTCCAGAAATTCAGATGAGAAAACATTACTTACCTTGCCTTTCTTTTGGAAACTCAGATGACAAATAGGAGAATTTGTTTTTGAGAGAGCCCCTATGAGCACAAAACAGAGCAAATTTGTTCAAATAAATTATATCCATCTTGTTGATACCTAAATTTTACTCAGTCACAGAGAGGATAAATAACTCAAGGTTCTAACACAGTTTGTATTTCTTTTATCAACATGAATTAATAGCAAACTTTCTATTGCTAATTTGCTATTGCTTGAAAATCCATATAGGCCAAGGTTGAAGGACGAGAGAGCCCAGACAATAAATTGCAAAGCAGAAGAGGGGAATTAGAATTTAGAAACACCAACTTCTACTATCCCAATAAAAATTTATGATGGAAGGTGTATCTTAAAAATGAAATCCAAACCTATCATAGACAGCCCGTGGGTGCTACTCACTTGTTTTGTGTATGACACTGTAACCTTTGACTAAGCCACAACAGTAATGTATGAGTCTATAAGATAAAACTTAAACAAGAAAGTCAGGATGACAAGTTATTAAATTGCTAGCAATAAATGGTAGTGTAGGCCCAAAAGAGGAAAATAAATAAAGACATAAACTAAAAGAAACACCCAACCAAACTATCCTTCTGCCAATCAATCGCTCACAAACCACCCCAAGTTTACATGTATAGATTAGATTTGGGCGTCTCCTCATTTTTCACTTCATCATCTACTAGAAAATAAATGGAAGACAAGACTAGGCAAGGATGGAGGGAAAAAAATGTCCAACTAATTCTAAGGTTGCAAGAAGTAATTTACAATGCAGCAGAAATTTGTCATTATAGCCAATATTCAAGATATAGTTTCCCACAAAGATTGTTTAAAGCCAATGGGTTTATCTCTAGGAGGACAGAGAAAAATAATAATTATAGAAAAGACTAATCACAACTATTAAATGCAGGTTCCAAAGTGGAGATACTGTCAAATAATCACCCATGCATCAGGCAGCAACCGCAGCAGTCACTTGTGCTTCAGAGTTTTAGATTTGATTGTAAGCAGACACAACGCATAGAAGATAGGCATGACTCTTACCGTTAAATCAACCAAGATCTAGTCTCTCATCCAGTTTGGGGAAGAGACCTAAGCCGAGGGGAAAATCGCAATGGCTGGTTCTTCGACTTAGTTGACTTCTTTTGGGAATGATTTTCCACATTACTCTGTAGGGCTTCATCTGCATTACCATAGAAGATTTTGAGTTAGGTTGTGATACTCCTCAACAAGTAAGTGAATAAAAAGCAGAAAAATTGAAACATTTCTACTGCTATTAAACATGAATGTAGGACATGCGATCCCTTTCCTTCAAGTACTCATTCCAAGCCAACACAGATAGTCCTCCACATAAGTGGCCTTTTGTTCTGAATTCTGGAAGTAAAACAATACAACGGTACAGCGTGAGTTGACTTTCCGAGGACTCAGAAAGGCTCATGTGTGCCCGACGTTCATGGATGGTGTCTAGTTCGATCCTCATTTGAGCTACTGGGGATCTTCCTGGTCGTTAACTTCAAGGCCCGTGGGTGTGGGATTAGTTGGGCAAATCTTGGACACCCATATATATATATATATATGGCCTGATCAATACAGATTAAGTTTTTGATAGGGACTTTATCGTCCTGCCTATTGCGTCAACTACTAGAAAATCATAATGGTACAAGTCCAAAAACAAAATAAATGAGGTCATGTTTGTGATCAATGATGATTCTAATTAAATCATTAATGCATGATGAAACTAACATATCTCCAATAACAAAAGGCTTTCCAAGCAGTCAAAATTCCAACAGCCAATTCATCTATCTCAAAAAAATAAAATATATCTAACTGACAACTGATATCCCCAATAGAAATACAAGTAACCTTTGCTAAGTTCCTAGAATTCAGCTAAGCAATTATTCCCAAAGGACCCCTTTAGCTTATTGAAATTCCTTAATATTATAAATTATATGGATTTCCCCTTGTGGCCCTCAAAAGTAGATGACATACAAATATAGTGATCAAGACTTTCCATATACACTTGGGACCCAAAACAAGCACCCAATCGCCTGATACTTAGAGCCTTTAACCAGGCAATTCAGGAATACAGACTCCTAAGCATATTAGAAGCTCTGATATTTGAATATCATGTGTGTATGAATAGCAATAGATAGTTAAAGTTCCAGACCTAATTCAATGTTTACAATGAAGTTAAAGAAAGCACCAAGACCTAATGGGCATTTGAGCTTATCAGTTGTCACTAAGTGGAACTAGTAAAACAATTGAACTCCAATTTCAAAAAGCATTTTAATAAAGTAATTATGTGCTGGATCCCAAACCTAAAGTAGCACAAAGACGTATCGAAAGTTGCAGATAGTCAAGTTCCAAGTATATACTTTGAGTTCCTAAAGTCGACAGGTTTCTAGGACCCTTCATGTCATAGTTCTGATTACTTCGCTCCACCCCATGAAGTGTCCTTCAGTTGCAGAGAAGGATCATGCACACATGCAGGACAAACATTTTCCACATAAATTGCTAAAAGACAATCTGTTCATCTTTTTTTTTTCTCCTCATCTAATCACGAATAGAAATGGGAAAGGAAAAGTCAGATCCAGCTTTGGGCTAAGATGTAACTAAACTCCTCTTGGAGGACAACTTGTCCTCCTTTAATACCTACTTTCCCTTTATCTAAAAAGAAAAGAAACGGAGATTTCCAGTCTGCATAAGAAATGAGAAGCAGTTATAATCATGTTCAGAACAACAGCAGACAGCACCTATGGTAAATGCCATCAGAAAAAATAACCCGATGTAGAAGCAATATACATGAGAACGGAAGCCAAAGTTCATAGAGTTCCAACACAAACCTGTTGTTCTTTGTCTCAATTCGACATCATTTGATCCCTTTTGCTTCTTGTTGCTTTCTACTAACTTTAGCTCAGCACTAACGTGTGGCAAGCCCCTTTTCTTTGTTGATATCTCAGAATCAGACATAGAGTCACTTCCCTGACAATTAGCTGATTGAGAAGATTCAGTTAGTGGTTTATCTTGCAGTGTCCCTTCGTCCTTGCCATCGAGATTTTCCATCTCTTTACGAGCAGCTGAGCGGGTCACGCGAGCGCTATGGGTCAGGAAGGTAACCTTTTCCATTTCATCGAGGGTTTTGCTTTTATTTTCTATATTTGAAGTTGCAATCTCTCTTTTTGTTGCCATCGAAGCTGCTACGATTACTCTCGCAGGCTCCTGTAATGTTTCTTTGATCTGGTCAGCCAAATTTACAATCCTTCTATGAGCTCCTGAACTAGTAACTCGAGCAAGCGTTACATCTTCAGCCAGCATTCTGCTTTTAACTTTTCCATTAAGGGTCCCACTGTCTGTTTTTGCTGCTGAACGAGTTAATCTGCCAGATCTGACAGGCTGGATCGACTCCTCATCTCTGATTAAGGATGGCGGCGATGGAGTGCCTCCAGCACCAGTATTTATCTCATTTTTATCAGAGTCATTAATAACCAGTGCTCCATGAGACTTTTGTGCACAAAGCTTCTTGCCTGGAGCCCCTGTTTTGGTTTTCTTCATTGATTCCACATGATCCACTAAATTGGCAGATTTAGTCTCAATATTCTCAATATGAGAATCAGAGCCCCTGGACATCCTCATACCATTCATTCCTGTTAACGAACCTTGATGGTCAGCAGTATAATCCAAAATAGACATCATTTTTCCTTCATCATGAACATATTCAAACTTGTGGGGAACTTTTGATACTAATGAAGCCAGAACTGCACGGGCAGCAAGAGGTCTGAGAGGAGACCTATTTCCTTCACATTTGTTAACAGATGACGGAGCACAGGATATGAGATCATCTATTTTAGTTTCTAATTTGTTTGCTTTCCTGGCTGATCTCCTCAAATGCGTTTGTCTGCAACTAACTTCAACATGTAGTTTGCTTAGCTGTTCTGAGGCAAGCGATTTGGGCCAGCCGTCTATTCCAGAAGAATTAACACCTGAATTTAGAAAAGAGAAGCTAACTGGTAAATCTAACAGAAGTTCCAACCAGTGGGGTATAGAGAAGTATAGAGGAAGTTCAATGTCGACCTTCAACAAGAGAAATTATTCATACACAGCAAATCAAAAGCCCGATGTCACGTTCTTTCAAGTTGTGAATTTTCTTCTTACAAACACAATCATACAAATTTTAAACAGAATCAGCTGGAACTACAAATGATATTCACTTGTTGGCTTAGAGAACAATCAACGTCAAAACTTGCATTTAAGGCTACAGCCACTCTTGATAGCGTGGGAATCGCCTTTATGGATTTAAACCGAAAGAAGACTCTTTTTACATATGAAATTTTAAGTTATATAGCATAACACAATTATTTATCAGAAAAGCATTCGGAATACATGTCCATGACGTAACTAAATTAAGCAGACCATTTGCAACTTCACAATAAATTAGAAGCACAAAAGTCTAATGAGCCATTTCGATGTAGTCCATTCTAATCCAAAGCCAAAGAAAACTGAATCTTTTGGTTCCATAAGAAATGGACACCGACAAATTGTTCCTGTACCATAGTATAATATATTCCATATAGCTTGAAACCTCATCGACAATCTGATGTAGCTTTCCTGACATTCAAATTCCTACATGTGTCACTATCTCAACATTACTACCAGTACAAAACAGAAGAAAGATCAGTAACTTGGAGAAGGATAATAAGAGTAGGAGGACCGTAAGTGGTAGAATAGGATGTAAAGGAAGAAGGAACGTGTCTGTAGGATGTGATGGAAGAAGGAACATATCCACAGTAAACATACCATGATCAGCTCCCATCAGAGAATCCTTTAGAAGTTCTTTTTTGGACACATCAGCCATATTGCCAATTTCTTCAATCTGCCTCCCTAACAGTTCGTGAATATCAATCTCGCCTTCAGTTTCACCAAAAACTGAAGAGGATGGCAATGGAGTAAACAACAGAGAGTTCCCAGCAGAATCTAAGAATGCAGCCACAACTGGATGGGACTTGATGCTTTCTGTAGCTAGTTTCATGATGGATTCTGATGAAATAGTCAAAGTTTCATTTCCAACATCTTGAGAAAGCCATTTAATCATGAAAGTGCATCTGCAGTAGGCCCTTTTTGAATGTCTGACCCTTGCTGCCTGCCAGACAAGGAGGAGAAAAGAATAGAAGAAAGGAAAGAGAGTAATAAATTAAAAGTGAGATGCTTAAAGGTAGACCAGCAGTACTTGCACAAACCAGAACGAAATCATCAAATTACAGCAGATGAGAAACAAAGGCAGATACAGGATAATACATATCTAATGTAATTAGCCTCCTGCTCCCTGAGCCCCAGCAGTCTCTCTCAATTTCCCACTCAAGTTTATTATGCATCACTGTTATGAACAGCCTTCTAACGATTTGAGCTATGTAATCTATAAGAGGGTGTCAACTGTCAAGGGCCAAAGCTCTTACTAATTCATGCAGGACCCTTGGCTAGCTCTTCAGTTGAAGCGGTAGTTCTGGTATATCTAAGTTCTCCAAACCTAAGGGTTTAAGGAAGGAAACGCAAATTCAAATACTGGAAAACTAGGAGTAGCAATGTGACACAAAGTATATCGGCCTCATTTTCAACATTTTTCCCCTTTTTTTGTAAGTAGCTTTGCTTCATGTTATTTGACTACTTCTGTGCACCACTCATTTCATATCACAACACCAATACAAAAATTATGCTATACATTAACTGTCTACTTTCATAAACAAACAATCTTGAGGATCAGCCCTACCTTTTCCACAACAGCATCAAAATAGAGTCTCTGAGAGTTTTGCTCATGGGCAACGAGAACAGAATTTCCATCCTTAATATAACAGCAATCATCGCCGCGTAGAGGCTGAACGAACTCGAAGACAGGCAAATGCATCCTCTACATTCAATATTATATCTTCTAAGTCTTGACCTTCAAATTTAACCGCAAGTCCTCCACCATAGCTATTTCCGCAATTAGTAAGCACAATGTTATTGCAGCAAAGCAACGTAATAATTCAATACTCAAATGTGGGCACAACAAGATAGTATAAATAGGAATACAAGAATAAGACTATATCTTTCATAAGAACTGGATCCTTAAAGTTCCTCACTTCCTCTTAACAAAATCCCCCTGTTTGGGTAAATTCACAATCTGATTTGTTAAGTTCTAAGGAAAGTCTCAAAGGGGATTCTCCACCATCTAGTATCAAAACAAGAAAGAGGTCTAGAGACTAGAGCCCACCTCTACAACTCCTTCCACTATGCTTACAGCTTGGTTCAGATCACCACCACCCACCATGTCCACTAGTATCGACAGTACAAGTCAATCCTCACCCTTATGCATTACAAGTATGCATTCTCAGTCATTTCCAGCCACCAGCACCGCCTCCATTCACTCTCAAACACCATTAGCCAATAAGCGATCCATCAAAATTTAGCTTTTCTACAATGTATGCCATCCATCCTTTCAGACCCTCCTGACCCTCATAATGAACCAAGGAAGAACAGGTGACTATTCCATGAGGCTTAACATAAGTAGTAACCCTCACACTTTCTCATGGAATTTCTACTTAATTTCATCGATACATGTTCTAGCCAATGCGGCATCAGTTTTATAAAGAATAACTAAGCAATGTCTGTCTTCACAGTGAGTGTTCTCCAAGCTTGTGCAAACTCCAATTTGACAACAAAACGACAGATCAACTCTACATGCACGATAGTAAAACAAGCAATTCCTTAAGTACAGCAAAATAAGCATATAAGAATTCTAATTAGTTTGATTAATCAATTCACCAAAATAAAGAAAGTTCAATTCATCAAATAAACTTCTCTTTTTGATCAAAAGAGCATAGAAAATGACCAAAACATCTCCAAACCCTAATTGTGAAATCAGAACATAACAATTACAAATTACAATGTAAAAGCTGAAAGGAATTGATAATCAGGTAAATATATAACTTAGTAAGACTTTGAACGAGGTTAGAGTAGAATTTCAGACCGGAGAGATACTTGACAGGGGTGCCAAGAGCAATCAGCTCTGCGCTTTGCTTCAAGCTCAACTTCGGTACTGTTTTCTGTCGTATCATTGTCCGCCATTGATTTAGATGTTCAAATTGCTTGGAGAAAACTAAGTTGGTTGCTCATCGTGAGTGAGTGAGTAAGAGAGAGAGAGAGATGATTTTCGTACACCATGGAAATGCTTTAAGGTCTGACCATGGCAGAACAATAATCAGGCACGGAGGTTCTTTCTAATTATTGTATTTTTTCTTCTCTTTCTTGTCTTCTGAGTTTTTTTTTATGATTTATTTTTCCACTTTTTGATTTTCATTTCTTTTGTTTGATTTATTTTACCCTATAAAAGGCTTAATAAAATTTGGATGTAGACTCAAATCATCATGAAATTTGTATTCATATTACATATTTATGAACGACATTTACTTATTTATTTTATAGGTCACAAAAAATTATCCATTGATATTATGTACATGACTAGAGGTGTCAAACAGGTCGGTCAGGTCGGGTTCAGGTCCGGTCACTTTCGGTCGGGTCATTTAACAGGTCGGGTCGTTTTATTTTCGGGTTGAGAAAAGCTTGTTCATGACCCAATGTGTTCGGGTTCGGGTCGACCCAACGGGTTGAACACTTATTTTTTTAATTTGGTTATAATTGCATAATTAATTTTATTTTCAGCTTTAAAATAAAAAATTGCCATACTATATTAATATTAGACATAAAAGGTATGGTTCTAATCTACTTGAAAAATATTTCGTAAGGTTTTCACCTGTTATTGGGTTTTTACTAATGCAAAAGAAGTATCAAAATCCATACCAATATGACAATTAGTCAAAATCGTTTCATAAGTAATAGAAAAACTCTTATTTAAGAGAAATATGAAATTATGAATCTCAAAGTTAGTTGATATGTTAGAAATTTTGATATGATAAAGTCAATTGTCATCCATTTTTCTCATGTTGAGGTGTTTTATTTTGAACGTCCCAACCCAACGGGACGACCTATAGCGGGTTCGGGTTTGACCCAATAAATATCGGTTTTTCGGGTTCGGTATGCATCGGGTTTTGAGTTGGAATTCTTTGTTCATGACCCAGACTTTTCGGGTTGGTATGGGTCGAATTTTCGGGTCGGATCAAATTTTGACAGCTCTATACATGACTCCCAGGCTTTGCTATATTTCTAGTATGTTTGTTTTTTTCCCTTTTGTAAGATATATATTTGTTTGAATCTGATATGTATTTTTTGATCAATACATTCATCATTTATTTCAATAAAAGAATCTCCCACCACTCATCCATGAAGACAATCCCTCCACCCCTACCCCCAATATTGTGGAGAAGCATATCAAATTCTTGTTTTATTAGGTCAAATTTTGCATGGTTTTGATACCACCAACTTAAATTTTCGGTTAAACAATTAGATTAATAAGCGTATCTTGTATTAGTGTTGCAATTAAGAGAAAAATTGTAGCAACTACTTCAGAAGTTCATGTATTCTTTTGTGTGGGATATATAGTTCATTTTTTCCACCTAAAATACACTAAATTAAATGAACTGGAAAAACTTATTTGTAGATGAATTGTAACCCTATCTCTTCAACATAACTTCAATGTAACCAATTAAGTTAACTAGGCATAGTTTTCTTTTCTTCATTTCTTTTTTTAGGACTAGGAAGGGAAAACCTTGCTTACAAAGATGTACAGTACTTCGCATACACATGAACAATGTTTGACTAATGTTTGAGACCCCTTAGAGTATCTCCAATGCCACAATTCCTTAATTGAGTTTTTAGGTGTGTCACATCATAATGCAAAAACCTTCTTTTATAAACCCCTTTCTTCCAATGTTACAAACCTTTAAAAACCTCATATTAAGGGGCCAAATATAGAAAAAAAACATGCTAAAAATCTGGTTTGTTTAGACGAACCACTTTGTAAAAACTACAGATTTTTAGGTTCATCGCTATGAGGTAAAGGTTCATTGGGAAAGTTTTTAACTTTACAAACCTCAATAAAAACCTTGCACTGGAGATGCTCTTAGGCTGAGACTTTTTGGCAAACAATAAGCAGCTTGGTGATTTTGCATTAAATCACTTGTTAAAAGTGACCGTAGATAATTGTAAATTAATGTTTACATTTGCTTTTTCACGGTCTCCAATGCATTACTTTGACCGTAGATAATTGTAAATTAATGCATATATAAATTTTAAATTTTAAATTTTTTCAAAAGTATTCTTCAAGATGAATCTAACAATAGCATTTTTACTCTTATAAAAAAAAAAAACAATAGCATTTTTATTACATTATAAATTTTTGTATATTTTCACTAGTTCATGGTCAAAGTTTGTGAACTTTGACCTTGAAAAATGAAGTTTAAACATTTTGGCGAAACAGAGGGAGTAGAAATTTACGGTTTGTTTGGTCAGACATTGTAGATGACTTAGATGAGCAGTTTTTTAGTCAAGGGAACATATATGGGCAACAAGCTAACCACTGGGCTCGCGGAAGACTATTGTTATTTAATGGAACTTCCGCTATTTAAATAGGTAATGTTGACGAAATTAAAAAAAATAGAAAAAGAAGAAGCGCGCCCAGGATTGACGCGTGTGCCGCCATATGGAATACGGCAGCCTGATAAGAGACAGACTATATTAAGAAGTGAATTAATTAATTGGGGGCCCACATTCAAATGATTTCGGCATTGCTCTTTCATTATTCATTGTCGTCATTGACATTGCCATTGCGATTCCCATTCCCTCCCCCATCCCACCCAATTTAGTACCTCCAGGCTCCAGTTCTCTCCCCACTTAGTCATGACTCCAATTTCCCAGCTGTATATAAGCCTCCCTTTTTCCTTTTTTTCATCCATATCAAAAACTTTCAGAAACACACGCTCTCTCTCATCAGCAAAAATGTTCTTCTTCTTTTTTTTCCAGCTGAAAATGGTTAGAATTGGTGATTTTTCAATTTTGTATTGATTGTAATCGTTTCTGGTTTATTTATGCTAGAAAAAACCGTTCGTCTCGTTTCCTCAGAAACAGAAGCAAACACCGAAGCTCATTCTCTCTCACTCATCAGCAAAAACGGTATGTTCGATTTGTAATCGTTCATATTTTTGTATGAACAGCGGTTCGTTCGATTTTTTAGATTGGACTTTTATCTAAAAAGGTTATGATGTGTTGTGTGATATTATCATAATTTTCTTTTGATAGAAGTCCAATTCAAAGTCCAAGTGAACGCCCTTACCCAAGATAGCAAAAAGATAAGTACTACTAAGAGAAAAACAATATAAAGCCGCTCATGCTAAAAATGTGTTTCAAGTTATTTTGACTTGGAGCATAATTGAGCCAATGAATAATCTAGTCTATACTAAAGAATAAATAAAAACCTAACGAGAGGTTGTCAATAATTGCAAGGGGATAGTAGTGGTCATTCCTTAGCTAGGCGTTTGCCGTCGGTGCCAAAAATGATCGCCAACATGATCTACGTAATCATTGGTAGTTGCCCGAGATAAAACACGTTTCTTTTTTCTGTATTTATCTCCCCATCGTCTTTTCTCTGACCATTCAAAAGTCTACTCACAACTTGAACTAGATTCTCCATTCTCTTGCCAGCAATCGATTTCCACCCAAAAAAAAAGAGACAAAAAAGAGGTTGAGAAGAAGCCGGTAAATAGAGTTGAAGATAAATTAAATGTATAACTATAATATTAACAATGAATCTTGTATGAGACCAATTCACAGAAAATTTGGGTCACTTTTAGAAATATAGGGGTCACTTATGATGAGCAATGACCCTTGTTTCACTGAAAAGAGGGTATATCATTTGACATCATCATTTTGGTTTTGGTTTCAACCATACACATGGTTGAGTCACAAGATCATACTCATCTACTTAGTACAAACTAAATTACTTTTTACCTATAATAATTGTAATTAGAAATAAATAAAGGCTCATCAACAAATCACCTCTTAAATTCCTTATTCAATATCGAATGATATTCTTAAATAATTGAAGTGAAAATTTGAGTTCAAATCCCACTTTTTCAACAGTAACTTCGCGCCATAAGAAAAGTGGCAATTTGGGGCAAGATGAATATATTCTAACATTTTGTTAAATCACTATCAGAATTGGCATATATTCAGATAAATTTACTAGATGTGGTGTTAATTGATCACCTCTCACAATCAGTCAAATGTGTCATTTCTAAAGGGCACATTTCTACTCAATATAAAGGACACATGAATCAGTGATCAGGGAATTAACGAAGAATAGATTAAGTTCATCCAAACAAGTACCAGTATTTTGATAAGTAAACAAGTACCAGTTTCCAAACTAGTTGGAGTAGTTAAAATTAAGTAGCTCAGATGGCCTTGAAATCATCATACCCCAAACTAGCTCCTGAAAATTGGGTTGTAAACATTACCAGCATGCTCCTGGATAAAGATGCTGCTGATACTCGAGTTTGTGTCCTAAAGGTTCCCCGGGTGCTCCGAGACATCAAGCCAGACGTGTATACGCCGCAGCTAATAGGGCTCGGACCTTACCACCATTGGAGGGAGGAGCTCTATGAGATGGAGCTGTGCAAGCTGGTTGCCATGAAGAAGCTGGTTCAAAAGGGCAACGAAGAACACGACCACAAAGCAGCAGTCGAAAGCCTCAAAAACCTTGTCAATTGTCTCCAGAAGGATAGCATTGGCCAAATCCGTGCATGCTATGACACTAACTTGGATGTTGGTGATCATACCCTTACGTGGATGATGGTAGTTGATAGCATTTTCTTGCTACAATTCCTTCAGGTACATCTCAGCTCATTCAATTTCTTCATGCATGATTTCTTGGTGCTATATGTAAATTGTTCTGACTTCTGATCAAGATTCAGAGCTGACTGATCAAGCAGGATTTCTATATACAGTATTGCTTAGCTTTTATAATTAACACTGAATTATAGCATTAACTACAGTTTATCACTCTTGAATCTTACATTAAATCTTCCTTACAGGCATTTGTGAACCAAGACCACAGCTGCTTAGCCCTTTGTAAGAGAACATCCAACTTGGTTGACCCTAACCAGTCATCATACCATTCAATCATCAAGGATATTATGATGCTTGAGAACCAGATTCCGATCTTTGTCCTCAACGACATTTTGTCATTCCCCTCCGGCATCTGGTCAGCCTCTGACATAGTAGCTGCCGAAGATCAACAGTTGCTCATCAGAATGTTACGTGCGATTTGTAGGGAGCTTTCCCCATTCCATTGTAGCGAAACATATCTGCACCCCGAGATCACCTACTACGCACATCTCTTGGAGCTGCTATACTACATGATCTTGCCTGGAACTTAATCAAACAAGGACTGCTCCCTAGATGACAATGGAACGGAAACCACCCAAGCCCGAGAAAACAGACTAAAAAATTGTTTCGCGAGTGTTAATAAGCTTCCAAGTACTGCAACACTTGAGATGGTGGGGAAACTCCAATGTAAATTGGTGAAGACAAAGCCTGTGCAGGCCTTTGTCAATTTGACAGGGCTTGTCACACAAGTGTTACCGTCTGTCAAAAACCTGGTCTCATTCAACCGAAGGGGAATGGATGATTCTGAGACAGGTGGTGAAAACTCGATCTCCACTTGGCCAGGGAACCACCAAAGCGCCCAAGATTGAAGAGATTGGGATCCCTACGGTGTCAGAAATCCTTGATGTTGGTATCCAATTCATCCCTAGGAAGGATCTTGTGACTTGCGTTGAGTTTGATAAGAAGGCAAGGAAGTTGTACCTCCCTGTCATTAGGATGGATGGTAATACGGAAGTGATCATGAGCAACTTGGTTTCCTATGAAGCTGAGGCCATCCAGGGTCCCTTGGTCTTGGCCCGCTACACTGAGTTCATGAACGGGATCATAGACACTCCTGAGGATGTGAGGTTGCTTAGAGAGAGAAAAATCATCAATAGTTACTTCAAGAGCGATCAGATTGCTGCAGATATTTGGAATCGGATGAGCAGGAGCACTAGGATGTCGCATGTCCCCAACATTGATAAGACAATCAAAGACGTGATCGAGTACTATGACACTAAGAAGAGGGTGATGGTCTCTAGGTTCACAAAAGGGTGCATGTTCTGTACTTGGAAGATCCTAATGCTCTTGCTTCTTTTCTTGCTATTGGTGCTGATGACTATTCAATCATTCTGCGATGTCTATCGATGTCCACGACTTCTTCAGCCAGGCGCTGCTACAGGATCGCGATGAGCTTCTGTTTCTACCTAATATTACTACAGATATCGCGATGTTGATGATTAGTCTAAGATGTGAAATTTGCAAGACAAAAGTTGTATAATTAGCAAGTAGGTAACTATATGGAAAAATAAAGGAAGGTGTGTTTTTACATAGGGAATAAAGGTAGGGAAGAAGCTAATAGGTTCTAGTGTTCCATGTGTGCATTTACTACTATCTACTAAAACCTCATTCCTCATACTTTAGCATAACTGTTCAATAAATCAAAATTGGGTTTCGTTGACAAGCAAATGCCAATTTGTTTAGTTATGTGGAAAGTCTTTACTGTAACATTAACATCTGTCTGATTGTCTGACTATTAAACACATAAATCCAACCAAATGTCTTAAGAGTGAAATAGTATAGGCAAGCAAAAGAAAAACTTAAGTAGATAGTAGATGGTTAAGGTGTTTTTTAAAGACACCACAAAGCAGAAAGTCTAACTTCCATTTTGCAAGTAGGATGGTGTCAAAGCCCGCGTAAGTTGTCGCTCTCACAACACAAATTACAATACAGATTATATTAACAGAATGTGCTGTACAGTTCTGGAGACAAGAAGACTAGTAAGCAACTTAAGCACATATCTGTGGCTTAAGCTGATTTATACAGGATCTGAGACTTAACTCTGTTGCATACAGAACTTTCAGGCGCCTACTTGTCAGAACTTAACTGGTGTTCTGTATTGTATTTAAACTCTAGGGTAGCTAAAGAATTCTAGAAGGGCAGTTAGCAGTACATTCCATCCAGCAAGCCAGGAGTCCTTTGAACCCTGGGTCCCTTGGCAGTGCAACTTCTCTTTCCCGTTTTTGCAGTACTTTCAAGAACTCATCCGAGCTGAGACTGCCATCACTATTCAGATCAAAGACGTGGAATATTATGTCGACCACATTCTTAGTTAGGGACATCCCACATACCTTGCATCACAAACAGAATCAGTTAATATTGAAGAAGATCTCAATTCATAACCAACTCTTACATGATGTTCATCGCCCTCAGTTTTAATTTCTGCAGCAGATCAATTTGGTAGCCTTGGTACAAACTCAGACAACATTAGCAAATTTGTCTTGCGAGTCACAAGTAAAAGAATAAAAGATGAGAGTATACATACATGAGAAGCAGCCCTTTGGAAATCATCCCTTGTCAAGAGTCCATTGGCTTTACCATGACTGAAGATTGCCAAAGATAGTGGACGTAAGCTTTTCCTCAGCTCTGCAAAGTCCTTGAATTCGTCATAAGTAATACGTATGCCCTTCAGGGGAGGGATGTTATTCAGCTCATCAACCCGATCAAGGAACTTAGACGTATGGCTCATGTCAGCGGATGCCACCATGGACAACGCAAAGTCCCTAGCAGATATGGTTCCCCGTGACTTGTGATCATAGTGAGCGAACTCCAAACGTAAAATCTATGAATCCACAGAACAGGTGATGTCATGAATGACTGTATGATGAAACATTAAAAATAAAGACAATCTCTAATGCTTACAAAACTTCTCTCTTCTTTTATCCTTTTTATTTGTCTTTCGTAATGGGTGGGGTTTTTAAATAAGCAGCGAACCAGCTGAAGTAGGAATGAAGTTTTTAATCCTGGAGATGCTAACGGGGAAAGAGGGGAACATACTTCGTCATGCAAATCTCTTAAAAACTGAACAAATTTGTCATGCTGAAGAGATTGTTTTCCATCTTTACCAAAGAAAAACTCAATTAGTCCACCATTTTCAACAGACCCTGAAACTTTAAGCCCAAAACGCCGACCATTACTATGTTGTCTCCCTTGTCTGTTGTACGTACGCATCAAAGCCATCACCTTCTTAAACTCATCCCTGTCTATTTCTCTGATGGTGGACATACAATCTGTGTCAGTTGGCAACAGTATAGATCATCAGCAACAGAAAAACTGAGAAAACAAAGAGCCTTACCCATTATGATCTAGGTCAAACATTTTGAAAGCCACCGAAAAGCTTGATTCTGGGATACTAAGAAGGGTGACCAAAAAGATATACCTGAGATCATATGAAATTTGATAAATGAGTCTTTTTCTTGATGAACTAAGTTTCATTACTATGCATCATTATCACCCTAGAGATTTCTAGCGAACGAGAAAATTCCCAAGCTTACTCGGCAAAGGATATGAGTCCATCGTTGTTAATATCAAAGAGCATGAAAAATCCCGAAGGAGCAAACTGCAACTCTCCAGGGGACTGCTCACCCATCAAAAATCCCCCTCTCACATAATTTGATTCTGAGGGAGGAAAAACCGGAACAACTGCCCTCATTAAGTCCCCGGGTGTCATGAAGGCCTCTCCACTTGGTGATCGAATAGATGCAAAATACTCGAAAACCTGGAAAAGAAACAGCAAGCCAATGACAAGAGCTCTCTGAAATGTTTGTGAAAGGCATCAATAAAAGTAGACATGGTGCATTAGTCATTTGTTTTTTCATTCCTCGGACACTAACAAATACCTTCTCAGGGGGGCTTCGCAGTCTAATGCGCTTTTCATAGTTAAAGAAGACTCTCTTCCTATATTCATCTGAAATATTACCAAATTTATCACTGTCAGATCAGTCTGATAGAAATGGTGCAGCAGTTATCACTCAATCACAGCACGAAGTAGCATTTGATTCATGCCAAGTGAACATTGCATCAAGAAGGGACACAACTTCACAGTATCCTCTATCAACAATCAAAGTACAATAAAACGGTGGTGCTGAAAATACAAAATTGAATCAATTTCATTTCTGAAATTTGTTACATACAACAGTTATTTATCTAATGACTAAGCTGTATGGGATCATGTTCCCGCTGAAAAAACAGAAATTCAGAGATACAACAAGGGCATGACGATGTTGTATTCTCTTTCACGTTCACCAACTTCATCCTAAGCTAAACTATAGTGATAAAACTAGGACATGTCAATTCATGAAGAAGTTTTTTAATCCAATCTCCTCTGAACATAAATTATTTGACTTTTTTCTGAACATCACTCACATTGCTGTGAAACCATTGCTTGTAAATACTGCTTTTGGTCCCCAAAAAATGTAAAATTTTTCCATATAACAAGAACCCCTTTTGGGATTTTCTCAGCTTTTACAATATTTCACTACTGCATTTTCAGAAACTTCATAACAGAACCAAACAAACATTCATTACACTGATGATATATATAATTCGTTTTAAAGATCAAACCTTTAAACAAGAAGGTAGGTTTCTTCCGAGGGGCAGCAGCTTCAGGAAAGCCAGAGAGCCCATTTTCAGCAGGCTGATCGGCGTAGGCCAGCGCGCCAGTCCAGTAGCTTAAGCCCAAGCCCGACCCAATAAGGAAAAGCCCAGAAGAGATCCAAGTTCGCTTCGCGCCATTGTCCTTGGGCCCACATGATGATGACAATGATGAAATGGATGGCTCTGATTTGCTGGAGAATGGCCTTAGATGAGACGACCCTCCATAAGGGATGAAGATAATATGACGGATAAATGATGATGATTTGCGTAATGGTGAATGCATAGTGGCTTCTTTTGAAGATGAAAAACAATAACAGAGAAGCAAAAAGCAACAAATGAAACAGCAAAGAGATTATAGAAATGGAAGCTTTGATTGAGGAGATGAGAGAGAGAGAGAGAGAGAGAGAGAGAGAGAGAATAATTGGGGGAGAGCGAGAAAAATGGTAGGATCAGAGCTTTGACTGAGGATTCTATTTCCCCCCCTCTTTTCTCCCAACGGATTAGTATCAAAGTTCGTTTAACTTGGCAGTTTCTGTTACTACCTTTCACTTTTTCTTTTTTTTTTGGGGGACCAGAGAAAGTGCAATTATGGTTAAACCTTTTCTGCAGCCCAATTCAAGAAAGACTAATGGCCCAATGCCTCATCAACTAAGCCCAATCAACGGCCCAGTAAGAGACACATAATCGATTTTCGATGACACCCCCCCCCCCTTTCCACAAGGGCGCATTGCAATAGCTCGCAAATGCACAAACCACAGGCACCTGACAAAGGAACCAATCTAAAGAAGAGCTTTTTTTTCTGTTTTTTAGAAAAATTATACTCCGTGGTAAACATGATGCAGGACAACCATGTCAATTATCATCCATGGTGTTTATAGTAAATGAAAAACACGTAACATTTTATGCCATTGTTGGTTCATTTTCACCTGGAATCGTTATCTTGGTAGGGATGAAGAGGGTGACTTTCATTTGTTCTTTGTAGGAGAGGCAACCGACGTGGACCAATCAGCATCAAATGTGTTCCATGGCAATATTATAACACAAGCTTAGTTTACAATAATATACCACCATATATCAAGTTCCACCACAGATCAACAAACCCCACGCCTATATATGTTTGGACCTAGCACATTACTTAGAAACATATATGCTGAAATGCTCTAACTTTACATGGGAGTGACGATGTAGCACTATACTCACCTGGAGCCATAGTGCCACTGTCAAAGACCAAAAACTTCAGCTGAGTTGCTTTTAAAACAAAATGCTGAGTCACAAGATCTGGAATTTCTCAGTGACTCGAACTCGAAGGCTGTCGAAAGGATCCCCAGGAATAAAGCATTTGATATACAGGTTTTATCCTAATTGTCAGTATGATACTCACGATGGAACCGACACCACAAACACAAGCCAAAACCAGGAAGGTGATCCTGAAACAGTTCGGGCCCACACAAGCATGTGAATTAGAGAGCATACTGAGACCATGCTGCTTCGATGCTTCATGATCGTATATATACCCAGCCAGCAAGCCTGAGAAGAGTAAGGCACCAAGAGGGTTACCCATCGACATGAAGTTGTAGAATAAACCAAAATGCTTCAACCCGAAAAGTTCAGAGACAGTTGGGATCATGATAGAGAATTGAAAGCCATAGCAAAGGCCGAGCATCCCTGTTGCAGCATAGAGAGTGCCATCTATCCCAGAAGCAAATAGAAGGTAGGCAACGATCATGATTACTTGCGTACATGTTAACCAGATTGTCCTTGGAAGTGTCCATGTCCTGCAATAAGGAGAAAGTGAATTATGATCTCTAATCAGTGTTCTCGATTGCCTTGACAATGAGACTTCAAGTCTCATTTGAGATCTTGGAGCACTTTACTCAACATCATGCAGAATTTCATCAAATAAAATATGCTGATCCTATCTAAAATCTACCAATTAGAGGTCAAATAATGGTATTCCTTTAATTATCTAATTTTTTTTTTTGGTGTAAGTCAGAAATTGTATTATTGCTCTCTGTAATGTCACAAGATTACAGTCCTTAGGCAATGTAGGTCCAAGGCCACCTACTAGGTAGGGTTCCTTTTTGCTACATCCCTCTACTACCTTACAACCCTTCAATCTGGTGCAACTCACTACAGGCAGTGGTTCACCAACTCTGTACACATTACAATTTACAAAAATTAATCCTCACCATCTCTGTAGGCATTACAATTTGCAAAAATTATTTCTGACTTGCAACAAAATACAAAAACATATATAGCTAAAAATATTACAACTTCTTCTAGCTTTTCGACTCTGCTTGGAACTGTTACATTCCTCATTCTACCTTGCTACATCAACCTGCTGCTGATTACAGAATTTCCTTGTTTTCCACTGAATCTGCTTCTTCCTGCTTCTACTTTGCTTCTGTCCTGTACTCTGAATCCTCTGCTGGTGCAGTCTTCCAGAGCTGGTTCATTCCATCTTCTTTTCTGCAACAGGATGCAGTCTACTGGTTCCTTGCAAATATGTCATGACCCCCTGTTAAGTTCTGCTTTCTGCTTTACTGTCTGGTGTAATCTGTCTGTTTGCTCTGTTCCTTGCTGTGATCCAGTTTAATTTCAGCCTATATCCCCCCTATCCAGATCTTGTCCCTGCTGGAGATCTTCCTCTTGCTGTTGCAGCATTGCTGTATTCTGCACCTGACTGCTTGCTGGACCTGTTGTGTCATCTGTGGCACTGGTATGCTGCCTTTGCCAGCAAAATGAGTATTTCTGCATCTCCATATCCAGTATACTGCTGCTGCTACCCCTGATGCATAAACTTCCTTCCTGATTCTCGAGCATTTTTGTCTGCTGATCCAGTTAAACATCCCCTGAATTGTACTTGCTCTTGCTGAAATTTGCAGCCATCCCTTTAACTGTTCCAGGACTTCTTTTGCAACTTTGCATTTGAAGAACAAGTGATTGTGTTCCTCTGGTTCCTGCTTGCACAGATAGCATAAGGCATCCCCATTCAGACATCCCATCCTCTGTAATCTGTCCTTTGTTAGCAATCTATCCATTTGAGCCAGCCATAGGCAAAAACTATGTCTAGGCATGGATATCTTCCCCCATATCAAGTCTGCATGCCTGCATTTTGTCATGTTTCCTTGTAGCATTCTGTATCCACTTCCAGCATTGTAAATACCATCAGATGCAAATTTCCATACCCCCCTTGCTGTGTATTGCCCCTGGAAGTAACTTTTGATCTTGTTCAGTTTGTTCCAGTACCAACTTGTGCCCCATACTGGAACATAATTCCAGATGTTAACTCCTTTCAGATAAATCCCATTGATCCACTTCACCCACAGTGTGTCTTTTTTTGTTGCAATATCCCAGATGTGCTTGCCATTCAGAGCTATGTTGAACCATTTGCAGTTCTTAACATTAAGTCCTCCATTGTTTCTTGGTCTGCATACCATATCCCAGGCCACCAAGCTTGTCTTATGTTTCTGCTCAGTTGTCCCCCACAAGAAAAATCTGCATTTTTGCTCCACACTTTTTAGTACCCCAGTTGGCAAAATGAAGATACTTGACCAGTATACATGAATGGAGAATAGTACAGAGTTTATTAGTTGGACTCTCCCTGCATATGAAAGGTTCCTCGAGGCCCATATCTGCATCCTTTTTGTCATTTTGTCCACCAGACAATCACAATCTATTTTGCTCCATTTTGAGGGGGATAATGGGACACCTAGGTATCTCATGGGCAAAGTACCCTCCCTGAAGCCTGAGAGTTGTAACAGTGCATTTTTTCCTTGCATATCCACCCCTGCTAAGTAGATGTTTGATTTTTCCTTGTTTGCATACAATCCTGTTGCTTTTGAGAAGTGGTTTATGCTGTTCATCATTGTGCTCACAGATGCAGTATCTGCTTTACAGAAACACATTAAGTCATCAGCAAAACATAGATGACTTAGTGCAAGCTCTTTGCACATGGGGTGCCAGCTGAAGCTCTTATCCATGCATGCTATTTTCAGGTTTCTTGACAAATATTCCATAACCAGTACAAATATTAATGGGGATATGGGGTCACCTTGTCTGATGCCCCGCTTTGCAATGAAATTCCCATGTGTTTCCCCATTTATATTAATACTAAAACTTGCTGTTTTGATGCACTCTAGTAGCCACCCACTGAATTTTTCAGGGAATCCATACCCTTGCAGCATTTCCTTCACAAAACCCCAGTGGATTGTATCATATGCCTTCCTTATGTCTATCTTCATTATGCACCTGGGAGATGATTGTTTCCTGTTATAATGCTTAATAAGGTCCTGACATATCATGATGTTGTTGACAATGGATCTCTGTGCAACAAAGGCTCCCTGGTTCACTGACACCAGCTCTGGTAGTACTTTTGCCAGTCTCCCACACAAGATCTTGGAGATACACTTGTAGATTGTATTACAGCAGGCTATTGGTCTGAAATCAGATGCCTTTTCTGGATTTTGTATCTTCTGTACAAGGCACAGGTTTGTAGCATTTACCTCCTTGAGCATTCTAGATGAGTCGAAAAAATCAATTATGGCTCCAGTCACTTCATCTCCTACAATTGGCCACGCTTCTTTGAAAAACCCTGAACCAAAGCCATCCCCAAAATGGACACCACAGGATACAAATGTCCATTTCTGGATGAAAAGTTTTATTGGAGACAGATAGTCCATTAGAGAAAACTCTTGCTCAATATGGCAGCCTGTCAGGGGATCATGAGATATTTACAAATTTTGGTGTCATTATTTCCGATAACTTGTTTAAAAGTCTAGAGCTTTCAAAAAAGGAAACACACACACACACACACACACACATCTTAGGGTGGATATTAGACCTAAATGTTATTTACTTATTGCCAGATTTATTTGCAGACCTTTTTCTAAAGTAGGTATACCCTCCGAAAATGTTACTGACCTGACAGAATACTCTGAAACTGAACCACCGCCAAGACGACCAGCAAAATTGAAAAAGCTGAAAATTGATAGGAGTATTGTTGCATCACGTACACCAAGCGCAATCCCAATCTGGGCCAGGTTATTGAGAACAGTTACCCCTGAACCAACTCCAACAAAGTACACCAAAAACAGAAGCCAAAAATCAGCCTTGATAATTGCTTCCTGGAATGTAAAATCTTCTCCGCGTTTGGGTCTCCTCTTCTTATTGATGGCCCCCTCTCCCTCAGCGAGGAGCATATCGATATCTGATGAGTCTTCACTTTCATAATAACTTCCCAAATTTGCTCCTGATGAAGATGGCGTTAACAATGGTTCTGCCTTCTCTGAACTGCCTTCTTCAATCAAGCCATGTGAAGAACCCTCTCCTTGTCCATGTAGGCCAGTCTTTCTAGGATCAGTAGGATACAGGGTCATCTTTACAGGAATTAGGAGAGGTGCCATTAGGAGGATTACCATGACAGTAAGAATGATGTAGGATACAGGACGGCTTATAGAAAGAACATCGCCCAGTGCAGTAGTTGTGAGAAGATAAATACCAAGCACAATGCTAACAGCTTGAATGAAAACAAAATGACTGTTCTCTGCAGAGCTTTCCCGGCAAGATGGAGTACAAGGACGTACAGGGTACATAACGAGGAAGCACAAGATAGGGACCCCAAGAGCAAGGAACAACAAGAGATTTGGGGAGGAGCTGTGAAGAAGTACACTATATACTTCAGTGAAGACAGCAGCACTTATTCCCCCATAACCTTTTAGGATGCCTGCAACTGTGCCTCGATTAATAGGAAAGTTTCTCATGTTGGTAACAAGCACGGCAGTGGTCAGCCATGCACTGCTATTGGTAGCAACACAGAGCGCGAGCCACAACTGCACATCAGTTAAAAAATTCTTATTTATCAACTCATAGCTTCGGTCATGAAAGGACTATAGAGTTTTGTCCTCTTTTTTTTTTATTCTTCTATTATTCTTATTTTTGCATAACTTCTACACATGGCATAAACCCAACTAGACAAACTCCAGGATGGAAGCCACCTGCAAGAATTACTCAAAGGAAGAAACATATAACATCTACGACTCTATAAACTCTCAATCTTAATGAATATGAGCTGCAAATTATGATTATTTAGATCTTTGTGTCAAAACTCATTGTAATTTGTACAGCCATTTCACATATAGGCATCTTACTTTTCTTTTGTTTTTTTCTTTTTTTTTTTGATAGGAACACATATGTATCTTTTGGTTTTGAGGCAAGACTATACCTCTGAAACAGAAGTCAGGAAGGGGCACAACTTTGTCACGATTTTAGCCCAGTTTTCAGAGGTTTGCACAATAACATGCTGTATGTTTTGATTAAAAGACTTGCTGTACGGAAGCATGTATAAAAGAACCCAACAGCTAATTCAAAACTCCATACAAAGTAATTCATGCAAGAAACAAGTGAAAAGGACAGCGAATTTAAATTTCATGAAGCAGAAATTAACATGATTTCACTATATATCTTTGATAAATTGAAGTAATTTTTCATTTTTTTTTTCTATTGATCAGTGTTACCAGCAAAAAGTGAAGCTCAATAAAAAATTCTCCCACCAGTCCTAACAAATAGCTTGGCAGCTCATCAACAAGCTCACAGAAACCCCAACTTTGACAATTCTCAAATGGGATCTGGTGTACTAACTTATTATGGTTAGTGTAACTCACTGCAACTGTAATGCATGAAACTAAGAAACGGCAGTGTTCAAACTCTCAGACATGGGAGATTTCCTCATAATAGCATTCCAAAGCCGAAAATCAAAATCCAAATAGTAATCTCCCTAGAAGTCGATAAAAATCACCTCTCATATACTATGGCTACAGCAATCTATTAATTACTCAACATTGCCCCAGTGCCTCCAAAAAGGCTCCCCCCCAAGTGGGATAAGGGGAGAACTCCATTAATGACAAGTGAGGCCAATAAGGCCACAATCAATGAAACTTTGCTAGATGTTTCCTGCAAGAAATAGTCAATTTCCAAACTGGATCCAAAATTTACTACAATTAGCCAATGGCTGCATTTACAATCTCTCCAAGTTAAACCAACAATGTCCAATTTTACCATATTTGTAGTTAAAGTTTGGTAGTACTTCAGTGATAAGTTAACCCACAGGGACCCAATCAATCCCACTAGTCCCTTTCCCCTACCAACCTCTACCTAGTCCCAAAACAAAACAAAAAAATAACAAAAAGGTACCAACTTGAACGTTCCATGAGCCTTTTCTAAGAATCCAGAGGACAACAGTAGATCATAATACAAGACAAGAATATATTAAACGAATCTAAGCAGCATTCATAAACCAAAATAGACTGACTCATTCCCGACATAACTTCTCAAGTGTTTTTTCCTTTTTTTAATGCAATTCCCAACATTTAACTTCTACAGGAAAAACCATGAAGCAAAGAAATTAAGTTTATGGATCACAATTCACATCAAATCCAATTTTATCAAATCTAGCAAAAACCTAAAAGGGGTAATAGAAAATCAGCAAAGAACGAGAGAGAGTGAGAATTATTACCAACCAATAAGGCATGGACAAAACAGTACGACTAAGAGAAAGCCAGAGAACTCCATAACCAAAGAAGCAACAAAAAGAGCCAATGGAGAGAACAACCCAAGGTGGAAACTTGTTGCAAACAATGCCAGGAAGAAGACCCACATTTTCACCAATGTCATTAGCAACACCAAGCATGGTTAACTGCCTTTGATTAAAACCCAGAACAGATTTTAAGGAATGAGAATAGAGTGGAAATGTGTAGGCATTTCCTGATGCTATTTGCACCCAAACTGCTGCTCCTAGACCTACCCATGGTGGCCTTGTGCCCCCTTTCAAGTTCAACACCATTGAATTTGATCTTTATCTCACAGTTTTTTTATTTTATAGAGTTATGATTTCTGGGTTTTTGAGGGTTTTTGATTTGATGAGCTCTCAAGACATTGAGAGCTCATCAAAGCAAAAGAAGGGTGACAAAAAAGCAGAGGAAAGGAACGAGGTGTCTTATGAAAAGAAAAAGGTGGGGGCCACTCGCATCGCATCTATACAATGACTGCTCAGGGTTTCAGGGCGAGCATCAATTTATGTGGGAACAAAATCTCTTCCTTTTTTTGTTTGGTTTTAGAAGGTGGGGAAAGAATTTGATTAAGAAATGGTAAGTACACTTTTATTTGAGTGTAAATTGAGTAATGAGGATCTTAGAGTGTGATACATGAATTTTGTACTCTTAGTAATTTGTAAAATTTAAGATTGAGAGCCTAACTAAATCAGGATAAAGATAAAAAGAATTATCGATTTCTCATCAAGTGCATTTCTGTAATTTTGATATTTTCCTACCTACATCAACTTTTATAGTCTTATGTGTTAAGTTATATACTTATAGTACTTTTCTTTTTCTTTTGATTGTTGATGTTAATGGTAAGTGTTCACTAAATTAAGTGCTCAATAATATAAAATTTGGTATCAGAAATTTGAGTTTGAGATCCCTTAGATTTGAAGCTTTTTCGCGAACCATAATCAACTTGGTGATTTCGCGTTAAATCACTTGATAAAAGTGACCCCAAAAATTAAAGAATGTGAATACCAAAATAAAAATGGGGGAGTAAGGCTATGAAACTACGTTCTCCTTTGTTTATAATTCAGTCCGGTTTAGTTCAATTCAATTTATTCAAATTCAGTTTACTTCAGTTTTCTACTTTTGTTCATTTTATTTCAATAAATTAGGTATTGTAAAGTGAAACCAAAGGATGAATATCATCTGTTTCATATTGAGCAGGTATGCTTCATAGATCTGGTAATTGAGAATCTGGAGACATAGGGGGGCATGATTTGTATTTAGGTATGACCCAGATCAGATCAGGTGAAGAGATGGGATTCATTATTCATATCATATGCAACATGCTTTGTGGCTTTGTTAGTTTAATTTTTACTGACATATGAGCCCAAAATTAAGGAAAGTGAAGCGTATGAACGTTATGTTTTTATATTAATTACTGTAATACAAACACAAGACTCACAAGTTATAAAATCAAGATCACATGTTTAACCCCAGACAACTATCAAGCGAACCACCCTAGGCCAAACCCGCCGGCTATGCCACCGATACCTCGGATTTTTTGTCTCCATATGAAAAATTTATAAGTAATAAACAGCATTCCACAAAAGGTTAAAATAAAATAAGTACGAGTAAGCAAGAAACTTGTTTGGTTTATTAGGTCATTCGGATGAATCTTATAAGAAATAAGTTATTAACACCGAAGAACAGGAGAATATATAGAAGAGCGCTAAAAGACATAAAACTAAAGTTAAGTAATATGGTATAGATTTGGTTCATCGTATGAAACTATTATTACTGGACTCTTTGCACCAAAATTTTTTATTAATGGACTCTTTTTTCGTTTTGGATTTGGTAAATTGGACATGGTTAAAGAGCACTTCTTAACACACAGTCTCAGTATTCCACGAATTAATTCGTGTAGGTGTTTTGAATTTTCATCTGTTTCATAATGTTGATGTTGTTACTCATTTTTGAATGAAAAATCATTGACATATTGTTACAACATAAACTCTCCACCTCACAGCTCAAACTAGTTCGAGGCTTTACCCAAGAGGTGGTTCCGTGGTTTCGCTGACCCTATTCTCTTCAATAGAATTGTGAAGGTCGGTGAGGAACAGAACGAAACAATGCAGATAATAAAACAAAATGTGAGATAAAATGAAGTACAGAATGCAGAACAAAACGATTGCAGCATGGAGACGACGAAAAAACAGGGCCTTAATAGTAAAAAAAGGTTACAACTTATACACCCTCTTCAAGATAGCATCCACACAAATTAATTCGTGGAATATGTGAGACATGTTGGAAGAGCCCTTTTAACCACGCTCAAAGAGGAAACCTTGCTAAAAAAAAAAATGGGCTGATTCAATCCAATAACGGAAAAGGAAATTAGAGATTGTCAGTTTGTTTGGATAAATCGAGATGTCACAGGGCTCTCTTATTCAACAAGCCCATTGGCCATAGTACGTGAAACGCTTCGAGCCTGTGTGAGAAGTTAGCCAAGTATGTAGAGATGTAAACCAAGAAATGGATCTATAAACCCATTTGATCGCTACCCCAGCCCATCCAGCTTTCAAATACCCTGCAAAAGGCTCAATAAAATTTGGGCGTAGATCCAAATCTCCATAGAATTGGAACCATTTTACATACTCATGAACAACATTTATTTTATTTTATAGGTCATGAAAAAATCAACCATTGATATTATGTTCATGCCTCCAAGACTTTGCTATATTTCTAATGTGTTTTTTTCCCCTTTTGTAAGATATATACTTGTTTTCTCCTCAAAAAAAAAAAAAAAAAAAAAAAAAAAAAAAAAAAATATATATATATATATATATATATATATATATATATATATATATATATATATATATATATATATATATATATATATATATATATATATATATATATATATATATATATAAATCTGATTTTTGTATCCTTCGATCTATACATTCATCATTTATGTCAATAAAAGAATCTCCCACCACTTATCCATGGAGAGTTGGAGACAATCCCTCCACCCCTACCCCCAATATTGTGGAGAAGCAATATCAATTTGTTGTCTTATTAGGTTAAACTTTTGCATGGTTTTAATACCACCAAATTAAAATGTCCGGGGAACAAAACAATAAGATTCATAAGCTTATCTTCTATTAGTGTTGCAACTAAGAGAAAATTTGTAGCAACTACTTCACAATTTCATGAACTCTTTTTTTTTTGGGGGGGGGGGGGGGGGGGGAGGGGGGGATATAGGGTTCATTCCTTTCCGCTATAGTACACTGAATTAACTAGATTGAACATAATTTATTTGTAGATGGATTTTGGTCCTAGCTCTTGAACATTACTTCGACATAATTCACCAATTAAATTAACTAGGCATACTTCTTATTCTTTCTTTCTTTTTTTAGGACAAGGAAGGGAAAACCTTCTTACAAATTGATGTACAGTACTTCATAAACACATGAACAATGTTTGACTAATGTTTGAGATTATCTCAACATTAGGGTAGTTGGCCACTTGCAACAAGAGATATTAATCCACGAAGCAAACAAGGAATTCCAACATATCTTATCTTCTACAATTAGGGTAAGCTTTGCTAATAATGATGGCCATTAATCCTATGAATTTAGAGCCATTTACAATTATAGTACATAATAACATAAAGTCACATCACGAATGTCGAAGTTAATTGCACATGATGACAATAAAGTACACAACTCCTAATCAGATTGCCAACTCATGCAAAATAGAAAGCTCAACATATATAGAACAAAAAAGGCAAGGGGATCATTGGAGCGTGGTTATTTGATCCTTATCCTCTTGAATTTTTGGGGGGCATAGATGATGCCCCACATGGGCCTTTGTCACTTTGTTCATTGATTGATTGCGATCCAATTAGCATATCATATAAGTGTATGGGCAACCACCCTCGACACTTTTTTTTTTTTTTTTTTTTTTGCTGTAAGGACACATGCAATAGCCCGCAAACCACATGTGTTAAATAAGCTAATCTACTTTTAATGGACTGACGGACTCAAGAGGAGAAGTGAACCCACCCTACAAAAAGGTAGAGAAGATTTTATTCTCGCAACATAGATGAAGATTCAAAACGCCCTGACCACTAAATTTTGACTTGTAAAAATAAAACTCTTGTCATTTGTGCTCCCACCTCATCCTCACTTTTGTCCCACTTGCCTTACACCTTTCTCCTACAATTTGGCCTATGATGTAGGGACATTAAACTGAACAACTTCCATCATATATCTTTTTTAAGCATGACTTTGGATAGGGTATATTGCTTGAGAGTGGAGACTTATTGGATCATGTTGTTGGGATCACAAGTACGGGGTTAACTTCAATAAGAAAGAAGTTCAATCCTATGGATAAAGTTCATGAGTGTTTTTATACAAGTTTTAGCCTATTGTGTCATCAATCTTGATCTTAATTAACCTTAATCATGGGACTGGTATCTTAACCCATAATTACTTAAAAAGTTGCCATTATCAGTGCATCTATCTACCAATATTATTGAGAGAAAAAATAGATCATTGAATTAATCTAAACCAACTACTGAGTGGGCGAAGAATAGTTGGGACATATTGGCCGAGTTGCGCTTAAGAGAGGTCATTTTCTCATAGTAGACTAATAGTATTACTAGTATCTAATTGGCCAATAAACTATAGGCTAATATAACATGTAATCTTATCATTATGATCATACTATGAAAATTGTAAAATACAAAAAACGAGATGAGACGAAGGGCATGCAATAAGTAGGGAAGAGCCATCTAGGTGAGGGATTAAATAGTAGGGTCACTAGACAGTGGATAAATCAAAAGAAAAAACTAAAAGTTAAAAAATTACATGAAAAGGAAAATATTTTAGAAAATTTGTTGGCAAACCTAATAACCTCAATGATTGACTAGCAAACATCTAGACATCTACTTGTTCTTATCCGAGTTAGGAATAGAGGCCAAGCAACCAAAAACGTCATTGTTTCAGCTCTATATATGAGACCCATTTTTCAGCTACTGCCTACTTACTTATACAGAGCGGCAACTGGGCCAGGAAGAAATGAGCCACTTGAATGGAACCTAAAACGGTACATTTGGATGGTAATGTGGAAACTTTTTTCCTAAATGTTTTTTTTTTTTTCCGAACTGGACAACAATGATAAAGATGTGTGTGTAAGGATCCTCTGCTGTTCTAAAAAGAACAGTAGAGTGTTGTCCTTCAAACCTTCACACTAAACTTTTATCTTATGAATAACTTTTGTTGAAGTTTAATTAATTGTATATGGTCATTAATTAATGTTCAGCCGCTCGCCAGATTGCCCCAGATACAACAACAATTCAAAAACTTATATAACATGGTCTTCTCGTAATTTTTGGACAACAAATAGACAATAATAATTATTTAGAGAAATAAGGGTCAATGCTCATGATAATTAATTAGAGGGGAGCTAAATACCGCACCCCTTTTAAAACAATACCGCACCCTTAAATATAAACTACCCAAAATACCCCTAAAATATAAACAAATAAATAAAAACAAAAAAAAAAACTCAGAAATACAAATACACACAACACACGACCCAAAGAAAGAGATAGAGAAAGAGAGAAGGAGAAGGAAAAGGAATAAGAAAGAGAAATCATTGTTGGTGAGACTTGTTACAGGAGAACTTCTCCACTTGTCCAGATCTGATTCTATGCCACTGCCCAACAATACAACAAAAGCTACTAATTCAGGCTATTTGTTGGTAAAGAATGTTTAAGTGTATCTGCGCCTAAAGTTAGCGCAGATAATGGAAACCTGCGCCTAAATTGGGCGCAGGTATTTTTCACCTGCGTTTATGTTAGGCGCAGGTGTTTTTGATTTCCAAAAAAATAAATATATAATCTACGTAAATTAAAGACGCTGTGATTCAGATTGATTGAACACTTGAATTGAACCGTAAAATAATGACACGATTCTCAGAGAGTGTTGTATGACGACAAAATTTATGTTTTTATTAGTATTAGTATTATAACTTGGATAGGTGGAAGGGAATTAGGGCCTAAAGTAATAAGAAGGCCAAATTTGGCAAATTTTTATTAGGGGTGCGGTATTGTTTTAAAAGAGGTGCGGTACTAATGCGAACTGATTAATTAGTGGCCACGTGTTTTTGTATATTGATTTCACACAAGGCTTGCTCTACCCACAAACTCAAATTGTAAGTTTTTGAAAAAAGTAGCTTAATTATACAATTCGAACCTATGCTTAATGGCTTAATAAAAGATGATACACGGATTACACGCTTCTTGTGACAAATCACAAATCTTATAAAAGAACGAGGAAACTTTGGTAAGACTATATACTATCTGAAGGCATAATAAGATGAAGAGGTATATGGTCTTTTGGAGTTTTGGTGCATATCAAAGGCATATTTGAAATCATTATGCATGTATAGTTTTTTTCTTTGAGACAACGTCATTATATATGTATAGTTAATCAATGATGTTGCTTGTTATCATGATCACTCAAGCAACCATGAGTACATACAGTGACGATCTAAGAGTATCATATAGTACTCCGTATGCAGTTTGGTCTAACAAGAAACACAATCATATGGAGTATGTTATTGGCACTTGGTGATCAGAAGCCGGAAATTATTAGCTTAGATATTTCGCTAATAGAGAAGAGCCCAAACAAAGTGAATAACTTTTGGCCTTGATCCTAGTCAGTGAGCATCAGATCCCTGTCAATGTAGCCCCAAAGTCAATTTAATTCAATAATTAGGCCCATGAAATATACACCCACAGATTTAATAAGTAACACCATTTACTGATTTACAAAAACTTGTGTGGACTTAATACATGGTAGACCAATATTTGGAGTCATCCCCTACTTTATTTGGAGCCACCCTTCTCTAAAAGTGGAGTCACCCCTACTTAATCTAGAGTCACCCCTTAAATTTATACTTGGCACCATCTCTGCTTCACCTGAAGCCATCCCCTACTTTACCTGGAGCTACCCCTTACTTCACCTAGAGCCACCCCTAAAAGTACTTGGTCCATGGTGGACTAAGTCCATACAAGACAAGCTGTTACTGATTTACACCTCTTCCTCTGCCGTCTACCAGGCCGTGTGTATTACTTGGGGCGGCCGGGTATATTCTTTTCCGGACAAAAGTAAATAGATGTATGAGGATGAGGTGAAAGCATAAGTGGTAACTATTAACTATCCTCTCTTACAACTCCGTTGTTGTGGGTTTGAATCTTTATTCATGTAGGGAGAATAACTTCATTTACTTTTCTTTAAATAAAAGATAAATTGACTTATCGGATGCATATGTATGTGTTTCGCACGATATTGCATACGCTCTTGTAACAAACAATTAAAAATGAAAAATTAAAGATAAATAGAGTGATGCAGATGGGTTTCGATGGCATCGAGTGTCATAACATAAGAGAATCATTAGATTAATGTTGAAGACTAAAGTCAGAAATCTTGTCTAAAATCCATCCTCATTGCCCCCGAATGTGAATTATGAGTAAACGGCTTAACGAGTCAGCATCTACACCTGCCCACTGGTTTCCTTTCAGGTTTGGTCCAATTGCACAGATATGAGGACAAGTTCTTTGGAAAAATCAATCCGAAAATCAAAGCCAAAGGGAATTAGATTCTTCTTCAGCAAATATTTGGACCAGCTAGCTAGTTGGGTTACAGAATTTGTACAGGGAGGGCCACAATGTGGCACATTGTTTTGCCTCGCATCTCCGAATTGGTGATCAGAATGCCGTTTAATCTGTACACCAGATCTACCTTTTCTAGCCTGGGAAATAGAATATACATGAGCATACAGTAAACTGCTGGCACCCAGGGACTGGGAGTACCATTTTCTAATACTCTAGTAAATCTTCATTGTATAATTAACTTCTTACAAATATGATCATCCATTAAAGTCAATGACACAAAATGTTCTTTCGAGTCCCAATATCTTATTTGATACACCATCACTTCTACTACATAGCGTTTCTAAGCAAGCACACTATAAGGACGAGCAAACTTAAGATGCTGCATTTGTCTCACAAACATTATTCCATATAACTGGTTTGAGTTTAAACTAAGCACACTTTCGTTGTCTCCATATTACATTCCGTTTCATTTTATTCCGTTTCACATCGTTCCGTTCCACATTACATCCCATTGTGTATTTCATATTGTCTCATATTTTATTCCATTATCCTCGTCGTAATTTGGTCTCTCTTTTTCTCTTTGTAATTTGATTTTGGCCTTTCACAATCCAAAGAAAAATACTCCATATTAGCTTAGGTTCTTCAAACCATTCCATAGCCTAGGGGCGAAGGCAAATAAGAGTCAAAGGTCTCCCAAGTCCCAACTACTCCTTAACGAATGGGTCAATTCCAAAAAAATGCTCCTTTTTGACTCATCAAATGTTAGAAAAAGATACTGTAAAACCAAAAATAAACAAAGAAAACAAGAAAAAATGTGGGCCGAATGATTTACTGTAAAATAAGATTGTTGTGTCGTGGTACGAAGGCCACTGCCTTAGAAGCGATTTCGCCCGAACTAGTGCAGTCAGAACAAGGCGTCGCCCCCCAAGGTTAGCACAACGCTCCTCTATTCCGTGCACTCGGAATGGAAGAGTTGGAACTCAAAGAAAAAAATACTGCTCAGTTGAGTTTTGGAGGAAGGAAAACGGTTTCTCATGGGATGATAAACTGATACAATATTCAGCATATAAATAACCCAAGGAGAAGAATTTGTAACTGATGTAATCAAGCCAGTCATTAAACCAAGGAGGAAATCAAGGGATGCCATTAAAACGAAATCGTAACGTTTTGTTTTGTATAACTGAAGAGTTGGATTCGTAACTGACGAATCTCATAAACCTGGATTCTCAGTTACGACTCGGCCCAAAAAGTAGACCACACCACACCGCGCACGTGTCACGAACACGAACCGAACCGAACGGACGGACGGACGGCAGCGGCGCACGCGTGGGAGAGTCTCCTTTCCAACTCAACTAAACCATACAAAAACATTGGAGTATATAAACCAATGAACCTTTTGTAAAACTACCAATGTGGGACAAAAGCCTTTTACTCACAAAGAGAAACCCACTTGCAAACACCTTGAAACTTGGCATTCTTTCCAACAATCCCCCACAAATGCAAAGGTTTTAAGAAAACAAATTTTAAACAACTGAGCAGTAAAAGGTTTGACACTTAAGTGCTAGTACTTATGAAGTTTGAACTAACACATAGTGAATGGAGGCTAGTCTCTAATCTAGTGGAGTGAATTACTCTTGAACTCCCTAGATCAAAGAAATACCTGCAAACACATATCTTACCTTAGAATTATTTCGAGTTCCGCGATAAACACCAAAAGCGCATATAAGGCCATACGCTTCCTTGGGACGCTTATGAGTGCCTTAGAAAAGATAACCCAATATCTTTCATAGAAGGCGGCCACACCTTCACACTCACGTAGGTGATTCCATCAAGTCTATCTCTAATAGACCATCCATAACCTGGACTATGAAATCATTAAGAGCAAGTAAATGCTCATCCTCCAATAAAGTCATGCGGTGAATCCATCAAGTCCGTCTCAAAGGACCACCCAACAATTAGGGCTATAGATTCATTAAGAGCAATAAGCTCAACCTCACGAATGTACAACATATGCCATAGGGATGAGAACATGTACAAAAATATGAGTCTTTCCATGGCTTCGTTAGACCATAATTACTTGTGTGAACAAAATTAGGTGTCCACCATGAATTCCTCAACCAATGGGTTTTAGACCCATCCCCCTCGACGTGTCTAGGACCAATTTTCTATTGAGTCCTTTAGTTAATGGATCAGCCAAGTTCCTTTCGGACCTTACATACTCCATAGAGAGTACGCCAGTCTCAATCGAAAGTCTCACAGCATCATGCCTAATGCGTATATGTCTTCTCTTACCATTATACGCTTTATTCTTTGCAATACAAATCGCAGCCTGTGAGTCACAAAGTAGAGAAACAAAAGGAGTAGGTTTACCCCAAAAAGGTAAATCGGCCAGTAGGACTCTCAACCACTCGGCCTCTTGTCCTGCCAAATCAAGAGCAATAAATTCCGATTCCATAGTGGATCGAGCAATAACGGATTGTTTAGTAGATTTCCATGATATGGCAGCACCACCTAGAGTGAATACATATCCACTAGTAGAACTTATTTCATCATTGTCAGTTACCCAATTAGCATCACAATATCCTTCCAACACGGAAGGGAAACCAACATAATGCAAACCCAAGTCCATGGTACCTCTCAAGTACCTAAGTAAACGTCTAAGAGCAAACCAGTGCTCCCTACTTGGGTTATGGGTATATCTACTAAGTCTACTAACTGCATATGCAATATCAGGCCGAGTACAATTCATAAGAAACATTAAACTCCCAATTATCTTAGCATAATCAGATTGTGAAACACTTTCTTCCCTATTTTTCCTCAAAGTTATGCTAGCATCATAGGGAGTTCTTACTGGCGATACTTCAAAGCTATCAAATTTCTTCAAAACTTTCTCTACATAATGTGATTGTGTTAAAATGAAACCCTTTTCAGTTTTATTAACCTTAACACCTAAAATTACATCAACTTCACCCAAATCCTTCATTTCAAAATGGGAGGAAAGGAAATTTTTAGTTTCATTAATGGCATTCATGTGTGTACTAAAAAGCAACATATCATCTACATATAAGCAAATGATTACGCAATCAGAACCAAACAATTTAGTATACACGCATGTATCCGATCCATTAGGCACAAAACCAAATCCAAGCAAAGTTTTATGAAGTTTATCATACCACTGTTTTGGTGCTTGTTTAAGACCATATAAAGATTTCTTAAGTCTACACACTTTATGTTCTTGACCAGGAACAATAAAACCAGGAGGTTGTTCCATATAAATTTCTTCTTCTAAGTCGCCATATAGAAAAGCCGTCTTTACATCCATTTGATGTACAAGTAAATTATGAATAGAGGCTAATGCAAACAAAGTGCGAATAGTGGCGATCTTAGTGACAGGTGAATATGTATAAAAGAAATCTTCACCAAATTTCTGTTTAAACCCTCTAATCACAAGTCTAGCCTTAAACCTTTGAATTGAACCGTCAGCATTCAGTTTCTTAGTGAAAATCCATTTACAACCAATGGAAGAAAACCCTTTAGGTAGATTTACCATTCCCAAGTGTGATTAGACATGATAGATTCTAATTCACTATTCATAGCATCTTTCCAGAAACTAGCATCAATTGATCCCACAGCTTCCTCATAAGTTTTGGGATACTGATCAATCATATAAGCATACAACAAAGGCTCACATAATTTATCCAAATCCTGAATTTCAACAAGATAAGTAATAAAATCAGGACCAAAACTAGTTTCTATTCTATCTCTTTTGCTAGTTCGAATTACAGGTAATTCTGTTGTAACAGTAACAGCAGGCAAAGACATAGGAACAGAAGCAGGAACAACATGGGAAATATCATTTTTCTTCATAGGAAAAATATGCTCAAAAAAATCAGCATCTCTAGATTCACATATAGTTCTATCACTCATATTCATGAATCTATAAGCAACACTATTAAGAGCATAACCAATAAACACACAATCAATGGTTTTAGAACCAATATTAGTACGTTTAAAATCTGGTAGACCAACATTAGCAAGACACCCCCACACTTTCAAGTATTTAAGGTTAGGCGCATAGCCTTTCAATAATTCATAAGGGGTTTTGTCTAATTTCTTATGAGGCACGCGATTAAGCAAATAATTAGAGGACAAAACAGTCTCCCCCCACATGCTCTCAGGTAACCCTGAACTTAAAAGCATAGCATTCATCATGTTCTTAAGGGTCCTATTCTTGCGCTCGGCAATCCCATTTTGTTGTGGGGTATAAGGAGCGGAGAGCTCATGTATGATACCATTTTTCTCACAAACTTCCTTCAAGAAGGTTGTACCATACTCTCCACCCCTATCGGATCTTAATCGTTTTATTTTCCTATCTAACTGATTTTCTACTTCCGCTTTGTAAATCAGAAACATTTTTTCAGCTTCATCTTTAGTCCTTAAAAGATATACCTGGGTATATCTCGAATGGTCATCAACAAAAGTTATATAATATCTTTTGCCACTTCTACTCTCAGTGTTTTTAAAGTCAGCTAAATCTGTATGAATTAATTCTAATAATTCAGTTACTCTCTCGGTTACAGATTTAAATGATTTTCTGGCATGTTTAGCTTCTACACAAATTTCACATTTAGAGAAACCATTGTCCACCAAATTAGGAATAAAGTTCATGCTTTTTAGCATTTTAACAGAATTGAGATTTAGATATCCTAATCTAGCATGCCAAAGATCAATGGACTCAACAATATAAGCAGAAGTAGAAGCTTTATTAGTAACGTCCTCGATAACGACAAAGTCTAAAACAAATAGCCCCCCATTCAGATAGCCCTTCCCCACATATTCTCCATTACGGGTTAATACAAGTTTATCAGCATTAAAAACTAACTTAACACCAGCTTTGTTAAGAAGCGCACCCGAAATTAAGTTCCTGCGAAGAGAAGGCACATAAAGCACATTTTGTAAAGCTAAAGATTTTCCAGAAGTTAATTTCAGAAATATCTTCCCTTTACCAAGCACCTCGGAACTACTAGAGTTACCCATGAACACCTGTTCACCATCACCAGCATTCTGAAAATCAGAAAATAGGGTCCTGTTGGCACAAAAGTGCCTAGAGGCTCCAGTGTCGACAATCCATTCAGTATTGTTACTGACCAGGTTCACCTCAGAAATGACAGCAGCAATGACATCTCCAGATTCAGCAATGTTGGCCTGGTTGCGGGGCTGGTCCTGGTTGTTCTGTCCATCTCTGCGTTTGAAGCATTGATGAGCTCTATGTCCAGGTTTTCCGCACACATAGCATAGGAGCCTAGGTTGTTGTTTCTGGATCTTGCCCTACTTCTTGAAAGGTCCAAACTTCTTGTTGTTGTGTGGTTTCTGTCCCTTCTTAGAGTTTCCAGCAGCATTAGACCTGTCAAATTTAGCACCAGAAGATTTCACAAGGTTAGCCTTAACAGAAAGTTCATTGACAGAGGAAGAGGAACCCTTCTCCTTGAGGCGGTTTGCCTCCTCGATCTTCATATGTCCGATTAATTCCTGCAAGGTCATATCTCTCTTCTTGTGTTTGAGATGAGCCCGGTAGTTTGTCCAAGATTTGGGCAGCTTATGAATCAGGACATTAGCCTACAGCACTTCACACATTTTCATCCCCTCAAGGAGGATATCAGCAACAAGGTTTTCATATTGATGAACTTGTGGCATGATAGGTTGGTCATCCACCAACTTGAACTCTAACCAGTCTCCAGTCACGTACTTCTTCTTCCCAGCATCATCAGCACCATATTTCAACTCAAGTGTCTCCCATATAGACTTAGCCGATTTGTTTTTGATGAACAGATCAAAAATCGGATTAGCCATATGAGATAACATATGACCACGAGCCATCTTGTTGTCCTTACCATACTTCTCAATGGCTCCAGCATCATCCACCTTACCCTTATCCTTCCTTTGCCCAGGAGAGGCATCAAGGACCACTGACGGAGTCACAGGAGTGGAAGGTTCAGCAGCAGTAGTTGGAGTGAGAGCATCAGAAAATAGAACATAATCAACCTCCAACTGTTCAAGAAAAATCAGAACCTTTTGTGACCATCTCTTGTAATTAGAACCATCAAGAGCTTCGAGTTTGGATAGGTTAGGGATGAATTTCGAAAGAGAGGCCATTTGTGGTGGTAATACAGTAAAATAGATCGCTTCTAAATTGTTAGAAAAAGATACTGTAAAACCAAAAATAAACAAAGAAAACAAGAAAGAATGTGGGCCGAATGATTTACTGTAAAATAAGATTGTTGTGTCGTGGTACGAAGGCCACTGCCTTAGAAGCGATTTCGCCCGGACTAGTGCAGTCAGAACAAGGCGTCGCCCCCCAAGGTTAGCACAACGCTACTCTATTCCGTGCACTCGGAATGGAAGAGTTGGAACTCAAAGAAAAAAATACTGCTCAGTTGAGTTTTGGAGGAAGGAAAACGGTTTCTCATGGGATGATAAACTGATACAATATTCAGCATATGTAATCAAGCCAGTCATTAAACCAAGGAGGAAATCAAGGGATGCCATTAAAACGAAATCGTAACGTTTTGTTTTGTATAACTGAAGAGTTGGATTCGTAACTGACGAATCTCATAAACCTGGATTCTCAGTTACGACTCGGCACAAAAAGTAGACCCCACCCCACCGTGCACGTGTCACGAATCGAACCGAACGGACGGACGGCGGCGCGCGCGTGGGAGAGTCTCCTTTCCAACTCAACTAAACCATACAAAAACATTGGAGTATATAAACCAATAAACCTTTTGTAAAACTACCAATGTGGGACAAAAGCCTTTTACTCACAAAGAGAAATCCACTTACAAACACCTTGAAATTTGACATTCTTTCCAACATCAAATACAAAGTAGTACCCATGACCAAAACTCCAATTTTTGCTTTATTCCAGAGCAATTTAGAAACCCCTTCCTCAATCTTCCTTCCTTTCTTCATTTCATACTTGCTAGTATACTCCTTTATTTACGTATTTCAAGGCTTACTTTATTTAGTTCTTTTATTTACATAGTGGTTAGTATTTTCATATACTTGATCACCACAAAGTCCAGCTGTTTTGGTTTAATAAACCAAAATCATTATCTACTTGATAATTGACATTCCACTTTCAATCATATCATTAGGTCCACCTTCAATTTTATATCCAACCCTTCTTTTTATGATTATTTTTCGTTATTTTTGATTTATTTCCATGTCCGATATTCCTCCAAATCCATTGCATATGCATAGGTCCAAATATTTAAGTTCAATCTGTCCATAATCAATCAATTCTGCCGTTTATTTATCAGCCTGCTCAACAAAAACAAAAAAAAATTAGAAAATCAAATCAACATAATAAATAAATAAATAAATACATGAAGCAATATAATAAGAAAAAGAAAAGAAAAGAAATACCTCACGTCACGGATCAAACCAAAACCAGTAACGTCAACCCAAACGGAGTTGTTTAACGGTGACGACGGACTTCACGGCACATATCTCAACTCAAACGAATATCTCACAACTCACAAACGACGACGTATGACGCAACACACCATCTCTCAACCGAACCGAACCGAACCAAACCAAACCAAACCCAATTGAATGTTTTCGGATGATGAATTTTGAATCTGGATCTGTATCTGGTTAATTTTTAGTGTCAAATTGTTAGTCATCTCATCATCAGTCAAGTAAAAGTCCTTTCAAGGTCCCAAAACTCTTGAAATGTTCACTTCATTTGATCATCATCATATTACTATCTATCTATATTTCCTACTTTTCTATATACAATTTTTTCCTTGTTTTTCCTTCATCCTTGCATCTTTTCGAATTTCTGCTCGCCGGAGTTCTCAAATACGCCTCCATCCTTCAATCCTTCCCACCGGCATTCTCTCTCTCCTCGATTCTGAAACCCTAGGAGAGAGAAAATTCTGCAAATCTGCAATTAAAACCTAACCATAACAAGAACTCACTGAACCTCTTATTCTTTCGACATAACCGAAAGTCGGCTAGGTCTAGGTTGAAAATCGGCTCTTCTTCGTTGACTATGAGAAGACGGTCGTATCAAAGCAGCCAAAGCTCTTTTCACCAGATCTCCTTCAACCGTTCCGATTCTAACAAGCGAGTTCGTCATAGCAGACCGACGAGCATACAACCGGTTCGACTGGTACGGTCCGGTAACCTGTTGTTGATGTTGATTTCTTGAACCGTTGTTCTTGTGAAGACTACACCGAAACGAACCGGGATGGTTCGTGGGAGAGCACATACACGTCTTCTTCGGACCGGTCGTAGCCGGTCGACGGTGGATCGGCTGAGCCGTCATAGACCGGTTCGGTGAGGTGGACCTGTCAATGGAGAACCGGACAGATTGAGATAGAGATGAACCGGATGAGAAGAGGTTGACACGGGTGGGAGATGAGGCCCGGTGGAGAAATTGATGAGAAGATGAGAAGGTGCTTGAGGTTGAAGAAGCGAAGGCTGATGAGGAAGATGTGTGGAATCTTCCAGAAGGTGAGAGAGACCTTGTTAGGACTGGTCCGCTTGATCTTCTAGATGTAACCGCCATTTTTAGTGGTTGTTTTTTAAGAGAGAGAGAGAGAGAGGAAGTTTAAAGAGAGGGAAGGAAAAAGAGAGAGGAGAGAGGAGAGAGGAGAGAGGATTTCTTGTAAGCCGCTGTTGGCTGGCTAATTTGGCAAACCTAGCTTTACTCGAGCCATCTATTTATAGCAGAACATGAAAGGAGATGAGAAGAATTTTTTTGCTTTTCTTTTGTCTTTTTTTTTTTGCTTTTCTTTTGTCTTTTTTTTTGTGCTTTTCTTTTGTTTATATTTTAACAATATTTTTCCAACCTATTTTTCATGAGCTGATGCATCACTTTTAATCTTTAAGTGACTCAATATTTTTATTCATTAAATAAGGTCGTGGGTTCGGATTTTCTGAATAAAAAAATTATTTGTGGTGTATTTTTGAATCAATGAGAATTAGCTTCACTATATTACTCAATCAATAAAAATTCGTGGCGATACTCATATTTTTACTGCAAAATTAATGACATGATCTTATTGAATAAGTGATAAGTAGTATAAGGACCTTACAGAACCAATGAAAATCAGTGGCATAAATTTACTCAATTAGTGAGAATCAGTGACAAAAATTTACTCAATCAATGAGAATAAGGAAAAAACATTATTAGTGCAAGTACTTTATCACTTTGTCTGACCCACCCGGTGCAAACATAACATTTTTTTTTCCCTTTTTTTTTCCAATGAGCTCAAACGGTTGGGTTAAAAATGGTTGGAGCTAACCAGGGTTAGTATGGTGGATAGTGGATAGGGGATAAAGATGAAGGGGAAGTCTGTGGGCACAAAATGAAGGATGAAACGACAAAAGATGGAGCCGTTTATGGGTAAGTTGTTTTGTTTTCTTAAATTGGGGCTGCCAGATTCGATTATAATGTGCCACGTGTGGGAATCTAAGGAGGAGAGAGAATGACAGCGTTACAGCGGTGTGAAGTAGTCGAGCAGCACACCATATTCCATTGCCTGCCCAAGTGCCCATTGTGATTGTGGGGTACAGAGAAATAAACGTTGCACTTGCAACTGGATTTGTCATTTGTGTTAGTGACATCTTACAGCCTATGCCAACATTTTGTTAATCACGTTTACAGTGACAGAATTGCTTATTCACAGTTTCTCCACTTTTTTTCTTATCACCTTTCAGTTTCGAATTTCATTTGTAATCTTAGCTCAATTTAGTTTTGACAGAATTTGTTCGATCTCTTTATAATATTAATAATTCAGTTCATTCATAACAAATTCAATCTAACTCAGGTATACAAATATAGATTATTATATATTAACTCTCGATTGTTTAGTTAAGTAAAGTTAAGTTTGACAATCCTTTTTTTCGTAAATCTATGAGGGAAGTGGTACTATAGCATTGCATTGAACGACCCTCATCAGTTAACTTACTTGTGTTCGCAAGTTGAAACATGTATTAACAAGCATCGTTTTGTTTAATTAAAGGCACTTCATAAGCTCGAAAGGATAGTTAATCGATTATGAGTTCTTGAGCTAGCTACGTATGTAATTGCCCTTATTAGAGCATTGTTATTATAGATTATATCAGCTGACTTTAGTTGAGTAGATATCAATTAGAATATAAGTTGTTAACAAATTTTGAATAATTATGCAATATAATGTGACAAAAAAGTTTGAATAACTTGATAACGATGGAACTAAGTTTAAGTAGTTTGTGACTCAACGTAAAATGTTTATCATTAAATTACAACTTTGAAATTTGCAAGTTATGACTTTCTTACTTGATCTAGGGTATATAACAAGGATTTTCTATAACTAACATTTCAAACGAGATCATACAAATTGTATCAAAACTCATCAAAAGTGTTTGACATGAGATTCCAAGTTTAATCAAGACTTGAGTAAAAGAATAATGATTATGATTGTTTAAATATCTTACTTGACAAGACAGAAGATCAACTTGTACGTTAACTAAGATAATAAATGAAATCATAATCATTAAATCAAATTAAAATATCAACTAACAAACGCCAACAATGCAAGCTATGAACCTAAAATAACAAGAGATTCTCGAAATCATGTGCATAGGTTTGATTTCCAAGAACAATTGGCAACAGAAAGAACACAACGATTCATGTAGCGACACACCTTGAATAATACATACAGTAACAAAATAATGGTGCCACATCCACATGTCCCCAGATCTTAAGGGAATATTTCATACATTCATGTTCATCATGTTCAGATATTAATTAGCAAAATGTAGTGTATGGTAGTATTATTGGTTTAAATGGAAAAGGATGGTCTCATATAATTGCAGAGGTGATTGTAAGTTTGTTCCCTACTATGCATACATAACACACGGAACACACTCGGACGAGAGGACCGTTATTTCAAAGTCGGCCATATAGTGATAATAATATTAACAAAATCGGTTGGTCTGAATGCTTGGTTCCACATTCTCATTCCTTAAGCTTAAGCAAGATTAAGAGTTTAAATCTTGTGAATAAAAAATTTATTTAGTGGGAGCATTTTACACTTTTATGAGCCGATTCGATATGAATAGTATTGTACTAGTTTTGGCCAGAAAACTTAGGTGAACCTGTGGTTAAATCCAAAAATCATTTACTTACTATATTATACTATCACAAAAACTTGTTTAGTATGAATTGCGAACTTTTGGTGAGACGAGGTCCACAACTTATAAGGATCACTTTTTAGTAAAATAAGTGTTAATTACTACTCAATCATAATAAGCAAATGACCCCTACCAATAAATAGTTAGTGTGAGTGGTTCAACACGCACTCTCATCCCTTAAGCAATGTCGGTTCGAATCTTGTGAATGGAAAAATTGGGAACACTTTACTCTTTTGTGAGCCGATCCAATGTAAACATAATTAGCTTGGATTCAAAGAGCTGAGTTTAGATGAAAATATGGTTTTAAACAAAAAAAACTAAGCAAGTGACCCTTATATTCTAAATAGTGACCCATTTTCTTTGAATCGGTCTCTCGCTCATAAGTAGGGATGGCAGTAGGGCGGGTACAGGTGGATATCGCCCCGCATCCGCCTCAGTTGGGGCGGGGATGGGGGAGTGCTAGGTGGGGTTGGGGCGGCAAAACCGCCGCGGGGATGGGGCGGAGGTGGTTTGCCTTCTTGCCCCAGTGGATACCCGTCGGAGCCCCGCCCCACCTTATACTCGCTTACCCGCCCCACCTCATACCCACATAAAAATAATAAATGTAAAATTTAAATATATAAAATCTTATTTTACCAAATATATAAAATTGTTTGATGCTATTGTTTATCAAAAGGCTCAAAATTTTTCTTGTAAATTATTTTAGGGTGAATTTGAGGTAGATCCAGATGTGGGCTTCGTTTCTTTTCGGACGGGTAAAAAGCGGATATGGATACCCTCCAGATAAATGGAGCGGAGGTGGATACCCGCCGGATACGTGGAGCGGGGATGAATTTAAGATCTTCAATCCGTAGTGGGGATAGAATGGGTAGCAGAATCAAAATATACAAGTGGGTATGAAAATATATCTACCTATATCCACTACTGCCCACCAATTGCCATCCCTACTCACAAGACTTCTCTCACACTATTATGATTGAAGATTTTGGGTGGCTACACTTTTATTAATTATTGATTTTCTGGGGCTCCCAAAAGTCCAGGTGACTATGTATGAGAAACGGACACGTAGTGCTAATGTGGCTAACGGTGGCTTCGAGTCACTGAGTCGTGTCAAACAATGGCACGCCCTCTTCCACGAATTTGAAGCTCAGGCAAATGAGATCTCATATATTTCCTCCCACAAGTATGCTCAATTGTAGTATATTCATAATGATTGAGATTCTTTTTTTTTTTTTTGCAAGAATAATAATTTATATGCATTGATTTATTTGTTGTGGTATAGGATATGGTTTATTTTGGCTGCATTATGGATCGAGCTAGATATAACTAACCCAAATATACGCCACCGGCTCCCTATGATTTAATTATAGTAAGAGCGAGCATTATTCTGTTTCCACATCATAATGCAGGATTGAAGGGATTAGTGTATGTTCATGAATTATTTCCCACTTCATTTATATATATAATGCAGGACTAGTGAATGTTCATGAATCACTTAAATGCATTCATTTAACTAAGATGATAGGGTTTTTATCAAGTTAATAAATAGTACGTATTTCCTAAACTAAGGCAAAAGCCTTAACTAAAAGTAATAATTTTCGTCTGAAGGAGTGATGATTGTCTTAACAAATTATTTCCCGATTTATCCAATCAGTAATACGTATGTAATGTAAGGAGTATTTGAGGTATGTAATTTATTTTCTCAAATGCTATCACAAAACCCCCATACGATTTGGAGATACTAAATGACTAATTAAGTGGAGTATATGAAAATAAACAAGTACAATACGGAGACCTTTCCCAAATGCAATAACCTGAGACAAAGTCCAATAAACCTAGGAGTATCAATTAGTCTGTCAGTTAAAGCAAGCTAGCTTATACCAAGTCAACTTCAAAGTTTGTCTCTCTGACTTGATGGATCTCATAATACAGAATTAGAGATGGTCTTGGTCATGAATTGAAGCACACAATTTGCCACGAGTTCAGCTCATTAAAGGCCTTAGTTTAACGACCAATTATTAATCCTATCTAGATTAGTTGCATTGGTTATTTTTAATTTAGTACTACTCGTTTTAGTTTCTACGTTAACTAGAGCTAAATTAGAAGTCAATGATGGTGGCTTTGACATTATATATAGGTAAATATCTGAATCGCCAAAACTTATGTTCTTCTATCAAGACAACATACTACTACTTGGAACCTTCCTAGTTCCTTGTATACTGAATAATGATTTATGCATATACTCTGTTATGATGTATGTCAAAAGTATTGATAGTTTGGCTAGCTATTTCGATCTATGTACACGTATAACGTTGGTATGACATCAAACTTAACTTGTATGAGAGCCTTCACTTTATTTGAGTCCGCTTAATATGAGATTTTTGTGAATAGTTTGAGATTCTTTAAATCCAATATAGGAGTAGTTTTGATTCTAATAATTTGTAATCACATAAACCTTCACTAGTTTTGATGAGGCTCCATTGTTCTTCATGTGTGCCTCCTGTCTCACCATTGATCATTATATTATTAAAAGGAGTTAAACACACAGTTTCAGTTCATGATTGCAAATTATGTGTGCCTCCTCTCTCACCAACTTGCACCTAATAAAAGATGACCCAAAAAAAAAAAAAACTTGCACTACCTAATAAAAAAGCAGCTAATTAATAAACTGATCAAGATGTTCAACTATGTCGTTTCTATGCTGTATTCCGTTCCGTTTTGCACCGCACCGCAATTTCCGTTCCGTTCCGCACCGTACCGCACCGTAACATCCGTTCCGTTCCGCACCACACTAGTTATATTTATTATTCCATTCCGCACCGCACTGTAATTTCCGTTCCATTCTATACCGCGCTGCAATTTTCATTCCGTTCCGTTCCGCACCGCACTGCGATTCAGAAATCACTATTTTTTACTAGTAGTGTATAACAAGCTACTCAGATCAAATCTTTCATTATTTATTAAGTATTATTGGAGTGATATGGATTTGAGGCTTTTTTTAGTTTCCAAGCTAAGGTTAGTTTGGCAACTTGCTAGCTGCTAGATAGTACAATTATCAACCTATTTAGCTGAAGTTGGGTTAATCAAATGATTAACATTGTTCAATTAATCTAACCCGAAAGCCCCTAGATATTTTACTCCGCTATTGGTTTCACCAAAAAGGAAGCAGTTGCCAGATGGTAGGTCATTACTAACTGTTACCACACTAGGGGACATTTCTTCCATGACTCCTAACCCCTACTTATTTAACTACTCTATATATATAGTAGCTAATTGATTTTATTGATTCAGTTCTGTACATGATCATCATGGGTATCATTTTGTGAAAAAGTGACTTCTATCTCATCAAAATTTACTATAAAAACATTTAATGCTAATAGATGTTAAAATTTTATAAGATAACCCATAAGGTGATACTATCGGTAGGCTTATATATCTGAGTGATTTTCTCAAATATACATCATTCATAAACTAATTTCCAAATTAGCTTCGGTTCAAAACTATTTCCCCACATATACACCACGTAGGATCAGACTGTGGCCTGGAAGCGAATTTTTTTTTTTTTTTTTTTATAGCGAAAGGCAAAGCCGCTGTGGGCCACAGTGGCTTTACCTTTCGCTATAAAAAAAAATATAAATTCGCTTCCAGGGCACAGTCCGATCACTATTTTTTTTTTTTTTTTATAGCGAAAGGCAAAGCCGTTGTGGGCCACAGCGGCTTTACCTTTCGCTATAAAAAAATTTATAAATTCGGTTCCAGGCTACAGTCCAATCACTAATTTTTTTTTTATAGCGAAAGGCAAAGTCGCTGTGGGCCACAGCGGCTTTGCCTTTCGCTATAAAAAAAAAAATTAAATTCGCTTCCAGGCCACAGTCCGATCCTACGTGGTGTATATGTGGGGAAATAGTTTTGAACCGAAGCTAATTTGAGAATTAATTTGTAAATGATGTATATTTAAGGAAATCACACTATATATCTTCTGCAAACCCGTAATTAGAGGAGAATAAACTGCATCACAAATCCGACGGTGAAATTCTATGGTCAATAAAAAACAGTTCCAAACGCTACCCTAATATATTGCCGGCTATTAGGTACCACTAACTTAGGTACAAGTCAATTCTCTCAAATTGTTTCAATGTGGAACAATCCCTTAACATCATGTGTGCTCTGTAAAGACGAATCGCCAAATTCATCGAACTTGAACTGTTTGATTTGGGTTTTGTGATTGAGTGACATACATTATCCTCTATATCACCGAATGTACACGTCCCATAAAAAGGCCATAACAAGTATAGAAACCGGTAAAGTAGACAGTTGGGACCAAAACGTCAGTGGCGACATGTTATAGGCAGGGGGAGGTGGGAAGAGCCATGTCAAGATGTCAGTGTTAAATCGTTTGCTCTGCCACCGCCCCATTCGATTTCGATACTATTTATGTGGTCACCAATTTTATCCTTTACATTGGGAGTTGAATTTTGAATGAATTCCCAAATATATGCACTTCTAGATCGTATCTGCTACCGCTTTGCCTTAGGGCATCAATGGTACTAATATATGAACACAAAAAAGTCTATAAGACGGTTTTTCAATTGGTTTATGCTTCATTAGCTTCTTACTAGCTTCGTGGAACAAATTTAGGTTAGTGACAACTAAGATTGTGTTACTTAGAACTTACTCGGATAATTCAGTTGAAGAGAGATCTCATGTCCAGTTTCTGAAACTAATAGGTTTTGCTTGCAACTCTTAAACTTTAGCAATTTAATTTTGCTTTGAATCTTACACAAACAAATAGGTGCCACAAAAAAACATATATGAGGCGGCTTCAACATGAGGCGCCTCAAACAAACATAACGTCATGCTTGAGTCTTGACTATAGAGGAGTCCTCATATTGAGGAAATCTCATAAAAGACATGTTGTATGCGATTAACCGTGTATACTCATAATTGTGGGGCACACTATGTATTATAATAACTTATGTGATAACTTCCTTTTTTTTCATTTTTTTATTTTATTACGTAGATCACTTATTACCACAACAAAACAAAACAAAAAAAGAAAAGAAAAACTCTATATACTATTTCTGCTGGAATATCTAGCAACTTCTCATAGATTTGGGGTGAGCAATACTATGCAACCCAGAAGAGCTAAAACCAAGTATGATATGGGTAAGCTCTCCCTCCCTACACAACCAAGACAGATTGTGGACTTGTGGTCATATATTGTTTGCTAACCCAATAGGAAATTATAGTGAGCCTGCTGCTGGCTTCTTGGACTTGCGTGCAACCGTTAATCAACTCCACATGGTTAGGAATCAAACAATACATTGGTTACCACTCATTAGCACCTAGCACATGACGGGACCACGCCAATTCATAATAATGGCTCCCTCATCTTTGGGAACTCCATATATCAAAGGTAGATTCCAGCGAATAAGATTTTTAAAGAAACTTATTTGAGCCGGTTTCATATATAAGGTATGATATCCTATGATAAGAAAAGTAATATCACTCTATATACATAGTGATACTTGCAAAAAAATATTGATATCGATGCATCAGGTCGCCTCATAAAAAAAGTTTGTGTAAGATTTTAGCCAAGTGGAATTAAAATTATAGCTCTAACTATATAAACCAGTTTACATTTTTTACACAGTATGTATACATAAAAAATGAAATAGTATCCAAGGTTTTAATCTGAACAACTAAACCAAAATGTCATCATCATTGATCATATATATACCTTAATGCGGGGCAACCAATTTAAGAGTTGTAGCATTTCATATTAGACCTAGTGCCTAACGACGATGATTAAAGTTCTTCACCAATATTTCTAATGGTATGTATAAGACATATGTATGTGGAATGAGAATTCTTTAATTTAACAACAACAAATTAAAAAGAAGAAAGGTATGAGAACTCGATCAAAAGAAGTCCTTCTCTAATTAACAAAAATATATGCAAATAGGTCACAAGATCTATTTACTCCTAGTTTATATGGTCACCTTTTGAATTGATTAAATTAAAGCACCAATGATAAGTTTGTATACAGAATTACAACTAAGACGCAACTCCATGGAAAGCTAGCATAGATCCAACTATATCACCCTAAAAAAAATACTCTCACATATAATTAATGGAGTATAAAATAGAGTGTAGAAAGCAGATACGATACGATACGATACATCGAAAAAGAAACCAAATGACGTTCACAAACGCCCAAACTCTCTTTAAATTTCTTGGCACTTTCTGTGAGAAGCTAGCTTCCCAACTCCCTCTTCTTTGTCTTTGTTATGGTTTGCTGTATACTAATTTAATTTGTTTAATTTACTAATTGATGTCAAAAGTGCCGTCCTATATAAACATATATCATACAATTACTTAATTAACTCAATCGATATTCGATGCCCGGTGATGCATCATTCTTGGCATGTCCTCTCCATAATTAGGGTGCAAAGTAGATTCCCAAATCACATTAACATTATCTATCACTTCTGATGACCAAATATAATACCATTCATGATTTTATTCCCTCTTTAGTAAGATTTGTTTGTGAGAGTTCATACCATGAAATTGTTAGGCTAGAAAACTACATATATAAATATTTTAAAATGAAATTCATTCTCAAATCACTACCATATGGATGCTTTTTCATGACGTGTTAGTGCAATACATGTATACCTATGGAAATTTCTTCCATTATGATGCTCGTTGACTATACATACATGCCCTTTTTCCAAATTGGCGTATTTTAAGCTTTTAATTATCAGAAGGAAAAAAAAAAAAAAAAACAGGGGCACCCTTTATTGGTATGGAATCTCAGCATCTCAAAGCATTATAAAAGTGAACCATAGAATAAGTGAACAACAACAATACCATAATAATAACAACATATAGTTAACAGAGTACATATACTAATTGATTATTTGTGCCTCATCAAAAACTCATGGCACAAGTAGAGTACAAACCACTACTACAATATACAAAGAACAATGTCTCAAACTACTCGATCACCATCTAAAAATCCTAATAATATTAAACCCATAAAACATAGGAGAAACAATCCATTCCCCCAAATAACAATCATATCCTTAAGAACCCAGTAATGATTTGATAATTGATGATTACGATCAAGATCGAAATTAATTAAACAGCAAGCGTACGATGATCAGTGGGGTGGCAATGTAGGAGATAAAACCTGGAAGGTTTAGGCTGAAAATTCCTCTTCCTTTGAAGATCATGACATGATGGCTTAATCATATGCAGAAAAAACGCTTTTAAAGAATTAGCCTTTGCCATAATTGCCATTTCCCAATATTTCTCGGAAACCCTTTTCTTTCGGGAATGGGAATTCCGGTGTATATGACACCGGAATGACCCGGGGTGATTCGTGGGAGAACATAGGCACGTTCCCTTTGGGACGGTTTTCTGACCGAAAACCGTCCCCTTTTTTGCTGCCATGGTAAATATGGGATTCAAAAATTTGGTTTTCTAGGAAAGTGTTGTTTTGCTTTTCTAGGAAAAAAGGTTTTAAGATTTTTCAGGTGTATTTCTGAATTGTGATTGATTCTCTCTCTATTTGGTGCAACAAACTGAGGGAAGTTGACGGTTTAAGATAAGAGGCTTTATAGTAGGAGAATGAAGTTCATAGGCGGTGGGTTTAGTTAGATTTGAGAATGTAGAATTACGTCATTAACCTTACAAAATAATGTTACGTTTCGTTTGAAGTTGCCAAATGATTCGATTCCAAGGGTAAAAGCTAATTAACAAAGTAATCAGGTTATGGCATGGCAGTTGGGAGTTGGGACGATGTGTCCTTAAAATAAGGGGCGTAAGTTGCATGTAGACACTTCAATTAAAGATCCCATCAAATCTCATCATTGCCCTCAGCTATGCCTATGCATTATTTGCTTTCCTTCATACTTTTTTTTTTTTTTTTTTTCTTTTTGAGTCTCTTTTGCTGCTTTGCATAATTTTAATGTAATTACCTATGTCTACATCATCAAGTTTGTATAACCAAGATGGGTTGGTGTAGTGGTTCAGCATTTCATCCCTTAAACAAGTGGTTGGGGGTTTGAATCCCAACTCTCGCGAATGAAAAAAATCCCTTGGCCAGCCCCCTACCGCTTAGTGCTCTGACAGTTGGGACGAGAGGGTTAGTCACTGTGATCGATGGTGGATACCCTTGGCAAAGACCAAAACATCATCAAGTTTGTATGAGAACAAAGTTATTTTTTTATTTTTTATTATGAGCCGTGACCCTGTTCTACTAAAAAGTGACTCTCATCCTACCAAAAATTATAATAACACAGTTTTAAAATAGCTTTTGTATTTTAACTTTTGTAGGATGAAAAAAACTTTTTATATATGATCATCAATTTTGGGTGTATTTGTAAATAATTTCAAACATAACGATTTTAGGTCTTAGGATTGGATATTCAAACTAAAATCATAATCAATTACCACAAAAACTCATATTAGGCGATCTTATATATGAGACATGATATCGATAAGCAAAAAAAGATACGATCGTATATAAAAAAGTGATGCCTTCAAATAAAAAGTGATACTTGTGATTGCCTCATGTATGAGATTGTCTCTTAATAAGAGAACTTCTTAGAGTAGTAATTAATTACATATACAACACAACTAATACGGATTAACATCCGCCACTTTCCACAAAATAAGGGCGCATAGCACCAAACAAAAAGAAAAAAAAACAGGGCGGAGTTTTGCAAAATTATGTTACACCCTTGAGGATATCTAGAAGAAAAGAAAAATAAAGAGAAAGGAATTTCTAGCTCCAGAAAAGATTTAAAAAATTAAATAAAAGGAGAAGGAAGATTAGAAAACAGCAACCCCATGATTTTGGTGGCAATTCATAAGATAAAACCTGGTAGGCTTTGGCTGAAAGTCCCTCCTCCTATTAACATTATGGCTTGAAGGCTTAATAATAATTTGAAGAAGAAATTCTGGCCTTGATGATGATGATGAGTTTAAACTTTCCTTTGCCATTTTTTCGATTTCAATTCTATTGCCTCTACGTTTGGAGCTAATAACTCTCCGTGATGAATTGGTATCGAAATTGGAATTAGAATTGGAATTAAAATTCCGATGCAAATGACACCTGAAAGATCCCGGGTGCTTGGTTAGAGAACATAAGCATCCGGCTTTGGATGCCATGCAAATCTAACAAATTTTGTGGGAACCAAAATTTGGAAATTTGCTTGGTGTTTAACTCCCGGTAAACTTTGGGTGATCTATGTAATTCACGTTTCTTGCACCTCAAAGTTACCGAGGTGTGCGGCAAAAGAAGCAATTCTATGGATCGTTCAATTTTTCAGCACAGTAATTTGCCTTAATTGGCCTAAGCTTTTCCCTAGATTCTCCACATAGATTCCTATAAAAAATAAAAATAAAAAACAGTATAATTTCCACACCATCTTATAAATAAATAAGAAAAAAAGAAAAAGAAAAACTTTCTACACCAAACAAACATTAAGCATTATATTAGTGATGGTGTTTTCAAAAGAAAAGCAGAAGGAATATTTTTGATTAATAAGCGTCCATTATGCTGGTTCATTTCTCAAATCACAATCTCAATCGAATCTTATATACAAGTAATAGTGAATGATGATGATAAAACGCGAAATTATCACAAGGGTGCGCCACACATAATTAAATTAATTTGATTTGGAAATTAAAGTGTTGTGGACTATAGTGGTCCTTAATCTTATAGTTGTGAGTTGTGACCTTACAAATGTTTGTTTGTTATCGTTGTTTAAAGATGTTTCCTTAACATGTTTTATTAGTGCTAAATACCTAAAAGAAGGGTTAAAGAGGCACACACATCATCTTTTACAACTTAAAATTTTCAGAAATCATCTTACAATTATTGATTTTTTTATTTTTTTTTTGGTTTATTTGTTAAGGAGAGCATATTGGAGAGCATCTCCAATGCAAGGTTTTTGGACAGGTTTGTAAGGTGAAAAACCCTCCTAATAAACCTCTACCCATAGTGACAAATTTATAAACCTCTTTTTTTTTTTTACAAACCACTTTGTCTACACAAACCAGATTTGTGGCATACTCTATTTCTAAATTGGGTCCCTCACCTAAAGGTTTTTGGAGGTTTACACCATTGGAGAGGAGGGGTTAAATAAAAAGAATTTTTGCAATAATAATGTGGCTCAAATAAAAACTCACTTAGAGCTTTGTAGCATTGGAGATGCTCTAAAAATCAAACCCCTAATCACATGGCTCGGGGACAAAAACCATTTGCCGGTTCGGATCATATGTTGTTATTTAAATAGTAACAGTAGAGGTAGGTTGACGAACTCATAAACAAGTAGCTTCATGACTGTTCATGATCAGAGCACCACTAAACTCAAGTTTGCACTATGACTAAATAATTTGAGACTCTTTGAATTAATTTTGCATGCTAGTCAAATTAGTAATGATAAAAATCTCAGGACAAAAGGAAAATTGGCGCGTTAAGTATATTTTGGATGTAAGCTTCGAAATGTAGCCAACTTGGGTACGAAAAGAATGATAGATTCACACACATCACATAATTAAACAATTTTTTTTTTATAATTATGGTGGGAATTCGTCATTTAGTAGATGGACAGGTGCAAAGTCGGCAAAACAAAACAAAACAAACCTAGGAATTCCATTGAGTTGTGTGTTGCTTGACTTGCTGTTTTGATCATGACATTTTACCCACTCTATTGCTGCAAACTGCCAAGGTATATATTGTGCTTAATTTTTTAATTAAATATATAATAATTTGGTCTAAATTGTAATATGAAGTTTCGATGAATCTTGTTTTGTTCACAAATAATACTACAAATGGTCACTATTATTATGATGTAACTTGAACTACTCATCATCATAAGACTATTATTAGTAGTGTTGGAGTAGTTTCTTGTCCTAGTTTACACTCATACTCATAAGCAATTACTTTGCAGTAGTATTAAGATTTGTGTACTTTACAGTTTACCCCATAGCACATGTGTCAACTTTTTATTGAAACGAAATTCACCAATTCCAATGTTGTATTTCAAGAAGATTCACAAGACATAAAATATTTAGTTGGCTTTGTGGATTAGCAATCCTAATAACTTTGAACGGGCTCTAATAACTTGAATTTAAATTAGAGTAGGTGTAAGGTTCCCTATTAAGTACTCATTTATCTACACGGGAGAAGGGGTAATCGAACCTAGGACCAAATGTACCCACGACTTTAGTTTTTACCACTAAGCTAAGATTTTATTGGCTCGAAAATAAATAAGTTGATAATGAGGTGTTTCAAATTACACAAAAAATAATAATTTATGTGTTATGTGAAACTTAAAACATTAACCAGTTGTAACTTGTAAGTCAATGCTTAAAGGATGGCGAGTAGTTGGGTGTAAACACTCTTGGTACTACCTAACGGAGTACAGTACAGTATTTGTGCTCAAAATTGGAGCGAGATTGAAGCCTTCAACTTGATCTTTTCAGACCTTCAAATGGCTTTGCGACAGAAATGACAAGTGTAGAATAAGACATGCAATGAAATTCATTTCAGACTATACTTGACCTTCTGAGAAATGATCAAATTCAATTTCAGTGGATCTTTAAGCAAAGCAAAATCATAAAACAGAGGTCGCAGTATTAGAGATCATATAAGTACTGTAAATACAAACGCGAGAGCTTTGAAAAGTCATCGATAGTGAAAACTGAAGCTTCATACAGCAAACTGTAAAAACACAATAACGATGAAACCATGTCTACCTCTAGGCTCTAAGTTATATATAATCAAAATCTAGGTTCAAGAATAACCAATGGCAAGAATGTACAATGGTAAGAATATGACTATCACCACGCTACATCGTTTATCCACAAGGAGCACAAACAGTAAACATCACACTACTTCAATCTTCCCATTCCCTTCAAAAGGGTTTCAATGTACTTAGCCAGTCATGAATTGCTTGGTGTAAACACGATGCCTTCGTTCCCTTGCATAGATAACCCAGAAAATCAAAGAGAACATGACAGCAGCAGAAACTAGTACCAGCCCTACATAGATCCATTGGGTGTACTTCCTCAGCCCGGGACAGTATTTGGTGCTGATGTCGCTGAATGTGCTACGCACAAAAGTGCAGTCCTGGAGGTCCACTAAGAATGGAGCATAGTGATACAAACCAAAGCTAACATTCACAGCCGAATTCATCTGGCTGTATAACTTAGGTGTCAGCCGTCCCGTTGTGGTACAAACCTCATTCCGCTGAACGATTGTAGATTGGCAAACAAAATTCTTCCAGACCTGCATAAATTGAAGCAGATTATAATTACCTACAGACTTTGTAAGAGTTTACACCAAACTAATAGGATAAATGTCTAATCTAATCTCAGATCCCCTCCACTAGCTAATATTGACTTCTCCGAAGGCCAAAGTTTATGTTCTCCTAGAAAAGGCCCTTTTATTTGACCAGATCACTGCTGGTGTTTTCAGAGAAAAGATGACGCTCAAGCAATAGGCATAACAAAAGCTCTTTGCAAGCAAAAACATATTAAGAAAATAGCAACTCTCAACACTTATCGCTCAGTTCAACTGTCAGGTTGATATTATTGTCCTTAACTTCAAAATGATGCTTTATCTAGGATTTGTCCCATGTCAAAGTTAGACCTTTGTTCTGGGACAAGATATGATTATATTCTTGAGAAATAGGTTGGAATAGGGGGTATTACCTGTGTTGCATTGTCGAAGTCTACTTCACCTGACGCGCATGTCCGATTACTCAGGTCAGAGTTGAACGGGTTGCAAAGAACAGGCAACATAGGACCTGATTGGTTGTAGTAAAGTGGTGGGGGAGTAGAGGGTGGTGGGTTAGAATTGACAATATTGCCAACCACCATGTCGACCATACTGACGAGTTGATTCGTCACCTCTCTTTGGATCTTAACAGAGTTTCTTGTGCCGTTGCTTTGTCCACACAAGGTAAGATGTCATCCAAGGCCGTATGTGCTGTAGGGTTCTGGACCCATTGATCCATGGCAACACAAGTATCTGCAACCACACTGGCAAAATGACAGCACAATCAGAAGGAATTATGAAAGAAACACTTTACTTGCAGGCTGCAGCAAGGAAATCAAGTTTCAGTAACAAAGACAGTATCATCTACAATTTGAAATAGGCATTCAAATCTTAGATTCTAGATATCTCCCCATTGATCCATGGAAGCACAAGTATCTGATGCATGACACAAGTGCACACGTCCAAATGTATAGTTATTATCTCCTGGTAGTATTTGGTACTTTCAGTCATTTAAGGGTTGTTTTTAGCTCACAAAAAGAGTCACACCTCACGCAGTATCTGTTACTTCAATTATTGTTTGTCTCACAAAATATACTATCATAGGTTTAGGACCAGCTTCTAACCATAGAAGGTATTTTATTGGACAGAAAGTGGTTTGTAACCGTCCTCAGTTCTTAAGAGTCTTCTTTTCACAAAAAAAGATCCTGTCCGCAAACTGAAACATGGACCTTTACTAGTCCTTGAGACAATCCCAATTTCCCAAGACCACATTCACTCTGATGTATGAACACTGATACCGATCTCTAATTTGCACAGAATAAGATATTTGGAGAATCATCTATAATAATGGGACGTCAAGATCATAAACTGTAGGTAAGATGCAGAAAAAAACACCCACCCCACGGGTAAAAAATATATATGCAAAAGCAGGTATATATTCGCAGATAAGGAAGGGTCTTGAAAAGAGTCTATGAATTGCTACAAAGAAAGAAAAAAAAAAAAAAGGAACGAAAGCGAAAAGGTCCACATATACTCAATGATTCAGGGAAGTATTTAAGAAACACTCGCATTTGATTAGCCAAAAATCTACCACTGGACTAGTAGTTCTTGGAAGTGTGAACACTGGTCAACCAGCTGAAGTAATCAACATCATCACATAACCTCTTCTTATGTGTCCCCTTATCGAACTTACAAACCCAAAAGAGGATAAACCAATGATGATGGAAGTATGGAACAGCAGCATGGAGTTGATACCAAAACCGTAATTCTCATTCATTGCAGTCAGTTGACAGCTTAACTTATTTTGATATTAACACTAGTGCACGGACCTTACAACAATATGTAGATGCAACAGTACTTCCTGATGTTTTGCAGGTAAAACTGCATGCACTATTCAAATCTTCATCGGTCACATTAAACATGGCTAAATTCCAAAAATTGACATGGAAGGGTGAAATGGCAATGCCCCAATGCATAGAATAAGAAATAGATAATAGTTGGAGGGAACTTACTTGTGGAGGACTAGAAAGATTCCACACAGAATGAATGTTAACGTCACCAGAAGCCAACCAAGCATCACCAATCTGCAATCATGAATCATAGATAAATGGCATGAAGTGGTGAAAAAAAACATAGAGAAGGACAAGAAAAGATGATATACTTACGTGTACACAAGACATTGAAGTCCAAAAATCGACACCACTGCAACTCAGAAAGCAAAACTTATGTGAATAAATATTGTCAAAGAAATCAGCCAAATCAGAAGTAAGCAATAACTGTCATTTGAACTCACAGAATCCAACAAATGCCAGGAGAAGCATAACTGCTGCAAGAATAATCAAAGCCAACCTCCTGCATTAAGTTGCAAAGGCAGATCAGATATCAGCAAATAATCAGTGACCATGCCAGTGCAATAAGTCAAAGATCTCTTGCTTACACATTGTTCAAGGCCTTCTTTATCTTTCTAGAATTATCCTGGGTTTTGACTGAAAGAGTAGTAGCAGCAGAATCCATTTTCGTCTGAATATCACTGATCCTATTCTGGATATTTTCTGGCAGTGTTGCCTGCTCCACGCCAATGTTTTTCGCCTCGGAGAGATACTGTGAGACATTGTTAAGGTTGTCAACAGTAAAATTCGCCTGACTGACAACATAACGCAATGTTGTTGTTGTACTAGCATGGAACTTTCCCTGGCCAGTGTACAGGAAAATGCAACCAACGCTGCAGGCACAAGCACATAAAAATGGGTAAGCACAATGTAATAAACAGAAGTAGCAATTCTAAGTAGAAGGAGTAATAAGACTAATCATGAATACATAATACAATGGAAGCACAATTATTTGAAGAAGAGGAAAGGCAAGGAAAAGCACTTGTCCATGCAACTATGAAAAGCAACTATTATCTTTTTTCAACACTTAAGGGTGACTGACTGTTGAAAATGTGAGAGTAGAAGTAAAGGAAATGAGGAAGTATTAATACTCCACAAATGGCTATGTGAAGGAGTCACATTGACTTCCTCCCAAGAAAACATGAAAGAAAAGAGAAGAAGTATATATATGGATTGAGCCTCCATCTAGTCTCCTATCAGCTTAGCATAAGCTTTTAAGGTAGTTGGTTAGATCCAGAGAATAACGTCACAATCAACACTTCAATGAGTTTGATCCACATAGTTTCACCTATGAGAGGAGTATTCCAATCCGTTATAGGCAAAGTGCTTTCGATATGTCTAACAACTTTAGGAGTGTTCTCAACAACATCAATGCGAGGAGGCCCAGGGAAGATAATGATTGATATCCCCAACATTGTTTCATAGTCTCCCTTGTAAAAGTTTAAAGATACAGATGGGATGGAGGACAGAAGGGAGACTTACATTGCAGCAATGGTGAAAAGTATCAATAAAATGAGTGAAAGAGCATAGCAGGCTCGAGAATAACCGTATGGTGCTCTTCTGCAACAGCAGAAGTAAAAGCAGGTGCATAACAATGTCAGCCCAAAAAGAACAAACCACACAGCAGCAACGACGAAGAACGGGGCTGCAGTGAAAGCCACAGACTGCATACAGGATAGAAAGATGTTGGGGTTAGAAACAAAGGAGAAACATATAGAAGTTATTGAACAGGTGATTGGTTAAACTTTGTGAGTGGAATACAAATTCGTTGTCAAACCCAAATTAATACTCCATCAGTGTGTGAAACAACAATCAGTAATGAACATAACAAAGCAACAAGCAAAATTAAAATAGCAAGGAAAGGATGCCCGCACAAAGTCTATGACCAAATCATCCATTAAATTTTAAAATCAAAAGTAAAGATGTCCCTGCTAAAAACTAACAATTACTACGCAGGTTCAAAATCGAGATATAGAACAAGCAAAGGGAATCAACAAATCTACTTTGAGAAAGCATCATATACCATAAAAACGAGAAGCGCCAATCCAAATCAGTGAATAAGTCCCATGAAATTATACAGTAAATTGACAGGGTCATAGTACTTCTTGATCGTGAAATGAAATTAAAATTAAGCTGTGCAACACCTAAATTCAGCAACAAAAAACAGCTAAAAATCGGAAAGATCAATAAAGACCAAATGAAGGACACTTGAACTAATTCCAGACTTGTGACATTTATAATTATACTCCACCAATAAGACAAGATTTGGGATAGTTCTTCATCCACAAAGAACAGGAACCATTCAGGCCACCAATGAAATTGAAAAAGACCAAATTTACTTCTAAACCATAAAAATGAAATTGAAATCAAGCTATGCCCATCATATCAAACCTTAGCAACAATGCACAAAAATCCCATAAACTGATAAAGACAACAAAGACTTCAGCAATCACACTAGACAGATTCTAGACTTCACATGTTCATCCACACTATACAGCCAAAATTCAGATACCCATTTCAAATCAGTAAATGAGCAGAAAAAACCATAACATGGAATCAAAATTAAGCCTGTGCCCATTATCTCAGAAACTTACTAAAATCCAAAGTTCAACAATGACCCAACCAGCACAATAGACAAAGTCTCCACTAAGAAGCCCAAAGAACTTGAAATATCTACCTGATATGATACCCTAAAACATTTCAGATACAAAAAAGAAAAGAAAAGAAAAGAAAAAAGAAAAAAAATGAAAACAAAAGGGCAAACCCTTTGAACTTACAGCCCAGTAATGAGTATTGCTGATATTCCAGCCACCAGTGTATCGCTTAGAACCGTCAAGTGGGTCCCTCCTGTAAGTCCTCTTCGCTGCCAAAACCAATGAGGAGTTGCCACCTGGAGTTTCAGCAACTGACCTCCTAAAGTTCTCCAATTTCATCAACCCATCACCATATTTCTCATCTCCATTAAAACCCACTACAAAAATTCAAAATCGGAGAACAAAGAATTAAACTTTACCCAAAATGACACAAGTTAAGCAAAAAGTACAGAAATTTAGAGCGAAATTAGGAAAAAAAAATCAAGAAAAAAAAGAAACAAACCTGGAAAGGAAGAAGCTTGGAAATCGTGAAGGGCATTGGAACATAAGAAGAAGAAAAATGCGGAGAAAATTAGGAGAGAGAAAAGTGGTGTTGATCTAGTAGCATTTTGGCTTAACATAATGGTTCTAGAATTATGGTTTTTGTTGGGTTTTTTTCTTCAGAGGAAAGAAACAGGGGAGACGAAAGAGAGAGAGAGAGAGAGAGAGAGAGAAATGAGGGGTTGCTAATTATATGCTTGGTGTTCTTAATATCTAAACGGATTTTTTTGTGCGGAACTACCTTGTTTGGGGTGTCAACTTACTACCTTAAAAGTTTTTTTTTTGTGGGGAACTAGCTTAGAAGGCCAAAAAGTTTGTTGACCACTACCCTTGACCAAATTTTCGGGTATAATTTTCTTAAAACCCCAAAACACCCTCACGTGATCTTTTAACAAATGCAACGCCTCCATTGTCTTCCCCCTCTCCCCAGTTCCATCGTCTTCACCCTTACTTCTCAGTTCTCCCTCATACCAACCACGCTTGGCTCAATTTTCATCTACCTTCTTCAACCTCTGCTCTCTCACTTCACATCACCATAACTGCGAAGTGAGAGAAGCTTAGTTTGTACTTGATGATGGCTTATTGGGTAATTTTGATTTTATTCAGATTTTATGAAGGCAGGCCATGATCATTATGTTTATCGTCATGCTAATGGGTATGCTTCATTTATGCAATTTGGTTGGTATTTATTGAATTCAATTATCAATATTTAAGAGATTAGCTGAATTGAGTTTATCTTAGCTTTTTGTGTGCATGTTGGGAGATAGAAGGTATTTAATTATTGGGTATGCTTCATTCTAGTAATTTGGTTGGCATTAATTGAATTCAATTATCAATATTTTACAACTTTGTGCCTGTTTTTATTATTTAATTATTGGCTGATTTGGTCAATTTTTTGAGAGATTAGCTGAATTGGGTTTATCTTTGCATTGTCTGTGCATATTGGAAAATTGGGAAATACAAGGTTGTGTGTGATTGGACTGGCACCAACCCATGTTGCTTTACAAGCTGAAGGAGGTGTTACCTCTGTAGATTTTAATGTTGGCAAGACGGACCGGAGTGAATTGAAGGTGTTTGGCAAGCGCAAAAAGGTAATCGATTTCTCGATTATGCACGTTGTTTTGGGGACTAAGGTACAAACTAAGCTTCTTGAACTCGCAGTTATGGTGATGTGAAGTGAGAGAGCAGAGGTTGAAGAAGGTAGATGAAAATTATACCCGAAAATCACGTGCTGGTCATGTGAGGGTATTTTGGGGTTTTAAGAAAATTATACCCGAAAATATGGTCAAAGGTAGTGGTCAACAAACTTTTTGGCTTTCTAAGGTACTTCCCCACAAAAAAAAACTTTTAAGGTAGTAAGTCACAAATGACACCCCAAACAAGATAGTTCCGCACAAAAAATCCTATCTAAACCAAAGCCTGAAATGTGAAGTGTTTATCAGTTTTTAGGGTGTGTTTTACGCGGATTTAATAAATGTGTTTTCATTAGACACGCGCTTTATTAGTTCTTTTATTCAATTGGTATTTTTTTATGCAAATGTTTTTGGAACAAAATAAAGTAACTTTTGAAGAAAGTAATAAAGCAAGAATTTTTGATTGATTATTATTGTTTAAATACAAAAAAGAGATTCTACTTCTTTAATGGTTTGGTTATTATATTTTCTTTTAGAAGAAAAAGCTTAATACACTCAAAAGAAATTAGATTAAGAAAAAAAAAAGCAAAGATATTCAGATAGTCTTCCTTATTTTGTATGGTTGCTTTGATTTGGAGTGCACTATTAATCCAACGTGTTTGTATCATTGCATCCTAGAACAAATTCAATACTTGTAAATTGTAATGAAGAAAAATATATAAGGAAAAGGAAGCAAAATCGTCATCTATGATGTTCATTCATCACCATTTTAAAAAAATAATTGATGTTCATTCATCATATGATTTCTGTAATTCATTTGGTTCTACGAAAAAGGAGAACAAATTATAAATTCAAATTTCTATTCAATGTCAATTTTTCGGGTGAAATTGTAAATGACTTTTCAAGACTTCTACTAACCAATTTAATTTTGTAACCGACTTTATTAGCTAAACTAGTTAATATCCGGTGAAATCATTCATCCTAATAATGCAATTAGCGCTATTGATTAGTTATAGCTTAACATAAATTATTGTTGATTTAAACAATAATCCGACAAGGTGCGCTCCCATAAATCTTTCTATATACTCAAGATTATAGTTCATGGCTTCAAAATGATTTCAAAGTTGATTGATGAAGTCAATCCAATGGATGATTGAGATAATTACATTACATGAACCAAAATCAAGGTCTAGATCACGTGAGATTGTGAGTGTGACAGGTAATGAGAAATGCCCGTTAGCAAGAAACCTTAAGCGGATGGCACGTATTATTGTTATTTTCTTGTGTTTCAAATAAGTTTTTTTAAACTTTTTTAGCACAAAAAATTTATTTTTTCTGGGTGAATGTGTGTTAATAGGAATGTATGTTTGTGATTCTGGAAATTGGACCACCAAGCAAGAAGGTAACCACCCTACACCCACCACATGGGGATTTACGGTTGGTGCCCGCGTCTCTCTCTCTCTCTCTCTCATTAATTTATACTTCTTATTAACTTATTATGGATGGCGAGACCGTAAAACGTGTTTAGCTGGCTTATGGTCTTTGTCAATTGTCATTTCTCCATCTCCAACTTCTGTTACAAATTTTCTATTCAATTCTACAAAACCTTTTTTTTTGCCTCGTCAATAAAAGGGTACAAGTGAAAGGCGATCGAGTCACCACCGCTATATCATATTTGGACTCCTGTATTTAACAATAAACATATCAGACTAACTGAATAACCAACGCAAATTAGTACTTTGGAGTGCAAACTAATTGAGTTTTTCTTATACTATTTCTTCAACCGTAGTACTTTGGAGTAAAGTATTCCTTTAAACCTTTTATGTGACTTTTATATGTCCCGGATTGAATGCCCTCAAGCTTTGCTTACCTGCCTGTATGCTTACTAATTTTGCATCCCAATAATTTTATTAAATACAATCAGTTATAAAAAGAACCCGTTCACCATGCAAATGAACATAAATAAGGGTTTGTCTCCTCAACTTTCCTTTAAAATATTCAGTAAAAAGAAGTTCAGTTCAGAAAAATTCAGTAGAATTCGATAAATCAAAGAACAAATTTACTCTTTGTAATTGTAGATTCATTAAAAATAAGTCCAGTTCAGTAAAATTCAGTACAGTTCAGTATTGTGCAAATAAGTTCAGTAAAAAAAAGGTGAAAAGAACACGCCCTAAATTTTGACGGGCAGCTGGAAACTTATATAATAGTACTTGTAAACTTATATAATAGTACTTGTAGGTGACAACTAACAAGTAATATTGAATTTGACAAAACATCGTGCGAAGACTATATAAATGGAGTTGAGCAAATTCTGGTAGAACACGTTATCACTCGTAACTTTTTTTCCTTGCAATTGCTTAGGAAGTTACCTTTTATAAGTATAGTGGGACTCGATCCAAAATTATTGTTGGGAACAAGTAGAGATCGAAAGATGCACCCCAAAACACAAGTCGACATTCCTGATGTGTTACTTTTTTCCCTTTTCTTTTTTAGATTGGGTGTGGGAGTTTGTACTTTGCATAATTACAAATGTATTGTAACAACCTTTAGGCAGTGAGGATTCTCTGTTGTTTTTAAATAAACAACATATTACTATCCTCCAAACTTCCACCTTTGAATTGAAAGGGGTGGGTTTTGACTTTTGACCTTTATATAGAGGGGGTGAGTTTTTTTTAATTTAAAAAGGTAAAGCGACATAAAGAGTAAAAAGGACAGCAGAGAAAGAAAACACTAGAGGATATAAACACGCCTTTAGGTACGTGTTCTCTCAAAAAATTGAAGTAACAAATAAAAAATTCTAAGTACGTGGAGTCCCTCTATCCAAAGAAAAGTAAACGTATGAGAGAGCTGAGCCCAGAGATGCAGTGATTGAATACCCTCAACTAAGCTGGTTGTCATCAGGCACAAACTTCAATCCAAGGATGTAGGTTGGATATCATGAATGTGGTGTAAAACACTCATCCCTTCATACTTAACCCAATTCATTTTTAAAGTGAAACGATGGCAACTTTTGACATGATCTATTAACAACAAAATTCTATACTCAGAGGATTCAAACTATTTTATGATGTCCATTGATGCTGCTTACATAAGTACATTAACATATTGAAGTCGAAAGTAATGAAGGAGATATGTAAAGTGGGGAAATGATGAAATGAGTTTCCTACTTAGGAACAAAGACCAGGACAAATGAAATCCCTGTACCTTGATCTCGATTACCCCAAATCTCCACTATAAGTAGAGAGACTTAGGAAAAAGAAATCAACGCTTCTTTGTTCTCGAAGAGTTTCCTAGTGAAGCTCGATAACACTAAACAACAACAACAACATTACCCCAGAGCCTCCAAAGAGGCTCCCGCCTAGGCAGGGTAAGGGGGGGTCGGTTGTACGCAGCCTTACCCCTGTGAGAGTCTCTTAGAGAGGCTGTTTCCGTTTGACCCGAGATCCGAAGTGCGACGACCATCGGCGACTTCACAATGAAGCCCGATAACACTGAGAACTAAATTCTATCCACAGGTTGCCATCAAATGCAGAAGCTTCGGATACTGAATATGAATTTTAATAGACTGAAGACAGTTGTGTCATTATTGGGTGCTTAACATCACCTCAAGAGTTGCAGCTCTTCAACCATATGGGTGCTTACACAGCCAGAAAGATTTTCAATCAGTGGACCTTACTTGCAATCGTTTCTTGGTTAAAACCACTTCATGGTTGGAAAGCTAGACAGCTCTGCGGATACAGAAGCTCACAGACGACCAATATAAAATAATAGTCTTCTCTCATTCGTCTGCTTGCTCTTGCAGTCCTTGAACTATCACCCAATCACTTCCAAATCTCAAATACATTTAAGCAATTTGCAAAGCTCACACTATTACAAGTACTTTGTAGGAGACTCCATCAAAATAATCTTTGACAAATAAGAAGTGGACCTCTAACCATCAACTTTGCGATTTCAGTTTCAGGTATTTGGCTAGTCAGATTGTGTTCTCATTGCATATCCCCCTTTCTTCATTGACAACATGACTTAAGGCATATTGATCTTTCTGCAAATTCTTTGGAAGGGGATTCCCTGCATGACTGTTGAAGAATAACCCCCAGCTAGACACGCCGTCCTGAGAAACAGCACTCTGACGGAAGCACTACAGTACCATCTTCCCCTTATGCTTATATAAACAATAAAGAAATCATGGAAAATAAGATAAAAGGGCATAATCCAGCAGGCTAGGTGCAGTACTTTCCCAGTTAAACTTGGGCTTGTCGAACAACTAATTCAAGGAAAATAGCCCCTGGAGCCTCTTTGACGTATCCTCTCAGACTAATTCTTGTCAGATAGTTATTAGGAGGCTTCGAGCACCTAGCCAGGGCTGCAACAAGTATCAATTTGAAGTCCATCAATCAACCACTTAGAAGGAGACTTGCCACCTTTTTGTTTGTCATCCTTACTTTCAGTTTTGCTAGATTTAAAGGAAAACAAATATGGAAGCATCACATATAACTTGATTAATCTATGATTTGGGAGGGTTGATTCTAAGTATTAATTCCCTAGAAGACCTTCCAAATAACAAGCTAAACCAGTCTTCCCTCATGCTTAGCTTCCCCCTCAGTTTTCCGTCTCTACCTAAACAACAACCAATTGAGTGGCCATCTGACTAATGCATTTTCAATGCTTCTGCCACATACATGGAGACATTGGGTTTGGCGTCTGAGTAATAACTACTTTAGTGGTCATAATCCCCATTGGATTGGTAAGTTCACATGCCTAAGAGCTCTACTCTTTAATAGGCAACTAGGTTCACGGTTAGATTCCAGTTCAGTTGTACAAGTTGCTTGGCTCAAGCATATCGGATCTCTCTCACAGCAATCTATCTGGTCTGACAGCTACTTGCCTCAATAATGTTGCTTTTTCTGCATGGAATCCAGCATCCTGTTTCAGCCCCTGAATCATATAATAGGGATTTATAGAAATTGAAGGCAGGGTGAATATGAATATCACAGCACAAAGTACTGACTACAGTGTGGAATCAATGGCGTATTGTGGCCTAGAGACATACTGATTTGTAGGTATACACGATACTGCTTCAAGTTTAATACATCATTTGAAGTAAACCTCAGTTTTGGAAGTGAATTACAACACTACCCATTATTGCCTGTGTTCCTCCAGCAGAAAAGATAACACTCTAATCTCATGTTCACGCTTGTCAACTTTCACACAAGCCCAACAATATCCCCATTCACCACTCAAAACATTAGATGAAGTAAAATTAAATGTAAGCTGGATCAACCATATTAATATAATTCATATTGGAAAAACATCAGCCTAACTAACTATGTTAGAACTAGAACAATCAATACTCAACAAGGATTAAGCAATCACCAATTAGATGAAACAACAGGTTCATACATACATTAAAATTTCTTTGGCTTACCCGGCTGAGGTGCGCTGCTAGTAAATCCCTAGTCTTCCCAGTATTCTCATTCGTCTCGCCACCATAAACCGGTATCTCAACACTACCTGCTTCTCCATCCAATAGCGTCTCACAATGTTTCATCATAAAATTATTCAGCAAACAAGCACTCATGATTATGAAGGGCAAGAACTCAACACACTCCTCTTTCAATCTCCTATACAACAGCTGCCAGTTAGCTCTAACCCTCCTAAATGCCACTCTAACAAACCCCATTGCCCTATTATGCACTTCATTAAACGCCATTTCTTTCGAGCTCAACTCCTCATCTTCGCCCCTCTTCGTAAATTGGGTTAAAAGCCATGGCAAAAGAGGGTAACAAGAATCACCCAAAATGTATTGAGGGAGCAAATTCCAATCACTTAGCTCAAATGACAGACCATTCAACAACTCTTTAAATTCCTCTACACCTAAAATCAACCTAATTTGGCGTAGAATCAAATCGGGTCTAAATGTACTAGGTCAACAAGCAGAAACTCCAAGAATCTCTCATCAGAATCAACCAAAGCTTGAACAATCAAAAACCCATTTTCCCCTTCTAATGAAAATGAAAATATCTCCACACCCAAAACCTTACAGCAATTAGGCAACGAAATCCTCTCAAAATCCTCCATTTGAGACCCAAAACATCCATATAACCCCCCAATTGGTGACAAATCATCTTACAAACAACATAAAACGACCTACAATCATCTTTTGAGGAAAGCCCAAATCTTGCACCCACAAAAGAAAACGACCCACTATCTGCAAGCTTATAAAGAGCTGCACCAATGGCAAAATTGGGAGAAACTGAGGGTAGAAAGTTTGATAATTTGTGGAGAATGATGGAATTGAGGAGAGAGAAAGTGAGTCTAGACATACGAAAGGTTTGAACCCATCTAGGGTCTTCATCACAAGAAGCATAAATGAGGAACCTTTCAAACCAACTATATGAGTGAGGAGAGAGAGAGAGAGAGAGATTTAGGGATTTGGGTTTGTTTTTTTTTGAGCAAAGATTGGAGCTTTAAAAGATAAAAGAGAGAGAGATTGAGATTGGAGAAGTTGAAGGTCATGGGTGAGAATGAAATTGGGTGGCTGAAAGGGCGGAAGTCACGGTGGGTATGAGAGGAGAGAGAGTGGAAGTGGATGATGATGGTTGTTTAGGATTGGCAATGGCAGCCATGTTTGGTAAAACTTGAGTCATTTTTGGAAAGGTTTCCCAAAATTGCCTTTAAATGTTAATGAGAGTGAGAAATAGGCAAACAGCTTAACGGAAGTGAGTGTTCCAATAGGGTATTCAACTGATCTTCATTTAATCAGTTTCATCTTTATTAGATCATAGTGAGTACCCCTTCATCGTGAACCAAAAAAAAAATCTTCATTAGATCACTTCAGTGGCTTGTTGAGCAGCTTGAGCTGTTTCTCCAACTATTTGCCCTCACTCAGGTTTACATTCTTTTTTTTCTTTTGTTTTGGTGAGAGCTTAGGTTTACATTGTAATAATGAGATCTGTTTTGAGGCATGTTAAGGAACCAACCAGTAATAAATAATGGTATATGAATAAAGTAATACATTGAATAATTAAGGCTCCGTTTGATTCACCTGAACTTAACTGAACTTAACTGAACTGAACTTAATTGATTTTTTGAACTTGACCGTTAACCATTTTAAATTCGTCCAAACATAGTCAATATTGAACTCATTTGAAAGTATGCTTTGAGATCTTTCCGATGACATAATTTTCATCATGAAATTATTTCGGAATAAAAAATTATATGAGTAATAAAGTTACGCGTGAACTGAACTGGACTGAACTTAACTGAACTGAATTGAATTTAAGTAGAATTAAGGTGAATCAAACAGACCCTAAGTTTTCATTAAATTATTAGTAGTGAATCGAAACATAGGAGTGTAATACTAATTGAAGAATTAAGACTATTAAAATAAGACCGAATCAGAGACTTGAAATTTTGAATATCGAAGATTATAGGCAAAATAAGGCAAGTAGATAATTATTTTTTCACACACGATAGAGTTGTAGTGTTGATGTATTGATCAATTTAAAGGTTGTCTCGGTTATTTTTTAACTTTTTAGATAATTAATATTGTTTGCTTTCCATGACTGAATTGACCATGAGATAATTAAATAGATTATAGGGTAAACTAAGAGAGGGGTGGATGAGTCAAGCAAAAATGATCACACCGTCAAAAGTTGTGCTAGCAAGCTTTTATGCCAAAATCAATCCAATTTTGTACCCAACTCGACGTGTGATATAAACTAGTGGGTCTAGCTCGTGTCGGATATTGGGAAAGAGATCAACCCCACTCGAAAATTAAAGTAAAAATAAAATATGATACAAGTGACTAGGCACGACACGGTAGATGGAGCAATCAACCAAATCAGGACCTAAATTATTGGGTAGATTTGAAATAAAGACCTCAACTTCTAATTCGCTGGTTTGAAAACCTCATCCAAACGTCCGTTTACTTCTGTTATCCAAAATAATATGCTGGCAGTTCAACAATAAATCAAAAATAAAATTAAAGGGGCAGGGGTATTTGACTAAAAAAAAATAGCCCTGCCACTTCTATTTTGACGTTCACAATGTTACTGTTGCTATTTTCTCCCCTGATCCATATATCCCTTTTCCCCTGCTTATTTATACAGGAAAAAAAAAATCCAATAAAATTACACACAATGAAGAAACCATCTGATGTACTCCATATTTTTCCAGAAATGCACTTAATGTACTAAATGCACTTAATCCAGTAACATTTATCCAATTGACAGCAAGGTCCCCTCAAAAATTACAAAACCACAAATAAAAAATAAAAAGTTGACTGCAAGGTACCAAAAATTCAAGAGTTTCAGGACCCAAAACTAAATTACAAGATCGACTTGCAGCACCCAAAATTCACAAAACCAAGTGGGAGTTAATAATCTAAAAACCCAAACCAAATTGTAACTGAAATTAACCTAACCCAAGGTAATGTTCATTCAATTTACGCTTCATTGTGTTGAATGTTGAGTTGCTCTATTCATAGCTTGGTCCTTGCAAAAATGGTAAAACAAGAAGAAAAATAAAGTGATTGGATGAAGTGATCAATAAACAGGAGCAAATTACAAATTGTATTTTTGAATTCTTTACCTGAAGTGATTGACTTGTGATGAAAACTCTGCCAGTGTGATCTGTGAAAGATGGTGTAGGACCTCCATGGCTTCTTTGAGTGCTACTTTGAGAAGACAAGGTTGGTGGACCTCCATCCATGTCGGGTATGGACTGCATGGTTTGATAACCTTCAAAGTCGGTGAAAAACCAATCTGTCTTCTTCTTGGTGAGTCTAAATTTCTCCTAGGTGGTGGCTGTCAAAGTACATAATAGATATTAACTAACAAAGTTAATATTTAATTGTATAAGTTGGATAATTGTCATCATAATGTAATTCTTTTTTTGGAAGTATAATGTTACCTTAACAGTTGTTGAAGCTGTTGCATGATTCCTAGTTCGTGGCTTTGAATTCAAATCAAGCTCACACTTGCCCTCTGCTTTTTCTTTAGTTGTTGTTGTTTTTGAGTCTGATCAGCAAGTGTAGTGTTTTTGCACAGCCTTTTGTTGTGGCCTTCCATTTTGCATCTACTACAATGCATTGTCACACCTCTCTTGCTCACTTTGTTTTTGTTGGTGGTCTCACCCTTTTCCTTTCTCCTGGCCATTTTAGGTCTATGAGCAGGTATTTTCTTCATTGCAGGGGGTTCAATAGGCTGCAAATTTGACGATGTAGGCCACTGGTTAGCCCCTCTAAGAGGCTCAACACTGTGTTCGTAAGCCATCATGTACCTCTCCTTTGTATACTAGCCTGATATATATTGTTCGGGTTGCTCTCCCTGTGTCCAAATGGCAGCAATTGCATGGTGGCAAGGAATTCCACTTAGTTGCCAGCTGTAACAAGAACAATTGCATTCAAGCAAATCCACCACATACTTGTCATCCCACGCAGCACCATGTCTGACCGCATACTTATGATTACCATCCCATGTTGCTAACCATCCTCTACATAGTATCTTGTTCTTCTCCAATTTAGTTTGAATTCTTGGGCATATGAATATTTCTTTTTGACCAATTGCATCTCTTTTGGTGTGTAACCTTTTCATCACTGCTTCTCTTATTTTCTCAAGCATGTTAATTATTGGTTTATGTCTAGACCCTAGTATATAAGAGTTAAACACCTCAGACAAGTTGTTATCCACACTATCACAATGAGAATGACAACTATAGAAGGCCCTGCACCATTTCTGTGGGTTTCTTTTTAGCAAATCTTCTGCTCCAGCATGTGATAGTAGCCTAAACTCATCTATAGCCCTTTTGAAGTTCACCTCAGTTGTCGATTTTGCTATCCTCCAAAAACCCTTTCTATACTGCTGACCACCACCATACACTCCTCTGAAATTTGCATATACATCCCTTGCACATACCCTCCATTCTGCAAATGGGAAAACTGTATCAATGGCTTTTAGTAACCCTTTCTGTTGATCTGACATTACTGTATAACCTGCCCCTTGAACAATTCCCAAATCATCAGCTAACAATTGCAAGAACCAGGTCCATGTATTTTCGCTCTCAACATCAACAACAGCCCATGCAATAGGGAACATTTGATTGTTCCCATCCCTCCCTACAGCTGCCAATAACTGACCACCATAAGGCCCTTTCAACCAACAACCATCAAGAGCAATGAAAGGTCTGCAACCATTTTTAAACCCTAGCCTCACAGCTTCATAACATATATAAATTCTTTGGAAAACATTGTTCTCACATAGAATTTTCACAGTATTTCTAGGGTTTACCCTTAACATCTCTTGTGCATATAGTGGTAGGAGCCTATATTGATTCTCATATTCACCAAGTAGGATTTTATGAGATAGTTTTCTACCCTGCCAACACATCCAAGTAGATACCCTAAGTTCTCTGTCATCCCATATTGTATCTCTTATTTCAGAAATTTTCCAATAAGGAGAGCTCCTAAACTTGTTGATATACTCCTTCACGATCCATTGAGGGGAAACTTTCTTTACCTTATCAGTCCTCCCACATGTGTGATCTCCATCATATGATTTGAGCTGAAAAGTTTTATCTTTGTTATTAATCCAAGAAGTCCAAATTCTCCAAGGGCATCCAGACTTCTTACACTTAGCACCAACTCTATCTAAAGTATATTCCAAAACATAATAAAAACCTATGTGCCTATATAAGAACTCCAATCTCACCACCTTCTGTACGTTTGCCTATATAAAAAAAAATAACCTTCTATTCAAAAGAGTTTGCTTTTGTCTAAAACATGTCCATTAAAGTTTGAATTTGACGTACACTAGGACATCGGTAAGTTGTGCACTACAAAACCCGATCTTACTTTCACAAGTGGCACAATATCAATATATCAATGAGTGTGCTTAGCTCTTGCATGATTGTCGTAAGCCCGTATGTGATACATATGGGTAGAATGGAAAGAGTAGTATTGAATTATATATTGAATTGAAAGTATTTGGATTATAGTCTATTTATTTAAAAAAAAAATGTTATATAAACTAATGAAACAATAATTTAAAGTATATATGAGTAATATATTAAAGATCATATACGAGTACATTAACCTGAACCCGTGCATCGCACGAGCTTCATAACTAGTCAACTATATAGAAAACAGAAAACTCAATAGGAGTACACTATATTGCAAAATCCAAAGGCGAGCTAATATATAGAGAAGCGCTTCCATAACTTATGTCAAACCCATAACCAACTCTATTAGTCTTCTATGCATTCATCAAGTAAACAATAAAATATGACAGTTGAAAGCAATATGTTGGCAAGCAACAATGAGCCTCACTGGCGTAAATCCCACAGAGCATAACTAGCTAGATACATGCATTAACATCAACATACTGAAGCAACCTCACCAAAATATAATAGTTGAAAGTCCTTTTGTAAAAATATGTCTAACTCTAAACCTAACTAAAATCATATCATCATGACATAGAGAGGACTAATCACAGGTAATATATTAGCTCCAAATCATTACTTGCAAAAATATACTCTGTATCATATATTTTAAAAATGTAATATCAGATGTTATAGTAGTACTCCACTATTTAGTTAGGTTTAAAAAATAAAATTCATAAATTGCTACTGTGAAGACTAATCAAATACTTATTAAATACTAAACCCACTATTCTAAGATAACATAGACACCCATGAACAAAGCTCAAATTTTCCAGACCCAAAAACGTATAAAAATCAAAAATTTCTACTGTTAACACTAATCAAATACTAATTACATACGAAACCCACTATTTTTAAATAATTCAAACTAGTTTACACTTAATCAGAAGTAACATAAACAATAATAAACAAAACCCCAACTTTTATAAGCATAGGTCACCATAAAAAAAACCTAGATTCGACAATTACATAGATTAAGGCAATAACAAACCATATAACTTCAAATATGGCTTAATCTAGCTTAATAAACACTTAATAAACATGATTTGGCCATCGATTTCATAAACCCTAATTGTTAAAGTAAAATCCTAATATTTTAACTTATACCATGTTTAGGAAAAGGAGACACATATTTATTGACTAAAAACCAAAAGGAAGAGAATCTACATACCTCAGATGCTCAGGGAATGAGAATTGTTCTATGCTATCACCATTCACTAACTGGCCCAGAGGAGTAAAAGCTTGAAAAAGTTGCCCCAATTTATTTTTTACAGTGAAAGAGCTTGAAGAAGTCCACGAAAGGGAAAGGAAAAGGCAAGCGTTTAACTTTTATTTTTTTTCAAGTGAAGAGGCAAGGCATTTTCTTGAAGAAAAATAAGGGGCAAAAACGTCTTCTTGCATTGTAACAGTAACTGAGATAACGGGAGTAAACGGACGTTTGGATGAGGTCCTCAAACCAGCGAATTAGAAGTTGAGGTCCTTATTTCAAATCTACCCAATAGTTTAAGTCCTGATTTGGTTGATTGCTCACGGTAGATGCATAATGTATAATCCGCACCTGAAAGATAAGTGCCACAACATATCACAAAATCCATTGGTTGTCGTCCACGGGTTGTGCTTTTCGAGGCTTATAATGGTGGCCAGTGGGCCGGGTTAGGCCCAAGCCCGCACTGATCGGACCGCCAATGGGCCTAGCTGTGCCGGTCAGAAGGGAGCCCAGGCCCGGCACTGGCCGGCCATTGGCCGTGCCAAAGCAGTGCCGGCCTCCGACGAAGCCCGGGTCCATCTCTCTCCTCTAGCTTTCTCTCTCCCCTCCTTCAATGGCTCCCCTGTTTTCCCAAATCTCATCAACAAAGCACCCATGTTTGCCAAAATCTCAACAACAACAACAACAATGTTCAGCATTTAGAACAATCTCAGTACCCCACCTTTCCCATTTTCTTCATTTCATCCCAAGCTCGCACTAAAAATTTCAAGGTTGTGAGCACCCTTCATTTCACCTCCATTGTTCAACCTCTTTCTCTCTCCTCCAAATCAACAACCTCTCAGTTTCAGATCTCTCTCTCTTCAAAACGGTCCACCCACGGGCTAAGCTTAGTGAGGCCCGGAGCCCAGGCCCGACACTGATTGGTGGTTGGCCGTGCCAATCAGTGCCGGCCTCCGACGAAGCACAACCTATCTGGGAGCCCGACCCAGACACGGCACTAACCGACCCGTGGTCACCTCTAGAGCCTTAGGCAACCATGCACAACCTAGGGGGCGACTTGGCAAAACCCATAACCTCTTGTGGTAGAAGTGGTGGTAGGTGTTAGAACTTGGTGGAGAATATAAGTATTTTGAGATTTTTTATAATCAGTGTAATTTAACTCAATAATATCTCAAATACTTCCATATTATGACTTGACTAAAAGATAATTATTTTTTAATTCGTCAATGATGAAAATTTTCACCCTATTAACTCCGAACGCTAGGGTATTTTTTCAGTAAAATTTAGTCCTAAAAGGTAGTAACTAATTACAACAAAAATAATGAAAGATAAGACTCGTCTATGTTATATTCAGTCCCATGTGATTCATTCCCGTTATAAACTCTATTCTATTTTACAAGTCATTTTGTCTCACGTCCGGTAAGTATTGTCACCATTTCGTTCAATTTTACTTTATAACGTCCCACCCGAGACTCTATTTTTATTTTATCTCATTATTTCATTTCATTCCATTCCATTCCATTTCATTCCGTTCTATTTTATTCCGTTCCATAATTGTATAGCAAAATTTTATCGGCAAATTTTCCCTATTCAAGAGACTAGTACAAAGATGACTAGCAAAACAAAACAAACTACGTAGTACAAAGAAAATTACGTTACGGAGTTAGAATGCCTTGGCCCCCAAGTTCTTGACTAGTGAAACCCTTTTCATAATTTTATTCCAACCAAAAACCAAAAGCAGAGAGAGACCTTCTACACTTCTATCTCTTCTCCAAATATAAAACCCAGATCACTCTCACGAGTCTTCAACCCACTCTCTGCACTCCCACAAACAAACCCCAAACGGAGGTACATACAAATTGCAAAACCCTTTCTCTCTCCTCTCTCGGTTGATCACACACAGTTCTATCGATGGAGAAAGTGAAGATAGCAGGGGCATGGTCTGGCGTTTTAGAAGTAGAATTACAAAATTGGACGGTGCCCATGTTGAGAGAAGAGGTTGCAAAGCGATCAAACTGTTTGCCTTGTTCAATTAATCTTATTTGTGGGGGAAGATTATTGAAAGATAATAGCGATGGTAACCCAAAATTGAGCGAATTGGGTGTCAAACATAATGGTAAGATTTTGGCATCAAGGGTCAATGCTGATGAGGGCAAGTCTCTCATGGAAGAGTCCATGGCTGAGGAACAGCGCTCCAATAGGCTCTCTCGTCTCAAGTGAGTACCCATCTCTCTTTTTCACAATATTTGTTGTTGAATTTGTTTTTTCATTATTTTGATTGAAAGTTTGATTTTTTAATTTTTTTTTTTTTTTTCATATATGTTTGTGGGTTTTTGATGTATGTTAGTTTTAAGGAATGGGCAGTTTACGAATTGCATTAATTTGTTTTTTGGGGGTGATCTGATCATATATGTTTGTGTTGCTGTGTGTTAGTTTTGATGAACGGGGAGTCTATGTATTGCATGTTTTTTTTAGGTGCGTTTAATGGGTGCTCTGATCATATATGTTTGTGGCTTTTTCATGTATGCTAGTATGATTTGTCATCTATTGATTAGCATGAATGAGTGAGAGTGCCATGGTGAATGAGTGAGAGTGCATCATTGATGAACCTAAGTTTTCAGTCTGTCTTTATGTGTGTATATATGTGTCTGAAGTCTGAACTCTGAAGGAAGCTTAAAGATGCAGTCTTTACAGTTTGTTGAGTCTTTTGATTATTCTAATTGTACTCTACTTGTTGCTTCTGCTTAAGAGCATTTGCCAGTTTCAAATTTTGATGTAAATTACCTGAGATTCTTGGTTGTCTGGTTTGTGTTTGGTATCCTGGAATCATCTCCATAAGCTGATTATTGATGATCAGTTGAAGTATTATAATGCTTTATGAATATTTAACCTCTTCGTAAGGTAGTACTTTTACTTGAGGAACACATGAACTAAGATTCTAGATTTGTATGGCAGTGCGCTAAGAATTGTTGTATATGTTTTGTTTTCGTGGTGCCAAATCAGGTTATGAGTCTTAGGACTAGTAGTAACTGTCTCTTCTCTAAAAAAAAGAACTAGATGTTATTGCCGTCCTAAATTCTATGTTGGATCATTAAACTTGTTCTTGTCACTTTGATAGCTCTAGGAGTTGCCTCTTGTGATGGTCCCGTTGAAGTTTGAATGCATACTTTGGTTTGCTCTGACTTCTTCGGTGCTGTTGCTGCCTTTCCACATCTAGCGCCCACAATAAATATTTTTTGTTTTTGTTTGTTAATTTATCAGATCAGCTGTAGCTGCACTTGCTAAGAGACATGCAGATGGCTCATTACCAATTGAGGACTACAACATAGAACTTGAGGATCAAAACGGGAAGAAGGTTACTATGGGGTCTGAGACTGATCAAAGGTGTGCTTGGTCAAAGTGACTGCATGAATCGTTTAGTGTGGCGTATTGGTTTGTTTTAAGGTGACTGGGATTGACTATTTGGGCCTCACTGTTTATATTTGACAGAGCAATAATGATGGGGTTGATGCTACACTCAAAAGGAAAGCAGTTAATCAGAACACAAGAATACAAAGATGCATTAGAGGTGCTTGAAATGGGAGAGGTTAGTGGTTGCACATCTTTAGAACTAATATAAAAGATTTGAAACTGGTTTTGGGTGGTTGATGTTCTAACGTACTGTTTAATGATCTCTCACTTTCCCATGTGATGCTATTGACACGGCTCCCCTTCATTTTTCCAGGAGGCCTTTTCCCTTTGTGATATAAAACTCCTTGAGGTGAGTCGACCTTAAACATTTTTTCAGTGTTAAAATTTTGTTGTATTTCAGCTAGTGTCTTACAGTAATTTAGTTGCCTATCATGTACTTGCTCTCTAAAGTACAAGTCCTCTTATTCACACTTGTGTTTTATGTATTTTCAGCATATCGACAATGTCCCTATTCTTCAAATCGACATGGTGTGGTGCTATTTTATGCTTCGTGACATCAACTTGCTCTCAGTTGCGGGAGAGCGTCTTGCAAAAGCTAGAGTAGGAATTGAACGTGCACATGGGAAGGATGGCTCTCGTGTACGGTTGCTTCAGGCCAGTCGTAGCCCAGAACTTGCATTGTCAGTGACATTCTTCTACTCCCAGATAGTTCTTATGCCTGAAAGTTGGGATGAGACTGATGTAGAGCTGACTTATTGTTATTGTGCTCCAGATATTTGAGGCTGGAGCTGTTGGAAGGTGTGGCAGCTTTTCACTGTGGCAAATTAGAAAAGTCTAGACAAGCTTTGACATCTGCCCAGGCAAAATTCTCTAAGGTTGGAAATTTTTTGTATTTTGTTAAAAAAATTCTTGTAGATGGATAACGACTGCTCTGCTTTAGTTCAGCAAAATTTAGGGTCCTTTGCCATCATCCCCCCAATTATCACAGCAATCGTTTTCTAGGCCATGTTTAGTGTTTAACAAAATGTTTTTTTGAAGTCTGAATATTGAAAGGGTGGTGAAGTTTAGTGCTCTCTTTTCCTGTGGTTTAGACCAAAAAAGGGCAGCCTTTTCCTATGCTGTATTGGCATTTGCCTGTAATGTGTGTTCATTTTGGCCTTCCATTGTTTGTTGTCTGGCTTACTGGAACACTATTTCACTGCTTGTGCAAAGGGAATATGTTTGTCATGCTCAATTTCTAGTTGATAGGTGTTGAACCCTTTTTTTTAATTATTAATTTTATGTATTGACAATGAGTGGGTATTGAATAGCCTATTAATCAACTTCTATTGTGAGATATTTTTAGGAGATCAAATGAACTTTGGTAAGCGGTATTTCTGTAAAACTAGATGCCCATTCTCACTAGCAAGTGTTCCTCCTTTGCCATCAGGCCAAGGTTGTCCTGGTATCTGAGTTGGCTGCAATAGTATCTCTGATATTTGATGGATTTTGAGGTTTTTCCACAGTTTATTCAGCTGATGTCACTCCTTTTATTATTGTATTGTTTTACATTGTCCACGACTCCATGTTCAACCTTTATTTGCCATGCGTTATCGGATCATATTGCATCATTCTTGTAAGTAACAGCTTCTTGTTTTTAAAATCAGCTTCAAGTATCAGATGAAGCCTTATCACTGCTAATGAGCATGGGCTATAAGGAGCATGAAGCAAAGAGAGCTCTGAAATTGAATGTGCAGGACGTTGACAGTGCCATCAATTTTCTTGTCGAGGAGAGAGAAATGAAGGAAAAGAAACAAGCAGATGATATCAAGCGTCAAAAGGAAATCAAGTTTGTCTTTACCAAACCCTAAATATATTTATTTCACTTCTACTTTTTCCATTGTATCATGCCTGGACTATTTTCAGGGAGCAGAAGAAGCTTGGCAAGACTCCACTTGGCAAAGCTGTTGATCTTCAAAGATTGGAAGAATTAGTGTCGATTGGGTAAGCCCCCACTTATTGCAAACCCTACCTATATATGTCATAGGCACAAGTGCTTGTCCTGTAAATTGCTGGTTATGGATCCTTGTGAACCGTTAATTTAACGTTACTAATGGGGGTTGGGGGTGATTATTGGTGTTTTAAATGTTTGGCTGTCAGTTGCTGTTGTGTCTTGATTCTTAAAATAAATATGTGATTTGTATGCGCAAAATTATAGCTACTTACCTCAGTAAATGGAGAAAGTGGCCAAGCTTGAGCAAAGCGTTATTTTTAACTTACTAGCCGTTGTCCAGTTCTTCTTTTAGTTTTTACATCACTAATTTGGCTGATCCCCCCCCCTCCCCCCGGTAGACAAAAGTATAAAAAGACGAAACAGAGCTTGAATATTCATGGATTTAACTCACAAACAATGAAAAAAGAATGATTGTTATGTGCAAACAAAGAAATGAATAAGTATTTTACTATTGGAGTTCTCGTCATGCGCATGGTAGTTGTGATCGGGGATCTTCTTACACTAAACTCAAGCCTATTGGATTTTTCAGGTTTGAGAGGGACCTTGCTGCAGAAGCCCTCCGAAGGCAAGAAAATGACACTCAGAAGGCTTTGGACGATTTGACTAACCCTGAACTTAATTCTAAGATACAGGTTACCTATGTGCTCTTTCATGTTATATTTTATATACTACATGTTTTAAGACTAGCTGTAGCTTAGTTCATGTATTACCGGTTTCGCAGCTTGATATTGAATCAAAGAAGAGGAAAAGACAGCAAAAATATGTGGACACAAAAATTTCAGAGCTCGTCGCTATGGGTTTTGAAAGATCAAGAGGTACCTTTCTCATTAGTTGTCTTCGCACAATTCTGTATGTGAAAATGTCATGGGGTCTTTCCATATATACAGTTTTGAAGGGATTTTCTGCAACAACCAAAATGCCAACTGACAGAACAAGTCATGGAAGAATTGTGCCAAACGACTTTTTCCTCGCCTGACCCTCTGTCACTTGACATGGGGACAAGGATAAAAAAAAGTGCACATCACATGGCTATATGAAGAGTTCAGAATCCTCCCCCCCCCCCCCCTATGGTGTTATGAATGGTTTGTGTGGTTTCTAGAGTTATGTGTACACTGGGTTGGATTTAAGAATCTAGGCGACATAATTAGCCTTTTAGGTCGCAAACTTGTGTTTGTGTTTGTTTTCTTCTTCTATTTCGTTTTTTCTTTTGCATTTACAGAAGTTGCCTGCCTCTTAGCATAAAATTCCTTGAAAGTGCCTCTGATTTGATCTTCATCCTGTAGTGGTTGAAGCAGTTAATTCTCATGGAACAAGAACAGAGGCATTGAATGCGCTGCTTGCACAGCAAGGGCAGAATACAACAGCTGCTGCCAATGGTACTGCAAATTTGGCTCCTGATTCCATTCCATCTGCTGATCCTGCTGCTAGTTCAGTTGCTGAAGAGACAGAAAGTCTATCAAGCAGTGACGAGAGAGGGAGTCCATCAAGTCCCCGCGCAGCAGAAGAGCGAGATGTGGAGATGGAATATGAACTTGCAGGCGAACTAGGTAGAGGAGATGCTTTCTCGGATTATGACATCGATGTGACAAAAGAAGCTGAAGCTATAAGCGAGTATCTGGCTTTGCTGGATTCTGCATTGGACGGTGGGAAACGTACATCCCAGTAAGCAGACAAACTGCAGATTGCTGTACATAGAGCATGTGTCCTAACCGTCAGAATGCATATAAATAGATCAGATAGATCAAGTAGATAGGTTTGGTGCGCGCTTCTCTTACATAGCTGAGAATAATTCTTAATTATGTACAGAAAATGGTGGTTTTTCTTCTCTTGATGGTAGTGAGATGATTCTTGCTTTGATTTGAATGTCTGAGGACTGAGATAATGCAGGAAATCCTTCTGAACATGGAGGACATGCGTGCTTTTCGTCAACGTACTTTTTACTGCTTTAACTTACTAGTAAAGAACAAATGAATCAAAGAATTACACCAAAGAATGACATTGCAACTTATGCAGTTGTCGTCCCCTATCCAAAGAAGGAAAACAGTGAACTTTTATATGATTGGTAACCGTGGCTATTGGCGAAGCCATTGACTCCCCCTGAGATTCAAAAAAAGACTTCAAAACTCTTTCCAAACTAAGCAACATATATACATACAACTCGTTTCCAATGCAAGAAGTGCAAGGAGGATGCTTCACCTTTCAGACTCTATTTGTTTGAATAATGGCACCATATAAATTTCCGTCCTCTATATGTAACTCGAAAGTACTAAAATGGGCGTTTTGGCCAACTTAGAATGTCTTGGCCTAGTGGTTAAGACTGAGGTGTTGGATACATCAAGTTCAGGTTCGAATTCTTCCTCCCCCATGTATATGTATATTGTAATGATCTTTATGCCGGCAAATAGTTCACCAAGGATATCATTATATCAATAACTACATACTCAAAGTTGTAGGAAGTTGCTTATGTTGATTTTTCTCCATGTGTATGACCTACAAACTACAAAGCTACTCCATAGTATTGACAATGTCAACTAGTACTTTCTCCAACTAAGCCACCAACATCTTCATTTTCAAGTTATTTTAGCGTTACTTATCACTTTCTTTGCATCATTATTAAAGAATGATATAGGTGCATTACAATTAATGTAGAGAGACAAAGTCAACCAACTACAAATTCTTCATTATCCTAATCCCTAATCCCCACTACGACGCCGTTTTATCATACCATACAAATACAATATCCAAAACAAATTAAAATATCTTGACGTAAAATTAATTAAAATATGTCAAATAGAGTACTTGGAATTTCCAGCTGAATGAATCGCCCTCCTGTTAGTTCTGTTGTACTTCATTCTCTTTCTCTCTCCTCTCCATTTCTGGTTCCCCAGTCAACACCGACGGCTTTTCTTCCCCTTACTTTAAAACCCTAGAAAACCTCCCCAAATCTATCATTTCACAAAACAAATTCATTCAAGGTTTCATTTCCATTTCGAATTAGATTCTTTCATTCTTGAGTTTTCTTTTTCAAATTTGATTTTCTTGGATTGGGATTTATTAATTAAATCAATGGCATCGGAGATCGAGGTGGTTGACGAAATAGTAACTGAATCGAATCGAGATCAGGTGACGTCAGCGCCGTCGTCGTCGTCGCCATCGTCATCAGCCGCGAATGGCAATGCGAATGACGATAGCCTGAGAGATGACGTGTACACAGCAGCAGCGTACGGTGATATGGAGAAGTTGCAGAGATTGGTGGAGATAGAAAGTTGTTCAGTTTCGGAACCTGATGGCCTTGGTTACTACACCTTGCACTGGGCTGCTCTCAATAATCGCACTGCTGCTGCTCGCTACATTCTCGAGGTTTTGATTTCTTTTTCGAATTTTGATTTTGAGTGATTTTCTTTTTATGAATTTGCTTGATTGATTGATGTTAATAATGCTTAGTAAGCAAAAGGTTTAGCTGTGACTGTGAGTATGAATTTGAGTGAGACTTAGGTACTTGGTTGTTGCTGGATTTTAAGCAGTTGGGTTTGGTGATGAGATATAGGGAAATGTTATTGATAGGAGAACCAAAAGAAAAAGAAAAAGAACAGAACTGTCCAGTACCCGGTCTCGATGGCACGAGTCACCGGGTCTCTAAAGCCTTTCTCCTTACAGGTAGTGTAGTTGGTGTTTTGAGTTTAGTGGATTTTGAGCATTTGGGTTTTGAAAACACATATGGGACAATGCAATTGATTGGACAACCAACGATAAAGATAAACATAGAAGATAAAGATAAAGAACAGCACTACCAGTTTGGATCACACAATTTACAGGGTTTGTGAAGGGCAAGAAGTACACAACCTTTCCTGTTATGGAACTGTAATTGTTGTTTTAGGTATGGTGAAAAGGGCTTTTAGCCTTTTAGGGTGTTGTGGTTTCTCTAGTACTTAATGATGAGTTGAGGAGGGTTTTTGTAAGTTGCTGTAATGTAAGGATTTTAAGCATTTGGGTTTTTGGTGTGTACTGGTGTTATGGCCTGTCTAATATATATTTGTGGGGTGTGGAGGATTTAAAGGTTGGTATTTTTGTGAATTTATAAGCTTTTGGTTTATGCTGGTGACATATCCATGTCACATTGGGGGCAATGTAATTGAAGTTTCGTCAACTAAGGGGTTTTGTAAGAGTATTATGGCCTGTGTTACTCGGACTTGGTTAAAACTTACAAGTAGCAGACACTGGTAGTCAGGCATGTGTTGATGTCCAGCTCGACCTTTTTCTGAATTCTTGAAGTGTCAATTGTCACTTGTACACAGTCCATACCTATGCCGGAGTGTCGAGCATCCAACATAGATACTTGAGGTGAGATGAAGAGTTCGAGTAACATAGATTATTGGCTGGTTTCGTGCAGTTAGGTTAGTTAAATGGCTGATTGTTACAGTTATAGTAAACAAATAAGAACTCTATTCTAGTATTAAAAGTTCCACTGTTTCTGGTTGGTGCACTATCAAGGTTCTTATGCTTCATTCTTTATGTATAGACTGTTTCAGATTTTTCTTTTTCTTTTTATTTGTTTTCCTTTTCCCTTTAATGGCTGGGGTTTCGACTTTCGAGAATTCATTCTCACTCTGTAAACTCCCGCCTAATCTGCAAGTGGCAACAAGATCCACATTGGGTGTTGTACCGTTTTTCGAAAACTTTGGGCTGGTGCTGTTCATATAACACATGTTCAACATATGGGAATTGGGATATCTGGTATCTGCTTCAATTTAGTGTGATCTGTTTTGTGCAAGTTAGTTGAGTTAAGAGTTAGTTTTTGTTTTTTTTTTTTTGTTTTTCTTTCAGATTGATATTTTTGAGTATTCACTGTTTGTTTTGCTGTGTTGTGGTAATGTGTAGCATGGCGGAGATGTGAATGCAGCAGATCACACAGGGCAGACAGCATTGCATTGGAGCGCAGTACGGGGTGCAGTCCAGGTTGCAGAGCTTCTTCTGCAAGAGGGTGCTCGGGTTAATGTTGCCGATATGTATGGTTATCAGGTTGCTCTCCTTATCTGTTTATTGTATAAACAATCAGTCCCTTGTGTTGGCAGTCAATTTGGTTGATTACGAACATATGATTGTATAAATATTGTGGGTGAGGGTCAATCATGATGATTTCAGAATCTATTTCAAATTGTTTGTCTATGTAAAAGTGGAGCTGAAGTAGTCTCTCGTAGCCTTTTTTTGAGCTTTGGATTATAGTTTACTTGTTCAAATTGGCTCATTAAAACGTTATGTGCGACTTACTTTTTGTGAAGCAACACACAGTTAATTCTCATCAGGTTGAGTACTTTTGACCCTCATCACGCGTCGTAGACAGGACAGGAGCCTCGAGAGAGGCATAAGGGTAATGGTGTAATCTTGATGGGTCACCCTTGCTTCTGTTCCATCATTATAGTGAAGTCTTCTAGCAACTTTCTACTTGTAACCATCTGAATTATTTTGAGATTTTGTGAAAAAAATACTTTTTAGCGTTTTGCTGAGGGTAATCAGGTGAATAGTGGGTGATTTGTGTTTGTGATGCACAGAGTTATGTGTGTGAGGGGCCAAGCTAAACTGTTATTAATTGTGATAGTGCAGGGGTTCTTGGAAATTTGGTTTCAATGATCTATTGAAGCAACAAGGTGTGGGTTAAAGTGTTGCTTATTGGTTTTTTTCGTCTTTAGAGGTTTTGATTGGGAGTTTGTTTAGTCTCAGGGGCTTTGAAAAATTACCTTGCCTACATTGTGAAATATGATTCTGATAACATGCTTTTGTGGTTCACTAGTCATGATGAGAGTACGAAAGTATGGTTTTATTTCTTTGTTTTGGAGTTTGGAATTGGGTTTGTTGTTTGTAGGATCAGTTGTCACTGTTTTATGTGAATGTGTAATGACCGGTAAGCTCATTGCAGATAACACATGTTGCTGCGCAATATGGACAGACAGCTTACCTTTATCACACTGTCATGAAGTGGAATGCTGATCCAGATGTTCCGGATAATGATGGAAGAAGTCCTTTGCACTGGTAAATGAAGAGACATATTGCTCCCATCTAATGTTGCCTCAATGTGTTTTGTAGTTTATATAAAGGCTGAGCACATTCATATCATATGTGTTGCTTGACACTGCTTTCCTTGTTTTTGCTACACTGACTTAAGCTTGTAAAAAAACTGCTGAAAGTGTTCTTACTAAAAAGGACATTGACCTAGATCTGAATTATCACTAAAATTGGTTTGTTGTTACTCCTACCCATTCGCTGTTCATCCTTCCAACAATAATCCTTCCAACAATAATTTCCTTCATATGCTTAGCTTTTAGAGGAAACAGTCACTCTGAAATTGCTGTGCTAAGGCTGCACATATTAGGCCTCCCCTTATTCTCCTGAAGGCAGAGGCTATGGGGGTAAAAATATGGTATGCGCTTAGCTTCAGTTTTGTATATACAGTCCCCAAATTCCTCCCCCTGTCCCATGATCTGATTTGTTCATCTATGAAAATGTTTTGAACCATATATATCATTCTTAACTTGCGAATTGTGTGCATATTGGCTATAAATTAGTTGAACATGCCTATTTGTCATTGTATGACTGTATGATTTTTACTGATAAAGGAAAAGAAGAGATGGCATTACATTACTGCATAAATCTTATACTTAGATTTGAATGCTTAATGTATTGGATTGTTAGATATGGATATATCCTTTTTGTATGTCAGTAATTGCTAACTATATTCAATTATCAAAAAATAAATAAAAAATTACTAACTTTATTCACTATTGCACGCAATTAAAAATATTTACTGGTTTGTTCTATTGAAATTTGGAGAACTATAGGGCAGCATACAAAGGCTTTGCTGACAGTATCCGTCTTCTTCTATTTTTGGATGCATATCGAGGGCGTCAAGATAAAGAAGGTATTAAATGCTATATTCTGTAGGCCTATATGCAGTCTCATCTCTCATCTGATTCCAAAGAAGCTATTGCTTGTATCTGCTTTCAGATTACAAGGTAACATTTCCTCCATTTCTTGAGTTTAGGCTGCACCCCTCTCCACTGGGCTGCAATTCGAGGAAACTTGGAGGCGTGCACGGTTTTGGTACAGGCTGGAAAGAAAGAAGACCTAACTGTCACTGATAACACTGGCCTAACTCCAGCACAGTTGGCTGCAGAAAAGAATCACAGACAAGTTGCTTTTTTCCTTGTATGTCTTTCATTCTGAACTGGTTTTGTTTGTTAGTGAATTTATGTCCTCTTGATTTGGATCTCTTTACTACAGCATTTTATTGCAGATTAGCTGCTTATTTTTATGTTTACTTGCATGTTTCTGAGTGCATTATTCCTCTTCAGTGTGGCTTAAGTCCTTTATGCGATTCTTTCCTTAGCGTGGAACTGTTTTGTGACGTTCCCCACTTTGCATTGCTTGGCGATTGTCAATTTACATGCTTCCTGATTCATTCAATCGTACAGGGAAATGCTCGGAGGTTACTTGAAAAACGATGTGACGGGAACAGCCGACTTGGAAAATTTTCAAAATTAGGGCTTGCTCCTGTGTTGTGGTTTACGATTTTCCTGTTGCTTGCGTTGTACACACATTCAGTCATCTTAGGTATATTCTGATTGCTGATGAAAATGTATGTTTCTTGCTTCTTATCTGAATATGTTTAGCTGACAGATGCTCCCCAATTCTTCTACAGACTCTGAGTTTCCAAGGTTAACCGTGGGGTTTGGCCTTCTTGCTTGGCTAGGTGTATTCCTAGCTACTGGTGGACTAGTTATGTTCTATAGATGCAGCAGGTAAGCTTATGAAGCTCCATATGATTTGAGGGTTCAGTGAAATTTTCATTGATACTGTAGTTACTTTAATACTTGTGTATCTTGTGAGATTTTCCCTTTGTTTTTGGTGCTCTTCGCTTAGCTACATTGGTCATTTTGTGTTTGTTTCAGAAAAGATCCAGGTTACATCAGGATGAATGTGCACGATGATATGAAGGATGATGTATGTTGAATAGTTTGCTGCTTTACTTCCCTCTGATATTTGTTTAATTTTTATTTTTTTTTTGTATTTGTTCCTTTTGGATGTGATTTTTGGTAGTTTTTGAAATATAGTTCCATCTTTTGTTCACAGGAACCTTTGATGAAGATTGAGATAGATAATCCTGCTCTGTTGGCTGGAAACTGGTCTCAACTCTGCATAACATGCAAGGCATGGTGGTTTCTATAAAAAAGGAATTTCCGCCACTTTTTTGTGTCATAGTTGTCTGCATTAGTTTCTAATGTTAGTCTCTTTTTCCCTTTTGTGTCTCTAGATAGTCAGACCTCTACGTGCAAAACACTGTTCGACCTGTGATCGTTGTGTTGAACAATTTGATCATCACTGTCCTTGGGTATCAAATTGTATTGGCAAGGTGAGCTTCATTCTGTATCTGCAATATCAGTTTTTGTGTTATATGTATATTTGGAAGACTGGTTCTCAAAATTATTGGAAGTCATATAGTATGGACACACTCTTGTGATGGCAAGTCTGTGTTTTAGGGCTTCACAATAGTTGAGGCCAATGTTGTCTATCAAGAATGATAGTATGATTCCTGCTTGAAATGATTGCTATGGATTCACTGTCCTTTTGGCTCAAAAAGCATGGGACTAGGGTTGCTTATGGCTTATAGTCTTCTGTCTTATACATCAGCTAGTCCTTGTGTCTTATAATTCTTAGACGGGACTTGTCTTGTGGCTGTCAGCTGTTGGGACCAAGTTGTCGACCATATTTTAATCATTGCTAGTTGTTAAAAGAAATTTATGAAAAGCAAATGGCATGAAATTGCTTTTTCAAACAAATCTAATAAATATCATCTCATTGTAACTCAATTTTTTTTATAAATTAGTAGTTGCAGCTATCAGTAACAACTTCCCTACTAGGCGACTAGATAGGGGTAAGACGGCTTACATTTTGACCTCCCCTAACTCCCTCGGCGAAATATATATTGGGTTGTTGCTGTTAGTAGTTGCTATTAGTAGTTGCAGTTATCAAACGTTGATCTCAAAACTCAAGGGAAAGTTTCTGGTCTGGGAGTAATTATATGTATCTCTTGATATACTTAGATGTTGTTCTGTTGCATATATTGGATCAGCGACTTTATATTCTTAAGTGCTTATTGTTTGCTTTCTTGATGCAGAAAAACAAAAGGGATTTCTTCCTGTTTCTTGTGCTGGAAGTTGCTGCAATGCTGCTTACTGGTTTAGTAGCCTTTATAAGTATGTTACATTATAAGTTTTTTTGTTTTTTTTTTTTTTTTTTTTTTTTTTTTTTTTTTTTTTTTTTGAGATATACTACTTTATAAGTATGTTACTTTGTGGTCTTTTAGCATTGAATATCTACTTTGGGCCTGATGTTTTTATGCTGTTGTCAGTAAGCCAAGCATCATCTCCTTCTTTGTTGCCTTGTCGTCTTATTGATAAATTTACAATGCAGGAATTCTGACTGACCCAGTGGCTCCATCTTCTTTTGGAGCATGGCTAAACCATGCTGGTACTCATCATGTTGGTGCTATATCATTTTTGATAGCTGATTTCTTCCTCTTTTTTGGGGTGGCACTCTTAACGATTGTCCAAGCTTCTCAGGTGCCATTTCAACTGCTTCTATTCATAATGAAGTTCTATTTGTTCTGTATTAATTTGAATCAGTTAAATGCTCCTTTCTTTTTGCTTGTGCTGTAAGACAGCAATTATATTCATGACTTTTGTTTGGTAGTGTTGGTTTTTCTTCCTTTTCCTTTTTTGTGGGGGGTAGAACTTATTAATAGATGACTGTCTTTCAAAGTTAGGACTTCAAAGGGTATGGAAACTGCTGCCCATACCAACAGTCAAAATTTTTACCTCCTGCTCTTAAAAATGATATCTCCCTCTCCCTGCCATCTCATATACTACTATCTCCAATCTGTTCATTACCCTTCCTCCCTGTGCAGATATCTCGCAACATTACCACAAATGAAATGGCAAATGCCTTGCGTTACAGCTATCTGAGAGGTCCGGAAGGTCGGTTCAGAAATCCTTATGATCATGGGGTTCGAAAGAACTGTTCAGATTTCTTGATCAACGGATACAATGAAGATGTGGAGCGTATTGCAGAATCAGCTAGTGATGAAGGGACTGGAATGATACCTATGACTAGCAACTCGAACATGCAAAATGGATTGGTGCATTCACATCAAACCAATGGATGTGATCATGTTGCCATTAATGTGAATTCGAAGAATTCGGTAGCTGGGAATGGTCATGCCCATGCTCATTCTCAGTGTAATCATCAACATAATCATGGAAGAACAAATGATGCTCCCCTGGGCTTGGGTATGGGTCTTGGGAGAAGTAACACCCGATCAGTTACAGCATCATGATACCCGCTCAGTCAGTAGGCAATTGTCTTACATGTGTATATGATTGTAAACAACACTGGGTTTTTAGTGTTCACAATTGAATTCTATTATATGCTCAGTTCCCGTTTCCTAAGTTGCGCACGAGTGGCTTTTTTCTCTCTTACTCTGGTTAATGTTGTGGCATTTGCGAATGTTCTTCACAGAGATCGGAAAACACCAGACTCGTGTCACCGGCAGCGTCTGTGGAGGTAAAGAAAGGGGAGGAAGTTTTGTACTATTCCAGTGTTGTTACATTCTTAAATCTTGGTGGAGTGGAAATGGAACGTCACTTATATTCTGCTGTACAAGCCAATGAATTGTTCCATGCATTTTGACACCAGGAACAATTTTGCAACCAAGTGCTGTTACGTACATCTAGTTGGGTTTGGTAGTTTCTCCAAATTAGTGATTTCTTGTAGTGATTCTAAGTTGGACGTCATTGGCGTATCTTGTAATTTGTACATTGTGGTTTTTGGATGTAGTCAAAGTATATTCGCAAGTCCCTGTTGAACATTTCAACCTTTCTTTTCGTTTTGTTAATATAAATTATAAAGTCATTATCATTATTATTCATTACCCCTTTTATTTTATCCTATCATTATCTTTTCTTTTATTTCGGTTAATATTGACCTACGTAATCCACTTGATCCGATAATAAATTAAAACAAAACGCTTAGTAGTATATTGATGTTTGTACCAATAACTATACAATTCTATGATTTGGGTTTATATTTTATTTCGATTTGACATTAATATAAGTTAACTCGTAGTTAGAATGTTCAGCTCTTTAAGATTTACTTTAATTTGATTGTACTAAGGCTCTGTTTGGTTGGGCGGAAATTCGTTTTCAACTGAAAACCATTTTCATTGTAAAATGTATTTCCGTTCACATTTTCCGTTGTTTGGTTACAACGGAAAATGATTTTCCAAAAAAATTATTTTTTATAAAAAATAAAATCTACTAACATAGTTGCGTCGATCTCGAAAAGTTAGGTGGATTCAAAAAAAAAATCACCTCAAACGAATATCGGAGTAAAAAATTATACTTATTTGAATAAAAAAAACAATATCGAGAAAGTGGCCCGAAAGTTCGGTCCGAGGCCCAATCAAGTCGGGTGCGAGTTTGTTTTTATGACCCGAAGTGCCTACAACCAAACCCGATGATTAAGTCAATTATTAGTGCTCCGGGGACATAGTGTCCCACCAACGGAAAACCGTTTTCTCTTCATTTTGAAGGGAAAATATTTACACCTAGATAGGTGAAAATGCTTTTTCCCCTGAAAACCATTTTCCTTCTCATTATAAACCAAACAACGAGAAATGGAAAAACTATTTTCCAGAAAAACTGTTTTCACCCCAACCAAACGGAGCCTAAAAGCAATTTGCCTATAAATATTAACAAACCAACAAGTATTTTACCAACAATCTTGTTCAGCAAGTGCAATAAAAATAAGTACTAAAATATTTCAGACAAATATTTGAGGAAAGTACATCTTCATCCGTATACTCTAATGGAAACAGGAAAATACTTGTCGATTGTTAAGTATTACTCAATAAAATGTCGGTCTTCTATCCAAAAAAAAAAAAGAAAAAGAAAAATACTTCTGGAAAGAATTTGGACAAGAAATATCTAGATTTTCATCTCATAGTCTCATTCTCTGTAGAAAAAAAAAATAAAGGATTTGTTTGGTAATTAGCGAATTGTATCAAAATTAGTGGATTAGTTACTTTAGAGGATTTGGCTAGAAAATCCGCTAATTTAAGGAGTTTGGTTAACAACGGATTCGATTAGCATATTTGATTGAAACCGCTAAAAAATGTAGCGGATTCAAATTATCTGATTATTAAATAAAACATAATTATCCACATTTATACAAATCAGCTAATTTACCAAATACATTTCTACAAATCAGCTAATATAATTCTCTAATTAAATTCACTAATACATTCCTCTAGTCAAATCTACTAATGCAATTTGCTATCCGCTAATTGCCTAGGCGAAAAAGAAAAGAAAAACAACACAGTACTGTATCTCGGCAAACTCTGAACTGTCGCAACTGTGGCTTCCATTTCCAACGCTCGTAAAATAAAATAAAAGCCCGTACATAAAATGGACCCCACCAGTTCCCTAATTTCTTCCTTATCCAAAAATAATCCAAACCGAACTACCATGGCGGTCCACGTGTCGGACATCGGCAGGTTCGGTACTAGGCTCGGATTCACCAGCTTTCTTCCACCTTCCCCTCTTCCCTTGTTCTTTCGTGTCATCATCTCTTTTCTCTCATTTCTCATTTTTTTCATTTTCTCTCTCCTCAATTCATTTTTCTCTCTCCTCAACAGTTTAATTTCGTCACTACTCAACAGTTTAAGTTCACCGCCGATCATCTCTAAAATCTCATCAACACTTTTCATACTTTTAGGTAAACTTTCATTTTATCTGTTATTTATTGATTGATGATTCTCTTCAATTATAATACAAAAACCCCTGTTTCATAAAAAGAACCTCAGGGGTTTTATTTTTTTCTTTTTCTTGTATTTCCTTATTTTTATCGCTTGATCATCTGGTATAATCTCGTGACTTTGCTTTCAAGCATGTTCTAGCATAGTTCAACTGTTTTTATATATTAATTGTTACTATTTACTTTTTTCCTACTTTGCTTAAGAAAGATTTAACTATATTTGTTTACTTAATTAGTTTATCTTTTTATTGTTATGTGTTGTGATCATATGAGATGGAGCTTTTATATTTATCTTTATCAGTTTAAGATGTTTGGTGTTGGTTTTGGTCTTTGGATTGTTTGTTAATTGGGAGTACATTTCAGTAAATTGAAGTTTAGTTTTGTTTATTCTCCTTTTTTTTTTTTTTTTTTTGGGGTGTGGGGTTAGGGGCTTTGTGAAGTATTGATTTGATGTTGTTTTCACTTTTCATAGACTATCCTACTGATCTGGAGATGACTGGATAGGCTCAATTTATATGGGTACCTTTGGGAGTGCATATGTTCTTTTGACTTTGAAATTACAAGTCCTGTACTTTGTAAAGAAATTTGTATGTAAACTTTGAAGTTGTTTTGGGTCATTTTGATGAGGGATATTTTTCGAACACGGGTTTGTTGTCATGGAGATTGATGCGGCAAGTAATTCAGCAATGCCGTGTAAAAATGTCTGGCTGAAGCACATCTTGTTACTGTAAGAAATTTTATAATCTAAAATTCTAAATTTGAGTGAAGTTTCTGGAGTGTAATTTCATTTCATCCCTTGATAATCACAGCAAAATATACTTCTTTTGCTTGTTGATGCTATTGATTATGTCATGTTACAGTAGCATGAAACAGATTATGACTTTTCAAACACGGTCTATGAGTTTTTTTTAACATACACATATCATGCTTCTGTAAAGGAAGAAGAAGGAAAGCCAAGCAATGCCTCCCGAGTTCCTATCTATTTGTTGTCTAGTGGCTCTTTCAGCTAAATAGAATTTGTGCTTATGTTCTTTAATTCAAAACCAGGAGATTGTAGTATATGATTTTGAAATGTTTAATAGGCTTATGATTGTGAGCTATGTCCACCATTTCCAGTTGAGCCAAAAGCTTCACTACTTTTTGGCTTCGGAATATATTAGACTAAATGAAAATGGCTCATAAATGTGTCGGCACTTCTTATTTATTGTGAAGTTGCCGATGGTCGTCGCACTTCGGATCAAGGGTCAAAAGGAAACAGCTTCCCTGTGAAGTTCTCACAGGGGTAAAGCTGTGTACAACCGACCCCCCCCCCCTTACCCTGCCTAGGCGGGAGCCTCTTTGGAGGCACGGGAGTAATGTTGATGACTTGATGTATGATTGTGAGCTTTGTGGCGTGCCATTGATAGTTCATTGTGTTCGAGTAAAGAGCTCATGCTTACAGTGCTTGAAAGTTGCATTGATGAATTACAAACAGAAACGGGAAATATGTTGTTCATGTCCTTTCAAGACAAACTATTCAGTTGTTTATTCAATCAATTCTGTAAATATTTGTTGATTTAAACTTCGTTTACTTGTGTAAGATCTTAGGATTCTTTCTGGTTGACATGGGGCCTACACGCTCTCTCCAAACCTTTGAAGATTTGTAGAATTACTACTGTTATACTGTAATGGGTGGAGTCTGTTCAAGGAAGAGTGGTAACCAGGTCAACGAAGATGGTGTGCGCATAGGGGTCAGAAGATACTGCAAAAATGGGAGTTCGAAGTGGTTGTTGGGAACCCCCTATTTTAGGAGCACGTCTGCTATTCAACCAGAGGGTGGCAGTTGCCCCTCTCTCATGGAACTATGCGTTCATAAGATTTGTCAGGTAATTGTGGTTGATGGTTGCTTTCAGTCTTCTCTTCTGTTAGCTCTCTCAGTGCAACATGTATAGCCCACCTAACATGTCTTTGTTCTATATATGAAACAGGACATTGACAAATATAGCTCATTCTCTGTTCTTCCTAGGGATATAAGTCAGCAAATATTCGATGAATTAGTCTGTTCCCGTTGCCTTACTGATCATTCATTTGAAGCGTTCCGGGATTGCGCTCTTGAGGTGTCATTTAGTTGGCATTATTTGATATGTCGATATGCTAACTGTATAGCTGATCTAACAGGTTTTGTGTGTTATTGACAGGATATTTGTCTAGGAGATTATCCTGGGGTTGATGACAGTTGGGTTGATATCATCTCTTCACAGGGGTCTTCTTTACTTTCCATTGATCTTTCTGGTTCTGATGTGACAGATTCTGGGTTGGCTCTCCTCAAAAGTTGCTCTAATCTTCAAGCTTTAACTTTCAATTACTGTGACCAGATCTCAGAAAATGGGCTTAGACATATAAGTGGTAATGTTTAGGTTGCTTTTGGTAAATGTGTTATATTATTGTGTGTCAACTTCTCTTTCTGTTGTGCACTTGTGATGAAGGAAAAGGTGGTAAAATTTTCTTTCCCTATTCATAACAATATTTCGAAGTTTTTTATTATTTGATTTTCTTTTGGTGCTTGGTGGCTTTATTGTTTTCTTCATAATGCTCTTATTCTTGGTGACCATGGAATGTATGGCGTTGCTTAAACTGCCTCAATTTGGGTAAATTGGCCAAGATCAGTTTAGTTTAGTGATACTCATCTGGTAGATTATGAATTTTCAATCTATACATGATACAGAATAAGCCTTCCCTGTATCCTTTTGGGGGTATTATGCGCAATTTACCTCAAAAGAAAATGCTGTTTTTGAGTTGACTCTCAGAGGAGCTTTTTATTTTTTATATTTTAACTTGATACTTGAGAAGGAAGTGCATCTACTGGGAAAATTTGTGATGTATGGCAAATGGAACAGTTGTACCTGATAGTGACAGAAAACAGAAAGAAGCATGGGCTCTTAATTGTGAGCTGATTGACTTTCATGTTCCTCCAGGGCTCTCAAACCTAGTTTCTTTGAGTTTTAGAAGGAGTTATGCTATCACTGCTGAAGGAATGCGTGCTTTTTCCAGTTTAGTCAACTTGTTGGAGTTGGATCTTGAGAGATGTTCTGGGATTCATGGTGGTTTTGTTCATCTTAAAGGTGAGTTCTCTGGTATATTGCTTCCAGAAATACAATGTTCTCTTAGATGGTCTTTGAATATATTATCAATTTTCTCTGTGAAATAGAAACTCTTCATTGTTCTTTTTGTTTTTTTCCCCCCTGTTTGATATGTTGATTTTTTTTTCTCGTTTTGTAGACATGCTCAGTTATTGCTTCATTTGTAATATTTTTTGTTAAACATATTTTTGGGACTGACATGTGAGTATGTGACCTCCCAATCTATATAATTGGAAGTTTTCATCTCTCTGGAACTGACTGTTCTCCCTCTAAGAGAGCTAAACTCTTCTGCATTTTTTGTACTTCTATTCTATATCACATATTTGTGATGAATGAATATAATGCATCAAGAAGTTGTATTTGTATTTGCCTTGGTTATCTGGGGGTCTACTATATTGGCAACTCCCTGCAACTTAATTGTAGCACCATGCTTAGTTTAAAGACACTTATTCTGGATTTGAGAACAGAAATATATCTATGTTTTGAGATATATACATCTGTGAATTCTTAAAATGCCATGTTTTCAAGTTCCAGGTCTCAAGAAGCTCAATACTCTTAATATTAGGTATTGTAAATGCATTACGGACTCAGATTTGAAGGCTCTTTCAGGTAATAACATGCTGTCTCTCTAGAAGATGTCAGATTTAATGCTCGTGTCACCTTAGCATACTGTTTCACATAAGGGTATTTGGAAACAAAAAGGCTGTGTTTGGCATCTAACCCATACAATCCTAAAGGTGTCATACAGTTGTACGTCAGTCAGTGTCAGATATGTGTATAGGGTCTTGGGACAAATACAAATATTGAGCCTTTTTATTAAGATGATTGGCGAATTATCTTCAGTTTATGTGACAGTAATCTTGTTTTTTGGACTCCAGAACTTACCAGCTTGAGGGAGTTGCAGGTCTCTTGCAGCAACATTACAAATATTGGAGTTTGTCATCTAAAAGGTGGGATAATATAATTTTTGATCCCACTACATTGCCTTCTCTTTTCTGTATGCAAACTTATTTGAGTTGTAATTTATATTTCTAATTTTCTATGTTTCAGTAGTTCTGCTAATTTCTGTTGCCTCAAGTTGTCTTCTCATTTTCTGTAGGCAAACATATTTTGTGGTTTCCGAATCATGATTCTATGTGCATTCTGGTCTTGCCTTTCAATTATAAATTATAATACAAATGTGTACAAGTTTCTGATACTTCCCTTCTGCTCGTATAATTGCTAATTTTGGTTTGTTAGTTCTACATGTATCTTCTGAAACTGTTCCTCCTTGTCTGCTCACAAGATTGTTGGCTTTCAACATGTCATGCTGTTCAAAGGCCTAGCAAAGGGGACAATGTTGATTCATCATTCTCTTTTAGGCTGCTGGGTAGTAGTCTCTGTCATCTATGGACGGAGAGACAAACTATTTGCGAAAGAAACTTGACTACTACTTTCCCAGTTCCTCCTATCTTTTGCTGCTTGAAGTCTCCCTTTACATATGATATCTGCTAAGAAGTTACATATGTGATCTCTGTTTACTGGGAAAGACTCAATTGTTTTCTCTGGTGCTCTTGGTCATTAAAACGTATGTGGAACATCATTGCAAATTTTAGTGATGTGTTCCTGATAACTGTATCGGAGACTGCACTTTCTCGATAAGATAGATTCATCTTGCATACTTTTAGATGCCATATACTACAATTTAGGTGATTCCATGGGTTAATTATCATATTAAATGTTCTCTTTTATCTACTCTGACCCAGCCTATATCATCTGCATACAGGATTGCAAAATCTTATTTTGCTGAACCTGGAAGGTTGCCAGCTCACTGCTGCATGTTTGGACTCTATTTCAGGTTATTGTTGCAAATTCCTCTCTTTTTCTCGGTTTTGAAATGTATGACGGAGAGTAATGTAGATATCTGAGATGCTCTAGCCAAAAAAATTATTTCTCATACTTACATACAGAATACACAGACAGAATACACAGACAGAATTGTTACATGACAAGAGGGGCGGGGGGGCAATCTGCCTGAACACATTTTCTAGTTTGTGACATGCATAGTATGCTGCAGAAATGGCAATGGTATATTATCTTTGGTGTGGGCCAAGCTTACTCTTTATTACAAAAATAAAATAAATGGGTCGTTAGCTTTGGACTATTCATTCTTGGTTCAAAACTTCAAACCCATTGTTTATCCAACTTTATTTTTTAAACATCTTTTTATTGGTGTTGACCATCACCAACATGCCAATGAGGGGTTAAGGCAGGGGGATTGGTCTTTGATCTGGACTATAACACTTATAACTCAAAAGTTAGTTACCCATTGAGTTCTCAATATCCAGTGACAACTTGGGAAAATAAATTAGTTCCCTATATCTATTTGTGAATTCACTAATATTTTTTCCCCCTTTTCTGGATGGAGTGATACTCCATAGTAGACGTTTTACCTTCATTTTGTGGCGAATACTAGGATCAAATTGTGTGTACTAGGATTTTTGATTGGGGACGCCTTGCTTGTTCCTGATATGCAGCTCTGGTGGCACTGTCATATTTAAATCTTAGTAGATGCGGCCTGTCTGATCATGGTTGTGACAAGCTTTCTGGTTGGTGCTTTTTTAATTTTCTGTTTATTGAAGTGGACAATGCTCAATTATTTGCAAAATGTTTTGCTGTTTTATGTAGTCATCGTATAAGCTTAAAGATTGGTTTACCTTTCAGGACTCAAGAGTTTGAAGGTGCTGAATCTAGCATTCAACAACATAACCGATGCGTGTTTGGTGTATCTCAAAGGTTCTCTTGCTTTTTACCCTTTGCTTTTGTGTGTGTGGTTCCTTGTGTTGGATATGTCAGAGCCTCAGAGGAATCTACAGTCTACAACAGTGGTTTGGCATTTTACTTTGCACAATTGGAATTTGCACTGATTTGGCTCATCCAACTATCCAAGTTCTGCTTAGACTTTAGATTGCATGGTAGAAGGTGTACTGGCCAAATACATAAAAGTCTGACGGAAGCTCAGACATTAGATTGCATGGTAGAAGAACTCTGAAGAAGTTAGAAGGCAAAGACATAAAAGTCCAATGGCCAATATTGATAAAAATATGCCTTAATTTACAACGTATTCTTTCTGACAGCAAATACAGCCAAGCAACACGATGAATAAGAGAATCCAGAGAACCTAAAAGTCTTCTGTTTGCATATAAAAAAGAGTAACTAATACCTGTCATAGTCGCTGAAGAGGTTGAGCCTATATGTTATGCTGACATTTTATAAGAAGTTTATTTCTCACTATAGCATCTTTAATATTTGCATCCTCTTTATTATTTCTCTTCTCAATAAATCCTGGAGCTCTCAGAGCAAGCTGTTTGCTTTCTGAGAAAAAGCTTAGATAAAATTAGTTGTACTATAAATTTCAGAAGAGAACTTGTGGTTGTCATCTGGTCCCTAATTTTGAATGAGATAGGTTTGTTGACATGGTTGTGTGGAGGGTGTTTGATTTTGCATTTCATGGATCCTTCCAGGTTTATCAAATTTGGAAACCTTGAACTTAGATTCCTGCAGGATTCGTGATGAAGGCCTTGCTAACCTGTCAGGTTTGTTCTTTTGATTTAAGCCCCCTTCCCTACCTCAACAAAAAAGAAGGACAAAAAAAGTAAATAGATTTTGCATATTCTTCTCTTGGGAAGTTGGAATCATAGTTTCAGCTTGAGACAAGTTAAAGCATCATTTCTTCTGCCTGCTCATTATTTTGCATGCTCGTGAATCAAGTCCATCCTTGCTCGTGCTCGCGTTTTTAAGTTTTTTCGGACTTTGAACCTGTACTTCTTTGATGAGCCTTGTTTTTGCCTTGTTACTTTTGCTTAGATTTTGTTTGTCTTCTCTTTGTCAGTGTATAAGTTGTGCCTTGTTTTTACTTTCTTATTCTCTTGTCAGTGTGTAGCTTGAAATTCTCTAAAACTGAACAACTGGTAGACCTTCATGTCACCATGTCTAGGATGAAAGGGCTTGAAATCTATGTTTTTCTGAAGTCTATGATATATAGCACGTATTCTTATCTCTTTTTGTGCCGATATCATCTGTTTTTCCTTCAGATAGACCCTTATAAATTTTGTGTTGCACGACCTCCTTCATTACATGGTACTAAGTTCTGACTTCTTTTTCTGTGTGCACTTGATTGATTTGCATTGTTAGTGGTTGAAGTGTTTGACAAAGTAAACAGACAGACAAGCAACTGTTGGTATAAAAATTATTTTAAATTGGTACTTTTTGTATCCCCTGCTGGCTGTTGTAGCAACTTGTCTCACAGAATTACCAGTGTTCATTATGATTTGTTCTCGAAAATCCCCTCATACCAATACTCAAAGATGCTATAGTTGCTGGTGAGCACTTGAACATATAGATTATAGTCTCTCAGATTATTGTCCATTGGAATCCTTTTCAAGACTTCCCTATGGATCCGTAGCACAGCATCACCCGGCTCTGTTTTTTTCCCCCTAGTTTACTGACTGAGACATTGCCTGTATAATGTAGACAGTATTTAGGTCTATTCCTTTAAAGCTTTGTCATTTGCTTTTGCATACCATTCATTGTTATCAACCCTTGCACATGCTCTGAGCAGTTGAAACTTGAAAGCTACTCAAGCCATAGAAAGAGTGATTCTGACCACATTCCCCGTGCTTAGGTTATTAAGAATTTTTTTCGTTGCATTGATGTCGCTGGTACTTTTAAGTTTTAACAGGTTCTAAGACACGAAAATACCAGTATCGAACAGATGCTGAAAACTTATGAATTAGCTATCATGGAAGCATGTCTGGAATATCATTATAATGCCATCATTTTAATCTTTGAGCAGTATTAAGCTTCCATTGTCTCATGAAAGCAGTTGATGTTGGTTACCTTTGCGACTTTGCGTTGTATGATAACCTTGTGAATTCTCTGCTTAGGACTTTTGAAATTAAAACAATTGGAGTTATCTGATACTGAAGTCGGAAGCGGTGGGCTACGTTATCTATCTGGTATGGTACCATTTTGATTTCATGTAATATACTGCAGATTTTCATGGTGCATATCTTAAGTCTAAATATGATCCATAATTTATTGTCTTTCTTTCAACAATAGCTAGTTTCAGATATCTGAACACCATATTAGGGTGTAGCTTCCTCCTAAATTAGGGAAGGCAGGAGTTCGAATCTTATCTATTCTCTAGGGTGTTTTCATGACACAATACTATTATGCATGAAAAAATAGTGCAGGATAGGCGTCGTATGTCTTTACTTGCTTATTTCTCTTAATAAAATTATGTGAAGTAAATTCAGTCTAAACTAAGATTCTTTTTTTCTCGAACTTTAAGGGTTAACAAACCTTGAGAGCATAAATTTGTCATTCACCTTGGTTACTGATGCTGGTTTAAAGAAGTTATCCGGCTTAACTTCTCTGAAGTCACTAAATCTTGATGCTCGCCACATTACCGATGTTGGGCTAGCTGCTTTGACTGGTAAGTGTCATTGTTTTTGTGCCCCCAAATCTGCTATGCTTCAGGATTAGTGCTGTTTTCTTTAAGAACTTCTTATTGATGTTATTGATACCTGCTAATTCGAACCTTTGGCTGGATCCAGTTGTAAGGCGCCTGGGAATTAACTTTTCTTCCTTCTCACTTTCTTTTTCAATTGAATATACCCCTAGACATGCTCGAATACCTACTTAGGGGTTCCCTGCTCAGTTTTGCATTTTATGTAGCAGGTCTGATTGGGTTGACTCATTTAGATCTTTTTGGAGCACGGATATCAGACTCAGGCACACAATTTTTGCACTGTAAGTTTTGCAACTTCTGTCATTCATCTGCCATAAGTGGGCTTCTCTTCCTTCATCGCTTTTATCAGTGCTAATGAAATTATTGTGTGTGTCAAATTCGAGATGTTGATGTTACAGCAGTACCTATGTTTGTGTATTTTTGACTTTTCAAATCTTGAAATGATAAAGGAAACTGCATATAATATATTTAACCTTCAAAATATCCACTTTGAAATAGTAGAAAATTGAACTAGAAGAGGGTTTAAGAGTTAGAAGGTTGATGATGGATCTACTCCTTTTCGATTTTAGAAACAGGTCATCCACCTAGCATAATACTAATCTTCACCGCGGAAATTGTGTAACTGGACGTTTTTGCAATGTGAAGTGCAACTTTTATCATATCTTGTAACTTATTTACTTTTTATTCTACTATTTCAGATATGAAGAATCTTCAGTCTCTAGAAATATGTGGTGGAGGATTAACAGATGCAGGTGTGAAGAATATCAAAGACCTTACTTCGTTAACGCTTCTAAATCTGTCTCAGAACTCCAGCCTTACTGACAAGACCCTGGAATTGATTTCTGGTAAGTGGTCCTACTTGTTGACTGACCTATAAATATGCTACTGGTAAGACTAAAGCACGAGTCATGCTAGTTAGAAAACACATTCCTACCAGCTGAGGAATGCTAGTTCTAGGTGGGTTCTTACTTCTTTATAATTACTAAACGTGAAAATACTTCAGCAGTTGAGCTGCTCAACACCAAATGTTGACTTAATAGAGCCATAGAGGTTGCATTTCCAAAATAGAGGAGTGAGGTACAGTATTTGGAATACCGGTCTTTACATGTGTATCCTCTTTGAAGATGACCATTAATCTGATTTATCTCATTTAACTTCTCTATGCTATAGCTTTTGGAAAATCAGGAATATCACCTAGGCTCATTAAAATTGTTAGAAGGGGAAAGTTTTCCCTGCTAGCATAATTGTGTAAGGCTACCTGCTATTTCAACCCCTGGGTAACCAAATGTTATGCTGGGTAATGGTCTTCAGTTCCTTGATCCAGCCATGACACATTACAAGACATCTATGACGATATAGAATAATGTAACTTTAATAGTGGAAAGCTTGGTTTTCTGTAAATAGGTAACACCTTAACTTGGTACTAGTAGATGTTCACCTCCTTGGCTATTATAATCCAAACCTGATTCAATCACACACTTCTATTTAGCTTTTCAAGGAAGTGTGGCCAGATGATTATCATCTGAAGGCAAAGGAGTTTTCATGACTGGTTGGCTAGCTTTATGTAGGCTGTTTTATGAGAGGTCTGGTGTATGGTTCCTTTATATTGTAGTTTTTTAATACGAAGGTTTAGTAAGCTGGGTTAACTTGTCGATTTTGTTGGTCTTCTTTATCTCCCTGTGCAGGATTGACTGCTTTGGTATCCTTGAATGTCTCAAATTCGCGTATAACAAATGATGGGTTGCAGTACTTGAAGCCTTTGAAGAATTTACGCTCATTATCATTGGAATCCTGCAAGGTGAGTGCAGCTGAGATGAAGAAGCTCCAGTCCACTGCCCTCCCAAATCTTGTCAGTTTCCGTCCTGAGTAAGTTGAGCTGTGACTGTAGTTCCTTGTATGTAAATAGCTGATTTCTACCCTGTGTAGACACTGTAAATAGGGGGGAAAATAAACACACTTAGATCAAAATGTGAAAAGAAAGGAACTTTGTTGCAATCCTACAACTATGCAATGAAATTGTGTAAATATTTGTCATTTCTCTTCATCACTAGATGTAATGGTGAAGTATCTGAACTCTGTATATAAACCTTTGAGAATAGCCAATTGAAAGTGGCATGCTTAATGACTGGGTATAAATACCACTCCTCTCACTCTCTATGCATGAGTATTCAAGTCAACATTGAACAGTTGCAGCAACAAAACGACATGGTCAGGGAATCAACAAATTTTGGCAAATGACAACTTAACAAACAAAAACTAGTCTGTTAATGATATCTTTTTGTAACCCAGACGAAAAGTATAGTTACAAATCAAGCTTTTTTGGCTTTCGGGTGCGCTACAATAAAAGTTGATATTTTTGCATGATATCGCACGGGATACCCCTAGGAGGATAGGAGAGGCCCATAGGACCGATTATCAGGTCTCAGTCAGGCTTGGAAGGCTATTTTGCTGGATACTCATTTTAAGTGCTGATACACCTAAATTATGAATGAATACAAAGTTTAGACTGGATAACCGGGGCAGCGGGGGGTCGTCTTCTGTAACATTTGATACCATGAAAATGTTTGGGAAAAACACCTGGGTGGCTGGTCCCACGAAGTCGAAAATTAAAGATTAGAATTCACGTTTTGGGCTTTTGGAGGCTTCGGAACGCAAAAGTGATATTTTCGAACCATATCAACGACATGCCTAAGAGACGTGGAGCCCCTAGGATCGATGATTGAGTATATATTAGGTTTGAACGACCATTTTGCTAGACACTCTCTCTAAGTGCCAAAACGCTGAAATTATGGATGGATACAATGTTCAGAGACCCGAGTAGCCTACCGGGAGCACAAGGGGTCGTATTGGGTCACAATATACACCATGGAAAATTTTGGCCAAAACTCTCAACCGGCTCCTAATAAGTTGAAAATTAAAGCCTATAATCCACGTTTTTGGGCTTCCAATGGCCCCAAAATGAAAGTTGGTATTTTCGCATCATTTCGCATTATACACCTCTCGGGGACGTAGGAGGCCCTTAGGGGTCATTATCGAGTCTCTATGAGGCTTGGACGACCATTTTAACAGACACTCGCTCGAAGTGCCAGTATACCAAAATCATGTGTGAATACGAACTTCGGAGACCCGAGTTGTCTACCGAGGGCACATGGGGTCGTTTTGGGTCAAAATACACCCTTCGGAAAGTTTGGGTAAAAATCTCAACCGGACCTTTGGAAGCTGAAAATCGTAGGTTATAATCCACATTTTTGGGCTTCTGGAGGCCCCGAAAACAAAGTTGATTTTTCTGCACCATATCGCACGGGACACCCCTAGGGCACATGGGAGGCCCCAAGGTTCAGTAATCGGGTCCCTACTATCCTCGGACGACCATTTTACTAGACACTCGCTCAAAGTGCTAATATACCGAAATCATGTCTGAATACGAATTTCTGAAACCTGAATTGCCTACCGGGGGCACATGGGTTCGTTTTAGGTCCAAATGAACCCTTCAAAGAAGTTTGGACAAAATTCTCAACCGGGCCCAAGGAAGCCGAAAATTGTAGGTTATAATCCACGTTTTTTTTTTTGCTTCCGGAGGCCCTGGAACAAAAGTTGATTCTTCCGCACCATACCTCACGGGACACCCTTAAGGGACGTGGGAGGCCCCAAGGTTCAGTCATCGGGTCCCTATTATCCTTGGACTCATTTTACTAGACACTCGTTCAAAGTGCTAGTATAGCGAAATCATGTCTGAATACGAATATCTGAGACCTGAATTACCTATCGGGGGCACATGGGTTCGTCTTGGGTCCACATGAACCTTTCGGAGAAATTTGGGCAAAAATCTCAACCGGACCCTGGAAAACCGAAAATCGTAGGTTATAATCCACGTTTTTTTGGCTTCCGGAGGCCCCAAAAACAAAGGTGATTTTTTTACACCATATCGCATGGGACACCCCTATGGGACATGGGAGGCCTCAAGATTCAGTAATCGGGTCCCTATTATCCTCGGACGACCATTTTATTAGACACTCGCTCAAAGTGCAGACGACCATTTTATTAGACACTCGCTCAAAGTGCTAATATACCGAAATCATGTCTGAATACGAATTTCTGAAACCTGAATTGCCTACCGGGGGCACATGGGTTCGTCTTAGATCCAAATGAACCCTTCAGAGAAGTTTGGACAAAATTCTCAACCGGGCCCAGGGAAGCCGAAAATTGTAGGTTATAATCCACGTTTTTTTTGCTTCCGGAGGCCCTGGAACAAAAGTTGATTCTTCCGCACCATACCTCACGGGACACCCTTAAGGGACGTGGGAGGCTCCAAGGTTCAGTCATCGGGTCCCTATTATCCTTGGACTCATTTTACTAGACACTCGCTCAAAGTGCTAGTATAGCGAAATCATGTCTGAATACGAATTTCTGAGACCTGAATTACCTACCGGGGGCACATGGGTTCGTCTTGGGTCCACATGAACCCTTCGGAGAAGTTTGGGCAAAAATCTCAATCGGACCCGGGCGAAAATTGTAGGTAAAATCCACATTTTTTGGCTTCCGGAGGCCCCAAAAACAAAGTTGATTTTTTTACACCATATCGCACGTGACACCCATATGGGACATGGGAGGCCCCAAGATTTAGTAATCGGGTCCCTATTATCCTTGGACAACCATTTTATTAGACACTCGCTCAAAGTGCTAATATACTGAAATCATGTCTGAATACGAATTTCTGAAACCTGAATTGCCTACCGGGGACACATGGGTTCGTCTTGGGTCCAAATGAACCCTTCGGAGAAGTTTGGGCAAAAATCTCAACCGGACCTCGAGAAGCCGAAAATTGTAGGTTATAATCCACGTTTTTCGGCTTCTGGAGGCCCTAGAACAAAAGTTGATTCTTACGCACCATAGCTCACGGACACCCTTAAGGGACGGGGGAGGCCCCAACGTTCGGTAATCCGGTCCCTATTATCCTTGGACGACCATTTTACTAGACACTCGCTCAAAGTGCCAGTATACCGAAATCATGTCTGAATACGAATTTCTGAGACATGAATTGCCCACCGGGGGCACATGGGTTCGTCTTGGGTCCAAATGAACCCTTCTGAGAAGTTTGGGCAAAAATCTCAATCGGACCCCGGGAAGCCGAAAATTGTAGGTTATAATCCACGTTTTTTGGCTTCCGGAGGCCCCAAAAACAAAATTAATTTTTTTTTGTACCATATCGCATGGGACACCCCTAGGAGGCTAGGAGACATGAAAGGCCTCAAGGTTCAGTAATCAGGTCCCTATTATCCTTGAACGACCATTTTACTAGACACTTGCTCGAAGTGCCAGTACATCGAATTGTGTGTGAATACGGATTTCTAAAACCCGAATCGTCTACCGGGGGCACATGGGGTCATCTTGAGTCAAAATAGACCATCTGGAGAAGTTTGGGCAAAAATCTGAACCTGACCCGGGGAAGCCGAAAATTGTAAGTTATAATCCACGTTTTTGGGCTTCCAGAGGCTCTGAAAACAAAGTTGGTTATTTTGCACCATATCGCACGGGACACTCCTAGGAGACATGTGAGACCCTTGATTTTGGTTACCGGGTCTCTATTAATCTTGGACGACCATTTTACTAGACACTCACTTTAAGTGCCGATAGACCTAAACCATGAATGGATACGGAGTTTGGAGACACGGATAGCCTACCGGGGGTCTTGGGAGTCGTTTTGTGACACAATAGACCCCACGAAGATCGGAAGTCGAGAAGCCGAAAATTGAATGTTATAAATCTTACAATGTATAAACTACAAAGCATACGAGAACGCAAGCACTGGAGAGAGAATCATTGCCATGTTCAGCCGGGGACTTGATTGAGCGAGATCAACATCAAGGGATGCCCAGCCAAATGCTCTTCCTGCTTCTCATTAATGTTAAAAAAAGAGCCTAGTAAACCCTTGATACCAAACCTTAGCTTCTTCCTTTACAATAGGTCATGCTCACATCTCAATCCCTCATTCAAGCTCTTTTTTCTGCTTCAACTTCAAAGCCAACAGTTTACCCATTGTACCCGTCCGGTAGCAACAAAAACTAACTTGTGATAATTGACATTGTCCCAAGTACCGTATGTCTTCTGGTTTAACTGATTTTCTAAGAGGATAAGCAATGAGTCAAGGGAAAAATGTTTTGAGAATAATTAATTCACAGATGTTTATGTTTTGACAGAGAATTAAAATTATAATATCATAATGTTACATAGAATTTTCAAAAAAGAGAACTTTATCATTGCTATTTGTTAGCATGATTCTAAAAACTACAAACCATGATACACATCATTGATTACAGTTAAACAAATACAACAGTAAAGCTATAGAACTATATGATAATTACCAATAAAAGAAGAATATGAATCTGACAAATGCTTTCTATCAGGTATAATATGCCTTTCTTGGCTCCAAGCCTCCAATTGCTTGTATGGGGAGGTGATGAAAGGGTTAAGGCTTTGAGCATAACCCCTGCCGACATGGCTTTCAGCTGCTGCTGCTCCTCCCAAGGTGTGAAAAACATTACGTATAAAATTCACAAAAAGTAAAACTGTAAGCTACTTAACCTCCCTTCTCCTTAACATGATTGAATACATAAGTGGACGCAGAACTGAGGCCTGCGCTGACCTGCAAAGTGCAAACGAAATGCTACCGAATCAGATCACCTATGCTTGAAAAAAAAGAGCAACTCCAAACTCTACAAGCAAGCTAAAAAGAGGTCTAAATTGATGCAACAACTACTGGACAAGGTTGAACCCTAGGCAATAAAGGTCCCAAGTTGATATAGCCATCAATCCTGTCAAAGTTCCTCAGACCATTACATTTTTTCCGATAGCAAACTGTAGGCACAACCACCCCTTCCTTCACTAGTGATCCAACCTGCCTTTCCATCTTTCAGCCATATCGCCAACAAATTAAGCTCCAACATAGACTATAGTTGCATCCTAAGAGCGCTTTTGGTCTTGTGGTACAATTACAAAACAAGTAGAACAACTACTCCCCATGTTCAGAATAGTCAATGTTCCTTTTTTGGGAAGTAAAAAATAGCCACTTTTCTTACAATACCAACGGATTATGGTTGTATCGCATTTCCAAAAATAATCCTCTTACTCTCATTTACACAGCTTGTATGAAAAGTGGATTATCATCAAAATTAGGGTTGAAGTCAATTACAAGTTCTTAATTTTAAAGGATTGCCCCGTGTTACAATTAATTCCTTATGGGGGGAGCATAATATTACAGCCTTAAAGGGTTGACCCATACAAGGATCCTAAGCTTAGAAAAAGGGTCGCGAATCAGGTTTGTAGGATCATGTGATAAACATGCCATTCTTTCCTTTCCTTTCTGTTTTCCTTTCTTCTTTCTTTTTAACTGTTCCACATTAATCCTCAAATTGTCATGATGTTACAACATCAGACTAATCTCCAGTTCACCCATAAGTCATATACTCATATTACTTTCTGAATGTTGTGGATACTACGGGTATGTTAAATATTCATAGGCATAGGGAATATTTCTCTTGCAACTTCAATCTATCGTTACTTGGGTTTCACTACAGGACCGCTTGAATCAACATCCCTGCTAGAAGTCGGAAGCTAGGAGGTCATCAATATCTTTTCTAGATAAAATGGGTATTCAAGCTTTGCTTGACTAATCCCATGGGCCATGAAGTTATGACCAGGAAAACCTCCAGTGGCGCTGAGGGGACTCGAACAACCAAGCACAGTAACAACCAAGCAACACCAAACAAATGCTGTGAAGACTAGGGGTAGACTACAACAGGGGCATACATACCTCAGTAATAGCACTATACACATCTTGGCCAATGTGGACGTAACCCAAGTTCTATGACACACTCCACTGCAACTGCATAGCCATTTAACCACTCAAGCATGATCAAGCGCATAATAAATCTTCGACACCCGCCGCCGCAATAATGGTTCAAGCCGATAAGAAGGAACACCAGTGTACCACCTTTTTGCTTCATCCATCTCATTCCATGCTTGTACAATCTCATCAATCCTGAAACCCACACCTGAGATGTGCCACATAATTAAGCAATGCAATAGGCATCAAGTATAAAGGATTTGTATGAAGTCCAACAATAAGTTTAGAAATACTACCTTCAACTCCAGTATCATTTGAACAGTGATTTTTTATCATTACTGCTATATCAGTTGGAGAAGCTCCAGCAAGTTCAAACTTTTCAACAGCAACCTCCAGACATTCATGCCAAACTGGAAGGCCCAGTTTGAACTCCATAATAGATCGCTCATAAAGCATGGTACCCCACAGGACATTTATCTGAGACCTCATTGTCATGGCCTGCTCTGGACTCTCACTTGCTGATATATTCTTAAATAGCCTATCCAACCCCATTTTTTGCATCTGGGCATGACTAGTGCTGGGACTGGATAGTGCATCATGACGGTGCTTCTCAAATTCCTCCCACATCTGCATGCCTTGCTCTATGTTGTCCTCTGCATTATTGTAAAGATCAATAGCTTCTTCAGAAGGCCATGTATCTAAATCAACATTGTTTCCAACTGCATAATACCAAGCAAGTTTTGCCTGCTCAAACTGTTGTTGGGCTAAAGCTAAATGTCCTTCATAGAAATTTGGCTTTATCTTTACTGCTTCTTTATATTTCTTCCCTGCTTTCTCATATTCCTGTTGTGCCCAGTCATAAGCATTTTTCACCTGATCAAGCATGGTTTCCTCTGACAAATCTTCTGCAAAATGTATTCGCTTCCTTGCCCTCGCCATGTGAACATTTCCCCAATTAAACAGGGCCAATGCTACCATCTCCTGAAACTTTTCAGCTGCCATATCAAAGAGTACCTGAGCTTCTTCACTACTAACTGTCTCCTCCATAGCCTCGGAGTAGAGCTTCACCCCAACCTCATGAAGATCCAAGTATGCATCAGAGCTGAAACCAACATAGTTCTTGAACAACTGAGCAAACTGGATTATCCATTCCTCAACACACAGTGACCCCTCTTTCTTTGCCTTTTTGCTAAGACTTCCATTCGCAGACACGCTCTTCACCTCTGCATATATATCCTCCCCTCTTAGATTCTCATAAAAAGGGTCGTGCTCTGGACTAACTTCTACAATGTAAAGCTTAATAGAACCTTGGGAGTTTGTCGATGCTTCAGCCCATCTCAATTCTTCATTAGTAGTAATAGTGACCATATCACCCTCGTGATCTTTGTATTTGACAAGAACTGCTCTCATGGTTGGAAACCTATCCTGTATGACTTCCCTCAACTTCAAGAGACTACAGTTCACAGGCAGTTGAGCCCACCTTATGTCCTCTCCAAATACCAACTTCACATTTTTCTTTGGCTCATCCCCAATTGGTAAAGCAATCTTCTCCTCAACAACCACCTTGTCCTCTGCTTGCCTTTCCACCAGATCCTCAACTTTCCTCTGTTCGCTGTCTTCTGCTTTGTTTTCTTTCCTGGCCTCCGATTTCTTCTTCTTTTCCTTTCCTTTGGCCCTCTTCTCTATGTTAACCTTCACATTATTCTCCAATTTATCCTCCTTTTTCTTAATCTTATCTTCTTCTTGCTTCTCCCCCATCTGCTCCAAGTAGGTCTCACCCTCTTCAGCAATCTTCTCCGACATGTCCTCCCCTTTCCTCTCCTCACTTTGGGTGCTCTTCTTCTTCCGTGATTTCTCTTTTAATACTTTCATTGGAGGTAAAACACAAGGAACCTCAACATAATGCGGAACAGGATGGTCAATAGCACTGTCACCTCTACTTTGTATTGCCTGCTTCACCCTCTCTACTATCTCCAAGGCAGTTAGATTATTTGGCTCCATGGCTAAAACCGCATTCAAATCTCTTAAAGCCAACTCCAACCTATTTAGTCCTTCATAACACCTAGCCCTCTTGATAAGAGCCTTGCTATGCTTTGGTGAAACTTCGAGAGCTAAATTACACTCGTGCACCGCACGAGGATAATCACTAATACCCATTTGCATATAGCAGGCAGCCATATTGCTCCTAAGATAAGCCACATCTATGTGATTTCCAGGTAACAACTTCAAAGCCTTCTCATACTTTAACAAGGCCCCTTCACAATCCCTCCTCTGAAACAACTTGTTACCCTCCTCCTTCCATTCCTGCGACATGGCTATGAATACTGCTGTATCCTTATCATACGCCCTAGGACTATTATCAGCGGTTCTAGTTTGCTTCGGGGTCGTATCTGATGATCTCTCACCAGCCTGCTTCTTCTTCTTTCCACTTGACCTACCCATTGCAGACCTACCAACCCAAATCACAACAGCTTCAGCTCAAAAACACTGGAGCTTTCCTCTTATAGAATAATGAATACAGTTCAAATCATTTTATTTATTTTTTGATAATTAATACAGTTCAAATCAATTAAACACATACTAACAATATTTCCTCAAAATTCCTGAAACCCATAAAGGGTAATTCTAAGTTGAACTTGGGTATTAACAATGTCACACAAACAATGCTGTTTCTACATATTACCCCTCCCAAAATCAGAACTTGGGTCACATTTACAAATACTACAATCAAATTAATCAACAGAATTGAAACACTAAAATTGAAGAGAAATCAAATTACTCACCTGAGGTAGGCCAAATACCACTCTTCTGCAAACAATAGGTATATGGGCAATGAAAATGAATCTCCTTTGAACACCAGAAGTTTGGAGAGAGAATGAGTGCAAAAAAGTGACAGTTCCAAATGGGAAGAAATGGGATTGAAGAAATGGAAAAAGGCCCACAAATGGGTCCTGTTCCTTTCTCTCCTTGATCAAGGTTTTTACAGCTTAGCATCAAATGAAAGCCACAAAAAGAGATAAGATGAGCTGTAAATTAAAAACCCCAGAAACACATTCGGTTGCCCAATAAAAATCCAAAAAAGGGTCTTTGCCCTTTTCTCCAAAATGGTTGTAAATTTCGTTCTTTGGAACAATGAAGAGAGAGAGAGACCAAGAAGAACAGCCTGATTCAATCAATTAGCAACCCGTTTTGAAATGGGGGAAATGTATGTATGAAAGATTTGATTTTGAGAAGATTTTCCAATAAAATTTGTGAGAATAAGAAAGAAATACATAAGACAAATTCGAAATGGAGGTCCTCAATCTGAGACCTGTAATTTTAATGGAAGATTTTGTTTTTCTGTCGTGTTTGAAACGGCAAGAATATTAATTAAAACCCCATAAGATATAGTGGTTTTATTTGCAAAAAGAAAAGTGAAAAGCAAGGGATAGAATATTATTGCGAGGTGAGGTGAGTATGCATTATGCAAGAGACCAGACCTGCCTGTCACACGCACTATCTTCTTCTCTCTCTCCCGCTCCTCCATTTTTCTCTCTTTACACCCAATTTTTCTTCCTGGGGTCATAAATTTACCTTTTCTGTCACAGTGGTATTTCATTAGGGGTGCACGGTATGAATACTAATATCACATCTCCATGCTCCATTCCATTGTGTTTCATTCTGTTTATCACTGTCATACACTATTTAGTTAAAGAGAACAGGGCCTTAGAGCTATAAACGAGCGCACACGTGAGTTGCTCATAAACGTACTTGATCAAAACACGCTCAATAACAAACAAACCGAATACGAGCACTAATTTGATATTATTTACTAATCGATACGAGTACGAGCACTCCAATACTCGACACATTTGGATTATTACATTTGTATTATAATGAATTATAATACATAACGAGCTAGTGTACTCGCGAGTTGCTCCCGGACATACTCGGTAAAAACTCGTTTGATGATAAACGAGTCGAGCACAGCACCAATTTGATACTTGCTTAACAAATGAGCCAAGCACGAGTATAGAGGAACTCGTCTCGTAAACCCCTGATCATAATGGATATGTGTACAAATACAAAATTACGACAAGTATTTATTTGCCGAGTACGATCACCAATTTGATACTTGTTTAACAAATGAGCACGAGTAGAAAGTTACTTGACTCGACTCGTTTAAATCCCTGATCACAATAAATAGTGTACAGATACAAAATTGCAATAGCTATTTATTTCTTTACCTTAGTGGTCGTTTTGTTGCAAACCATAAAAATTACATAGGAAATGCAACTTCGTGCAGCGTAATTAGGTATGTCAATATTTGACATATACGACGACATGACACGAACTCAACTCGAAGTTATTAAGAAAAACACGAGCATGTCATGTACATGAATCACCCAAATCTAACACAATCACACCAATATTTCGTAACATGTACAATTATTTTCAATTTCATATCAAATTTATGTATCTTGAGTCCGACTTAAAATTAACATAAAATCGAATATGAACCCAATATTACACGGCCTATTTAAAAGTTCTAGAATTTGAACTTATAGGAAAGTATCAGTTTTTACAAAATGGAGAGATTTGCTTACTAAGATTATAATCTTTTTCGTCGTCTTTATGTTGCATTCAGTTTCATTTCACATTTTGTACTAAACTTTTGTCTCAAAATTTTATTTCATTGTTTGCGATATTCTATTCCATTACGCACTGTTTCGCATTATTACGTTGAAAAGAACAGGGCTAAGTTTTAGTGAAACTAATGTGACCAAACTAAATTATGAAGAGCTTTATTTTTATTTTTTTTGGGTTTCTACTTTCAAAGGGTGAATAGAATATGAATGGGACCAATACCAAATTGTGTGCTATTCACGTCACTCAACCCATGTGACGTAAAGTTAACGAACTCAGGCAGGAATCCCCACCCATTTCCCAACCGTCATACTCAGACAAAAAAAGCCGTTTGGAAAAAGAAGTGGTGGGACTGTCGTCTCTCAAGTCAATTGACCTTTAGTGGACGCAACGCCAAACATGTCCTCAAGTCATTTCTTTTCTTTCCGTCCCACTCAACAACCCCACACTTTACTATGGGCTTTCGGCCCACACACAATGCCCATAATGACTCTGAGGCCCAACCCAAACACTTGTCTGTCCAAAAGCCCAGTCTCTCTCGTCAAATTTGATTGGTGAGATTGACGTGGTAGCCCGTGGTCTCGTTTGTACCCCATTCATAGCTCGTCTTCTTCAGACTCAAAAGTCTCTTTCTCCCTCTTTCGAAAGAATTGAGCAAGATCATGGGTTCGAATTCTCATTCCTCTCAGGTATTGTGTTTGATGACTTCTAGGAACTATACTAGTCCGTTATTGGTGCTACGTTGACGGGGTCAGTACTTATTGTTCAGTTAGTCTGATATGTTCATTATTGAACACGAGAATCCGAATATGACATAGCAGGGATGACTCAATCGCCATTCACTTGTACCCTTTTTTTGACGAGGAAAAAAAATAGTCGTTTCTTTATGTCCCACACAATCCCACCCACACTCAAACAATGGGCTTTCGGCCCACACACAAACTATGGGCTTTCGGCCCATACTCATCAATTTAGTTTTGAGTTACAATGCCCATAATGACTCTTTGAGGCCCAACCCAAACACTTGTCCGTCCAAAAGCCCAGTCTCTCTCATCAAATTTGATTGGTGAGATTGACGTGGTATCCCGTGGTCCTGTCCGTACCCGATCATAGCTCGTCTTCTTCAGACTTCAGAGTCTCTTTTTCTCTCTCCTTCGAAAGAATTGAGCTTGGGATTTTGGATGAAAATGGAGAAAATGAAATCTCTATGGTTGATAATTGCATATTTTTCCTTGTATTTGATGACCCAGAAAACTTCAGCTGATCAAATTCTCTCAGCTCAAACAGGTAAATCAAACTATCACATTTTTCACTCAAAGATTCTGTCTTTTTGTTGAGCCATAGCTTGGTATCGAATTATTTGATTTGAATTTTGTGCATATTTGTTTAGCTGTTTTACATCATTATTTTGCTTATGTGGTTTTGGAGTTTATTATAGTTTCAATTTGTCATACCAATTTGGTACTACAGAACCCTAATTAGGAGGAAAAAAACTTGAATTATTATGTTAATAAGTTGATGGGAAGAAAGAACTAATTGCTCAGTGTTGGGACTTGGACCTATTATCCAGAAAATAATTAGTGAAATTTTGGATTTGGGTTTGTCAGGATTTTGTTCACTTTGGTGGGTGCACCTATTAATGAACAAAAATGAATAACTGGGATCTTGCTCTTACATTGGATTTTGATTTGGTTGTAAAAGTAACAACCACCACTATTTAGAATAATTCTACCTGGTTACAGTTACAAGATATGGGGAGGTCTAGTTTTATGCAACCTTAACCTTGACTTGTATAGTATAAATTACAGAAAGGCGGTTCTAGTGCTGAGTAAACAGCTTGATGTGTGCCAGTAGTTTGCTACGCGGTATCTGTCATGCCTCTATTCAACTTTCATGTTACCTTAAAGGGAGACATTGAAATAGTTACTTGGAATTTTGACCCAGGAAGTTGAGAATGAGTTCTGCTGCATTATGTGAGGTGATCATGAGTGTTTTATCTACATGTTTACCCTTATCCAATCTACTTGAACTCAAAGGGAGAATTTTTTTTTTCTTTGGTAGGCTTATGGTCTCACAGACTTTGGTTTCTTGCCATGTTTGCTGACCTTTGGACCTTAATTCATCTTTCCTTTTGCACTAGTTTTTCTGTAGTTTTGCTTTAGTTTGAGTAAAAAAAGGGATATGAATGTGACATTAGATTGTCACGTAAAACATACTTTCTATAGCTTAGGTTACGTCTTTTCTAACACTTCAATGGAAAAACCTCAGTCCAATTGCAATGTAAGGTTGTGCACATGTTAATGTACTACCTAGATCCCAAACATGATGATTTTGTTTGATTAATTGATCATTTAAGCTTAAGTACAATTGTGATGTTCTTTTCATTGGGGTTTGTTTACATGGATTTGTAAGCCCATGTTATTCAGTATTGACCAGGCTTGGATTATCTATTGTTTGCTATTCTAATACAAAATGTTATTCTTGTTGAGTGTTAATTGCAGGTGCGACACTTAGTCACAGCTCACGTGAACCCAAATATAAGATTGAATTCCATTCAGAAGACTCCCCATACCTTCCTGTAAGCAAGCTGAAAATTTTGCATGTTGTTTTAGCTGTTATGGCTCCTTTATCTAGTTATGTTGTCCTAGTTGTTCCTGCTGAAATGTTTGCTGCTTTGTGGACTTCAAATATTATGTGTGCTTTCTTTCGTTGAATATTATGTAATCAGTTTTCGCCATATTTTACTAAGGAAATTACTTTGACGGGTTTGCAAAAAAGATGGTGCTATTAACTGATTTTGGCTCACTTAATGATATTGTTCTTTGTGAGTGCTGGAATAATAGTGTAACTTGATATGATTCCCCATTTCTTTTATTTTCCCAAAATACTTTGTTGGTCATCATCATGTCTTGTCAGTAGTTTTCTGATAGCTTCACTGGCATGCAGTCTCTCTTATGCCATCTAGTATGCATGGGCTTCTTTATGCATCAGATATTTGAATTCTGTCTAAAAAGAAAGTTTGGGTGGCCAGGTTGCAATCTGATATTTCTCGTAGATCACTGAACTCCGAATAAATACTTGATGATGTTGAAATTACCTTGGCTTTTCATTGTTGGTTAGACAGTTAGTATATATATATATATATATATATATATATATATATATATATATATATATATATATATATATATATATATATATATATATATATATATATATATATATATATATATATATATATATATATATATATATATAAAGTCTCCTGCTTTGGGTGGTTGTTATGGTTTTCTTTGGGCCATTAAAATATCTTTATAGATTTGCCTTGCCATATCTAGTTGCGATTCTCCTTCTACTGCAGTTTTAGTACTACCATGAAAGAAAGATGACCAAGTCAAGGTTGCACCTCAACTCCTCTGTCATAAAGTGCAACTCAGACAATACATTAAATAGGGATAGCTGAAGAAAAACCAAACTGGGACGATTGCAACTGTTCTTATTTTCAAAGTAGCTTTCAGTCATTTTTGGTTGGATAATTTGTCCTGCGATGCTTTGGCTTAGGCTTTTAGCTAGATAATTACACTTTGCTGCAAACATTGCTCTGTAATGATAGAATAGCGATACTCCTTGCATGTTGTTGCTCGCAGCCCTCAGGCATTGTCTGAAATTAAACTATTCAAGCAGCTTCCCTGGACCATTGCACCGGAGCGTAAGAAAAATGGATGACAACTTTCATCTTGCAGTTCACGCAAGGAACCAATACTATCCACTGTTGTATTTATACTGTCTTTCCATAATGTCTTGGCTGTCAAAAGCTTAACCTGAACTAAACCTACATGATAAAATTGTGTTTATGATGTACAGCTTAAGGACCACATAGTCTTCCTCGTATTTGCCTTTCCCAGTCAGGAAACAGAAATAACTTGATTAAATGAACATCTAGCATGAATACCGATTGCCTCCCTACTGGCACAAGGATATATATATATATATATATATATATATATATATATATATATATATATTTTTATTTTTTTTCTTTTGTATGTGTATCCTTTTCTCAATCTTTCGCCTATTTAATGTGTGCATTGATTTTCTTTTTCTGAGAATTGTACTTTTCAAGCTTATTCGTGACAATAATGCTTAACATTGATAAACAGGGTGATGACCAGGAGTCTATTTTTATGCCAAATACAAATGGAAAGAATTATCTATGCTTTCTACCCAAGGTTGAACAGGTCAAGAGCGGAAAGCCAATCATGCGACATAACACAAGCAGTATGATTATGGAAAGTGAGAAGCGAGTGACAGTGAAAACGCCAGATGAGCTGCTTGAAGTTATGGAGGATCACTGCTTTCTTAGAGTCAGCACACTCCTTTAGCATGTAGACTTAATGGATTTTGAGAAAACTTATGATGCTTTAGATTATGTGAAATCTGAAAGAAGTAACAAATGGACGTAAGATTTGTGAGGCAGGGTGTTTCACCAGATAAAATAAATGCAGTATGTGCTCCAGTTTTGTCCTTAAGGAGGCTTTCATTTAAAAAAGTATCTATCAGATTAGATATCTGTTTCATAGGAATAAAAAAATAATAAAAATAGTAAAAAGTTTGATGTTGGTGGTTCAAGGCTTTGTTCTTGGAGAAGTCATATTCTTCTCGTTTTTTGTAAAATGTAGAGCGTTATGGTTGGAGCATGAATCAATGCTGCAGAGGCTCTTATTCACAATCTGAGGCAACCTTTTTTGTTTTTCTTTCCCTTGCAGCAAGAGAGTTGGTGGACGTATGAATTTTGCTACAAGAAGCACTTGCGGCAGTTTCACTTGGAAGATAATAAGGTTGGTTATAGGGCTCCTAGTATCTTTAGGTGATTTCTTGCCCTTATGTTTCCTTGTGTTCATGATAGCCATGTTACAGACGCTGTATGAATCTTATGATGGTAGTCTTTACTCTTTAACAGGTCAATTTATCTGCTAACTTGTAATTGGCTTGTTTTCTGACTCAATCGTTGATGCAAATGCCTATTTGATGCTTAGTGCTGCTATTTTAATTACTTAAGAGTGTAATCAGATTGCAATCAAGTATCATCTTCATGTCTTTGCAAATCTGGTTATCAGTGTCTGTCTTCTTCCACTTTTTAATCTGTCCATGACCTGTCTGCCATACAGAATCCAGGTGTTTCAATTTGTTCATAAGCTTAGGAAGAGGCGTTTCACAATATTTTGATTTTGGACTGTGCAATTGATATTGTATACTGTATTGGTATCACTGACATAAGCATGGTTATACAGATCATCCAGGAGTTCTTCCTAGGGATGTATGATCCTGAAGCTACAGCCGCTTATAACCACAATCTCTCTGATGTTTCAATATTGAAAGATCCACGTTCGAAAGATGCATCTCAAAGGTGTGCCTACTTCATAGCATAACTTTGTAGATTCAGGGATAATGTTAATGCTTGAGGAAGACGCTAATAGGGGCATTATTTATGCAGGTATCATGCTCATCAATACACCAATGGGACTACCTGTGACCTTACAACTCAGTCACGAGAGACAGAGGTTTGAGCCATTTTTGCTTCACCTATACCATATTCTTGCTTGGCATATGCTGAATCCTTTCATTTCCTTTACAGGTTAGATTTGTGTGTTCAGAGGGCAGGGCCATGATTACCTCCATTACGGAGTTGTCTACATGCAAATATGCACTTACAGTTCAGTCCCCAATGCTTTGCCCGCACCCGTACGTCTCTCTCTCTCCCCCTCTCTCCAATTGGGTTGTTAATACCTAATTGCAAGATAAAAGTATGCATAATGCACCTTGTCATACTACTAATTTCCTTGTGCAGGCTTTTCCAAGAAGAGCGGCCAGTTTGGCATGCCATTCATTGCAATGTGCTTCGTGAGGATGCCAAAGAGATGAAAACAGAAGACGATAATCAGCACGCTGAGCAAATTAAAATTGTCCGAGACATTGAGTATCCATTTAACATTGATACACATGAATATGCAGCGTAAATGTTTTGTACAATATGTTTCTCACACAGGGACAGGAAAGATGGGGCAAAAGTGGGGAGATTGAAGAGGGGGATTGGATATCAAGTCAAATATAGATGAGCTTTTTCTCAAAAAAAATAAAAAAATATAGATGAGCTCATTCTTGTAGATTGCTCCCTTCTCCAAGTAACTTTTTCATATTAATTGATTTTGTTACTGCTCAGATGGTTCTGTCCTTATTTTCTAATTTACCAAGACGCAAACAAGAGAGAACTACTGATAACAAAAGCTCTACCTTAACCTTTCTCAACCTTTTGGCTAATTCAAAGTGTAAAAGAAAAGGAGCTTTTGCCTTCATATTATCTGGATTTGCTACTATGCTATATTTCAACTTTAGTTTGACAATACAATACCACTTTATTATGAGCAAGTTTTGTTTTAAGACCAATTCACAGAAAATGGGGTTATTATTTAGAAACGTATGAGTCACTTATCATGAGTCGTGACTCTTATGCTTTATTATAGCATGCCGGAAAGCCGAAAGTGTATCATGGTAAATTAGTAAGTAAAGGTGGATATTCTTGGAGGAGTGCGGGCAATATTTCCCAGTAGATCCGGTACTAAAACGAATAGGGCTAAAAAACAATAAAACTAGCAATATCAGGTACATGAGAATTAAACATGACAGGCACAACGACAATAATGGCATGGGCTATCAAAACGTTGGATAATCGTTAATAGCGCAGGACAATGTACATCTCTCTCTGCAGTCTGCAGTATATAAATGATTTAGCTCATGTTTTGGAATATATAAAAATTGTTATAGTGATTAGTGAGTACTAAATTTGCAAGGTAATAATTATTTTGTAAGATAAATATGAAGTGGTATATGTATCTCTTTCGCTCAAATGAGCTAAGTTGGGATTATTTATGCAGTTACAATAACATCAGTTTTACACTATATTTTTCTTTGGTCATTGTATAACTGTTGCTCCATTTTTGTAACTATTTTCGTAACCACGAAAATTGGAGTATAATAATTTTTATTTAATTTAAACTAAGAAAAACTTTTAGATTAAATTCAAGTAATCTAAACCATATAACATATTGGTTTTAATATTTTTTAGATACAAGAACTAAATAATATTTTTAAATTAAAATTGAAGAACACTCTATGATTTGCAAACACTCATAATATTAAGAATTCTAGTGTGAATGAAATTTAAGGATTTAATGTTGCAGATATTTCATATAGTCGATAGCAGTTAGTACTATTAACGATTCGGATTATGCTAACTTCATGTTAGTAATACAACTTAAATTAATCTATTTTAGTTATTACAGTTGTACGAATGTCTTGACAACCGGAATACAAATTTTTATATGTATGTTACAACATTTATAACTTAAAATTTTGATAGAAATATCGACTAGCGTAAAACTTCTTAATTTATGCGAGGGATCTAAATTCGATATACACTTTCATTAACCTTTTCTTTTTTTTTTTGATAAAATGTTGCATTAACCTTAGTCCTTTCTTTGCATTTTAAAAGGAAACTTCAACATAAAAAAGGAAATATTCTAGAAAATTCTTTAGAATCCATCCCTATCCAACAACACAAGAAGTCAAGAACCCTAATTTTTTGTACTATTTTTTTTTAATCTTTACCTTACACCTTCACATTGTTTATTTCTTCTGGTCTGAAAACGAACCCTAGTGTTAGTCTTTACTAGTACTAGTACTACTACTACTACTCCTTTGCTTTGCCTTTTTCCCGTCACATTCTCTCTCTCTCCTCCCAAGCAGTGCTAAACTCATTATTTCTCTCTCCCCCCTCAGGTATCTCACTTTCCAAACCCCAATTTTTCTTTTCTTTTTCTTTTATGTGTCTCTTGTCTGTTGGCTTATTATCTTTCTCTTTCTCTTTCTCTTTCTCTTTCTCTTTCTTTTCTTTGTTTTTTCTTTTTCTCTCTCTTGAGCTTATACAGGGTTTTTGGAGCAATGGAGGTTGGGTTTAAGAGCTCTGAACTGGGAAAAACCATGGCTTGTTCTGTGGTGAAATTCATGGTGGTTGACACCGTTTTGTTTGCTGGGAAATCTCTTGCTTGCCTTTTGCTGATGGTATAACTTGAATTTTCTCTTTTCTTATTTTTTTTTGGGTTTTTCATGTTTTTGCTCCCCTTTTTTACTTTTGTTTGTGGGTATTTTTAGTTCAGTTTTGTTTTTATCACCCTTAATTCTTATAGGATTTATGATTGTTTGTCTTGTTGAAGTTGCACTTCATTTTTTTCAAGTAGTTGTAATTGATAGAGTTGTGCTTTCTTTAGGGTTTTTAAAGGTGGTAATGTCTCTCCCATAAAGATCAAATTTTTATGAAATAGCCGTTGAGAGGCCCCTTTTTCCTTTTTTCTTTTTTGTTGGGTGAATTTTGTATGCTTTGTTTTTGGTTCAGGGATGTGTTTTTGGCTCTAGAATGTTGATATGTAGTAGTTCCTTAGCTTGTTTAATGTGAAATTCAGGGTTCATATACCACCTTTCTTCATTTTTATCTGGGTACCTAGTTACCCACCTCTCCTTTGTTTTTCTTTGTAGAAATTTTCTGGTGGGGTTATGAGGAGTTATGAAAGACAGAGAGGGTTAATGTCACTGGTTTGTAGGTGGTTCTTTCATTATCTTCTTTGCTTGGTCAATGTGTTTCTCCTCTGTGTCACATTTAAGTTGTACTGCGAATTGGGTTTGAAAGCGGCTATACTTTGATGGCATTCCATATACTGCCTAATAACCTAACATTTATGTCAGCTTTTGAAAATTCATGACTCGCAATTTGGTAGTTAACTGGTTCTAAGAAGGAAGTTTGTGGTACGGATTTTGTGTTAGTCGTCGATGAATTGAATTGCTTGCCTAATAGGTCTTCGGAGTGTAACATTTTGTGCTTGTATTGAGTTGTCACTTGTCTGTCTAAGAATGACAAATGAAATATGCCCTATCCTTCAAAAGGAACAATGTGTTTCTTCATGTTAAAAATACAACGGTTTTCTATTTAGATTCCTAGTCCGTACAACACAAATTCTTGTGGATTACATCTTTATCAATGTCTGATAAGAGGCTTTTGTGGTGTGTGTTGTTGGGACCTGGGAGTAGTTGACCCGCATATTTCTTTCAAAGGCTGTATAGTTTTGGTTTTGGTTGATTAACGCAATGGAGAAGATGCCTTTAGATTATCCTTTCTGTGTCCTCAATGTGAAATAACGGAATGTTTTCTTTGCAAGCTTAGGAGCTTCCTGCTGTGGTCTGTTTTGTGGGGTTAATATCTATACAGAGACATGTTTGGGGGTACTATGCTAACTTTTTCTTAATACTACTTTTTGGAAGGAACTACATAGAACTTGAGGGGTTTTCTTAGTGGGTAATTTTGTTTTACTAGTTTTAAGTTGCTGTATCCGTCTGATTGAACGTGGCATGCATATGGGAGAAAAATGTTGACAGTTCTAGGCTTAGCCTTCCTTTTGGGGGCTCAATGTTTCATAGCATTGCTTTAACTTTTGAGGCAATAAACATTAACATCTTGCATTTAAAGCCCTATTCTTGACACTATTTCTTGCTTTGGGGGAGGGGTTCATGTTCTGATGTGTGCTACCTCTGTAATGCAAAGAGACTATTTGCAGTGTTTGTACACTTCTCGTTATTTCTTTGGTTATGCTATAACGTAGTGGAGGGAATTGGAATATGCACAAGAAGTAGAAAATAAAACTATTGTGTAGTGGGGATCACATTTCTTTGCTTAGTATAGATAATTACTTTGCTTTTGTACTTGCCGTATCCATTCATCATTGTATCCATTAAGATTCCTTTCCTTTCAAATTTTGTACTGAGGATGGTTCAACAGTGCAAAGATTATGGCTCGATAGTTCTGTAAGCTGGCTGCTGTGGTCTTAACTCTTTACGTTTATTTAAGTTATAAACTGATGTAAAATTGTTTCAGGCTGGAGTTCTGCTGGGGGTGTCTGGTGATCTATCTGGTTTAACTGCTATAGAGAACAGGTATCATGATCTTGTTTCATTTCACATGGAAATCCGTTGTATTCATAGGGCGTTGCTGTTTAGCTGGCTGATTGTCAACCTTACATACAGGTTTCCTATTGATGAGCTTCGCAAAAGAGAACGACCTGGTCCTGAGAACAAGGATGCTAACGCTAGTGACACAGATGACGATGAAGAAGATGAAGATGGTGCAGATGATCAGGATGACGATGATGATGATGAAGATTTCTCGGGAGGAGAAGGTGGGGATGATGACGAGGAGGAGGCCGATCTCGAAGATGATGCTGCGGCTAATGGCGACGGGGGAAGTGATGACAACGATGATGACGAGGATGGAGATGATGATGACGACGACGATGATGAGAATCCTGATGAAGATGATGAGGAAGAGGAGGAAGAAGACGACCAGCCGCCTGCAAAGAAGAGGAAGTGAGTGTGATTCTAAGGTTTATTAGGATTTTTTACTTTTATTTTCATTGTTTACCCTTGCATTGTAGGAGTTAAGTAGAGGGAAACATCAGGGATCTTTGTCTGCGTGGTTGGGTCATTCACATGCTTGTTACATACTGAGAAACATTTGTTGCTCGATCTCGCTCATTGTTGCGGCCATGGTTGACTATGTTGAATTTGTATGTTTCCCCTTTATATCAAACTTTCTAAAGTGCTCCATAGTACTCATATGCAAATCATGAAGACATCTAGATAAACTTGTTTGTTGTTTCATGTGTACAGACGTACAATTTTAGGTTTGCATTAGGGTGGTTGTTCCAGGTTGGTGAAACTTTTTGACCCCAGGCCCAGTTTGGTGGGGGGTACCTTAGCCTTTCCTGGTCCTCCATCCTTGTGGAGGGAAAAAGGACGCAATGAGACTGAGAGCCTTTGAGCTTTGAAATTTTGAATTTGATTGTCTCAGAGTCACTTCCATCAACAAGAAGATCACAAAATGTTGGAAGGGCTGGCAGCATGTGAGAGGGCAATGAATATGCCCAATAATAATTCCAAAATGAATGTCCTGTTCTTAAAATGGTGCCAAAATGGGTTTGAAAAAAGTAGAAAAAGGAAGAATAAAGGAGAAGTAAAAAACATTACGAGGGGTATTTTTACAAATTAACCGGGTGAGAATATATTATTAATGGCCGAAGTCTGTAAACTTGGTTGTATATGTAATTTACGCTACATGCATTGAGTATCTTTGTCGAGGGTAAATTACTCCAAAAAGGTACTTTATTACTCAAAAGAGGAATAAAAGCATTCTTGTTCATTTGCATTTAAAATGTGTATGAGTATTAGAAACCAAATGAGAACCAATATGAGCATATGGTGTTAGAAAGTTGCGAACATAGACATCTGCATGACTAGAAGTAAAAATAAACAAATTGTTGGATATTTTCTTCAATTTCTGCTTTGTGGTGCTTCCTATACTTTGTCTTAGTTTGTTTGTCGTCTCTGTATATTCCTATTAATTCTTTTTCATTCTATTAGGAAGAATATTACTCAATTAGATAGTCGCTATAATAAAACATTGTTCTCAAGTGAGAATTCTAGAAGCAGATTTTCGAGAAACAATCTAACTAGTAGCTTTCATCCTTTGAGGAGTCTGTTTTTTGTTGCTATAATTTTACCAAAAATTCAAATTGACTCGTACTCTTTAAAACTTGACTTAAAAACAAATTAGATGCACCTTATCTTAAATGTCTTAAAATTCACACATAATGGCAACGTTGTCTTGATTCATCCGCAATATCAATATTGTTACCAGAAGATTTCTAACATGTAATCTCGTCACTGTTAATCATATATTTCAGAAAGGTAATAGAGCATTAAATTGGTTTGCAAAATTCGAACATGAAGTTAGAGATGAAATTAGATAGGAATAATATTTATTGTTAGAACTCGACCAAAATTTATTAACCGATAGGTAATCTGAGTTGGGATCCTCTACATTTGCTAAAAGAAATAGAGGACTTCATTTATTGATTGGAGGTGAGATACTGAGATTTTCTTCTAACCAAAATTTGAATTAAATGAATTCAAATAGGCAAAATGAGATAAGGAGATCTAACTCTCTATTTAGGAAATGGAGATAAAGAAAATGGAGATGATCCCAACTCGATTAGGAGATGCTGCGAAAATGATGAGAGAGAGAGAGGAGGGGGGGAGAGAGAGAGAGAGGGCGGGGGGATGGGGTATCAATAAACCCTCACTTCACCTGGCTCCCCTCCCTTAAACCCTCACTGTGCACCTGGCTCGCTGCCCCTCCCTCCTTTCGTTTTCCCTTACTCAACACTCACTCACTTTCTCTCTCTTCCAATACGATTGTTGTGTGGGCTGCCTGCTTATCTTTCGGTACGTAACATATCTTTCCCTTTGCTTTTTTCTGTGCGAATTTGATATTTGGCATTAAAAGTTGAATCTTTCTGTAAAAGTTATCGTCTCCCTGTTAGGCTTGACGAGCCTTTTACGGACGCCAAACAAAGGGCTGAAACGCCGAAAATATGGGTGAAACCGGAGTTTTGGGACCTAAATGACCTTCTCGGGGAACAAAGGGTTCTTTGGGGTCATGATGGACCCCCTGTAGAAGTTTGCGCAAAAATAACTATCGGGCCTCCAAAAGCGAAAATCGAAGGCTATAACCCATGATTTTTGGGCATCGAGCATGGCGCCCCACCATTTTGTGCCATTGTACCACCAATTCTTCCCCCAAGCTCTCTGACTCCTATTATTCTAGTGAGGTCTTATAACATTTCCCAAATTTTTCGAAGTCCTTTTTTTCCCAATTTTTCTGTGTTTTTTTAGTTAAAAATTACTAGTAAATATACTTGGATGAAAAGTAAAAAAAAAAAATTATTTAACTTAATAGTATACTTGAAATGTTTGAGGTGAAACTTTTGGAAAATAACTTTCCAAACTTTCAAAAACCCCAATTTAAATATTTTACATTGGACATATGTACTCTTGTCAAAACAACTAAACCTCATAAGACTCCTTAGGCGGCATGTGTTTGAGAGATGGCTTGTGGACGGGAAAAAAAACAAGTGATGCGACCTTTCAAGTGTTTTACTGAGATGCAACCTTTAAACCGTTTGCTTAGGAGCAGTTCTATCCTGCCATAAACTGATACACTTTGATCATTAGTAGTATTTACTGTTGCATTCTGCAGTTTTCAAAAGGTCACGCACATAATACTCTACAACAAATATTATCCACTTTTCTGGAAGTGTTATCCAGGCATTAGTATTCGTATCTCACATTTATGCTGCACTATGCCTTCCCAGTTTGCAGGTGCCAAAGTTGAAATATACTGGGGTGGCGCAGAAATGTTTGGCAGAGGAGTAATACTTAACGATCCCCTAGGCGGACTAATACTAGGTAGATACCTTACACTTCTATTATGCAACACATCCCTTCAAATATATATGCATTACTGCAGTTGTAACGATAAGCGCTTCATCAGCAAGAAATTTAATCAATATCGAACTCCAGGAGCAAGGTCTGTAAGAAACTGGGAGCATATGGTGAAACACATGCGCACTGCTAACATAATGAGTGCAGGATAACACAAGAAGGAAACGTATTTATAAAAATAACATGATCATGCTTGATTTTCAGTCTGTCTTCATCCAAACGCAAAGTACTGTCAAAATGCTGCACACAGATTATTTGTACTACATTTCGGAATGTCAAAGAAGTTTATTTCTGAATAACATGCCTTGGACTTTTTTGGTGCAAATAACATGCCTTGGACTTTAATTAGTGTTCCACCTTGTTACCAATCTCAATCTCATCAGCCATCCTGCAACAAGTCAATATTTGTAAAAGAGGAAGAAAATGAAAGCCTTAATTGAACAGCTGCTAACAAATTGGGATGATGTCAAGAGGTTTGATGACAGGATCAATTCTCTAAAACTAGTCGTGAATAAAACAAGGACATGAAAACAAATTCGGTTTCTCTGATCCCTTGTCCCATATCAAGGACATTGGACATATAAACTAGCATAAAGTTTGACACCCATTGTATAAAGACACACAAGTGCAAGCCTACTAGGAAGACATCAACAAGTAAATGAATAGCATCAAAGCATGTCAAATATCTAACAAATTCTCACAAGAATTCTAGCATATAAATACATGGTGCACACCACCAGATCACAAAATCTAATTCTAATCATTAGTATTAGTCATTAGATCAGTCTGCTCATCAACTTCTTTGTTCATCATTACAGAACTATACAAAAACCTACAGCTTGTTCAATACTTTTTCCAAATTACAAGTTCAGACATCGTTGTCCAAATCAAAAGAATCTCCACTAATACCCAACATCTTAGTTTCACATTCCATATATTTTGGAGTTCTGGACAACAGTCCAAGATTCATATGCACAAACAACAAATCTTCATCTTGTTGAGATATAATTTGGTCCTTGGCTTCATGAACAGAACTTGAACAGCACTTCTGCTCAGAGAAACAAGAAGATGAAGGTTGGCCAAATAGTCTTATGGCAATATTTTGAAGCAAAGGTGTTGGTGCTCCATGAAGTACCCACCATGACAGTGCATCCAACTGCCATCTATCCTGCAAAGAGTCTTCATCAGAAAACTCACCCTCACTTGCAAAGAACTTACATAGCTCTAGATTCACCATCCTTCTCTCCTCATCATCAGGAAAATACCGCCTTAAGCATACTTTTCTCATTGATGAAATTTCAGGATCTCTGTATGGAGGAATATGGCTCAGATCTTCATTTAGCCATTGCTTACACGAGTACCTAATACATGAGTGATATGCTGAGAAAATATTCGTATAAAAGCATTCGGAATAAATTTCAGAAACATATTAATCACCTTGGATTTAATGTGTGTGCTAAGGCATATAGCGGGCTCTTACTCCTTGTCCATTCATCTTCTAAAGTGCGGTGTACGACATTCCATAACCCCGAATCTTCATTTGCTCCCTCCTTTACATGCTTAAATATGGCTGCCTTCACTTTATCTATCATGGAGCCCCACATTTCATATATTAAGTGAAGGCAAGGTTTTCCAGTATTAGCACGTTTAAGCAAGTTGTATATAGGCTCCGTGAAAGATAGAATATAGCTGATTTTCTCCCAAAAGGTGTCATCTAACAACTTCTCTTCCACGAACCGAGTATTCTGAGTACTATTCACAGAAAACTGAGACCATTTTTCATTCCTAACCATTGACTGGAGCTCATCTTTCATATGTCGGAATCTTCTCAGCAAGACAACACAATATCCTTGCTGAGTCTCAGAAATAGAAAGCTTTTTTAGGTTTATCGGATCATCGAACAGAGGACGTCTCAAGGTGTCATTCATAATGAAATTCTTTATCATCTTAATATGGGCCATGATCTCCGTTATCCACCTACATTCCTTATATGTGATAATATTATCTTTTGTATTCTTCGGGCAACAAATACTTCTAAGTGCTAGGTCAAGAGTATGAGCTATACATGGAGTCCAAAAGACAGGAGGGTATGCTTCCTCAACCAGCAATCCCGCATTTCTGCAAACAGGAGCATTTTCAGTAATCACCTGGATTACGTTAGCTGGTCCAACCTCCATCACTACCTCCTTGATCAATCTAGCGATGAAAATTTTGTCTTTAGATTCTGTACCACAGTTCACTGCTCTCAAGAAAACAGGCCTATCTGTCACTGCCATGATATTGACAAGTGACCTCTGGGGGTTGGTCCAACCACTACACACTATGGTCACTCCTTTTTTGCTCCAAGTACCTCTTATAGGCTGAACCAATCTGTCCACATTGGCCCTTTCTCTTTTAAGCAAATCATTAGTCAAATAATTAAGATCTGGTGGACCATAACCAGAGATGCTATTGTTGGCAGCAAAAGTGAAAACATTCCTATAATATGGATTTTCGGCAAGGCTGAATGGTAAACCAGCAGAAAAGAACATTCTACCGATTTCACCATCCAGGTGCTCCTTCACTTGCTCATCAAATGATTTCTCGACGTCTAAATGTTCAGTGGTCCTTCTCTTCTTGAGCTCATGCAACTCTTTCCCAGGTGAGCCTATATTCACAATTTCCCTTCTTGGAGAAGAACAAGAAGAAGAGGACTGACTTGACGGAGGAGGTGGCAAAAGACAGGTCTGGGGCATAGCTTTCTTCATCCGCAGCTCTGTCTCATCGGCCAATTTTAGCATCTCCTTCAAATGTTCAGATGTTACTTTAGGGCATTGTTTAATTCCCTGACCTGAGATTCGTAACACATGAGCCTTTACTCTTGAATATGATCCTTTATAAATTGCCTGGCAATAATTGCATCTGAAAGCTACATTTCCACCACCTCCAAACTTTTGCAATTTGGTTACATATTGCCACAAAGGTTTACTAGCTACGTCATGGCTACTCACACTAATGGCTTCACCTCCCACCAAATTCATTGTCCTATTATGTAGCCAAAGGAGACACATAGATTAGCATGGAAACAGCTACACACGAATCACGTACAGAAAAAATGGAAGCATCTTATAGCCTTAATCACATAATCGTAGTACCATAAATCATATAGAAGAGGATGGGATGCCTTTTTTCTTGAGAGGTGGGGGGGGGGGGTGGAAAAGGGAAAAATAAACACACTGCCATACTACACTAACCCTATGGGGAGCGTCTTTTTCAGTTCAGACTGCCACTACACCAAATCAGCGATAGTGAATGTCTGCATTCATCTGAAGTTTGATGAGATATAGACTATTGCAAAATGAGATATCCCTGACTAGCTAAAATATGCAGTTGCCAGAACCTCGAGGGAGAATTCATAGGTGTCAGGGTTCCTAACTTCCGATGGGTAGAAGAAAATTGGGATAGTAGAAATGAAAAGGATGGAAGCAGAACCACCTGTCTACAGTTTAAGCATTAATCTCAAAAGCTCTCAACTTTTGTTCTCTTTGACTGTTATGCTCACATCAATGTTTTGACTTACAAGCTCTTACAACGGCTTATCTGTATGCCTGTTGTTCTGATTCCAACACTGCATAAAATGAACACCAAAAGTATCTTTCTCAAGAATCCCTCTCAACAAAGAACACCACTTTCCTCAAATGCCAGCAGAGCAAACACATTACAACAGCCAACGAGCATGTACTTCGTAATCAGATGGTCAGCCTTATCAGCCCTCTAATTCTTGTCCCCCTCCATTGCTTTCCTCCAAAGTTCAGAGAGAACCATTGTCTCACTCCTCTCCATTGTAAAATCGGAGTGTTATATGCAATATTTTCGAGAGGTCCGCGAGTTTTAGATACAGGTGTTCTCGACTGAGAAGGAGAGGGTGTGACACATTTGGAAGTTGTTAACAGACTTTATAACTCCCATAAATGTCACTTCGACACTAGTGCATATGTGGCCAACTTGCCATCAAGAATGCTTGGAATGTATTCCTCCGGCTCCCCTCCCACGTGACTGCCAGATATGATCCTAAGAGATGAAGAGTGAGTGAAACGGTGTTTTGGTGAATTATATACTCTCATCTCTGATGAGTAAAACCTCTGTCTCCAATCAAGTAGTGCTTTTCAACTGCCAGTCATCATGCCACATTATGACCACTCGGCCAAGAAAAATGCTGCCGAAAGTGTTTAGAATTGCATATCCTAATTCCTACTGCAAGCATATACTACCCAAACAATAGCTGTGAACACCAAGCTATGAAGCTTTAAAGATGATTCTATCTGATAGCAAAATCCTAATCTAAAACGTATTTGGCAACAAACCAAGATAAGGGAGTGCACTGGAAGGATGCAAGCTAGTAACCACTGACCCTGTTCTAGACTCTTCACTGTCCTAATGATATGTACATCACTATTGTGTACTCACTGTCCTCAGTTCTAGTTGTGTAGTAACACTTGTGAACTCAGCCTACAATAGTTCATCTGTAAGCGAGAATGCTTGCACTGAAAGCACCCCTACTGAGTTAGCAAAGTTCAAGGACCACAAAGAAGTAAAACCCACATCTTTGAAAGAAAGCACGTAAACAAGCATAGAAAGCTAACTAATCAACCTATGAAAATCACCAAGTATCTCAATAATTCAAAGCACCTCAAACCAACAAAAAAGAAATGCTGAACACAGACCGAACAATTTAAAACTCATCAATCAAGCACACAAAAAACATCAAATAGCTTTGGGATTGGGAGATGAGATAAAAATCTAGAACTACTCACGGTGGATCCGGAACTGGAAGTTTCCCAGCTCGAAAAATGGCAAACTTGGAAGTCTTTGAGTAAGTATAACGGATCCCATTCTGCTTCAAGAGGCCTTCAATAAGCTCCTTAGCCTTATCAGGCTCAGCACTCTCACATTCAATCTCATACAAAGTTCCAAACTCGAAAAGGGTCTCATCCACCTCCAATTTCAGACCATTCCACTCATAAACACCCCTCACATTCTTAAACCCACCTAGACAAACATACCCACCTTCATTTTCCTTAACCACCCCAAATTCCTCCCTCACCCTTTTCAAAATCCGACACTTCGAATTCGACCCAATTCGATTTGGGTCAGCACAGATAGCCCTGCCAATAACAGGATCAATCTCCTCCTCATCCTCTTCAACCCGGCTAACACCATCAACAATTATGGCCTTCGCCTTGAGGGACACAACACAACGTTCTGCGGTTTCAGGGTCCTCGCCATAGAAGCGAAGACGGAGAATAGCACGGCGAGAGGAGAGCTCTGAAGCAGCTCCATCAAAGAAGATGTTGTGCTGGAAATGGGTTTGTTGGAGGTGAGGGGAGAGAAGAGAGGAGAGAGATTGGTGGGCTTTTGAATCAGGCAGCCTAAGCTTCACTTCAACTTCCATTTCTGAGTAATTTTGGGTTTCAATTAGAAAGAGCTGAGAAGGGTTTATAAAAAAAGAACAAACCTTTGATGGATTTCTCACAATATCAATATCTCTGATCAAGATTTGTCAGAAATATTGGGATTTAGGGTTTTTAAAAGAGAACTTTAATGGTTAATTTGGCATTCAAATAGAGAGAGCTGAGAAGGGTTTATCAAAAAGAACAGAACTTTAACTTGATGAGTTGGTGTAGTGGTTCAGCACTTCATCTTTAAGCAAGTGGTTGGGGGTTCGAATCCCTACTCTTGCGAATGGAAAAAATCTCTTGACCAGCCCCCTACCACTTAGTGCGCTGACAGTTGGGGGCCCCTACCGCTTAGTGCGCTGACAGTTGGGGCGAGAGGATTAGTCACTGTGATCGATGGTGAATACTCTTGACAAAGACAAAAAAAAAAAAAAAAAAAAAAAAACAGAAAGAGATTTCCCACAATATCAAAATCTCTGATATGGGGGAAAATGGGGTTTTAAAGTGACAAACTTAGAAGGTTTTATCAAAAAAAAAAAGAGAACCTATTTTTGGGGGAAAACTGGGGTTTTGAGAATGAGAATTGAAAAGAGTTTTTTCCAAGAGTCAGAATCTTTCTAGGGTGAATATGTGGGAAAAGAGGAGAGAGAATCAAGGGGAAGAGAGGCCGATGCGTTGAGATCTAGAAGAAGAGTGGTCGAAGTGGTGGAGGAGAGTGGTGGTTGTGGTGGTAGGAGCGGTGGTAGTGGTGGTGGTGGTGGTGGAAGTGGGGGTGGTGTAACGAGCTTGAAGTTGTTGGAGTTCTTCTTTGTCTTCAAGCTTCACTTCGATCTTACTTGGCTTTCTTCTCAGCATTCTCTCTCTCTCTCTCTCTCTCTCTCTCTCTCTCTCTCTCAGCTTTCTCTCCACCTCCCTCAATTTGACGAGGATTGCTTTATCAGTGACTCTCTCTCCTCCACTGATTCTGAAGAGAAACACGTTTTATCACGAGTATCTTATTCCTTTGAATTATATTTCAATTTTAAGGAAAGGAAACTAGGGTGTTCGATACAAAAACTTAGAGGTATGTACCCCTAAATGATTGTTTGTTGTATTATAGTTTTACTTATTATGATTAGTTATATTGTAAACTTTGATTTATATTTGACTAAATGTTTAGGCTACGATCATTAATCTTTTTATTAACAAACTTGAGAATATTATGTTATAAAGTTTTTCTACCAAGAATTATCATATATAGTAGATAATAGATCAAAATGAGTTAAGTACATCAAAAATTTATTGAATCCCAGTGTCCATGTCCCATGTCCTACATCCCAGCGCCCATGTCCCACGTCCCACGTCTCATGTCCCAACGCACATGTCCCATATCCCAACGCCCATGTCCCAATTCTCATGTCTCATGGCCGAAATCAAAGTTATGGGAGCCAGATGACCGCCCCGAGGCACTGGAAGTCCTCTAGGGTGATTATAGATCCCCCCCGAAAAGTTTGGACAAAAACAGAAACCGGGCTCCGAAAAGCCGAAAATCAAAGGCTATAGTCCACTTTTTTTGGCTTCTAGGAGGCCTCCGGAATGAAGGTCAATATTTTCACACCAAATCGCACGGGAGACCCTTAGGGAACATAAGAGGCCTGCGGGGTCCGTTATCGGGGTCCCTGATAGGCTTGTAAGGGCGTTTTTACGTGACACCAAATGAAGGGTCGGAAGAAGGCATGGGTGATATCAAAGTTCGGGGATTCGGATGACCTCCCCGGGTCACTGAGGGTCCTCTAGGGTGATGATTGACCTCCTAGAGAAGTTTGGACAAATATGAAACTCGGTCCTCCGGAAGCCAAAAACGAAGGCTATAATCCACGTTATTTGTGCTTTAGGAAGGCCTCGAAACGAAGGTGGATATTTTTGCACCACATCGCATGAAAAACTCCTATGGGACATGCGCGGCCCTCAGGGTCGCTTATCCGGTCTCTGATAGGCTTCGAAGGACGTTTTACAAGACACTGCAGTAAGAGTTGGAGCACCAAATGCATGGGTGATATCAAAGCTCAGGGATCCGAATAACCCTCCCGCGGCACTGAGGGTCCTCTAGGGTCATGATAGACCTCCTACAAAAGTTTGGTCAAAAGTTACACCCAGGCCCGGGGAAGCCGAAAACAAAGAGCATAATCCATGTTTTTTGGACTTTCAGGAGACCTCGGAATAAATGTATATTTTCGCACCACATCGCATGGAACATCCTTAGGGGACATGGGAGGCCTTCAGGATCTCTTATCCGGTCCATGATAAGCTTGAAATGACGTTTTACAGGACACTGGTGTAAGAATCGCAACAGCAAAAGCATCGGTGATATCAAATTCGAAGATCTCCTATGGGTCATGGGAGGACCTCGAAGGTAGTTTATCGAATCCTTCGTAGACTAGAAGGGTCTCTTACTGGACATCAGAAGTTAATCCATAATTTTGGTTCCTGTTTCTGAGATTCTATTCTACATGTACGTAATTAAGCTAATTAATTAGCTAGCTCTATATCCTGTTTTAAAATTAGTCCACTACGCGTAATAGAGTATGATTTATGAACATGATAATGGCAATCACAACTTATCGTCGCGCATGCTCTAACAAGCCCGAATACCAAACAAGACCATTACCTAACCCCAACTCATCACAAATGTCTGCTAACCCCAAAGTAGGAAGACTATGGATAATACAATTAGTTTCCCTAAGCAGATTTAAGTACATTTATAGCGTGTTTGGGAACTTCAAGTTAATGAGTAAAATGAAGCAAAACTAGAGAAAACTATAAAATCTTTAAATTTGCTTTGTTTGGTTGTTAGTGCGGAAAACTGTGGAAAATTAAAAATATGGAAATCTGTGGAAATCTCCTAGTTATAATTTGCCCAATTAGATTTTCATAGTTTTTCCCTCAAAATCGATGGAAAATCTGTGGAAATATGAGCAAAAATCTAAAAAGAAAGCCTTTATTCTACCATAGATTTCTAGAATAACCAATCAAACAAAAGAAAACGATGTAAATCTACTACATTTCTACAACATTTAAACCGATAAACCAAACAAGTGAAAATGATAAGATTTCCACTGTTTTACTTTTATGTAGATTTCCACAGATTTACTTTTCTACCGTTTTTCTCAATTACAAAGTTCCCAAACAGTGTTAAGTGGTTAAGACTTAAGAGTTGATGCTCTTCAAATCCAAAGTAGTACTAGTAGTAGGAGTGTATTATTAGTGAAGTACATAAGGGCTTCGATTCATAATCCTTCTCCATCCTTGAGGACCTAATTACTCTTTAATTCGGCTTGTGTTTAGATTAGACTAGATGATCCACCTTAACTAATCTATTGATCAGCTAAAACATACCCATGCCACTGTGTTTTAATCATTTTCCTAAAAATGTCATCCAAAACGTTTGCACACAAATATCATTACTTATCTTGTACCAATGTATTAACTTTAATTTGATGATAAATTGAGTAATTAATACAATGAAACCTGTTGTTTAGCAATTTAATTGCCCGCGTTAGCCTTTAATTAAACCAAACCCGTTTCAAGAACAAATACAGCAGTTTCTGACTACTAGCTACTATATATACTGTGTTGTATTCGTGCTCATCCCTTCATAATCAGACTACTTCACCAATTATATTAGCCATGGCAAGAGTGTCATCAAAGTCACTATTGATTCTTGTTTCATGCATAGCTCTCTTAATCCAAACAGGAGTTGCTGATTATAATGATCATCAGGCGCCAGCGCCATCTCCAAATAATAATCAACAACTGAGTTCATCACAACCTGACATTCAAGGATGTGTCCAATCCGTAACAAATGCCACTGTATGTTTGTTGGATTTGTGGACTAACGTAGGTAAGCCACCAAGCGAGGCGTGCTGCGAGGCCTTGGAGAAGATCGAGCAAGCTTGTTGGTCCGAAGTATTTCCACTTCTTAATCCATACGTTGCTCCCTTCCTTATAACCTTGTGCTCTAGTGGTGGTTCTAGTGGCGGTGCTGGCGGTGGTTTTCCCATTCCCCTTCCCCCCCCCCCCCTTTTTTTGAACCCCTCCACCACCTAAGGCGTCGTGAATGTAGCTCCGAAGCCTTTCCTCTTTTGTTCTTGGAAGCCACCTCTTAGTGGTTTGCTTATTTTTCTTGTTTGGTTTCTGTTTTCTACACCTTTGTAGAGGTTCAATTAGAAGGAAATAATAGTACTATGGGGGAAAATGCTTCATTGCATTCTAATTTTATGTACTAAATGCAAAAATGCTCTATCCAATTTATTCGTGTCTTTTTGATCCGTATGATTGCACAAGTTCCTGCGAATTGCTACTTTCCACTTCAAACCAAACGACCACTTAATGTTATATGTCAAATATGGTAGTCGCTCTGTTACCGCGAGATAAAAGAGGAAGACAACTCATACAGTTTCCTAATCTCTAATACTTTAGTCTGTACTACATTAACTTTGCATTACTTGTTCAATTTCCATTACAGAAACCCAAATCTCTTATCAATTCCCAACATATCCCAGCTTCATTTACTGGTCTCTTTGAGTCCTATGGCTTTGAAACCTCACAAAGCAGTAAAAACTCCTTTTCAACTTCCCATCAGAAGCTGCAATTTGACAAATGAGCAGTTGGCCGATTATTTTACAGTCTACAACCTTGTATATATAGATGCATTCTTCAAGAAAATGAGGCATCACCATACTTTTTAATCTGTTGATATAGCAAAGAGGGTGAAAAAGAGAAAATTATAAAGTTTGAAAATGAGTTTCTGGGTCTTTTTTTTAATAGGGGCAGCTCTAACAATGGCTGCAAATTTGGTCCAAAATGTCCCTGTGATTGGCCCTGTAGCTTCTGTGGCTATGAAGTTTCTTTCAGGTTCTTCACTGCTGGAGCTATTGAAGGAATGGATAGAAAAGGTTTAATGCAATTGGAACCATAAACTGCAGGACAAATTAAGGATTTGGTTCCTGTTTCTGAGATTCTATTCTACATATTATGTGATTAAGCTAATTAGCTAGCTCTATATGATGTTTTAAAATTAGTCCACTACGCGTATATGCTCCATATATGTGACTACAGCCCTTTCAGTTCTCTAATTCTTAGTCATTTATATTGGTTGATGCATGTTATATATGTCACTTATGTAAGTAGTAATTTTGTATCAGACCAACAATGTCACTGCAGTACAGGATCTGAAACCCTTTATATATATGTTCCTGATTTTTCTGACTCTTGCTGGTGGTGGGATTGGCGGTGCCTTGACATTCCCCTAGTTTCGATTGCAATATACCCTGGCCCGTGGTGGCTATATAGTCATACACTGCTTGGTGAAGTTGGACCTATCTATGTTAAATTTTCATTCAATAAACTTGGCACTAGCTTGGTAATAAACGACCAATTGAAGTTAGTTTCTCTTATTTACAAGCTAAACAGCGATTTAAGCGGACGTTTATAAGTCCTTGATCATGGCAGTTTTGGGGAAATATATTAATGCTTACATAATTAAACTCAAATCCGTTTTGAGTAGACCATAATTGCCATGGCTTACTAATAAAACACATACTAGAAGTACTAATAATGTTCATGCTCTTTCTTTCTTTAAGACTTTTAATAGTGTGCCAATTAAACAAATTAACCATGGTTTCATAATTGTCTAAACTCTTAATACTGCTGGTATCATGTATAGTTCTCTCAATCCAAACAGGACTTGCTGATCATAATAATGATCAAGCCGCCCCAACCCCAAATAACCAACAACAACTGAGTTCACAACCTGACGTTCAATGCGTCCTAGCAGTCACGAATGCAAATCAATGTTTGTTAGTTAGACTTATGGACTAATAACTTTGGTAAGAGGCTTAGCAAATCATGCTGCAAAGCCTTGACAAACATCGACCAAGATTGTTGGTCCGCGGCGTTGGTTCCCATCACAACTTAATCCGGATTTTGCTTCCTTCATTAAAACCTTGTGCAGAGCATCCCTGTTGTCGGGCCGGTGGCTGCTATTGCTGTCACGCTGTTTAAGAAATGGATGGACGAGGTTGGGGCAAAGCGCCAGATACGTAACGATTAATTCTGACGAAGAACCATCGATGCATTAGCTAGTAGCTAGTATTCATGCTTGTTAATTAGTTGCTGATTGTTGTAGTCAGGTTATCAAAAAAAAAAGACTTGATTATGGTCTATATATGTGAGATGATGAGATGATGAGGTGATTGTTTATTTGGCTAAGGGGATTTGGTTAGTTCTTACTGTTTTTTTGTATCAATTCTGCCTAAATGAACTATGCTGTTTTGAACTTTATCCGCAATGGCCGTGAGTATATTTGCGCATTTCTCTAATATCTTAGTCTGTTATTCATCTGTTATAGTATATGTTTTGTAGTAGTAAACACTCACATTGTCAAATTAATGATTATTTGATGTTTCTATTGCAAAACACTCACCCACACAACATGGCAAGAGATCGATCAATCACCAGAAGGTCCAAAACCATTGTTATTTCATCTCTTAATCTTATTGTCATGCACAACTCTACTAATCCAAACAGGATCATGTGCTAATTTACTGCTAATAATGACCAGATTTCAGGTCAAAAGTTTTTTCTCCCAAGAGATCCTCAAGGTTGTGTAAAATCCATTACAGGTGCTTGGGTGTGTTTGTTGGACTTGTGGACCAGCCCAGGGAAGCCCAGCAGTGCATGCGTTTTGTTGGCCCGCATTATTCCCACTACTAAACCCCTCCTTTGCTCCTTTCCTTAAGGCCTTGTGTTCTGGCACTGGTGGCGGTGGTGGTGGCAGTGTTTTTCCATTTCCGCCATTTTTTCTATTTCCCTTCCCCTTCTCCAACCCTCCACCCGCGCCTGCTGGGGGCGCGAGCGCTACTCCTGCGCCTAAGACAGCATGATGATCATCTGCTTAGTGCTACTGAATACTAAACATGAATCTAGTCAGTTCTCCTTTTACTCATTCAGCATTTAATAGCACGTTGCATTACCAATGGAAAAACTAAATTTGGCTACAGCAAGTTATATAATCACTTCTTTAAATAACCAAAATTAGTACAAGTACTTCCTTTCTGCAATGCACTACTTATTGAATCAATATTGCTTATATTGTTTCTAGATCAAGTTTACATAGTTTTAGTACTCTCCTGGGCAACACCTGCACGAATTAATTACCGGGCATAGTGTGCTCAAAGGTAGCCACGTGCCAGGGGTACGGTTGAACATCCGTAACCCAAATAGTCCTAAGCTCTGTGTTTGGTAACTTGTACTACCTAAATGCTTCTAGTCTCCAGTTTTTACTGAAGTTGTTTATGAATTGGGCTGATTAAAGTATAGAGGTTTTGGTTCAATAGTGCTTTCATTTTTCACATAATTTGGGGTTGGCCCATTTTATTTATGCTGCCAGCCTGCCAGTTGTTGGACCTCTGCTTCTCTGACATTGATCATTACAGAGGACTGATTCACAGGCAGCCTATTGAAGCAAAACTGGGTACAGTATGTACCTATATTTGAATATTTCAGTTGCTATGTTTGTATTGTTCTTTATTAAAGTTTAAAGATAATATTTTGTTACTAATAGAATCTTCAACCAAAATAGTGTAAATGAGGTTGCTTTAATATCTTGGATGTAGTGCAATCAACCTAGACATCAACATCAAAGAGTTTGCTGTAGTAATTTTTTTTTTAAACCTGTTGGAAAATGGGGTTAAAAAACGTCCATCTGAAGATTCACTTTCACCCATACTAATGCATAACACCATCACATCTAACTTAGGTCGACTGTCGGCACTTCTTATTTATTGTGAAACTGTTGATGGTTGTCGCACTTCAGATCTTTGGTCAAACGGAAACAATCTCTCCATGAGACTCTCATAGGGGTAAGACTGCGTACAATCGACTCTCCCCCTACTCTACCTAGGCGGGACTCTTTTGAGACACTAGGATAATATTAATGTAATAGAATCTTCAACCAAAATAGGGTAATTGAGGTTGCTTTAATATGTTGGTTGTAGTGCAATCAACCTAGACATCAACGTCAAAGTGTTTCTGTAGTAAATTTTTTTTAACCTTTTGGAAAATGGAGTAAAGAACGTCCATCTGAAGTAACCTGTTGGAAAATGGAGTAAAAAACGTCCATATGAAGAATCACTTTCACCTATACTAATGCATAACACCATCACATCTAACTTAGCTTCAACATTTATTATCAAAGCTTTCTAGGTGTGGTTGACTATGTTGAAGTGGACATTTATCTACATAAGTTGGTCATCATGATTTATGAATCACCAAAACATGTATAGGCGAATCATGATATGAAGTCTCTTACATTCCCCTCTTCCATCCTACGCCTCACGGGATAGGTTAGTAGTCCACTCTACTCAAGATTTAGGTGGCGTTTACTTGTAAGTAATGATGATTACAATGTAATTCATCATTTTATAGAGTAAATGTGGGTAGATAAGGAAGGAGGGGGAGGAGAAATATGAAATTTGGGAGCTTGACTGCATCATCCAATGTAATCATCTTTACATGTTCCAAAGTAGAACAATTGTGATTACAATGGATGTTGTAATCAAATTCACTCTTTCCATGTTTCTCCTCCTCCTCACTTCTTTTCTAACCCACATTTACCCTATAAAATGATACGTTACATTGTAAACACCATTACATTCAAGTAAACGAGCCTTTAGAGAGAAATCATGGCTTTTGTTATAGGGCACGATTTAGTACACCAAACTTTGGCAATTTAGCTCAAGATCCGGAATTATGGACTAATGTAGATGACACTCTATATATGCAATGTAATAACTTTCAGCCACCTAAATTTGACCATTTTAAGTATACAAATGAATGTAATGACAAAGGAATTTTTGAGTTTTTTCTTTTATTTTTATATTTTTTTTATCACAAGATTTTGAGTATTGGTACCTCTACAAAGGTGAAAGTTTGTAGTACTAGTGGTGGGTATGCAAGAAGACAACGCAAATGCAAAATACGTCTCTAATTGGTTGGTGATGTTAGGTTGCGATTTGCAACTTTATTTCACCAAACTTGGTATGAGATTGTCCTTCATTATTCCAAGCTCGTATATGGCTGATCTGTATCGAGTAAAAGCTCACCTGATCCATGTGATGTGTACACAAATTCATTAAAAGAAATTTGCTCTTTTAATTTTGTGTTGTCGTTTCAATTTCAAATGGTACCATACACCAATATAGTTTGGTGACTCCCATCATTATGAAAGAGAAGTCTATGGACCAAAAACAAACAAGAAAATAAAGTGTTATGCTTCTATTGTTGAAATTTCATTTCTAGTAGAGTTAAGACAAAAAGTTTGCATAATGCTGAATATTTCCAAAATATGAATTGTATCCCACTAAAAATTTTAGACACTTGGATTTTGAACTTTCATCAACATTTTTATCTCTTTGTCCTATTGAAATGTATGTAGTAGTCTCTAAATTAAGTACAATATTTGGTTATATATGAATATGTACTCCCAATCTCTTAACATGTAAGTATTATGTTATGTAGCCTCTAAAAACTCATTTAAGACGCCACCAATATAAGGCGTGATACCTATATAGACAATAGACCCATAGGCCATATGGTATCGCACATGACTATATGGAGACACTAAAAGCAAATAAAATTCGACCTCGATAGAGTATAAAAAAATGAAAAAAAAAAATTCAAAGTAATCCTCATGTCGGAAGATCAGGGAAACACCAATAATAGACATTTGGGGTATGTAGGAAAAGTAGTTTATTCAAATAGATCAGATCACTAGGTAACCTAATTTAGGTGTTAAAGATAAGGACATTGGAACATAATAACATCCTAAATAGAGGAACCTGTTTAGAGGATTACTTGCTCCATTGCAAGCACATAAACTAAACTCTTTTTTCTTACTCCCTCTACAGATCAGTGTTTTTCTCTGACAAGCAGTATAAAATATACACTTTTGTTATAAAGAGTACAGACCATCATGCCAATCAAAATGCATTATGAGGACTTGTTTGACCTCTTGTTCCATTGGTCATACATGCATTTGACCAATTACCATTATTAAATTATTTATTGTTCTTGATCAAACATTTATTGTAGCCATTGCCATTGGCCTCTCAGAAAGGCTGGAAATTCAGTAAATCACAATCTCCAAAACAAAAAAAAAAAATAAATAAATAAATAAAACTTAGCTTAGCTTTCAGTTTTCACCCTTTCCTCTTTTGCTGTTGGTCCCCAACAACCCCAAAGTTTTTAATTTCTCACAAATCTGTACTACCCTCACTAATGTTATGATTAATCTATGATTCTATGTCCTATGTACTGTAGTATGAAAGCTCTGGGACTACAAATCAGGCACAAGAATCTGTTTAGTCCATGATAACATAATAACTTCTCAAGGGACAGGCCATATCCTATATTCTTATGACATGATTATCCATGTACCATACAGTATAATCTTGTTTTTTTGCGAGAAAAGTATATTCTTATTCATTTGTACTCCACTGAACTGAACAATAATATGTAACCAAAAAGTAGATCATTGAACTAAACTGAAATGATTACCGAGTAATCCTCGAAATGAATGACAAACAATAAGGGATTAAGGGTCCATCAAAGCATCACTGTCATAAATGTCACAGATGGTTAATCACTTAATTTATTTGAGTGCCCCAATCTGATCTTCTGATGTTTCTCTGTGATCCGCTGTTGCAGATCCATGCAGATATGTTGAAGAAAGGGAATGTGGTCCTTTGAGGAGTGAGTAAACTTAGCAGTTGTTTTCCCTACTTTCTGAAGAAAACAGAGAACCAAAAAGCCCCCACTTGCAACAAACCTCTAATAATTACATAAAATCTCACAAATACTTTACGTTTGTTTAAATCCATCTTCCCCCCTTTTCTTCTTCTTCTTCTTCTTCTTCTCTCTCTCTCTCTCTCTCTCTCTCTCTCTCTCTCTCTCTCTCTCTCTCTCTCTCTCTCTCTCTCTCTCTCTTAGCTCTTTAGGAACATCCCACTTGTTCCCCACATAGCTTGCTTTCTCCCTCATTGAATAAATTGAAATACATTTGGAGGGAAGTGAAACAGAAGAAAGAAATCTTGGGAAGATAAAAAAAAAAGTAAGTGAGTTTGTTGGGGGGAAAAAAAAAGAACCCTCAAAAAATGGGTTCCCTGATTTGGGCAATGGAGGGTTTGTGTTTTTTGGTGTTTTTGTTGAGCTCAAGCTTGGTTTTTGCGAAAGCGAGTTCGGGTTCAGTGGTTGAAGGAAATGTTTATATTGATGGGAGAGCTGCCATTGCAGAGATTGACAAAGATTTCATTAGTGCTACTTTGGATTGGTGGCCTCCTGAGAAATGTGACTATGGTACCTGTAGCTGGGGCAATGCTTCTCTTCTTAATCTGGTAAACTTTTTTCTGAACTTTCATTTTAAGAAATTGAAATTGATAGCTTGTTGAAAAAAATGTGAACTTTTTCTTGTTCTTATTGGTTTTACATTGTTTTTTAATTTCTTATAGTACTGTGTGTCATGAATTTAAGCTGCTGAAATTGAAGATTTCAGATGAAATTTGGTTCATAAGCTAATTGTTGTTAGGTAATACAGTAGGAGCTTTGGTCATGTATTCTGTCTACTATTTCCACTAAAAAGCTAAGTAAACAATAAGGCAGAAGTAACCTCAAAAAAAAAAAAGAGTACCTGGTTGCTTCCTGTAGCTTGAGCTGTCCTGCTGAATCTTGATAAACCTCTGCTGCAGAAAGTTTTTAGAGCAAGTTAGATTTATGCTTCTGAAACTCAGCCTGAAAATTAGTCAGAGATGTGCTCGGTTCATCTGAGGCTGTCAAGCCTCGTGCTTTTCGATGCATATGCCTTTTTAAGCTAATAAAAGTAGAAATATATGGATTGCTTTAAGGAAGCAATGAGATTTTGCAATTGATAATAATTGGTGTTTGTGTATATGAATGTAATGTGCAGGATCTCACAAACAAAATATTTTTGAATGCAGTAAGAGGTAAGTTTTTCCTGAGTTTTCATCAGTTTTTAAAACTAATTCACTTGTAAATTTCCATCAATGGAGTTCCTTAAACTGAATACAAATGATGCAGCCTTTTCGCCTTTGAAACTAAGGCTGGGTGGCAGTTTGCAAGACAAATTGATATATGAAAGCGATGATACTAGCAAACCATGTAACCAGTTCAGAAATAAAACCTCAGAGATGTTTGGTTTTACTCAAGGATGCTTACCGATGAAGAGATGGGATGAATTGAACACCTTCTTCAACAAATCTGGGTAAAAGCACTTCCATTTTGATCCCCTTAGCTGATAAATATCAAGGCTCAACACTGTAAGGCATTTTATTCACTTAAAACTGGTGTTTTCCCCCCTATTTCAGAGCGTGGGTGGTTTTCGGACTAAATGCTCTTGCTGGAAGACACATCCAGCGTGATGGGTCTGCGGCAGGTGCTTGGGACTCCTCAAATGCAGAATCTCTTATACGTTACACAGTCAACAAGGGTTACACCATTCATGGCTGGGAGCTCGGTATTATTACTTTTGCTCTTCAAATTCCAGTATTCAGTAGGATGACAGTGGAACAGAACCTGTGATTTCTTCCTGATCGTCCAAATAAGAAAAGAGAACAAAGAAATGAACTTGTGAATGCTTCTACTATAACATAAATCAGTGATCAAATTCGTGTGTCCTGAGGTTCATATCTCTTTGGTGTCAGGAAATGAGCTGAGCGGCAGTGGAGTAGGAACAAGAGTTTCAGCAGATCAGTATGCCTCTGATCTGATTTCTCTAGATAACATGCTGGAAGATATTTACGACGCCAATAAGTCTAAGCCTCTGGTCATAGCACCTGGAGGGTTCTTTGACAATAACTGGTTTAGCGAATTCATAAACAAGACACAAGCCAAATTGGATGTGATGACACACCATATATACAATCTAGGGCCAGGTATATCTGATAACACTTTCCGAACAATAGTTTTCTGAGCTTATCAGTCATCAGAGAAAAGTCTGACATCTTCTCTTTGTGAATTTATAGGAGTTGATGAGCACCTTATAGATAAGATCCTTGATCCTTCCTATCTCGATGGAGAGGCCGACACGTTTAGAGGCCTAAAAAACATTCTCGAGACATCTGGGACTTCCACTGTTGCATGGGTTGGCGAGGCAGGAGGGGCTTATAACAGTGGCCACAACCATGTTACAAATGCATTTGTGTTCAGTTTCTGGTAAGGGTTACATGAAGCTGTAGTTCAAGATGACTCTCTTTCCCTTGAGTTTTCCTTTCCTTTCTGCCCCCATTAAAAAGGCTGATGATCTGACAATGGAAACAGGTATCTGGATCAGCTTGCCATGGCATCAACATATGACACCAAAACCTATTGTAGACAAACTCTGATTGGAGGAAACTATGGCTTGCTCAACACCACTACTTTTGTCCCCAATCCTGATTACTACAGGTTAGTAGATTCTCAAAGGCACAGCAAAATATCATATAGTTCATAATGTGCAAAACTTGATTTGATGATTCATTACCACTCTACGCAGTGCCCTACTTTGGCACCGATTGATGGGAAGAAAGGTTCTGTCAACGAGCTTTTCTGGGTCAAAGAAAGTCCGAGCTTATGCTCACTGCTCAAAACTATCGGTAAGTAGTTTACAGAACCTTTATATTATGCTGATTGAATGTCACGAAGCTTAAGGTCTGTTTCGATTCTCTTACAGCAAGGGATCATGTTGCTGTTGATCAACTTAGATAAAAACACTACAGTGCGAACGGATGTGGGCTTCAATGGTACATGGAGTCTACATACGCGTCATCACTATAAGAGATCTAGGGTGAGTCTGATCCGGCCGCACCAGAAAGAACAAACAGAGAGGCTAAGAGCTGAGTACCACCTAACAGAAAATGATGGGAATTTACAGAGCCAGATAATGAAGCTTAATGGAGAGATTTTGACACTGGATTCATCTGGGGAAATCCCTTCCTTAACCCCTGTACATGTGAACTCGACAGAACCAATAACTGTGGGTCCTTTCTCCATTGTATTTGTCCATATACCTTACGTTGTACTTCCCGCTTGCAGATAAATAGATGGACCTAGAATGGTGGTCCGTCTGGTAATAGGCTTATATTCTAAAATAATTAATGCATTTCAGAGGTAGTAGATGGATATAGTTTTGGAAGAGTTCTGTCAAGAGATTTTTCTAGCATTACTAAACTACATGAGGCTCACCGCTCATCTACCATGGAAACGCTACAAATGGCACCCAAATTTACATCAAAATTCCTATTAGGAAAAACTATGACGACGAGGAATAAAAATTTACATATCCACTGTAAAAAATGTGATTAGATGTCACAAGAATCAATTGCTACTTCTTGAATAACTGCTTAATTTCTGTTTTCATATAAACATCATACAGATCTAAGGCCTCCAGACCAACCATCAACATTAACATTACCTCAGTGCTTCCAAAGAGGCTCCCGCCTAGGCAGGGTAAGGCTTGGGAAAAGGCTTCAAGAATGAATGACAGGAGAAATATACAAGATGCCATTCCTTCTATAGCCGTATAAATATGTGCTCGAAATTAGATGGCAGACAAAAAAGGCCACCTAATTTGGAAAAGAAAACAAAGAAATCAAATCACGTACTGCCTGATTACTCTGTCTCGGAGAAGCTTTGCGGCTTGCTGCTTGCAAAGGTCAACCAAACTACCGTACCAGTCAAGTAGAAGAAGATTGATGGCGCAAATAGCGAAATCTAAGACAGACAAGAGTATATAAATATAAGCAAACATAGGAGGCGAAATTACATAATATGTCCAACTAGTAAGAGAAACTGAATGGTAAGCTTACACTCCATGAATGGGTGGAATCAAGAAGATAGCCAGTCAGAGCTACTCCAACAATGCCAGGTACTGCACCAACAGTATTGGTGATACCCTACACCAAATAATTATGACAAACAATCAGTTTACTGCAGCAATTAAAAAAAATGCTAAAATACTACTACAAAACATCAGTGAACAATTGATGTATTGAATTCTATGAAGATGCAGGATTCAACAATAGTCCAGAAACTAACAAGTTCATCATTATTTTGTGGATACTTAACATGAAAGCAAGATGCTGCTCCAACCAACAGGATTATGGACTAAACCTCTAATATAGAATCAGATTGGGACGCTGAGTATGGATTTCGATAAAGAAATTCAAGACCTGAATTCTCAATCAATGGTATCTGATGTACAAGGGAAGCTGATAATTGATTTGTTGATTGGGGTAGTCTAGAACACTGTGCCTACCAGATCCTAACAAAAATCAGTAGCAACAATTCAGGACATAAACATAAACTCTGTAAAGTTGCATACCAAAAGTATACTTGCGTATTCAGGGGATATATCTTGATGGGTGCAATAAAGTCCTGCAGTAATATACACAAAAATCAAGCACACAATATTCCTTTGCTAAAGCTTTAGCTGAAACCAACTTTAATTTAACCCTTACCTGACAAAGCAAAACTTGAGAGGGCCAAGCCACTAGTGAGTATACCGACAACCTCCCAAGGTGGCAACCCAATATCTAATGAAGAAAGAGTCATGCAGAAAGCAGGGGATAGAAAGGCTATTGTTTGGCATATCTTTCTCACCTGTATGTGCATAAGTATACCGTCAATCTTGAGAAAAAGTTTAGAATAAGCTAAATGTTAATGAGAGACAGATCAAGTATAAGGCAGAGCCTCCTAAGAAGCACCAATTATGGTCATGATCACAAGGTTACCAACATGCTTGGTTCAACCTATAAAAATCTTCGCCATGTTGCTTTCCACTTCTACCATTTACACACCTATAGTCTGATCTTTATCAAAATTAAAGTAACCATCACTGCCACCCTTTCCATCGAAAAATTCCCTCAATAACCCTTGGAAAGTAAGGAAAACGATTCAGCATTTTTTTCACTTTTTTTTTGGCTTCTCTTTATAATTATTTCCCTTTAACCACAAATCATAAACCTGCCCTGATGAACACAGTGCAACTTAACTGCCTATTATTAAAGTTTAACTCTTCGAATTGAATACATTACATCCAGAAAGATATCTGTAATCCCCTTACCGTTGTGGTTTCAACTCCACGAGCAATAAAATTATCAGCAAATTGCGCTGCAAGGCTGGTAGTAAATATTGAAGCCAATGGCGGAAGGACAGAAACCTGAGATGGCAGGTATAAAGTTAGTGCATGAATGACAATATAATGACTAGATTTAAGAGAAAGATGTGCATTTTCTTTCAATGCATTTTGTTTGAGTAACTCAAACCACGAACGATTAACCGGTCAAGGCTCAACTATGACTGAATATTCATACAGACCCATGCTTTTGCAGAAGGTGTCTGTCCACCTCGAGTTACATATTTGTAGCCAAGGCTATAAGTACACTTAAAAGGTAAGAACAATATGCAACCAAAGCCAGTACAGTACTTTTGGAGTTTTCCAGTACAAAACAGATGAACTCAACCCCCTGCCCTAATCTTTCGGCATGTATGCGTGTAGACAAGAATGAACTAACATGCACAAGGAGAAATGTCCACGTATACATCACTTCAATAAATAGAAAAAACATTCCAGCAAGTGGTGTTAGCACATAATGTGGTCTCTGTTTATTCTCTTTTCTTTTTTTGTGGGTGTGAGGGGTTGGGGAAGGATCATAAAGCTTACCCAGGCAGCTTCTGTCAAATTAAGATCCAGCGCCTCACTGCAAGAGATGTAAAATAACGATCAGTTTCCTTGTGGCCACAACTAAACAAAAATGGATGAATAAGGTGTACTGACAATAAATTCATTTACTGAAATCATCTTCTGTATCTAACAGCTTGATATTACTTGTCAAGGGTTTTGAGGGGATTGCTTTCAGAGTTAGGAAGGTCCTTTGATACTAAGAATAGTACTATACCAATTGACAGCTTGAATGAAGAGGAGATTATCTATTTTTCCATAAATGACATGACCAGGTTAAGCTCTACCACAAAATGCTAATGCTTGCCACCAAGGCAATATTTACCAAACCAAGAATTTAGCATTAAACTAGGTCTGTCTTGGCGAGTTCATCCTCTTTGTACTCAATCCCAAGATTACTCAGTGAGACTTATACCAGACTTCTTACAAATCCTTAAACTCTGCATTGCCCAACTCATATACATTATACAAACATGTTCAGGAAGCACATTCCGAGAAGACTATTCAAATTGCATTCTACCTATTTAAGGAAACTTTTTGCGCTCAGGTAGTAAAAACAGAACTGAAGACAAAGATGTAAACAAACTTTTGAGAAGACCACCATTCATAATTTCGGACCTTCCATGCTGAGCTGAGCTTCCAATTAACACACATGAATACAATATGGTGTATTCTGTGGCAAAAAAAGATTTATCACATTTAATGCAGGATGAATATTGATGTCTCATTTCAAAGTGTCGTTTCAGTATCATATTCTATGCAGTCTGTGTAAAGATTGAAGTGTAGTGATTGATAATACAATGTATGTGTTGGAAAAAGAAACAAGAAATTGTAGATCGGACAGGAAGAGAAGAGAAGAGAAATGCAGTGGAAATGATTTTTACCATGTCAGTAATCCAATACACAAAGCTCTAGTATGCAACCTTAATTGCATAGTAACATACAAATCTAAGTAACAAAATTATTATACCTCAAAAACAAATTACCATTGCATACACACCTGAAGTATGTAGGCAGCCAAGACAGACAAGTATAATGCCCCCAACTTCCACAAAAATGAGCATATGTCATAGCCCAAACAGCCGGACTTCGGGAAAATGCCTTCCAAGGAACATCCTGTAAATAGATAGCAGAGAGGACGCAAATATGAACCGATAAGACCATTGGCTCAGCAGTTACATAATTGAAATAAAATATTTGAAGGTACATGGTTTTTTAATGAAATGCCTAGTCATCTTTCTACACAGAACAACCTGATATTTGTGGCATTCCATATTTCAAGAAGCAATTGTTTCAGGGGGAAAGGGGGGGCGGAGTCTTTGCCAAATTATGCCAGTCATATGTCAAGGTGTTCCAATCTCCTAAAGAGGAGTATCAGAGCTTGAAACAATCTCATCTTGTTAGCAAAAACAGCAGTCATCTATGTATCTATGATCAACAAGTTTTTCAAAGGAAAGCTACAAGGTTCTCACTCCCTCAGTTAGTCAGAGGAACCAAAAGAAACTGTAAGATATAAGATTAGGCAGAATTAGTCATAGGTTGAAGAACCATGTCACAGTTCTTTGCTTAGACAGTTTTCTTATTCAAACTGCTCCAGTAGGTGGACAAAGTTTGTGGTCAAGTATGTCAACGCAGCAATTAAAAACTAGTCACAACTTTAGCAAGTCAATATCTTAATAGTGACAAATTATGTTTGAAATTGCAACTAAAGTCTAAGGAACCAAGAACATGGATGTACCTTTAATGAGCCACGTAACTCCTCCAAAGACTTATTATTTGACTTAGACTCTTCATCTGTCAAATGAATGGAAATATGGTAAAGATGGTGGCAGCAGTCTTTAACACATATAACGCAGAGGATTTTCAGATATTGACTTGCACATTGATATAGAAAGGATTTTCCAGGGTTAGCACAGCAAAATAGGTAACATATCAGATGCACAATATGCCCAATGAATAGCTGCATCAGTAATTAGGATTCAGGAATACCTTTATTGTGAATTAAAGTAAATAATGGCGGTACGAATTTTGGTGACAAACAATTTAGAGTACTTTTTTATTCTTTTCTGTGGTTTCATTCTCAATTTGCAAGGACCGCAGACATTTCTTAACCAGCTGCCAACTGATTATTAAAAATTGAAGCCCCAGTCAGTTTACACAGAATGGTATTCCATGACCCAAATACATTACTTCACATTGTTCTTTTTTTTTCTTTCAATGAAGTATGTGTCTTATATGACATGCTCCAGAAAAATAATATAGCAATCACTTGATTGAAAAACAGCTAACATCACATCTGTGAAGAACGTCAGGAGGAGCAAATCAGAATGAAAAAAAAAATATATATGATTCTTTACAGACATTCTAGAGGAAAAAGTGCAAGCATATACATGAAAGCAAGGCTTATGAAAATGAGATTGCAACATAAAAGGAAGGAAATCATAGTAGCTTACCAGTCATGACTGAAGCAGCAGATGCAGTCTGTCCTTCTTCAACATACTGAAAGCCCAAAAACCTTGAAGTTTTTGGAGTATCAAAGTCATACTTCAGTCAGCCTTCAGTTTTGGCAAGTGAAAATCCTACGGCTATTCAACACAACCAAAAAATCTCAATGGGGTAGCTGCAAACGAAATTGAAAAAATCTACTCTTTGCATGCAAGAACAATCATTTCTCTCTTGTTAAACAGAAAACAAGCCGAAGAACCTCTAGTTGTCTGTCTAATCAATTGAATTACAACATGGAAGAAACAATAAATCTCTGCGTAGGGAAGGGCTTCTGTCAGCTTAAATTTCTCTATTTGGTCTTTTGTCTGTGTCTCTCTTATCCTCAGGCTCCATCATTTCTTCATTAGGACGAAACGTTAGTAGTTAACATTAAGGGTTTAGGCTTTGTGTCTCCTTTTTTATTTTTTATTTTTATTTTTATTTTTGGTAATTAGCTTTGGGGGTTTACTTTGCCACAATTTCCCCATTTAGCATTGTAGAGACAAAGCCCGTAACTCAGTTAAATTAAAACAGTTAAGTTCTTAGAAAAACTTAATTACACGGAGTTCCTTCAAGAGGGGGAGAAATTTTCTTTTTGATGAATCTCAAGAAACCATGTCTGCTCCTTCATGTTTCAACATGGGTAGTTGGTGTTTTGAAGTGAAACTCAAGGAGTGCTATACATCAAAAGTTATTTCAACATAATGTAAAACTCAAAACTAAGCAGTTAAGCATTCAAGTAATTCCACAGCATATGCCTAGAATCTAGATGGTAGTATGGTACGAGCACAAAAATGAAGCTTAATTGAGTTAGAGATTAGCTACTCACCATCCAATTCCCAAAACGCCAAACAAATAAAATACAGATTCCCAGCCAAAATTCTGAATAAGCGGAGGAGCCAAGAGAAGCCTGAGTACAAGTCATAGTTAGAAAGTTCTTCCATGCAAAGTGAGATGATTGTAGAGCCAGTGGTCACGTAGTTCACATACACAGTGAGTAGTTTTTTCTTCTCTCTGTCTATGAAAGAAGAAAAAGAAGTCCTATCAAAGTTCCTATCAAAATTTCATTTTCATGAGAAAAGCATTTTCCTTGCATAGGTGTTTTCTTTTTGAAATTTAAATTCACGTAATGAATGAAGGAAAGAACCCCTGAAGTCTGTGAAAAAGTTACAGCCTTGTTACAATATGGAATTTTAAACAGCATGCAGTTATGAGTCTGTATAACCTGACCCCAGGAAAAAGAAAGATTGAAATCCATACCCAGATACACTCCCTACACTCAGACCACCAAAAACAAATGCAACAGCCCGTGAGCGCTCCTCCAATGGTATGGACCTGTATATGAATTTGCAAAATATATCAAATGAAAGGATAAACTCAGAGCAGAAACCATCAATATGGAAAATGTCCCACACAAATTACAACAACATTGAAGTTTCAGATTTCCAATTTCTGTTGTTCCTTCATAGTATTGAACTTTGGGATCATGCATAGAGAGCAAAATGAATGCTAAACAGGAAAGCCATGGTCTATTATAGAACATGCAACACCCAAGAAAAAGAGGATAAACCACTTTAATGAAAACAAAAGAATGTATAATAATAGCACAACAATTTTGCCACAATTCTGTATGGGTAGGATATAGAAAGAAAATAGTACGGAAGGAAACAGAGGCTTAAAAGAAATGCGACAAACGTCTCAAGAAGAATATGAGATGTATACATTATAAAAAATAATAATAATAATAATAATAATAATAATAATAATAATAATAATAATAATAATAATAAATAAAATAATAATAATAATAATAATAATAATAATAATAATAAATAAAAAGAATATAAGATGTATACTTAAAACACACATCATCAGAGCAAGCAGCTTGGAAAGATATTTGTTCTAAGTTCAAAGATTTATGTCCTATAACATTCATGAGGTCTCGGAATATGTCTGAGAATCAGGATAAAGACGTCACTTAGACTTTTAGAGTTTCTCCATTGTTTTGCACCAAGTGTATCACCCTCCACTCATTTTTAACCTATCCACAAAGCCAAAATTACAATGTGTGCTGTCATAATGACATAGTTTACTTTGGAAAGAGGCCACGCCCAGAAGAAGGAAAAAAGAAGCTGACTTAAAAATAAACACAAACAGCAGATAATATTTTGAAGGCTATTGTTGAGGAGGGTGAACCAATAGAAGAGATGATGGTATCTATTTCAAGGCCTACATACAGGCTTGTTGATTTATTTTTTTCAGGATAACCAACAGATTATTGAAACATCACAAACTACTTTTTTATATGTCATACATGCCTTGCAATAAGGTCAGTGGCAGCTGATGGTGAAACGCCTTCACCTATTCCAACCTGAAATTCAAGGAGAGTGTGCGCAGTCGGTAAATAAGAATCCGAAATATTTATAAGCTCCAATTCGAAAAACAAATAACAGTTATATACAATGTGGGAGTATAGTTGTTGTTGGTTATAAGAAAGTTCAGTAACCACTATACCAATACTCTGGACAACACCAATCCGGGCATATATCCAGCTAGAACAGGAACCAATGCTGTGGCTAATGACCAAACTAAGACACCTATTGCTAGAACTTGCCTGCATCAGCAGAAGCACAACAATGAGAATGACATAGGTATGATAATAATAATAAAGAGGATGTCAACAGAAAGAGCTTTAGGAATCAAGTAAGCTACAGTAATAAATCTTTGTGATAGGGGATGGACCATTCAAATATTCTGTCTTTATTTGTCCGCTCCTAAAATGTAAAGTAAAATCATTAAGTGGCAAGTTGATTAACTATTGTACATGCAGCATGAGCAAAAGCCCTTAAGAATATCATCTATTCTAAATTCTATAGCCCACCTTTCCAATTTCCAGTTATGTGATAGATTTAAGATCAGCTTACATCATACTATGTGGTCGTTTGGTTGACCTGAAAAAGTATAGGAAGCGGCGCACTTTCCTGGAAAGTACATAACTTTGAGTTATCTGGTTGACAAAAAATGCAGGAACTTGTACTTCCCAGGATGCTCCACTTCCCCCAAAACGGGGGAAGTGGCTTACCTAGGTACCCTAGGTAAGTGCAACTTCGTGCAGGAAGCTACTTCTTGTGTTCAACTAAACCCCATATGACGCTTCCCATGAAGTTTTGATTCCTAGGGAATTACAAGTAACTGGGGAATTGCAACTTAGTGAACCAAACGACCACATACATATACCCATTAGGCCATTACCAGTAGTATGCACAGTTAAAAGTTCACAAATTGCTCAGACAAATGCCACCACGCGAATGATGAGCAGTTGAGCACACATTAAAAAAGCAGTAAAAATTTCGAATTTTGAAGACTAACCTGCCACCAAATATCTTTGCAAGCCATCCACCAGGTAACTGACTCAATGCATAACCCCAAAAGAAAGATGATTGTACTAATCCAGCCACGGATGAATTCCATCCAAACTGGTGTGACATTGGAATTATAGCAATACTCAGGTTCACCTATTTGGCATGAGAAGAATAAAATCACCCTGAGTAAGGCCACTTTGGGGGAATGAAAAACTGACATACAAGCTCAAAACTTACCAAATAGGCAACAACAAATTGCTAAAAACGTAATATGAGATCACATGAATTCACTAAATTATCATAATCAAGTACACAAATATTTCCATCAATGATCAAAAACCCCCAAAACAACAAGCGACTGATTAAACAACCTATTGCCAACGAACTCATCGGTAAGTCAACTTTAGAATCAAATAACAAAAAGTGAAAACCCCCAATACCCAATTCAATTCACAATGAAAACTTGCAAACCCAAAGCTCCCAACAAAATCACCAACAACCCAACAACTTAAAATTTCTAATTTCCCTACAAAACCCAGTAGGTAAAAGTTTCTAACAAGCACTAAGAAGCACAATAAATTGATAACTAAACATCATTAACCAAAATTAAAAATCAGCAAAAGAGCAAACTAAATACTGCAGTATATCTAAAGCATAGAAAAGAAGGGAAATTGAAGTACTTTATCCATGTTACAAATGACAAAAGCCAAGGAAGTGGTGCCAATAAGCTTGTATCTTTGAGGCAAATTCTTCCAAGGAGGCCATTTATTCCACTCAATTCCACCCTCCTCTCTTTCACTTCCAACATGATCCTCAGAAGATGAAACTGACACTGCTTGCTCTAACTCATCATCAATTCTCAACCTAACGACCGTGCTTTCTCTCTCCTTATCCTTAATGCTTGAAAATAATCTGACCCTCAATTGGGTTTTTGAGGGTAACACATGTAATTGTAAAGGGTGTTGATGGAGAAAATTTGGTGTTTGAAATGTTCTACGGTGAGTAAAACAACCACCACTAGCGCTATTAGAGTATGTTCTTAAGGTGAAATTCGCCATTGTTGAAAGCTAATTTCGAGCTTCTAAGTTTTTGTATCAGGAAATTATCGAAAAACAAAAATATTTTGTATCAGCAATTTCAAGTTTTGACTTTAGAGCAGAGAGAGAATGTGTGTGGTGCCGTGCCAGGTCTCTGCTCTTTCTCTCTCCTCTTGTTTTTTTTTTCCATTCTTTTTCCTTTTTTCCTTTTCTGTTTTAAAGAGAGGATGAAGGGAAGCCACGTTACAGTTGATAAATGGCTGAGATATATTTGGGACCCACTTACTATGTCCGACGTGGTATCTCCTTTTCTTTTCCTTTTTTTAAGCCTTATAAGTCGAAATTTTGTGATTTCACGTAAATCGGAGGTACAAAGACCAATACAATTGGTTTCGATCCCAAATCCTTAATGCCTACCCTCAAAGAAAAATGGTGAAGAACATTTTACAAGTTGCATCTAATAATCCGATATGTCCTGAACATAAAAATCACTTGATGGTTGGTAATGTCATGATGTACAGATTTGATTAGGTCAAGTATCCCCTCTTGTTTCTTTCTTTCATTTAAGTAGGTTAAGTGGAGTGTTTAACAAAGTTTCAAACTATTGTAAGTTTGTAATCCAAGAGGACCCTGGGTGTTCAGGTTATTCAGGATTTCAAATTTTCTATTCACTCGTGATATTTGTAATCGGTCTTTTAGAGTGGGCAAGTAGTAAATTGTTCGTCTATACTTAATAGGGACTTGATAGCCGACCTCGAGAACCTCCCATGTTCCCTGGGGATGTCCCTTGTGATATGGTGCAAAAATAACAAGTTTTGTTTCGGAACCTCCAAAAGCCCGAAAAATATGAATTATAGGTTTCATTTTCGGCTCCCCGAGCCCGATTGAGATTTTTGCCCAAACTTCTCCGATAGGCCAATTGTCACCCGAAAGGACCCCGATACAACTGGTAGGCCATTTGGGTCTCCAAATTTCGTATTCAACCATGATTGAGGTGTTCATTTTTTTAGAATGGGTGACCAATAAATCAACCGTCAAAGCCTAATAGGGATCCTAAAACTTACCTTGAGGACCTCCCATGGTCTAATGGGGTGTATCATGCCATATGGTGCAAAAATAACTTCATTTCAAGGTCCTCCTAAGGCCTGAAAAAGTGAACTTAGCCTTCCATTTCGGCCTCTCGGGGCCGATTGAGATTTTCGCCCATTACCCGGGGTGTCCATCGTCACCAAATAGGACCCCTAGTCCCCCCGATAGGCCATACAGGACAATTAACTTCATATACACAGATAATTTCAGTGTTGGACTATTAAGAACGGGTAACCAGTAAAACAATCGTCCAAGCCTAATAGGGGTCTGACAACCGAACCCAGTGGCTTTCGATATACCCTAAAGGTGTCCCGACTCCCGTGCGATATCGTGCAAAAATAACAACTTACATTTCGAGGCCCTCCACAAGCCCAAAAAATGTGGACTATAGCCTTCGTTTAAGGCTTCTCGGGGCCTAGTTGAGATTTTTACCCAAGCTTCTCTGAGGGTCCATTGTCAACCAAGAGGACCCCCAGTAGACTATTTGGGTCTCCAATATTCATATTCACCCATTAATTTGGTGCTCGACCTTTTAGAGTGGATGACCAGTGAAATGGTCATCGAAACCCCATAGAAACTCGATAAGGCAATAACCGCCCCGCGGCCTCCCATGCCTTTAAGAGTGTCCCATGCGATAGGGTGCGAAGATGTCAAATTTCGTTGGGCCTCGTTGGAAGTCCAAAAAACGTAGATTACAGCTTTTATTTTTGGCTTCCTGGACCCATTTGAGATTTTTGCTGAAACTTCTCCGAGGGGTTCAATTGTCACCCATGAGGACCCCCGGTACACTAGTAGACCATCCGAGTTTCTGAATTTTGTATTTACCCATAATTATGGTGTTCGGCTCTTTAAAATCCACCCTGTGGACAACAAGTCATTGAGACCAGTGGCGTATCTAGGAATTTAGTACTAGGGGTACAAATCTGAGGATTTTTTTTTTTTAAATATGGGTTTAATTGACACTCAACATAGAAACTTAATTGTATAATTGTAAAGGTATACAATAATACACTTATGATGTATAAACTTAAAAAAAGAATGGATAATATCAAAAAAAATAAAACACATATGATGTATAAAATTAAGAAAGAGGTACGGATTAGATCAAAAAATAAAAGAGGGGAAGAATTGTAGAAGAAAAATAGTTAGAAAATAGTTCTCCCAAGATTTGAACCTACAATCTACAAGGTAAAAAAAAATGGTCATACCAATACTCCACACAAGTATTTATGATACAAAATGCATTCTATAATATATATACTTTATAAAACTGACAAAAAAAATTATCGAAAAAAAGGGTCAACGCCTGTACCCATTTGTACACCCTGGATACGCCCATGATTGAGACTCGAGCTAGACACAACCCATCAACACTCCAATTTAGCAATTTGACTTAGGAGTTACCTTCCAAATGAGAGATTACAATTCAAACCATGTACAGTAAAACAGAAGGATAAATGACAAAATGGCTTCTTTGAGAAAGGAAGGGGATAACATAGAAGGGAGAAGTAAATCATTGATCTGCAAATTGTAACCGCATTTGCCCTTGAAAAACCAACTATCAAAGGAAGAGGAGATTCAACATACAGTTAATTATTCTGCCAATGCAACTGGCCCTGCAGTCCCACTCAGTCATCATTTCACACCCAAAAGGAAAAGAGGAAAAAATATCTTCAAATTTACTACTCAATTTATTAGCATCTGTCAAGTAAGGTTTACTAGTAGAAGTGTGTGCATTTATCTCTCCCCTTTTTATTAGTCTATTGCATGTGGTTGTGGATATTTTTAAGGCTCTAGCAAGTGACCTTTGGCTGCCTCTCATTTCGAGGGGAAAATCAAAAAGAGGTTTAAGGTCAACAATATCCCTTTTTCTACCACATTTACCTGGTGCCTTGTTTCGGACATTGATGGAATGACTTGAGTTCAATTGTTGCTTTGCACTTCTCCAAATTTTGCTGATTGCCATCCTTGAGCATTTGAACCTTGTTGCTACTTTGTTTATGATGCCATATTTAGGTTTGGTACCATTGAGGTTAGAGAGAAGCATTTCCACTATCATTTGTCTCTCATTGTTGTTGAACCTGTGTCCTGCCTTGTTATTGCACCTTGAACTGGATCTACTTGTTGCTCTTGTTGTGGTTGCTCCCGTTCTGGCACTTGTTGCTCCTAAACTGGCACTTGTTGTTGCTCCTAAACTGGCACTTGTTGATGTTGTTGTTGCTCCTGAAGTGGCTCATGTTGCTGATGTTGTTGTTGCTCCTGAACTGGCACTTGCTGCTGTTATTCTTGAACTAGAACTTGATGTTGAGTGTTGAGTGGTGAGATCTATGATGAAATCAGATTGGTTGTGGCTGGTGAGATCTATGATGATGTTTGGTTCTGTAAGTTTATCATTTTTACCAGGTTCATTAATATGTGGGTCTGCCATGGTTGGTGGAATAAATGCTGATGTGAAGAACTTAAGGAAAAGAGGAGCAGGAATTGTTGCCATGAAGATCAGAGGGGAAAGAGGAGTAAATTGTTTGCTTTGAAGGTTGTTGTAATAAATGTAGGTGTACCATATTTATACTCATAAAAGATTTTTAGTTTTGATGGGAAATTTTGAAGTCCCATAACATCCTCTTTTATCCTCTGTAATTTTGGCGAGATATTCAATCTCCAAAAAGTTTAGAATTGAAATTTTGGAGGCAAATTCAAACTTGTAAATATTTCATGGTGAAATAAAGCGTGGGAAAATTTTGGAGCAAAAATTTGAATTTCAATCTCTCTTTTAAACATCTGATTTGTGCCCCATTAATGTGGCCCCAACATCAGGGGAAACTTTTCCACTGTTTCTCTCTCCTGCAAAATTAAACCCATTTGGTTTGAATTGTTGGTGGTCTCCACCATGTTTAACTTTTATTAAAATAGGGGCATAAGGGAAACAAATGACCATAAGTAAATTGTCTTAGTCTCCGTGCCATATTACAATGTGATCTTCAATGGGGAACGGAGGGAGTAGATGTCAAACAACAAAGGAAAGTGCTCATATAGCTTAATGCCTTAATTACAACCTTACAGCATGCAATGGTCTCTGTCCTATCTGGTAGTACTCAAAGAATATGTTCTCATAATGCCTCACTCTCTTATACACCTGGGGCTGATCAGCTGTGATCAGCCCAGCTACTGGCCCAATCTCCCTCTCAGGGTCGGGAAAACAGAACATGGCCAAGGAGATCCTCTCCTTTTCCGAGTTTGTGACAACCCTATGCACCGCACTCTTCAGTATGCCATTGCTCATTATCTGTGCCCGCACAGGAAAAGAAAAGACATTAGAGTTCTCTTTTTGTGTCACCAGTTAGGAGTTTGGATCCTCTTCATTTTCTAAATGAAATGGAAACTTCGATTTCCTTAAAAGGATGATGGTCAGATCTCAAACTCTATACTCCACGTACATAAGTAATAAAATGAATGATAATCATGGCCTTTATTCAGGAAATGGACATAATTGGAAATAAAGATTATCCAAGCATGTCACAAGTAGCAAGTTATCTTAATCAGCAAGCAAATGAAGTGAATCATTCAGCTAAGTAGAGCAGTCATTACTCCATGAAAGATCCTGTTACCTCTATTAAATCACCAACATTGATAAATAAAGCATCAGGAATGGTTGGAACTCTGAACCACTGATCATCTTTTTGCAATTGAAGGCCTTCCACTTCTTTGTCTTGCAAGAGCATTGTAATTGATGTTCCATCTGCATGTGGTTTGACACCAAGGACATTCTCGGGGCTAGGACAAGGTGGATAGTAATTGAACCTCCCGGCCATTGTCACCAGATCACCGTTCTCTTTCAAGAAGCAGTTCTCCTCCAAGTTCAAGGAAAGGGCCATTGCCTTCATGAGAAGTTCATACATCATCCTAAGCTTCATAGTATATTCATCTATCACTTCCCTGCCAAAGATCATACATGTTTTAACTAAAGCTCCCTATTGCTTAAAGGGCTTAATTGAAGCATGATTGAAGTGAAAATAGTGTTTGTGGCTAGTGTTGGGCATATACCTAAACTCGAGGGGCTTCTCTGGCCAGTATTTCAGCTTGCGTTGATCTTGTGGGTAAGTTGTAAGATAAAGTCGATCAGTCCAATCAAGAGTCTGGTGCTCGGAAACAACTGTGTCGTTCCCATAACCATCCCAGTCATTGTCTGCTCTGGAATATTTTTGCTTCTCCTCCACAGGAAGAGCGAAAAATTGCTTGGTAACTTCACGCACCTTGTCGAGGAATGTGCTTGTCAATCCATGGTTTACAGCCTGAGAAGATAAATATCAATTCTGAATACTCCATATTGTTTTACAAGAAAAGAATTGATGGTATTATGTTCTTACGACTAAAGAGAGCCACACAAACCTTAAGGGATATAGTAATTTAAATTGCTACATTTGCTTGCTTCCCCTTGCCTATGTACTAATTATAACTCAAATATACCACAGCCACCACTGCAACTCCCATTTTGATGCCGGACCACGTCAAAGGACCATAACATCATACAATGATGACAACATCAAGTGCACTCAAGACTTTGCTTTCAACTTGTGAACAAAGAAAGGAATGAACCCATGTATGCAAATGATGAAACTAGTCCTGTATTATTTTTGTTCCCGAGTTTCTATGGGCAAAAGAATAGTACTCTAAGGGACCGTTTGGTTGGGGGTAATGATTAAGGGGGTAATGGAGCAAATTATAGTGCAAAATAGTAAGGTGAAGTGGTGATGAGGGTAATGATTAATGAGGGGTAATGGAAAATATGAAGGAAAATGGGGGGAAATCATTACCCTAGGGGGAGGTGGGTTCTATTATCCCTCAAAGGGGGTAATCATTACCCTCCTTCTCACAAAATCTAACCCCCACTACCTCACATACCTCCCATTTTAGCCTATAAATGATTAAATTCATTCCATTACCCCCTTAATCATTACCCCCAACCAAACGCCCCCTAATAGTTTGAATTTCTCTCTTTCAGCAACCAAAAAAATAAGGGAATGTCATATGAATTTCTCCTCGACAAAAGCATTGTGAAAAAATTGATCTTTAGCCTTTGCCCATCCAGTTAAATACAAAGTTACAAACCCTTTAGCTTAATCTTACATGACCCAAATCATCAAAAAAGCTAACATCAAGTAAACAGATTTCAAAAAAGAGCAATACCCAGATCATAAAAGCCCCAAAAAAGATCATTTTTGCCCTAAAATTAGATAGTTCATGTGCAAAGCAAATAGTTTTATCAATTTCATCAGCCTAAGCCCTTAATTTTTCATTTTAAGCCCTTAATTACGCCAATAATAACCAACATAGAATAGCTAATCACAGTAACTTAAAAAGAAACAAAAAAAAGAATCTTCTGGATTGCAGCAAAGAATCATAACATAACAATAATGTTGAAATTTCCCCAATTGGATTTTCAAGGACAAATCAAGAATGAAATTTGAGATAGTGCAGGCCAAATATAAATCCGAACCTGGAAGCAACCCCATTGGCTGAGAGCTAATTGAAGCTTGCCCAGTTCATTTTGTGCTTCAGAAGATGAAGGAGAAGCAAAGAGGAGAGAGAAATCGATGAGCAAATCATCCATATAGGGAACAGACTCAAGTTTGGCTTGTGGGTAACCATTTTTGTGGAAAAACTTTTCTGGGATTTCACCTTTGCAGCTTTTGGCTATATCTTGTACTGGTTTCGTTTGCAACTTTTCAGCCATTTTTGTCAGCTTGAATTATCTCGATTGAAGCTCTCAATTGGAGGTAAACTCATCTTTGCTTGTTTCAAAGTGCTCAATTGTCAACTTTGGTTTTCTCAGAAACAATATTTTATTGCATTGATCAATTTAATGGGAAAAAACAAATACCCGATTTTTATTTTATTTTTTATAGAAATACCGGGAAATTTTGGTTTAAATATTCAAACTTACATGTTTTTTTTTGTTTTTTTTTTTTTTTGTGTCGGATGTAACTTACATTTTTGTTTGTCTAAATCTAACTTGCATATGACTATGAGTCTATTCATTTCAATTTTCAAGTGAAGTGAATGAATGAATAATATCTGAAAGGAAAAAAATAGTGATCAAATTTAAATTTATACTTTGTGAAATTCGGTCTTATTTATTTATAATGATATTTTAGTGAAAACTACTATACCGATTCAAAAAATCATTCAAGTAGAATAATCTGAACTTCTCGAATAAACTCCATTCAACACATTTTTGACCCTTTGTCTTGAAGCGATTTTTGTTGTTCATATTTTAGCCTATTTTTGCAATATAAATATATTCGGATAGCTAAAATTGTGAACCAATTGAAGGTTGAGAAGATTCTGAGCTTGGTTTGGAATAGTTTCTCCATTATTTTGCCTAAAAATACTCCACTAAAATTTAGGCTAAGGTGGAAAAAATCTAAGTTATAGTTGGCTCTTAATAAGAATGCTAATTTCCCATATCAGATCATTTTTCACAATTAAAAATATTTTAGTGCCATTTTCTCAAAGCTAAAATTTACTCATTAAATACATCTATATCTATATCAAATTAGGCTTTTGCCGTAATGAAACTGAAATAATATCAAATAAAAAGCTCATATAGTACGTAGTGATGTTTTATTAGGACCCTAAAAGTTTTTTCAACAAAGATTCAATCCATATCTAAAGATATAATAACAGCACACCGTTTATAGAAATTCATTAATGCTGTTCGAAGAACTTTCATAGTAATTAGTCTAACATGATTCAATCAACGTACTACACAACTTGTGCCCTTTCATACCTATTTTTGGAGAGAAAATCTTTTCCAAATTTATGATTAATACAGTGATATAAAAAGTCTTACATAGTTTCAACTCATACCATCAACCAGAAAAGATTCAAACTAATAGTGAAAATCATCATAAATATCTTTTTTTAACAAAGATGTCACAGTTAAATATATTATTCAATTTGGTGATCAGATTTTTCGTATCATAAGGTTTTTTTTTATCATTAAAATTCAATTAATTCAACCCTGTAATTGAAGGATTTTACAAGGGAAGGAACTAGTTCATCAAAGCATCAGTAGTAGTGTCGTCCCCCACCTTCCTATAAAGGGTGAAAACGAATCACAAAATCATGTGCTCAAACTAGAACCAAAGCAACTAATACACACCATAGTATATCACTGTCACCTAAACACCATTACAACCACGCACAATCGCACACAACTCTTCCAAACGAGTAATACCCTGCTTCACAAAACCATCTGCAATATTATTCGTATCAGAAGTTACGTATTAATACTTATGAATAATAACCAAAAAGTGACATTGTAATTCATTTATTTACCCCTAATAATTCAAAAAATCTCTTATGATGAGTCTGTCTCAATGTGAGATCTCCTCTATGTACAAGAGGTATATATACACCAACATTTTTTCAAGAAAGGTACTACAATTAATTAAGACATAAACCACCTGTTTAAATTGGTTCCTACTTCCTACCCCTTTCCTAGTACTTGCAATTGTCAAAGTCATTATACTAAAAAGAGTCACAAAGCACCTCTAACCCATAAACCTCTTTTCCCTTTTACCCATCTTAACTCAATTGCAAGTCAAAAAGACAATAACCCAAACAAACATAGCAAGCTCTTAATTGATTGATCATCTAACCATTAAAAAACCTCATTTTATGCTAAATTAGCATATGATAGTTGGTTTTCTGCAAGAGCTTAGCTTCTATTTCTATCAATGCAAGCCCTTAATTCCATTAAAAGCTCATTAAAAAGCCTACTATCAATATTAATATGTATGATACTTATTAGCTAGTTCCAATAATTTATAATTACTTACCAAAAAAATTTGTAGATGGAAGAAGAAACAGATCTTCTCATTGAGAAAAATAGTGGTACTAGTAGTGACTTACAAAAGAGAAGAGGGAGACCAAAGAAATTCAACAACACAATGGGCAAGAACAATAACAATAATAATAATAATAATGCTAATTGTTGCCCTAACAACAACAATAATGGCACTGTTATTATTAACAACAATGAAGATCAGAAGACTAAGGCTTTGAATGACATTGAAGATCCTGCTGCATTTGCTGCTGAGGCTGATGAAGAATCCACCTCCCGTGGCCGAGGGGGCGGTCGAGTGGCGGTTGCTGTGGCGGAGGAGCCTACTGTCACCAGTAAACGTGAGACTAGGCGTCGCCGTAAGGGTGAGCCTAGACGTTCACCCTTGATTTAATTTACGGAGAATAATGTGTTTAGCAAATGTTGCTTATATAAATGATTATAAGGTAAGTATTAATAGTATATGTATGAGCTCAATAATTTATGTGCATGATTTGGGGATAGAGGGTTGCTTAAGTTTTCAATTCAGGGAGGAGAAAGTAGAGATTAATTAAATGTAATTGGGGGATGAAGTGAAATGTTAAGTGGTAATTTCCCATTTAATCTGAAGAACAAACTGTTAAATGATCATTTCAAAGAGTAATCTATACTCACTGACACTTTATTTGCTCATGCTTTATTTTCAATTTTTTGTTATGGTGTTGGTCCGGTTGGAGGAGGCACAAAGGCCTAAATAGAAATCGATCCCTCAACTTCATTGTTGGGAAATAATATTCCTAATCACTGGAGCATCGTCTCTTGATTCCTGCTTTGTTTTCTTGAATTAAGTACTGTCGCTGGATTTTGGGAATATGGGTTGGTTTTGCACCATTCGATCGTACGTGTAAGGTGTAACTCAATCTTCATCTTAGACATCCTCAAACTTAGGGAGTCTTTTTTGCATTTTGATTGAAATGGGCAAAAGGGTGGCACCATTACAAAATGATAATCCTCGAATTTAACTTGTTTTATCTTGTTTTTTTTTTTTTTTCCGTCTTATAAACAATCAACAAATGTACAAGAAACTAAGAAAGTATGTTCTTTGAAGAGATAATACTTAATTATGATGGTTTTATTTATCAATTTGATTGAGCAAATCCACAGGTCATATTTCGCTTATCAATGATGCCTTCCCATTTTTTAAAAGGTGCATTTTACTCCCCTATAATAAACGTGCAAACCAAGAAATAAAATTTTATGTATAATTTTTTTGTTAATGACATTTCTAGAAATATGTCACCTTTTTTCTTAAAGAAAGTCAGTCATGTGTATAATATACCTCAAGACTCAAGTGTTTGCAAGACTATTAATGAAGATTTATTGATGATGGACATCTTGCGATAACCCTTTTTACATTGTAAGGGTCTCCATTTTATTTTAAATTTTTTGCCTTTCTTCCAAAAAAATAAAAAAATATAAAAAAAAATTGAGCGAGACAACTGTAGAATGCATGGGTGAGCAACGGGACCAAGTACCTGGTTCTGGATCTGAAACTGGTCAGGACCCGGCGGGTCCAGACTTGGAACCAGTCCCATCGGGACCAGTTCTGGTTCCAGAATTTCGGAACTGGTTGGAACCAGTACCAGTTCCGGGTACCGGTTTTTGGGACCAGGTACCCGTCGGGTACCCAACAGGACCAGTTCCAAGATTCAGTTTCTGAGTTTCATACTTTAATGTGTCATTGAGTTTTATTAATAATTGTTCTTGTATTTTCGTTTTGGGTTCTAATATAATGATTTTAGGTAATTTTTAATAATATATGGTTTATTAAAGAGAGTTGTATAAAATAATATTAAGTTTTGGGGAAAAAAGAGAACAAAAAAGTCTATGAAAAAGTGGAAATGGGTACTTGGTCCCGGAACCGATACCCGGCAGTTCCAATACCAGTTCCCAGATTTCAGGATCCATGGTAACCAGTTCCAGTGCCAATTCCCAGATTTCAGGATCCGTAGTAACCAGTTTCAGTATCAGTTCCAGGTATTTTAGGCGTGTACCCACCCATGCTCACCCTATGCTGATCATGGTCTCATGGATGCAATATTGGGCCAACATTTGTATGGGCTTCTCTACTCATTGAATTGAATTGGCTAAGGAATTTGGTCCATGCCAGTGCAATTGGGCCTGAGTGCCTGACAAACTATTAGATGGGCTTGTTTAATGGGCTTGTTTAATCAACGAGTGTCGCCAAGGTCATTGGTGTTTTGTTCACAGAGCAGTTGCGGATTAGTCCACTAATTAGGCCCACTTTTCTACCTTATTGTCCCTCTACGAAGAAGGAAATATTCCCGAAGTTTCTTGTTCTTTTCTCCATTTGACTTCTTAAAATTAAAGTTTACAAACTTTAATTATTAATTTAAGGTAAAATCTCGATCAGTGACAATTTATTGACCATTAATTTAAGAAAAATTATTAAATTTTCATTAAGACTTTGCATGATAGGCTGGGTTAATCGAGTGCGAAACAATGTTATACTGTCAAAGTTTTAATGTTACTAGCCATAGCTTATAAACATACTACATCAACATCAACATCAACATCAACATCAATATCAACTTCAACATTAATATTAGCCCAGTGCCTCCATAAAAGCTCTTGTCTAGATAGGGTAAGGAAGGGTTGATTGTATGCTTATAATAAACACTACTATTGTATGAAAAATCCATTAGAAAATTGTAAAGAAAATAAATTTGAATGCACAGTGATTTGAAGTAGGCAAGGGAAAGACTGAAAGAGTAAAAGCAAAGGAAAGGCATGTGCAGATGTGGTGCCTTGAATTGGCAACGATTTAATGCACCATATCTTATATCATTGCACATCAATATGCATGAGTTCGTTCGTGGTTGGCAACTGGCAGTCATGTTTTTCTCCGCCATTTGAGCCACTAGGCAAATAAATAATGTCAATAAATTACTTCAGTTTTTTTTTTTTGAGTTATTCATATGTTTTTTTTTGGTTCACATTTAAGGCCCAAGGATATTCACTGTCGACTACAATAATTATTTTTCTGCGCTCGTGATATTGGTTAAAGATGAATGAATCCCTACCACTCAACCACACTTACTTAGTTTTGAGTTATTTATATCTATTTCTAAATTAATTGTGATCAGATATATCAGTTTACTATATGGACACCTAAAAAAAGGAATTGTGTATGCTTTACTATCTTTTATCAGAGAATTGATCACGCGACACTACTAAAACATTTACCGTAGTTTAATTAGGATCACACAAAATTTCCGTCAGTGTTGTCGAACATCGTTGACTATTTTCTTTAATTTTAATTTGATTACTTAATTAAAAATTGGACAAGTTGATGTATAATTCTATATTTAAACTAGAGGAAATACACTAATAATTTTGCTAATCATGTTCTTGTCTAGTACTAATATTTCCCATCGTTGTCATTATTGGCTTATTATCTGCTTTTTTTTTTTTTTTTTTTTTGTGACAAGCTCAACTCTGCTACTAGTTTAAATAGACTTGCCAACCAAAAATGTTATTCTGCATCATTTGATCAGAATCATATTTCATATTTTTTTTTTAAAAAAAAGGAAGCTAAGTTCGATTGCTTAATTAGTAGCTAGTCAGATCAGGTATTAGCCGAATCAAATAATGGGCGAACCAGCTCCACTATCAAAGGTAGAATTGTCAAAGAATTTAGTTCAAGTGTTAGCCCAATGAGATGACCAACAAGTACCACAGAAATTCATACACAAAGATGGTTGTTTCCCTGAAGCCATTGATGCCCCTGAGTTGTGGACTGATAATCTGCTCATTGATTTCTCTCTCCTCTCCTCGCTGTCGTCACCCGCTGGCCGGCATCAGCTGGCCAAGCTCCGATCAGCTCTCTCCCATTGGGGTTGCTTCCAGGTACTCCACCTTATAAATTTGTAACATTACCACAAGTAGAAACTATACCTGTCCTTATAAATATATACTTCTACACAGGGGCGAAGCCAGAATTTTTTGAGTAGGGGGGCCGTAGCTTATATACATAAAAAAAGGAAAAAATCATTTAGTGTTTAAAATTTTTTACTTAATATTCTGTTGTTTTTTCATACAAGCAAAACAATAATGTCTTATTCATTTGTATGAGTCGATTTTTTTTGGGAAATTCTAATTGGTGTCCTCGTGGTTTTGACTTGTCTAAATGGTGCCCAAAAGTTTGTTTGAAATCCAGCTCGTACTCCTGTATTTCAAAAGACGTTTATTCCGTGCCATTAATTTTATTTTCCGTCACATATTTTTGTTAAGTTGATGACGTGGCGGTAAAGAAACTTCTTTTTTATTGTTATTATATAGAACCACCACAAAAGACCACCATTTATGAGCCACCACAATCCAGAATCCATCACGCCCACGCTCCTTCCCATAACCACCACCACTAGAATTTCGCACCACCACCTCCACGAAACCCAGAATTCAACACTCACAGCTCCAAACTTCGACCACACCATCACCACTAGAATTTCGTACCACCACCTCCACGAAACCCAGAATTCAAACCCACAGCCCCAAACTCCGACCAGATCACCACAAAATAACACCCACCCACAGGTTTTTTATTTATTTATTTCTGTTCCATTGTGCCATCATTGGCGGACTGATCTGCCGGCTTTGCAAAATTTTTGTAATTGTTAATTTGAGGGAATTTTATAATTTAAAGCATTTTAGGCAATAAATTGAGGGAAACGATGGAGTTATTGCTGATTTGGATTTGTAATTTGTTTAAAGAATGATGGCAGGAGTTCGAATTTGGGTTTGGATTTTCGTGAGTAGGGAATGGTTGAATTCTGGGTTTGGGGTTTTCGTGAGTGCGACTGCGGGATTTTGGAGGTTTTGTGTAGTGGGAATGGTTGTTTGGATAGGGTTTGAAAATGGTGGTTGTGAGGTTTTGTGGGTCAAAGGGAGGTGACGATTCTGGTGGTGGTGGTTTGCGGGGGGCGGTGAGTGGTGTCGTGGTGGACTTGGTGGTCGGCGAGAGGGAGGTGGCAGTGGCTGGGCGAATACTGGTGGTGAGTGATAGTGGTCTGCGATATGGGTGGGTTGTGGTGGCTGAAATTGGTGTTTTCAGTTCACAAATGTGGGAGGAGAGAGATGGTGTGAGGTGGTGGATATGAGAGTGGAGGCCATTGAAGGGGAGGAGAGAGAAAATGGAGAACATAAAGAGGCCATGTCAGCAACTAACGGAAATATTTGACGGAAAACAAAAATAATGGCACAGAGTAGACGTTTCATGAGGTACAAGAGCATCTGCTGGATTACAAACAAAGTTTCGGGCACCATTTGGATAAGACAAAATCATAAGGGCACCAATTGAAATTCCCCATTTTTTTTTATATATTTAGAATGAATAAGAAAAAATTAATAGTAATTAGATTAATATTACATATAGTAGTTTGAAATTATATTCATCCACAAAATAAATCTTAACTTAGAATTGAAACAAGCTATTAAAATAACAAACTACCAAAGTCTATAAGAAATACCTTTAAAAAAAAGTGAAAAAAACAAAGGGAATTAATTCTAAAACAAGGACAGAGTGAGGGAAACGGGATTCAATCCCTGGTCGCCAGCCATTAATTGGCCTCATAAAGTTCCCTTACCACTACACCAATTCGCATCTAGCACTAAATGTATACACTTTTATTTATTTATTCCTAATTTACCAGGGGACAGAGTAAAAAAAATAAGAAAAGCTGGGCTGGCCCACGGGGGCCGGGCCTACGCCAGTCCCCCCGGCTTCGCCCCTGCTTCTACCATGCCTAATAAATATATTCCCACGACTTTCTCAAATAAACTGATGATCCTTTTACAAATATATAATTTCTCCACATTCACTAAATTGACATTCCTGAATAAAAAATCAATAAACTTTAACAATTAATTTTTAACAAAATTCATTTTGAGATTAAAAATGTAATTATTTACTCGTACTCCATTTGGTGTTACACAAAACTTACTCTATTATTTTAGAAGATGGCGAAAGTTAAAGAAAGTATATTGAAGATCAGATTGCATAATGATGAATTATGTAAACGTAGTGTATAGTCTCAAAGTGTTGCTTAATTATTTGATCTCATATTATTATCAAACACCCAATGATTAGAACGAATTGATCAGGTAATAAATCATGGGATGGAGAGCTCATTTCTTGAAGAGGTAATTGAAGCTAGTAAGCAATTCTTCGAACTTCCCTAGAAGAGAAGCTCAAGTGTTCTACAGCAAACGACATCTTTCAAGGCTATGGAACTGATTCCATTTTGCCTGCTGACAGTAATCAAACTGTCAATTGGAATGATAGATTGTTTCTTACACTTCACCCTTTGGAAGACCGCAAACTCCAATTCTGGCCACAAAAGCCCGACAAACTTCGGTATTTTATAAGTCTTATATGAGGCCGACTCGACATGAGGCCACTTCTATAATCAAGTTTAATTGACATCAGAATGACGTCATGCTTATTAGAGGTGGCCTTATATTAAGGCCGTCTCACGTCATGCTTGTCTATCTAATAGACGCGTATAATTATTATTGATATATGATTGTGACCTTGGGTCCTTGGCAGGGGACTTCTAGATGAATACACGAACTGATAAATTTCAATAATTGGGTCTTAACAAGTGAGCACACATACAAGATAAGTGAGGTTCCAACCCAAAACCAATTGGCAATGGGTGGAGTAACCCACTTCCTTACATGTATGCTCAAGACCCTTTAATCTTTCCATATAGGACATTAACCCACTTCAACACGAACAAATTGGTGAGCTTGATAGAGAGTATTTATAAGGCAATGGCCAGATCATTGGACTTAGAAGAGGATTGTTTCCTAAAATCTCAAGGAAAAGGAATGCGAATAACCGGACGACTTGGCATATACCCTCAGTGCCCTTTGTCTGATCGCGTCTTTGGGGTCAAACCACATTACGGTGGAGCAACCATGACGGTGCTCCTCCCTAAAAAAGAGGTAGAAGGCCTCCAAATCCAGAAAGATGATAAGTGGTTTAAGGTTCCACTTAATTCTGAGGCTTTATTCATCAACCTTGGTGATCTAGGAGAGGTAAGAAAATAGTGTACTACAGTTTTATATTACGGTATTACCCTTTCGTTGAAAGTTCTTCTTTCTATTTGACTTTTTGAGATCAAAGTTTATAAACTTTAACCACCTAATTAAAAATATATATAAAGATTTACAAAGCAAAAAAAATACAATTGTAAGATTTATTTTTAAAATATTTTTGAAATATCATGTTTTTATAATCTTTATAGTTATAGAATTATAATTATTCATGGTCCAATATTCGTCTTGGACACTGTAAAAAGTAAAATGAGAATGGAAAGAGTAACATTTATTAGCACTTATGTTTCGGGTCATGATTTACATGTAACTCAAGGGAGTTTTGATGGCAGGTAATGACTAATGGGGTATTCAAGAGTGTAATACATAGGGTGATTGTGAATTCTGTGAAGGATAGGATCTCTGTTGGTGCGTTTTTCACTCCGGAAAATAGTAAAGAAATTGGACCAGTGAGCGAATTGATTAGCGATCATCGGCCACAACTTTACAAGAGATTCGACATACATGAGTTTAGGCGGATATTCTTTGAAAACTCTAGGCGAGGGTCTACGACACTTGACGCATTGAAGATTTAGTGTCTTTTCTTGTCAATTCATTATTCTTGGTGTAATATACATACATTGGTTGAAAATCGGTGTAGTGATCGATACAACAGATTTCAATTGAATTAAACACGATTTACATGAGCATTCACTCTTTCAAATTCTTATACAGACAAGAACAACAGCCATCAATGAATAATTATCCAGTAGTATTCTTTAAACTAATACTCTAGCTAAGAGGCTATGATGAGCTACAAAGCGAAACAACATCTATGTGAGACTCTATTCTCAAAGAGGTAAAGTTGTGTACAATCGACCTCTCGTACTCGGCTTTGGGAGCGGAGACTCTAGGCTGATGTTAATGTTAATGAATGATGTTCCATAGATTCTCCTAATCTTACCCCATAATGGAAAGGAGTTAAAGATTGTTCTAATGTCAATTTTCACACCCTACTTAATTAATTAGAGTAATTAGTGTGTCTATATCAACTTTGTCTTTGGCCCTTTACCTAACTACAATTTGAAAAGGAAACACTGTACTCTTGCTAATATGGAAACACTCTTGCTAAATTGGACCCTTTTGTCATTTTTGAGAGCATTATTGTTTGCTTTTAGTTTCGCTATTTATATTATAATATTGCAGATTTTAGAGGCAGTCAACAATGTAAGATGTGTGCGTCATTCATCACAGTTATGAGAACCAAACGTTATGCAACTAGATTGTAATATGTAAAACAATGATGAAGAAGAAATCATTTTAACTTGTTGAATTTACTCCACTAAAATGATATATTTTTTTTCCTAGATCTGTATGTTGTTGAAATGGAACTCTCTTGTATATGTCATATATCTTATCTCGTTTACATGCATAAAAAAAAAGGGGGGCAGAATTGAAACAAGCAAGGGACACCTTTGTTGGCCTTTTGGCTATTGGTGCATTTTGTTCCAAGAATTTGCTTTAATCAATTTTCATCTCTTAATAAAAACAAAATAAGAGCAACATTAATATATCATATATGACTCTGTTTCATACTGTAATATATCTCTGGAACAATTCACTAACATTTGTTGTACTGGCAGGTGCACGTAGGCAAGGCTGGAACCCCAATAGTCTTGCAACCTCCATCAGCATCCGACCCAAATTTGGCCTGGCACTTTAGTTTACAGCAAGCACTTTCACATTCCTGAGTACATGGCCCTAAGACTGCACCACAATGGTATTCTTCCACTCCTACCACCTCCTTCTTCACCGCGACAACGTCGTCGAAGCTGCTGGCCACCATCACAACTACACAAACGTAAACACCACCAGTTGAGGCATGTAAGACAGTTATATATGGAAAGTTAAATTTTGCGACTGGAGTCTTTCATGAGGGCTCAGGGCAGAGTTCATGGGAAGCGTACTTATAAGCTCTAATAATTCATTTTTGATTTCAAATACAACAACATGAGCATTATTGTAGAGACCATTAAAATTATACTAATGGTTTACGATTATAAAATGGATCATAAAATTGTCGGCACTTCTTATTCATTGTGAAGTTGTCGATGGTCGTTGCACTTCGGATCTCGGGTCAAACGGAAACAGCCTCTCTGTGAGACTCTCACAGGGGTAAGGCTGCGTACAACCGACCTCCCTACCCTGCCTAGGCGGGAGCCTCTTTGGAGACACTGGGGTAATGTTGATGTTGATATATGTTGGTTTACGATTATAAAAAAAAAAGGCAATGTATCATAAAGTAATAGTACCTGATATGATCACAAGCATAAGACTAGCATATTTTAGTGAAAGAGTAGCCATTGTTATCTTGAGGCAAATTTAAAACAAATTGGTATGTACTTAACTTGTAAGTAAAGAGGAAAAATTTGAAGACAATTTCAGTGCTTAAGACATTTCAATTCTACATACTTAAGCCTTAATTTATAGGGTTTGATGTCATGGATCAACATAGAGAATGAGAATTTTTTTTGGTATAATATAGCAATTCAAATTTCTTGCCATTAATGTTTTCCCTATTGGTTAAGAATGAACTAACCTTTAAGTCTATTGGATTTCTACTACCCTCTACACTTTCCATAGACCAAAAAAAATTAAAAAAAGACCAATTCAAATTTCTTGCTAGAAATATATACATGATTAATGAATGTATTGTATTTTTTTTGATAATTACATGATTGATATAATTAATGTATATCAATTGATTTGAGATCACATTCATAAGTTGATTTGGTTTGTAATCATTGTAGAATTTGTTTCCCTTTTGGCGAAATCCATACAGATTGGTTTCAAATTCACATATCTACTTTTTTTTTTTAATTTTTTTTTTTGGTGCTCAAATTACAGAGATTTATTAGTGCAAGCCCACCTAATTCAAAGTGAACTCAATGCTAAGCAAGTGATAGAACACTAATGCCGACCAGACCATGGTTGCGAGTTTTGCGACTTTGCGAGTCTTGCGACATTGGGCCTGACTATCGAATAGTCTTAACAAAGCAGCTCAGGCAGATCTCTTAATGGAGGCCCACTTTTCCAACCCATTGTCATCCAATTAAGAGATCTATTTTGCTTATAATATTTTCTATAAGCGGGTGCTTGGAATTGCTCTACTTTGTACTCCGTACTACTTTTCTATAAGTCGTTTTCGATCATTCGTGCTTTGTGTTTGTTAGATTCTTGGAACTATATTAGCCTTTTATTGGTGTTACTTTGACGGGATTGCGTTGATTGTTCAGTTAGCTTGAAATGTTCAGTTCACTATTGAACATGAGGTTTTGAACATGGCATAAAAGAGGTGTCTTGGCAGCCCTTCACTCACACCCGAGAAAAAAAAACCACAAACCAAAGCAAAAACATTGATATTACAATAATGATATCAATAACCCTCAAATAAAAGATTAATCTCAAATTTCTTTTAGCTACAAACAGTAATAATTAATCGCAAATTAGAAAGTACAATCAAACTCTTTATTATACTACAACATGCAACGATGTGTCATAGTAATGCAATGCACATGCTCCCTAGTGAATTAGTGATCATGTGAGCCATAACAAAAATTAAACACTCTAAGCTGGCAACTGATTATTAAAGGCTCCTTATGCACCACAATCTACACCCTTTAGTAGGTTTGACTTTGTTGTTTGGATTTCTATCTACTCAGAAATGACATATAATAAGTAGCCCATATTTAACTTAAATGAAGCCAAAAGCCAGCTAGCTTTCATGCATCTACCCAAAATAAAGGGGATATCTTTTAATTACTTCAGAGGAGTTTCATATTTTATGGCAAGTCGAATATATGTAGGGAGTAAAATAAAGCATTCAATTTGTTTTTAAGTTGCAAGAAAACCACTTTTGACAATATGACTCGAAACCAGGTTATTGTTGAGAACGAGAACCTGAATTCGAGTGGGGAAGATGCCACTACGCTATCAATAGAATATTCAAATGACAACAAATGAAACCCCATCTTTGTCATTGCCTTGGCTACTGCGCTCTTCTTAAATAGACTCCTCAACCAGCAAAAATGTATTGTTTCATGAGTATTAACACCATTCTTATTTCAAATTTCTTTATCAAGAAGGTCAATGGCTGAACCTGCTCCAATATCAAAGGAAGAATTGTCAAAAAAGCTAGTTCAAGAAATATCCCTGCAAAGAGGTCATGACCAACAAATACCAGAGAGATATATACTCAAAGATGGTTTCCCTGAAGCCATTGATGCACCCGAGTTATGGACTGATCGTCTTCTCATCGATTTTTCTCTCCTCTCCTCGACGACACCCGTCGACAAACACGAGCTTGCCAAGCTCCGATCAGCTCTCTCCGATTGGGGTTGCTTCCAGGTATTCTCTCCTTGTCCTTCTACGCGTTACCTATAATTTGATCAATTTGTAACGCCACATAAATTAATTACCGAATAGAAAGAAAAGTCATACATAGCTAGCTATACAAAATGTTCATCTACATTTTCTTCATTTGATTGTCATAGTTGACTTTTTAGAATCACATTTAATCGTAACGTTTTCTTTTATCATGGTTTTCTGACAAAACAAAATGAATTATTTGACATTCTTAAAAGTCGTAAAAGTAGTGAAATAAAAATTCTAATTTTAAGTAGTCTATGATTCTGATCGAATTTAAATAAAAGTTATAAATAGTCTATGATCCAATTAAAATGTATCCAAATAAATGTGAAAAGTCCATTGTAACGATCATAGTGGGACAAAGAGAGTATAATTCCGATATTGTCTTAGTGACTCATTCTATATATCGATTCACGATTAGGTGATAAATCATGGGATGGAAAGCTCATTCCTAGAAGAGGTGATTCAATTGTGTAAGGAATTCTTTGCACTTCCCCTAGAAGAGAAGCTCAAGTGCTCTGCAGCAGATGATATCTTCCAAGGTTATGGAAGCGATTCCGTTTATACAGGGATTAATCAAACAGTAAATTGGAATGATCGCTTGTTTCTTACACTTTACCCTGAGGAAAACCGCAAGCTCAAGTTCTGGCCACACAAGCCTGACAAACTTAGGTAATTTGTCACCTTAAGATCGCCTCATACTCGTTTTTGTGTTTAACAAATGTGAAAATATGTAATATTGTATTTCATTACTGCAATTTCTAGCTAGCCTACTACTTCCTTGGTATATATGCACTCTCTCCGTCCTAATGTATCTGTCATATTTAATTGGACTTATTTTTCTATGTTAAACTTTGTTTATTAGTTAGATAATGATCTATAAGTCCCTGTATCATTTATCAATAGGTTTTGTGTAGAACCGTTTATGATGAGATGATTAAAAATAACGTTTTAAAATATGTAACTTCTTTTTCCGAAAAGTAACACTTTTTTTTGACATGCCGGCAAACTTAATTGGCAGGGGAGTTCTAGATGAATACTCAAAGAAATTGGCCAGCATGATGAAGAGCATTTATAAGGCAATGGCAAGGTCACTGGACCTAGAAGAGGATAGCTTCTTAAATCATCAAGGGAAACGAGTACCTATAACAGGGCGGCTCAACATGTACCCTCGTTGCCCTTGCCCTGACCGCGTCTTGGGGGTCAAACCACATTCCGATGGAGCAACCATGACGGTGCTCCTCCCTGATAAAGAGGTGGAAGGCCTTCAAGTTCAAAAGGATGATCAATGGTTCAAAGTCCCCATCATTCCTGGTGCTTTGTTCATCAACCTTGGTGATCTAGGCGAGGTAATTTATTTCATTTTCTTTAATTAATACACTTTTGCTACTACTAGTAGTTTGTGCACCAAATAACAATTCATTATACTTCCAAGAGTTTCTACACATAAAAGTTGTATACGCGGTTTTATTGTAACTTTTGGTAAGACCCAATAAGTCTTGTATGAGGCCGCCTCAAGGTGAGGCTACCTCTACATACAAGCATAACGTCGGCATGACATCATACTTGTATGAGAGAGGCCGCCTCAAAATAATTTCTTTTCTCTTATCAACTCAAGAAATTATTAAGTGATGAAACAACTAATGTGGTACTTTGTATATGATTTTATATGTGACATTTATTTGCAGGTGATAACTAATGGGGTATTTAAGAGTGCAATGCATAGAGTGGTGGCGAATTCTTTGAAAGACAGGATTTCCGTGGCTGCATTCTTCACTCCAGAAGATGGTAACGAAATTGAACCAATGAGCGAATTGATTAGTGAGCATCGGCCCCAATTATACAAGAAGTTCAACATACTTGAGTTTAGGAGGACATTTTTTGAGAACTATGCACTAGGCCGTAGGACACTTGATGCTTTAAAGATCTAGTTTATGTATCTCTTCATTTTGTTTGTATAATATAATTGCCTAGTATTTGGCAATAATTTGATTTCATTAGCTGTTGCAATTTGTATAGCTTGAAATTATGGTATCAATTCATTCATGACCTGGACATGAACAGCTGGATCTTACCTTCGATTAACTAACAATAGTGACGACAAAGAAGAAAAGTAGATTCAAATAAGACTAGCAAAGACCGAATTTCAAGGTAAATTTGGGAACATACATTGCTTTTTTTTGGTTCACGACCAAGGGTATCCACCATCGACTATTTTCCCGCGCTGACTTGTAGGCACTTCAAAGGGTGGGACAACTGGCCAAGGAATTTAAAGCTGCTCCATTCCCAAGGCGAGATTCGAACCCACATACATTGCTGTATAATAGTAGTGATCAAGGAGAAATAAGAGTAGCAAAGTAGTTCACCACATTGGAGGGATATCGACATATAACTTTCTGATCCTGACCTTGATCCTCCTGAAGGACATAGACGACTCGATCAGAAGTCGCATTGACAAATGCAAGTTTTTGATTTTCGACATCTTCCATTGCCCCTATCAAAACATTGCCATTAGATGCAACACCCACTAAAGGGCGGTTATACATAGTCACTGGCATATCCAACTCAAACCTAAACATCTTCTTCCAAGAATCCCAATTACCATACTCCTCTAACATCCACAATTCGATAAACTTTGCTTCTATCCACTTTGGAATTAGCCGACAAATACATAGATTATTTGGTTGATCTATTACTCCAATGGTTGTGTATGTGTAGGGATCCCAATAAGAATGTACAAAAGGTAGCTCCTCGAATACCTCTTTCTCCAAATCAAATTTAAGGATGGAGTATAGACGTGGATTCTTATTTAAAGGAGCGCGAGGGCACATTATCCAATGTAAGGCTTCGTTTAACATGACAGACGTAGAGATCATATCATTTCGCGTGTCAGCAAATGTCTTAGTAGCAGTACTAAGAAAATTGTTTTCCAATACTCTCCACTCATTGTTGCTCATTGTGTAGATATTTGTTTTCCAACTATACCTGTTATGGTTTTCGGTTTTCGGGCACTAGCATGACGATTTTGTAGTCATTGATGGAGGGAACAAAGCCAAACCCTAATGCCCTAGAGCATGAGGAAATTATTGGAGGGGAGGGGATTTCTCTGTATTGTTTGGTTTGTTGAGGTAACGCCCCAAATACCAAATAATATTTAGTTGTGTTTTATTTTAGTTTTGTAAAGAAATAAAATAAAACAAAAGAAAAAAAGAAAAGAAGTCAAAAGGTTGGGAAAACAAAAGGTCTTAGCCTTTTGGTTTTCTTTAGTATTGAAAGAAATAGTTGATGATTGGAAAGGCAAAAGCCTTTGATTGGCTATAAAAAGAAACGGCCGAGTGATTGAGTTTGGCAGTGAAAGGAAGCCCAAACAAAACGAAAGAAGGGAGAGCCAAGTGAGTGAGAGACAAACAAAGAGTGAGAGAAATTGAGTATTTCTCCAAAGAGGTTTGTTTCAGTTCACGGTTGATTCGGTTTGTTCGGGTGAAGGTAATCGGAGTATTCGAATCGGTCATCGACAGGTATTTGTGGGTGTATCTTTGGTTTTGTGGGAGTACCAAATTGAGTTAGAGTTTGTCAATTTGTACTAGTACCAAAGATAGATAGTCTACTTGTTGATTGATCTTGTGATTGTTGCCGATTGTACTCTTGATAATTATAGTGGATTATTGTTTAGTGCGTGGAGATCCGCACCGTGGTTTTTCCCCTAATTGAGAGGGGTTTTCCACGTAAAATTGTTTGTGTTGTTTTTTGGGTTCTTGCACTTTATTTTTCCGTTTATCTGTTGTTGTGATTGTGGGTAAATACCGTAGTTTTCCCCAACAGTGGTATCAGAGCTTTTGGTTGTAGGATCGGTGGTGGGAAAATTACTGTATTTGTTGAAGGAGTAATTATTTTGTGCAAGTAACATGTCTGGTAGTGTGCCCAAATTTGAAATCCCTTTGTTTGATGGTAAAATTAATTTTACTGTGTGGAAGAGTACGGTTGAGGATTTGTTGGTTCAACAAAATTTAGATGAGGCTTTAGATGAGACAAAGCCTAGTGAGGTGACCGATGCCCAATGGACATCGAAAAAGAAGAAAGCTGTCAGTACTATTAGATTAGCTATGGCTCCGGAGATCAAGTATAATTACTTGACTGAGACAGATCCAAAGAAGTTGTTGGATAAGCTCCAGAGTGTATATGCATCAAAGTCACTGACTAACAAGCTTTGTTTGAGATATGAGTTGTACCAGCTAAAGATGGAGCAAGGTACAGGGTTGCAGGACCACATTAACAGTTTTAACCAGCTAGTATGTCAGTTGAGAAATGCAGATGAGAAGATCTCTGATCAAGAGGAGGCATTGTTATTGTTGGCTTCACTACCTAAGTCCTACAGGCCAATTGTGCAGACATTACTTGTAGGGAGGACAGAGATTACACTAGATGAAGCAATGACAGTGTTGAGAGAAAATGATCGGATGATGTTGCAGGTTGATGGTGTATCTCCTAGTGATGGAGGAGATAGAGTACTAGCTGCGGAGGTGTCCGAGAGAGGGAGGAATCATGAGAGAAGAGGTGGTGGCCCGAGAAGTAAGTCGAAGTCGCACGCGAGAGACTTTAGTAACGTGGAGTGTTACTATTGTGGTGAGAAGGGTCATATTCAGAGTCGTTGCCCAAAGATGAGAGATGATTTGAAGAGTTTCAAGCAGCTGCAAGAGAAGATGGGCAAGACCAAAATTGATGATGATAGCGGTTCCTCTAATGTAATTATGTCTTGTGATGGTAATAAGGAGTTGTTCTTGGCTAGTGACAATGAGGGGAAGGAAAGCCAAGAGAGTTGGGTGTTGGACTCCGGCGCTTCGGTTCACATTTGTAGAGACCATGCTATGTTTGATACTTTGTGCCAAGATGGAGAGTATGGTGACATCAACATGGGGAGTGGTAAGTTGAAGGTGAAAGGGATGGGAAGCATCCGCATTGAGCTCCATGGTGGTGTGACTAGAACCTTCCACAATGTGAGGTATGTACCCGATGCTCGTGTTAACGTGATTTCGTTGGGTGAGTTGACATCGCAAGGATGTAGATACATTGGTACGGGAAGGTGGTGCAAAGTGTATCGTGGTGCTACTTTGATTGTGCAAGGAAAGAAGGCGGAGAACAACTTGTGTTATGTTGAGGGTCATTGCATAGGGAGGAGCAAGACCGTGAAGAAAAAGGTCCGTTTCTCGGACAAGGTGGAAGTATTTGGTGATTTGGGTCGAGGGAGGATTTGTTGAGGTAACGCCCCAAATACCAAATAATATTTAGTTGTGTTTTATTTTAGTTTTGTAAAGAAATAAAATAAAACAAAAGAAAAAAAGAAAAGAAGTCAAAAGGTTGGGAAAACAAAAGGTCTTAGCCTTTTGGTTTTCTTTAGTATTGAAAGAAATAGTTGATGATTGGAAAGGCAAAAGCCTTTGATTGGCTATAAAAAGAAACGGCCGAGTGATTGAGTTTGGCAGTGAAAGGAAGCCCAAACAAAACGAAAGAAGGGAGAGCCAAGTGAGTGAGAGACAAACAAAGAGTGAGAGAAATTGAGTATTTCTCCAAAGAGGTTTGTTTCAGTTCACGGTTGATTCGGTTTGTTCGGGTGAAGGTAATCGGAGTATTCGGATCGGTCATCGACAGGTATTTGTGGGTGTATCTTTGGTTTTGTGGGAGTACCAAATTGAGTTAGAGTTTGTCAATTTGTACTAGTACCAAAGATAGATAGTCTACTTGTTGATTGATCTTGTGATTGTTGCCGATTGTACTCTTGATAATTATAGTGGATTATTGTTTAGTGCGTGGAGATCCGCACCGTGGTTTTTCCCCTAATTGAGAGGGGTTTTCCACGTAAAATTGTTTGTGTTGTTTTTTGGGTTCTTGCACTTTATTTTTCCGTTTATCTGTTGTTGTGATTGTGGGTAAATACCGTAGTTTTCCCCAACATGGTTGTGGGGTTCCAAAGGTAGTTTAATTGTCTAGGCAAATTGTAAAGGCATATCAGCCCATCACATGATCCTACAGAAATGGAAAACTTATAATCATTAGATGCTAATACGCTTCCCTTGGGGTTGGTGTATTTGGCAGAATTAGCATCAAACTTCAGGGAGCAGAAAGAATTATTATCCCCATGGAAAACTAGGGTCATGGGTGGGTGACATTGCAAGTATTTAAGATTGCCATTGTTTTGACAGTAATTGAAATCTTACCAATGATTTAAATCATCGAATAGTCGTCCGTTGTTTGTTGTACCTTCTTTCATCATATTCGTCTCACGAATTCAAGTTGAACCTTGATCTTGAAGAGCTATGGGGAGGTTTAGGGTTTAGCAGTATTGCTTGAAACCCCAAGAGTTTGAAGTGATTTGGGTAGCTAATAATTATCTTAGGCCCAAACCTACGAACAAACCCACGGCAAGAAAGCTTTAGACTCACCATAAATAAACATTGCAATTCTATTGGCTACTAATACTGTAATTAATTAATAACCACCACTTATTTTGAGAATCTAACTGAATACACAGGAAGAAATAAAACAGATCATCAGCTTCAGGACGACTTGAGAATTTCTACATCCCTAAAGGTAATCCAAGCATATCGGACCTTTGTGGGACGACACACCATAACAAACAATAAAAGAAAACGATTTGTGATTTTATTTTTTTTGCTTAAATAAGGACTGTGTCCTTTTTTATTGACTAGCAATTTTCTTAATCTTCTCTCTATATATATAAAGCTGACATATTTCGTGAGTTTTAAGCCATGCCACATCATTCAATGTATTATTAGAATAATTTTTAAAAAAATAAAATTGAGAGTTTGACTTGGGATGAATAACTAGAGTTTTATAAGTGTTATAACTTAATCTTTGTCAAAAATTCAAAACAAATGTAATCTTCTACACATCTTCAAAAAAAATAGTATTTGTACCATCGTATTCGCATCGAAAAATACTTCAAAATCAGATGCATTTACAAATGTTTAATCTTCACGTATAAGATATAATTTAAAATGTATAGTATTGAAGAATAAAATAACAAGAAAAATAATAAAAAAATATATATCTTAACCCGTGCATCGCATGGGCATCATTACTACTTTTGATTTACAAGATTGAGGATGTTGGTTGGAGAAAATATGACCCTATAGTTAAATGGGCGTTTGTAATGATAAGAGGCTTAGAGATGTTACTTTACTTTAAAAGGTGTAGTAGATTATTTATTTATTTGGAGATCATGATAGATAGCATCATAATATTATGCTAGAGAAACTAATGTTTATAATTGTACATAAATCTCATATTAATATGTTTGAGATGAACAAAAAAGAAAAAGAAATTATGTGTATCTATATCTCTAGATTAGTGTGTTATAGATAGCCATGAAGATCAAGGTGAACAACCCTTGTATAATCATAAAAATAGAAACTAGAGAAAAACAAAAGAAAGCACCAACAAACTAAGAAGCCGAGTAGTATAATCAAGAAACTAGAGAAAAACAAAAGAAAGCATCAAGAAACTAAGAAGCCGAGTGTAAGGATCTCTGACATCTCTCTCTCTAAATCATAAAGATGTCGATGTCCCCAGGTTTGTCTTAATGTTTTATTTTGTTTTTTGATAAGCTTAATCATTAGAACATGCATGCATTGTTTTTGATAAATGTAACAGTACAGATGTTTGAAGAGACTAATGTTCTTGATTTAGACAGTGGAATAGTTCGTTATATGTGTATAGTATTAAAAAGGTGCATAATCTCTGTGAGACTGTGACCTTAGCTTTTATTTTAATTTAAACTATTATGAGTGTAATTCATTCAAAGGGGATTCTCAGTTAACATAAATAGAGTTACCTGTCAAAAAAAAATGTTACTAAAACTGCTAGAAACAAAATTAGTTATGCTCTAGGTGCTATCATTTGTTCTAAATCGAAAAAACTGGTTTTAGAGCCAAAATTTCACACCAAGGGCCACTTCTCCAGATTCTTGACAGAATTTGGGGACGAGCGGTACCTCGTTTCCGGAGCGTTTGGGTGTGCCGTTGAATCTAGACATAAACTGGATGGACAACTATACGCCCTAAAAAAGTAAGCATGCTAGGGGGATCTCAGCTTTGACAATATTCACAAGGAGATCACGTCAATTTCCAGAATGAATCACCCAAAAATTGTGAGGTACTACTCCTCCTGGATGGAGGATTGTGTGGAGGACACCTATGCATATACTGTTGATGAAATAAATCAACTAAGTGTAAAGCCTTGTTTCTACATACAATAAGAACTGTGTTGTAGGTTAGTACCAATTCAATAACTATTGTTACTATAACCCATTTATGTACCTGTTTGTATAAATCTAGTTTTAGATTTCATTAAGTATTTGGTTTGTTGGGAATAATGCAGTACAATATAGAAATATTTTGAGAAGCGCAAGACAGTTGATTTAAATCTTGGATGGAAAATATTCCACCAACTTGTGGATGGACTTGTTCACATCCACAAGATGATGATCCAGCATGGGGACCTTAGTACAGCCAACATTTTCTTGGACAAAGAAAACAATGTGAAGATAGGTGATTTTGGTTTAGGTGAGGACTAACTCCAGCATTGTACATTTATTAAGTTTCCCTTTTTTGCAGTTCTTCTTCTGATACTTGCTTTCTGTATGTATAAAAAATCAATATAAGTGTTGGTTGCTGTTCATTAGGGAGTTTGAATTTGGGGATGAGCGCTAACTTGGCACCAGAGCGCAACATCTCATAGACTCTTTTTATTATCTTTCATCCTTACCGCATAGTGCCGAGATAAAATGATTATTAATTAAATTTAACAAAAAGATTATATCAATAAGCTCTCCCTCAGGAAAAATCAAGCAAAGTTTATTGTGTTTTATTATGTTATGCTAGGTTATTCATACCACTTTGTCTTGAGAAAAAAGTACAATCGATGAACGTGTATTTGGAAAAAATTTCAGATTGATATGGAACTTTTTTGCTAATTATGATCTTTTGAGATGAAAAATAACTATTGAGTATCCAGTAAGGACGCTACCATTTGACTAATTCCTAGCTTCATCTTAGTGTAGTGATTCAGTGTCCGTATTCTGGAGAAGTGATACGCAAGCGTCAGTACGGGCCAACCGGAGAGGAGTACTTGTTTTTAACCCATTTTTGTGAGGGCAACCTTCTTGGTCGAGGGTTATGGCACTATTGTATTATGCAAGAATCATCTGGATGGGAAAGAATATGCGGTTAAAATGATCTACCTCAAGACAAGAGTCTAAGTTTTGAGCATGTGAGCAGGGTTAAAGCACTTGCGAAGATAGATCACCCAAATGCTGTCAGATATTACTCGAGTTGGGTGGAGAAACATGTAGTTGGGCAAGTAGAAGTACATCCTGATGGATACTTTTGAGGTTCCATTATCTCAATTCGGTGGATGGACTATATTTCATCATATCATCCTCGGGCTTGACCATATTCACATGCAAGGGCTGAGACACGGTGACCTTTCACCTTCCAACATTTTTTTAGATGTTCAAGGTCGAGTGAAAATAGGAGACTTTGACCTCGGTAAGTGTTGAATTATATGTGTTTTGATGATTGACAAACCAATGAGCTTATGCACATATGTACTAATGTCTTGTATGAGCAATGTGTTGTAGCCCAAAAGAGGTAGAACTCAATATACATGGAGTTCAAAGGTGTGCATTTGAAAACCAAAAGAATGACAACATTAAAGGATGGCTAGATGATGACAAGACCAAGGAAGTATGAAGATACAAATGAAGATCAACTGTTTGGCTTCCTAGATGTCTTGTATGTGCCTTAGATTCGGAATCATAGAAGTGGAACAATTGATTTTGGGAACAAAAATCAAAACCGAAGTTTCTGGTGCAAAGGGACCAGCGTCAGTGCCCTGTTCCCCTGCCCAGACGTGGTAAACATTTTTATTAAAAATAAAAAATTCGGTTTTAACTCAACTTTTCTTTAAAATATTTTTGTAGGCTTCTTCAATTTATTCACCAGATTTCCAGCTATAAAAACATTGATTTACAAGGCAAAATCTTGAGTGTTAAAATGGGTTAGAATAAAGCACTTTATGAGAATCTTTTTATGGAGCCTTGTGCTAACTTTATGTTGAACAAGCAATCTTCACATGTGCTTAAACTTTCTGATTTTTAAAGGCTATTTGGGTTCCCCAATGTAGCCTAAGATCACATGAAAGTTTAGCTTATGTTAAGGTTTGATTTCCAATATATTCACTTTATGCTTTTTCATAAAAAATGTCAAAAGTTTTTCCCATGAACTTTACCCAATGCAAGTATTCTCATCTGATTTCTTAGCCAAAATTTAACTCTCTAGATGTGGTCTAAGATCACATGAAAGTATCAGCATGGGTTAAGGTTTTGTTTTCAAAAGATTCACTTTATGCTTTTTCATTAGAAATGCCAAAAGTTTGTCCATAAAACTCTACCCAATGCAAAGATTCTTGGCTGGTGGTTTAGGAAATATTTGGCTCCCAAAAGTGGGCTAGATATCACATGAAAGCTTTAGCATTGTGTAAAGTTGATAATAGAGTGCTTTAACTTTTGGCTACTTTAACATAAAGTGCTTGTGGCCTCTCCTATATAAATGGGAGCTTGTGCTACTGATTTTCTAAGGAGGAATGCCCAGAGCTTCATTGAAAACCTTTCAAGCCAAAATCCTCCTTCCTTCACTTGAGTAAAAGCGCCATATATTTTCTAGTGAAGTAAAACAGTTTTCTGACCTTGTTCCAGCAGCTGTTCCCCTGTATTGTTCACTTCTCAAATCCGATTCTTTGGCACTTAGGATTTATTTGTAACCTTTCATTAGCTTTGCTAGAAGCATTCAAAGGTTAAATTGTATTATTTTCTTAGAGTGTTTTCCAAGCTAGAGTTAGCTTGTGAGTGCTTGGCAACTTGAGTGAAGTTGTAGCTTGGCAACTTGTGAGTATGTTGTTGAGTGCTTGGCAACTTGAGTGAAGTTGTGTCCTTGCCAACTTGAGGGAGTTGGGGGAGAAAGAGAGTGCTCAAAACTTGAGGGAGTTTGTGAGCCTTGCCAACTTGAGGGAGTTGTGTAAAAAGAGTGAGTTCAAAACTTGAGGGAGTTTGTGAACTTTGCGAGCTTGAGGGAGTTCGGCGGATATCCAAGTTAGAGTTAGCTTGGTGAGTGAAAATCACAAGATCGAGTGTGTGGAGTAACAAGGAGGTGAAACACATTAAAGTGAGTGAGAAGTAACTCTTTGGCCAACAAGAGCTTGTTGGTGCGTGTGTACTTAGTCTTAGGAGTATAAGCTATGTACATGAGTTTGGCTCAAATAATAAGAGAAAGTATTTGAGAAATCCCACTAAGGTGGGTCGTGGTTTTACATCCAAATTGAGCCTTGGATGGTTTCCGCGCTAAAATATCGTGTCTCCTTTACTCTATCTTTATCACGCTTCCGCACTATATTCTATCCAATAGGAACAACCAAGGGAACACCCTTCCTGTGGTTGGTCCTTTTCCATCAGAAACGAAAATTAGCCAAAAATTGGAGATCCAATTCAACCCCCCTTCTTATGTCTCATGAAATGCATTCTATCAGTAAGTACTCCTACTCCATATGTTGGTAATGCAAACACATTTTGGAAGCCATTGTTTAAATTTAAGCTTATGTTCTTTAGTCTTTCTCTTTCTTGTTTTGGGTGTGTGAAATGCTAGTGTTCCACATTGGAAAACCAAAGAAGTTTTGAAAGGTTTATAGCTAAAGGGCTTCCTTTATTTGTTTGAAGAACTACCCCCTATGGATTGGGCTAGAGTTGGGTTTCCCCATGCGCGCGCCGCCGCCGCCGTCCGTCCGGCTCAGCTCGGCTCGGTTCGCGCGTCGCGGTATGGTGTGGCCCATCTTTTTGGGCGAAGTTTATTCGAGAGTCCAGTTTTTATGAGACTCTTCGTTTGACAAAGTCCAATCCACGTTTGTTAGTTTTCGTTTGAACGCTTCAAACCTGTTTGCACGTTCCCTGATTTAACTCCTCCATTATCTCAGTGGGTTATTAAAACTGCCTCCCTTCTTATTAATAAATATCGTTCTTTTCAGCAGTTTTGATACACATAGAAATCTTCTTCTCTCCCAAAAATTTTCCTCTCTGGTTCTGAGCATATTTTTTCGAGTTCCATCTTCTGTAAACCGAGTGCACTGTTTACAGAGGCGCTGTGTAACCTTGGGGGGCGACGTCTATACTGATTTGCACCGCGATCAGGACGAATTTCGCTTCTAAGGCAGTGATCACATTCACGCCACAACTTACATTAAATTCATATTCGCCCAACATTCCACAAATATTTTTCTCCTCTTTTGTTTCAGTGACAATTATTTACCAACAATTTAGAAGCGAAATTTATTTTTATTGTCACTGATTAATTTCCTAACCACAAAATGGCTCTCTCCATCAACAGATTGATCCCTGACCTTTCCAAGATTGAACAACTAGATGGCAACAATTACAAACGCTGGTCGCAGAGGATGCTAATCTTCTTTGAACAACTTGATGTTGATTATGTTATCTTCAACGACCCTCCAAAGGCCACTGTTGCTGCTAGTTCTGTTGTTGTCACTATTTCGGATACCACTCCGGACCTGAAGAAAGACAAAGGGAAAGCTGTTGATCCAGACCAGGCACTCAAATACGAAAAGGATAACAAAACTGCTAGAGGTCAATTACTCAGTCACATGTCGAACCCTGTCTTTGATCTATTTATCAAAAACAAGTCTGCCAAATCAATATGGGACATGTTGGAGAAAAAATATGGTACTGACGATGCTGGAAAACGCAAGTATGTGACTGGAGATTGGCTTCGATTCCAGATGGTGGACAACAAACCAATCATGCCTCAAGTTCATGAGTATGAACACCTTGTTGCTGACATACTGTTAGAAGGCATGCATATGTGTGAAGTACTGCAAGCCAATGTCCTCATCGAGAAACTTCCTGACTCTTGGTCCAACTACCGCAACTCTCTCAAACACAAGAAGAGGGATGTTAAGCTTGAAGAACTGATCAGCCACATGAAGATAGAGGAAGCAAACAGGCTGAAGGATAAGGGTTCATCTGCTGTCAATGAATTTACTGTTAAGGCTAACATTGTTGAGTCTTCTGTTTCTAAATTTGACAGGTACAACAAGAACAATTCTGAAAAACCGAACCAGAAAAAATTAGGAGTCCAGAACACCAAGTTCGGAATGAAGAAAGGCTCGAAGGAGAAAGGCAAAGGCGGAGGATGCTACGTGTGCGGCAAACCAGGACACAGGGCATACCAATGCTACAACCGCGCTGATGCACCGAAAAACCCCATCAAAAAGGAGAACAACAAACCCCAAGCAAATCTGGCTGAGGAAGATGAAGTCATTGCTGCTGTTGTCTCCGAAGTAAACCTGGTCGGGAACAAAGTTGAGTGGATTGTTGACACAGGAGCAACCAAACATTTCTGCTCAAACCGAGAGATGTTCCTGGAGTTCGAAAAGGCTGCTGAAGGTGAACAGGTTTACATGGGTAACTCCAGCAGCTCGGAGGTTTTTGGTAAAGGGAAAATTTTACTTAAATTAAATTCTGGAAAAACTTTATCTTTGCAGAATGTCCTGTATGTGCCTTCTCTTCGCAGGAACCTAATCTCTGGTGCTCTCCTTAACAAGGCAGGGGTGAAGTTAGTTTTTGAAGCTGATAAATTAGTGCTAACTAGAAACGGGGACTTTGTGGGGAAGGGCTACATGTTGGGGGGACTCTTTGTTTTAGATTCTGTTGTTGAGTATGTTGTAGCTAATAAAGCTTCCTCTTCTGCTTATTTCGTTGAGTCTTATGATATTTGGCATGCTAGATTAGGTCACGTAAATTCTAGTTCTATAAAATGCATGCAGAACATGGAACTAATTCCTAATCTAGCTAATAATGGACTCGATAAATGTGAAATCTGTGTTGAGGCAAAGTATGCAAAGAAACCTTTTAAGTCTGTAACCGAAAGGAAAACTGAACTGTTAGAATTAATTCATTCGGACTTAGCAGACTTTAAGAACACAGAAAGCAGAGGTGGTAAACACTATTACGTTACTTTTGTAGATGACCATTCGAGATATACTAAAGTATATATCTTCTTCGAACTAAAGATGAGGCAGAACAAAAGTTTATGATCTTTAAAGCCGAAGTAGAAAATCAGTTAGACCGTAAGATTAAAAGACTTAGGTCCGATAGGGGTGGAGAATATGGTACAAACTTCCTTAAGGATGTATGTAAGAAAAACGGGATTATCCATGAGACGTCACCCCCTTATACTCCACAGTCAAATGGAGTAGCTGAACGGAAAAACAGAACACTTAAGGACATGATGAATGCAATGTTAATTAGTCCCGGTTTATCCAGTGAAATGTGGGGGGAAGCTATACTTTCTGCAAACCATATTCTTAATATAGTACCTCATAAAAAATTAGACAAGACCCCTTACGAACTTTGGAAGGGCTACGCGCCCAACCTTAAATACTTGAGAGTGTGGGGGTGTTTAGCTAAAGTTGGGTTACCTGACTTTAAGCGTAAAAACATTGGACCTAAGACTATTGATGCTATTTTTGTTGGATATGCTGAAAATAGTGTTGCATACAGATTTCTATGTCTTTCTGATCGTTCTATGTGTGAATCAAAAGGTGCTGAATTTTTTGAGAATGTATTTCCATTAAAGAAAACTGCTGTTTCCCATGAGAATGTGCTTGCTGGTTTTGCATCTTCTTCTGCGTCTGTGTCTCCCTCCATTGTTCCTAATACTGTAAGTGAACCTAGGAGGAGTAAAAGGCGTAGAACGGAAACAAATTTTGGTCCCGACTTTGTGACATCCCTTTTAGTAGAACTCACAGATGTTAATAAACTAGATGAACTAATTGTGTGTCTTCACATGTTAGAGGATGATCCTAAGACATATGAAGAAGTTATGAGTTCTATAGACACTAGTTTTTGGAAAGATGCTGTTAATAGTGAGATAGAGTCGATAATGTCTAATCACACTTGGGAACTAGTAGACTTGCCTAAAGGTAGTAAAGCCATTGGTTGTAAGTTGATCTTTAAGAAGAAACTTAAAACAGATGGCACTGTGGAAAGATTTAAGGCAAGACTTGTGATTAAAGGGTTCACACAAAAATTTGGTGTAGACTTCTTTTATACATACTCACCTGTAACTAAGATCGCCACTATCCGTGCTTTATTTGCTTTGGCCTCCATTCATGATTTAATTATTCATCAAATGGATGTTAAAACGGCCTTTTTAAATGGTGATTTAGAAGAAGAAATTTATATGGTGCAACCTCCAGGATTTGTAGTTCCTGGACAAGAGCAAAAAGTATGTAGGCTTAAGAAGTCTCTGTATGGTCTAAAACAAGCCCCAAAACAGTGGTTTGAAAAGTTTCATAAAACTATTCTTGATTTTGGGTTTGTAGCTAATGGGTCTGACACTTGTGTGTACTCAAAGATGTTTGGTAAAGATTGTGTGATTATTTGCCTGTATGTCGATGACATGTTATTGTTTGGTACACACATAGATGTTATAAATGAAACTAAGAGTTTTTTGTCCTCTCGTTTTGAAATGAAAGACTTAGGTGAAGTAGATGTAATTTTGGGTGTTAAGGTCATAAAACACCATAAAGGCTTCACTTTGTCTCAATCACATTACGTAGAGAAAATATTAAAAAAATTTAATAGCTTTGATGTCGTGCTAGTAAAAACTCCATATGATGCTAGCATACCTTTATGTAAAAATAAAGGAAATAGTGTATCACAACCTGAATATGCTAAAATAATTGGAAGTTTAATGTTTCTAATGAATTACACTCGACCCGATATTGCTTATGCTGTAAGTAGACTTAGTCGTTATACCCATAACCCCAATAGAGATCATTGGATTGCTCTTAGGAGACTTTTAAAATACCTAAAAGGTACCATTGATTGGGGATTACACCTTGTTGGGTATCCCGGGGTTTTAGAGGGGTATTGTGATGCTAATTGGGTAACCGATAACGACGAGGTGAGCTCCACTAGTGGATATGTATTTACATTAGGTGGTGCTGCAATATCTTGGAAGTCTGCTAAACAGACTTTTATAGCTCGATCCACTATGGAATCCGAGTTTATAGCACTTGACTTAGCGGGTCAAGAGGCTGAGTGGTTAAGAAATTTACTGACTGATGTCCCATTGTGGGGGAGACCAACTCCCCCAGTTTCTCTACTTTGTGACTCACAGTCTGCCATGTGTGTTGCCAAGAACAAAGTTTATAATGGCAAGAAAAGACACATTCGAATTAGACATGATGCTGTGAGGTTATTAATTGAGACGGGCGTACTCACTATGGAGTATGTTAGGTCCGAGAGGAACATAGCAGATCCATTAACTAAAGGACTAAGTAGAAAAGTGGTCCTAGATTCGTCGAGGGGAATGGGGCTAAAGCCTTGCTAGATGAGGAATCCGTGGTTGACACACATCTTGTTTATGCAAGAATAGTGGTCAAACGAAGCCATGGAAAGACTCATATTTGTACACTACTTCCCATTCCTATGACATATGTACATATGAGGTTGAGCCTTGAGCTCTTAATGAATTCATAGCCCTAATGTTGGGTGGTCCTATTTGAGACGGACTTGATGGATTCACCGTTGATTTGAGAGGTTGAGCATATTTAATGCTCTTAATGATTTCATAGCCCTTATTTGGGTGGTCTATGTATTGAGATAGACTTGATGAAGTCACCTACGTGAGTGTGAAGGGTTGGCCTCCTTCTATGAAAGACTATGGGCTGTCTTTCTTGAGCACTCATGAGCATTCCAAGGATACTTGGCTATTGTATGTTGCTTTTATCGCGGAACTCGTAAATTCTAAGGTGAGATATGTGTTATTAGGATTTGTTCTCAAATCGTGGAAGTTCCAGATTCGTTCACTTCCGCGATGAGGGAACTACCTAATTTTCACTATGTGTTGGTTCAATCGTAAGACACCAACATTTAAGTGTCAAACCTTTCCTATGCTCAGAACCATTGTTTTTCGTTTGCATTAGTGGGGGATTGTTGGTAATGCAAACATATTTTGGAAGCCATTGTTTAAATTTAAGCTTATGTTCTTTAGTCTTTCTCTTTCTTGTTTTGGGTGTGTGAAATGCTAGTGTCCCACATTGGAAAACCAAAGAAGTTTTGAAAGGTTTATAACTAAAGGGCTTCCTTTATTTGTTTGAAGAACTACCCCCTATGGATTGGGCTAGAGTTGGGCTTCCCCACGCGCGCGCCGCCGCCGCCGTCCGTCCGGCTCGGTTCGCGCGTCGCGGTGTGGTGTGGCCCATCTTTTTGGGCGAAGTTTATTCGAGAGTCCAGTTTTTATGAGACTCTTCGTTTGACAAAGTCCAATCCACGTTTGTTAGTTTTCGTTTGAACGCTTCAAACCTGTTTGCACGTTCCCTGATTTAACTCCTCCATTATCTCAATGGGTTATTGAAACTACCTCCCTTCTTGTTAATAAATATCGTTCTTTTCAGCAGTTTTGATACACACAGAAATCTTCTTCTCTCCCAAAAATTTTCCTCTCTGGTTCTGAGCATATTTTTCGAGTTCCATCTTCTGTAAGCCGAGTGCACTGTTTACAGAGGCGCTGTGTAACCTTGGGGGGCGACGTCTATACTGATTTGCACCGTGATCAGGACGAATTTCGCTTCTAAGACAGTGATCACATTCACGCCACAGCTTACATTAAATTCAAATTCGCCCAACATTCCACAAATATTTTTCTCCTCTTTTGTTTCAGTGACAATTATTTACCAACACCATATACTCATTTTTTAAATTGTAAGTAGAAATACTAATTTTAGTTGTTATTTTGTAGCTACCCTGGATAACAAGGGTTCCCCTTCTCCGAGTGCCCTTGTTATCCAGCTCCAGAGCTAAGGAGGGGTGATGCGTTCTTTTTAAGTGCTGATTTGTACAGCCAAGGAGTCATATTGTTTGAACTTTTGCAACCCTTTGAGTCTGAATCACAACGATATAGAGCAATGGATGCTTTTCACAAGAAGGAATTTCTGCTGTCGTTAAATGTCCTCGAGTGTCACGAAGAACTCATTTGGAGTTTGGTTGATGAAAATCCAGACTTAAGCCCAGTCTTGCGAGTATCTTGGATATGGCACCTTGGAGGCTGGTGAGCGTCACTTTTCTATTTAGTTGTTTAATATGTTTTCCACTTTGCTCACTTTTTTTTCATCTTTTTTTTTTTTTTTTCCTTGTTTTCTCAGGTCAGAGGTTGTAGATAAAGTGTTACAGTACACAAATCTTGATGCATGTAAAAACACAGCAGTGAAAGTGAGAACTTAGAAAAGAGATTACAGATATATGGTTGTGAACAGCTTCTTCAGCCTTCCATCTTTTTTGTTAGTCATGTCAAGGAGCTAGCACAAGTTCAAAAAAGAAGAAGCTAATGAACGTTAACAAATGAGCATTAACTGCGCTTTAACCGAGCTTGTTCTCTTGGTTCATTTACAAGCTTATCTCCGAGACTACACTTAGACAATCAATAACTATAAATTTTTAAATATTAGTAGTATACAAAATTGATATTGGAAAACTACAATTATAAATGAATGTAAGAATATTATTTTGATCTTATAAATCTACACATTGAAAATGAATCTAAACTAACATTACATTATAAACTTTTAATCATTTTTGATAAATTAACGGTCAAAATACTCTAAAAGGCAAATAACAAGATTTGTTTGGGACAGAGGAAATATTTTATACATAAACAAAACCTTATATTTACTGGCGTAACACCACTGATTCTCACATGTGCCACCCTATAGTACTTCAAGACACGTATGTATGTACACCTGAAATGCATCTATTGTAGTAGAGAGAGAATTGATAGTGTTCGTGTTTGGATCAGGGACAACCTACCGCTGTGAACCGCCGAACCGAACCGGGTTTCATTGAGTTGGAAATTGACGCTTCTCTTTTTCTTTGAGGTCTACTCACTAGTCTAGCCCTTGGGCAACAGCCAACAAGCTGTTTCCTTTTTCTTGGGGGGGGGGGGGGGGGGTTGTTTTGAGGGTCAAATTTCTTGTTTGGTTTTGATCTATGAATTTAATTAATCAAAATGTCTCGTATGAGTCCGTCTTAAGATATGACTCCTTCTAAAGCCAAGTCATGACGTCATACTTGTTAAAAAGGGTATCACCCTAAGGCCGCCTCATACGAGTTTATGTGTTAATAATTGATTGGTGGTGATGACTGTGATTATAGAGTTGAGGTGGTAAAGCCCATACCTTTAAGGGCCAAGAAAAACGAACTTATAACTATGCAAAGCATTCATGAGCTTCTCTTAATGAACTTTGCCACTTTGGTTGAGTTCTAGATTAATTCATGGTACAAGTAATTCTTATGCGGAACTGCTTAACGTAAATTCCAAATTACTAAACGCAAATATTTTTTTTACAATACTTCCTAATATGCCCTTTTTATTTGAAAGACAACTTTTAGACTCTCTTTTTTTTCCTTGTCAAATCACTCTATTATCTTTATCTTTCGCCCCATTTAGTTAAGACCTTCATCCTTCTTATGAGGCAGTAAATTGCCAATAGAGCTAGCGCTTACCGGCATGTTGAACAGCTTGTATTTAAAATAAACTCTTAAAGTTGAAAGCCATTCAACTTTTATTCAAAACAGAGAAATTTAGATACCGTAGAGTTTCACATTATCAATTGGTCGTTTTCCTGATTGGTAGGAGTCATAGAAGTTGGTGTAATGCTCCTACATTGAAACCTTCTTGTATAATTGAGGCCGATCAGCAGTAATGAGTTCATTCAATGGTCCAATTTCATTGCCACGGTCGCTCTCCCAGAACAAAGCTAACGAGGCCCTCGCTCTTTCTGCATTTGTCACCACTCTGTGCACCACACTCTTCAATATCCCGTTGCTCATTATCTGCATTATATTTGTCATAACCAAAAAAAGAAACATGTCAATCATCCACAAGTGTAATGCGTAAGTGCAAAAAAAAAAAGTGTATACTCATCCATGAATGTCAAAGTACTATTATACAAATGAATATCAGCAACAATATAATGTAGCACGAAACAATGATCATTAACGACCTCTACTGAATCACCAATGCTTTGTTCTGGCATGCGATCGTGGCAGTGAAGTTGCACCGCTGGATGAACCCTCAATTATATAAGAGGGTTTCACTCGAGGAGTACTATGCAAATTACTTTGATTGCTATCAATCTGAAAAGAGACCAATTGACCATTTCAGGATATGAAATCTTTAAGTGTCTGTTTTATAACTTTCGACCTTTGAAGTTTACTGTAATTTGAAATAAAAACAGCTGACACTTGCAACTAGCTGATATTGGCAATTTGTTACCTTTTAAATGCAATGTTTGTTTACATTGGCTGTATTCCTAGTTTTCGATTCCTAATATAACAGTGACACAACTCCTTGAATTGAGCTAGACTAAATTAACCTGAAAACTGCATTGTGAAGATGAAATGAACCAATTCGAGACTCTTAGATAATCTCCTCTAGATGTATCTCTATCTCCCACTATAATCAACTGGGAACCAAACCATCAACCACGGAAATCTGTGTATACGCATTAAATGCTAATAGGGTTAAACGATGTCAGTCAATTGTCCAATATTGTGATAAAAATAACCACTAAGATTATCGTTGTATAGGTTGCAACTTGGGATTATTATTACGGAAACGGATGAAACTTTGGATTATTTGTCATCAAATTTTCCTATTTAATAAGCGGCACATATTACATTTTTAGTGCCTACGGCCATCAAGCTGAACATATTGAGGTCAGGTTCACAGGGAAAAGATAAGTCTGACTAGATTCACGCTTTCCAAGTACTTATCCAAATGTGACAAATACAGATAAATAAGTGGTTTTGTCAAGCTACTTAAACAAATTTTGGATTGTGTATTCTAGTTTGTCTACATTCTACGCTTGAATCTATCAATATCCTGAACAGACAAGCCCTCTATCTTAGTGTCTTAGTTGCAGTGTACACATACATGACATAACTTCCACTGGCAAGATCATGGCTGGATCTTCCTCTGTTGCTGAGAACCGATTACAATTGGAAACTGTTCAAGAAATAATAGACATCAACAGTAAAAATATACCAAAGCAATATGTTTACAATGAGCAAGATAATTCAGCAATTATTGCTCATGTTCCTGCAGTAAATCTTCCTGTTATCGACCTTTCTCTTCTATCATCTTCTTCAGCTAGAGGAATGGAAGAGATGGAGAAACTAAAGTCTGCTCTCAGCTCATGGGGCTACTTTCAGGTATGGTTTCAGTGACTAGCTAGCACTGAAGTAGTCTGTTTAACAACTTACAGTTACATAATATCAAGTTAATCTACAGAACATGCAACCTTCACACATAATCATGTTGAAGCTTACATAATATCACAATAATCTACAGAACATGCAATCCATTTATACTGTCTAATTTCGGACCGTAAATTTTTTGAAGCTTTGAAGTATAATCATGTTGCTTCCTGAGTTCAGGCCGTAAATCATGGTATTTCAAGCTCATTCCTGGACGAAGTGCGACAAGTTATCAAGAGTTTCTTTCAACTACCAGCAGAAGAAAAGAAAAGATACTCAAGACCACTCAATGACCTTGATGGATATGGAAATGACACAATTTTCTCTGAGAACCAAATTCTTGATTGGTGTGATCGGTTGTATCTACAAGTTTTTCCCGAAGATCAGCGCAAGCTCAATGTTTGGCCTGAAAATCCACCAGCATTCAGGTATGTCTAAACAATAAAACATCGAATGGAACCTTGACAACCTCACTTACTTCGACAAAATATTTGATGAAAGGTGCAAAACTTGCAGGCAAACATTACATGAATATTCCAAACAACTAAGAGCAAATATGGAAATCATACTTGAAGCGATGGCGAGGTCACTAAATTTGGACAAGAATTGCTTCTTAGACCAATACGGCGAACAAGGAATCATGCAAGCCAGATTCAACTTCTATCCCAGTTGTCCAAGGCCAGATTTAGTTCTTGGCCTTAAACCACATGCAGATGGATCACTAATTACCATGGTCTTGCAGGACGCAGACGTAGAAGGCCTTCAATTCCTCAAGGATGATCAGTGGTTTAAAGTTCCTATCATTCCTGATGCTCTTTTAATTAATCTTGGAGACCAAGCAGAGGTAAAAGTACTTCGACTTTCCTAGTTACCTTCAAGTCATTCACATAACATGCATGATCTGTAAAATCTCAACAAAACACCTTAGAAGCTAATATCTAGAACTCACAAAGCTAGGCAAATAGCATCAACACTACATATTAGCTGTAGTTGAACACAGGCCAAATATTAGTTTCACTAACTGCATGGAACAAGGTACCTGCAGATAATGAGTAATGGCATCTTCAAGAGCCCAGTTCACAGAGTGCTCACAAATTCTGTAGCGGAGAGGATCTCATTGGCGGTATTCTGTATTCCTGACCCAGAGAAAGAGATACAACCTGCAGAGGGACTCATCGCCAGTGACAAAAAGAGACGTTACAAGCCTGTGAAAGACTATCTGAAGAACTACTTTGAGTATTTCCAGGAAGGCAAACGACTTCTTGATGCTGTCACATTATAAATTCTGAGGAGATGAAAAAGAGCAGTGTCTAAGATCAAAAAACAATAAGGAGACTGCACAAATAATAAGCATTGTACTGACTAGTGAATGTTTCGACCACATTTTCGAAATAAGTAAGTGTTTGACAGTATAATGTCAGTGACTCAGTGTGAAACTTATGCAAGACATGTATGGTTCACATCCTCACTCACAGGGTCAAAGAATGCTAGACACCTACTGTTGATATATATCCTGAGTTCTAACTTGGTTATTTATACTTTTAACATCTCCCATTTCTCCGTACACACAGAACACAAAACAGTGGTTGAGCTAAAGATTCATAATCTCACAATATATGCGACAATCTAGGGGTGTAGCCTTATCCTCAAGGCAACAATTTATTGATATTAGACAACAGTTTTTGATTGTTACGTTTATTACTTTTTGTTGTAGTGAAAACATTTCAATCTAACAGAATTACAGAAACGAATGCTTTTTTCTTCAACATTATTTCAGTCAATTGTTATAGTAAGAACAAAGACAGATGGAGTATCTCATTTAAGAATATAATTTCAGGTTGCTAAACTTTATAAAATTAGAAACATGAGTCAATGACTTGCACCCCACAGGAAAAAAAGAAAACCAAATTCAATGGTATATGAATTAATTATGAGTATAAAATTATATATAAAGTACAAAAACTTTGTGGCTGAGCAGCTTAAACGTGACCTCATTTCTGTCTTGGGTTAGGTTCCTCTCATTATCAATTTTTGTCTATATATTATCCACAAAATCACAACTCTTTAACTTGTAGCTAACTCAATAAATTTGAGAAGATTCACAAATGGCTGAATCTAGTGTTGCTTCAATTGGTAAGGGGGATTTCCCTGCAACATTTGGTGCCCAAGCAGATCACAATCAAGTACCAGAAAATTACTTGTACAAAAATGGTTACCCTCATCCAATTGATGACTCTGTTCCATACATGGATCCTCTCTTAATTGACTTCTCTCTCCTCCTCAACTCCTCTTCATCTGATCCTAAAGCAACCCAAGAACTTGACAAGTTCATATCTGCTCTCACTTCATGGGGTTGCTTCCAGGTATGTCTGATCTGATCTGACTGTCTTCCTATATATTGTTTTTCTTTTTTTTTTTTTTGTGGGAGAGGTGTGGTTTTTTTTTTTTTTTTTTTTTTTTTTTTTTTTTTTTTGAAGAAGGAGAGGTGTGGGTGTTAGTTTACTTAAATATACTTGATAAGTAACAATTAGCACTGGTTAAAAGTAACAATTAACAGTGATGTCTCAATTCGCGGCGTATGAAACAGATACAAGCAGCATCTTCTAATGAGACTTTGGGCTATGTGTCTTATTGCATCGGAAGAAGTGATTATTGTATTGGCAAAATCATTCCCCGAATTTCCTAATGAGACTATGGGCTATGTATGGAAAGGGAAAAAGTCAAGTAGCTGTTTTAGGCTTTTAGCTACATATCATTTTGTAGCTTAAAGATATAATGACTATTGAGGTATGTTTCAGGTTATAAATCATGGATTATCAAGTTCATTCCTTGATGAGTGGCAACAAGTATACAAGCAATTTGCTCTACTTCCAATGGAGGAGAAGCAAAAGAAAGCAATGCAACTAGATGACACTGCTAATGGATACTCTTATGGATTGATTGGTGATAATACGGATCAGGTTTTCGACTGGAATGAGGGGCTAAGTCTCACTGTGTACCCAGAAGATCGACGTCAACTCAAATTTTGGCCTGAGAAACCCTTTGAATTCAAGTAAATTTATTCCCTTGCAAACTTCTTTAAGCAATACTATGTGAATAATGATTACAAAGAGCATAATTAAAGAGGAAAATGATATAAACACAGAGCACATCAAGTTAGATTTTGAAAGAAATCATCACTTTTTGAATGCATTTTTCGTCAATTGCCAGTAAGAAATGTTCGAAAACTTATACGAAACAATGCTGATTAAGGGAAATCCTATCTTGAAGATTAGTAATGTATGGTACCGCCATGTCTATTGTCTCATAATCCTATGCAATTTTCATAGCGCTTCATCATCTTGAATTATTAAATCTTTTGTATATCTATGAAACTTTGTAGGAATATGCTGCATGAATATATCATGAAGTTAGCAACCATATTTGATGTCCTGTTTGAGAAGATAGTTCAATCAATGAACGTGGATTTGGAAAAAATTTCAGATCGATATGGGAAAAATAAAGAAATTAATGCGAGATTTAACTTCTACCCGCGTTGCCCTAGACCTGACCGAGTTCTTGGTCTAAAACCACATTCGGATTTTTCACCGATGACAATGATTTTGCAAGATGAACCAGGGCTCCAAGTTCAGAAAGATGGTCAATGGTTCATGGTTCCCGTTGTTCCTGGTGCTCTATTTCTCAGTATTGGTGATTCAATAGAGGTAGTTAATGAAGTAGTATTGTTTACTTGCTACATTGTTGATATTCATTTGTACTATAGTACTATGCATGATAATTCATTTTCATGTGGTATTCTCTGTTAATTGGTTATGACAAACATAATGCAGATAATGAGCAATGGGATATTCAAGAGTGTGGTGCACAGAGTGGTGACAAATGCAGAAAAACCAAGGGCCTCCTTAGCTTTGTTCTGGGACAGCGATCGTGGCGATGAAATTGCGCCATTGGATGAACTCATTACTGCTGATAGTCCTCAACTATATAAGAGGGTTTCACTCAAGGAGTACTACAATAATTTCTATGATTTCTATCAATCAGGAAAACGACCAATTGACCGTGTCAGAATCTGAAATGTTGAACTATCTGTTTTATAGCTATCAAACCTTTGAAGTTTACTGTAATTAAAATAAAAGCAGCTGCAGCTATATATCTTAAAGTGTTTGTTTACATTGGTTGTATTCCAAGTTTTCAATTCCTAATACACAGGTGCAGCTGTGCAGTGATAACAGTGACGAACTTTTTGAACTGAACTGGACTGGACTGCATATAACTGAAAACTACATGGGAAGATGAAAAGAACCAATTCTCAGACATAATCTCCTTTAGATAAATCTCTATCTCCGATTATAATCAACTGGGAACCAAACAGTGAACCACTGAAACTGTATTCTGTAGGAATTTCATTACAAAAGAAAACATTGTAAGCTAATTTACTACGCATTCGAAGACCAAATGAGAGTGATCTTAGGTTTCAGCCCACAAGAGTGGCACCTATCATCGTCATGTATGACATATACAGGCATCAGGAACAACGAGAACCATGAACCATTGACCACAAAACTAGAGGCAACACTAGCTACACAGTACCTAGTGGGCTTAACAATCCAGGCATTGCCAATCAAAGCCAGTAAAGTGTAGGCAAACTCTGCATATCTTCGAGGTAAAGAAAGTACCCTATTGCGGAATCACTGAACTTAATTAGATCAGAATAGCTTCTGCAGCCAGTGTGGTAAGCAGGGCATAATGTTTGCAAGATCCAACATTTATACTCCAATCACTACGCCCGGATAGACCAGATACTGTGTTAGGCTTTAAACCATATTTCAGTAGCTTCAATCTGCTTGAGAACGTCTTTGGGAAGCCAGTCTGTGAGCATCTCCCGTTTCCAACCAGTATTTGTGTCCCAAAGTTCATCAACTGTTGGCCTGTTGCGTCCTCAATAATCTCCACAAGGATTTCTATAACCGCAACCTCAGATAATGGTTTGTTCAGTACCTAAGTATGAATCCAAGACATGGTAGTACGTCCACTTCCCAGTTCCCACAGGCCACAGCTGCATTTACCCCTTGACATATGTAACGACCATTCTCATTTCTCAGTGATACCTCGCCATGTGCTTAGAGACATCCTGACAAGCCACGGACATATCAATATCACAGCGACCACTACAGTATTTGTAACGCAACACATGCAACTCTAAGGCGTTTGGTTCAGCGGCTAACACACTCTAGCCAAGTTTGGTTAAAAAAGCAGCATTAACTTGGCGCATAGAATGTAATCTCATACCTTGATACTAACTGTTGGGAGTCTTTTCATACACATCACAAACAAGTACGGCTAGAGAGGGTCCCCTTGAAGAACCCTTCATGAGGAACAAAACACTTCAGTAAGACTTTCATTCCAAAGCGTAGTTATTCCAAGGAATTCGCATTTCTAGCAGAGTCACGAATAAACGACCATCTTAATTTCATCAGATGCCTTTTCTAAATCAATTTTGATAGCCATCAGCCCCAATTGACCTTGCTTTCTCCTCATTGAGTGCACTATGCCACTACCTCTTGTGCTACAATGGTATGATAATATTAAGAAATATCCCAAGTAAGCGCTCACCATGTGAAAGAATTTGTCAAGAGTCCAACCAAACTTAATATGATGGCTCCAAGAGAAACTCATCTCAAGCAGTTACAAGGAAAGGCGATGTGGTCTGGCATTGGCAATCAGCGGATAGTTAAAACTGGATAATGTTAGCGGTTATTTAATAGAGGACTGTATTAATGGATTTGACTAACTTATTGCATAAGCGGATTAAACTATTAGTGCTGATGATTTGAAATATTAATTTCTTCCATTCATTAAGATCGATCCTCCCGTTGATGATAGTGAATCTCTCATTGAATTTGCTAGTTTGATAATTGCTTGGATCAATCAAATCGATAATATTGTGCAACTATATGTCACATAACTCTTTGATAAGGGGAAGTTTAATGGAAAGACTAAAAAAAATAATAAAAAAAAGTCAATAGTTGCAAGACAACTAGTCAACTACAGATAGCAAAACAATTCTAAAATTTCGAAAACTCTAGCCTCCCTCTTTTCTTTCTCCTCCTTCTCTCTAAAACTGTAACCTTTAGTAGAACATATTTTCAGGCCGGAAGGGCCGATTTAGGCCATTTCCGGCCTGTGATTGATGATTTTTATCAGGTTTAATCTTGATTTCTAGTTTTTTTTCGTTCTGAGTTAAATAAATTCTCTCCTTTTGTGGAGTTTTTAGGGATCTTCTTATCTTCCTTTCTATAGGATTCTTTTTTCGCCTATTGTGCGATTGATTTTTAGTAGAAGCAGTATGAATTTGAGGACCGGATATACACACGATCGACGGAATCATACAGAGGTTTGTGGGCAAGCGATTGCGTTACTTGTGGTGAAGATCTCCACTTCCGTGAAAGATGAAGATACATCAAAGGAAGCAGTACATGGTTACTATGCATGTTGGGAGTCGCGCCTGAGTATTCTAGTATATTGGCTTGTTAGCGGATTTTTTGTTGTTTCTATTGATTTAGTATGTTCTAGGGTTATTTTTATTGTAGATGCAGTATGACTTTTCTATGAATGAAAGTCTCCTATTCCCCTCTCAAAAAAAAAAAAAACTACAGATAGCAAAACATTTTCAATTCATCAATCATCAGTACATGAGTCTCTGCCTTGCACCCCACGAGAGAAAAAGAATATTCAAGTACTACAAAAACAAATATTCAAATTTATATTTTAGGATTAGGAACATTAGCCGGTGGGTGATTTGCATCCCACGGGAACGGCAGTCACTTTCAATGGTGTATATGAATTAATTAATATGAATAGATTTAAAGTACTAGTACAACTTTGTGGCTCAGCAGCTTGTAGTCATGAAAATATAAACACAAAATCTCATTTCCACACAAAAACGCGGTTTTTTTTATTTATTTTAAATGTATCAATCGTCTCACGTTAATACACTGATACCGTCCCATACAAGTTTTTGGCTTTTTGCCACAAATAAATTTATATTTTTTAGAACATGCATGAGCCGGTGCCTTGCACCCCACGGGACAACCAGTCAAAGGTCAATAGTCCCACAAATTAAAGTATTTTTTAAACAAAACCTTAATTTGTCTTGGGGGTTTGGGCCCCTCCATTATCAAAGTTTATCTATATATTACCCTGAGAAAACACAACTCTATACCTCAAGCATTTTGACTAGTGTTTGATCAATTTAGAGAAGTGGGTAGTGAAGATTCACAAACAAATGGCTGAATCTAGTGTTGCTTCAATAGGCAAGGAGGATTTCCCAGCAACATTTGGTGGCCAAGCAGATCAAAATCAAGTACCAGAAAATTACTTGCACAAAAATGGATACCCTCAACCAATTGATGACTCTGTTCCATACATGGATCCTCTCTTAATTGATTTCTCTCTCCTCCTTAACTCCTCTTCATCTGATCCTAAAGCAACACAAGAACTTGACAAGTTCATATCTGCTCTCACTTCATGGGGTTGCTTCCAGGTATGTCTCTCAATTCAGGACTGTAACTAAATGTACTTATCTTGCTGCTTAAAATTAAATGTTTGGCAACATTAGCTAGCTATAACAAGCTCCCTTTAATATATGTATATAAGGCATTCATATAGTAGTTCATTATTTTGAGGCATCTTTCAGCTTATAAATCATGGATTATCGAGTTCGTTCCTTGATGAGTGGCAAGAAGTATACAAGCAATATGCTGCACTTCCAATGGAGGAGAAGCAAAAGAAAGCAATGCAACTAGATGACACAGCTAATGGATACTCTTATGGTTTAATTGGTGATCATAAGGGCCAGATTCTCGACTGGAACGAAGGGTTAAGTCTCACTGCATACCCAGAAGATCGACGTCAGCTCAAATTTTGGCCTGAGAAACCCCTTGAGTTTAAGTAAATTTATTCCCTTGCAAACTTTTTTAACCAATACTATGTGTGACTGATGATTACAGAGAGAATCACTAATTATGTTTGACAATCCGTGCATAATGAAAGAGGAAAACGATAAACACAGATAATATGTTGCATGCATATGCACGAAGTTAGCAACCATATTTGATGTCCTGTTTTATTTCATGAAACTTCAGGAATATGCTGCATGAATATACCATGAAGTTAGCAACCATATTTGATGTACTGTTTGAGAAGATAGTACAATCGATGAACGTGGATGTGGAAGAAATTTCAGATCGATATGGGAAAAATAAAGAAGTTAATGCAAGATTTAACTTCTACCCACGTTGCCCTAGACCCGACCGAGTGCTTGGTCTAAAACCACATTCGGATTTTTCGCCAATGACAATGATTTTGCAAGATGAACCAGGGCTCCAAGTCCAGAAAGACGGTCAATGGTTCATGGTTCCTGTTGTTGCTGATGCTCTATTTCTCAGCATTGGTGATTCGATAGAGGTAGTTAATGAAATACTGTAGTACTGTTTAGTGCTACATTGTTGATATTCAAATGAACTATAGTACTACATACTGTGATATTCATATTTATGTGAAGTGTTCTCTGTTTTTTGGTTATGTCAAACATTATGCAGATAATGACCAATGGGATATTCAACAGTGTGGTGCACAGAGTTGTGACAAATGCAGAAAAACCAAGGGCCTCCTTAGCTTTGTTCTGGGACAGCGATCGTGGCGACGAGATTGCACCATTGGATGAACTCATTACTGCTGACAGCCCTCAAATATATAGGAGGGTTTCATTCAAGGAATACTACACAAAATTCTTTGATACCTATCAATCAGGAAAAAGACCAATTGACCATGTCAGGATCTGAAATCTTGAGATGTCTGTTTTATAACTTTCCACCTTTAAAGTTTACTGTAATTTCAATAAAAACAGTTGGCACTTGCTAGCTGATATTGGCAGTTTGTTGCCTTTTAGTTTGTTTACATTGGCTGTATTCCTAGTTTTCAATTCCTAATATGCAGTTGTAACAGTGACATAATATCCTGAATTGGACGGGACTGAATTTGACCTGAAAACTGCATTATGAAGATGAAATGAACCAACTCCAGACTCTTAGATAATCTTCTCTAGATGTATCTCTATCTCCCACTATAATCAACTGGGAACCAAACCATGAACCACCGAATCTGTAGCCATCTCATTAGAAAAGTAAAACACTCAAACAAATGAGGGTGATCTTAGGTTTCAGCCCACAAGAATGGCACAAATCATTGTCAGTCACGTATGACCTAATGTATAGAATAAAGTTCTTCCTTAGCTTGCAACTATTCATCATAACACACATAATGATGCATTGCTCGATCATTCAAAAGATTCCCAACCACATTATGCCATCCTACCCTTTGTTGTTGAGCACATAGCCAAAGGTAACACTAGCTACAGAGTACCTAGGGGGCTTAACAATCCAGGCATCTCCAATCAAAGCCAGTATAGTGTAGGCAAACTCAGCATATCGTCGAAGTAAAGAAGCTATTCTATTGCTAAATCACTGTTTTTGTATCAGAGTAGCTTCTGCAGCCAGCGTGACGAGCAGGGCATAAGGTTTCTGCCTGGGAAACCCCTTGAGTTCAAGTAAATATATTCCCTTGCATTTTAGATCGACGATAAGGTTGGAACTAATGCTTGGATTTCTGCTGATAAATCATGACACGCCAATGCTCCTGGACTATGCAATAATCTCTCCAAGTTCAGTTCTTTACTAGATTGTCTGAACATTCAATAACCAATTGGGACTGGATGAACCAACTGTGGGACCTTGGCTGTTCAGGCCAGTAGGCCTTGGCTGTGTCTCAGTGAAGCTGGGCGTATTCAGGCCTGTTGGCCGAGATGTGGCGTTATCGCTTATTGGCTTTTATGGAAGGTTCTCATCATTGGTGATTAATTAAATGAGGAGTTTGGGCCTGACGAAAGAACAGAGTTGTGCTGGGCGATTAGTGGCAGATTTCTTCATGGCCTTTTCTCTTAGTGGGTATTATGGAGATTTCCATTTTCGTTGGGTAACTAATTTACGTTGTTGTAATCCCATTTTGTAATATTCTAGAGATTACTAAAGATTGTAATTAGAAAATGTTATTGAGTACAATTAGGAAACTATGTATCAGTCCTTTGTTGGGTTAGGTTTTTAGCATTCATAATTATTTGGATTGCCTAATCTTTTGTAAGGGTCGGGCTAAGAGTCTACGTGAGGTCCATAGATAGACCAGTAAGCCCAATGCTAACGGTGTGCTCAAAGCCTCAAACCGATAAGTCACCAAGTGAGGGTGCTCATTGGAGTCACCGATGAGAGCATCCCTGTGAGAGATCTTGAGCACAGAGGATTGTTCATGGTTTTCCGGCTTCGACCCAAGTTCTGGTTTTCAATGATAACCATGTTTTCTCATACTCTCGTACCTCAAACCTAATAGAATGCAATAGTTTTGGTCCAGATTCCACTCCCCCATCAATCTTACTTGGACTCAGCTACGCATACGTACACAAGTACTCGACTCGGCCACTATCTGAAAACTATGTGTTATTTGCCTAGATGTAAGTTTCAAGTTTCCTTACCCATGTAAAAGAGAACATCTCCATATCTCCATCCTTAGAATAATAGATGCATATACAGATGTACATCTTTATCTTGCCCATCTAACAGTCAATCTCATGGATTCAAAAGTTACATATTATGTAGTTCATCCAACTATCAGTTCAGCAAACGTTCTCCAAGAAGGAAGAGCAACCAAAGATCTTACTCGCACCCCTTCATGCTCATGTATCACAGTAATAGCCATTCACTTATATCTAATATGTCATCAAGCTGAACAAAGCGCCCAAAACTATATTTGTCATATTGAGGTCAGGTTCACAGGTAAAAGATAAGTCTGACAAGGTTCACCGCTTTCCAAGTACTTATCTAAACGCGACAGATACAGATAAACAAGTGGTTTGTTGAAACCAATTCTACCTAAGCAAATCTTGGATTATGTATTCTAATCTAGTCTGTCCATTCCACGCTAGAATCAGTACCAAACAAATTCCTAATCAAAACAAAACTACCAAATAAGATTACAACATGCTCACCACCATTGCAAGAGGAAATTATAGAATACGATGTCACAGCTATCATGGCAAATGCATAAATAAACATTTATATCAGACCAAGATAGGATGAAATTATGTACTTATCTGAAAGAAAACGGTCTTGTGTACACCCATCTCATTGGAGAATTTGCTATGGCGACTGGCATCTTTTTTTGGAAAAGCTTGGACAGCTGGAGTCTTGTAGTATGGACATCAATCTTGAAAACAAAGTTCAGGACTTTATTAAAGCCTGGAATTCGAATTAGTTCTAAGTTAAAGATCTGCAGTAGTGGTGTTTTCAGAGTAAAGAAGTGTTACCAGCACAAAGCATTCTCCAAAAGCAATTTCTCACCATTCATAATCCTTAAGCTTTCGAGTGCCATGCTACCAATCTTTTTCTTGCAAAACTCCACAATTCACTACGCCTTGGCATAAACCAAGTCCACATATGCCCCCTGTCTTCAGCAGCAACTGCACAAGTTCAGAATCAGATAAAATTCTATAAAAACAAATAAATAAAAAAAACAAATCATTCCTTCACACCATAAGATTGGCTTAGAGCTATAGTTGCAGTGTGCACATGCCATAATTTCCACTGGCAAGATCATGGCTGGATCTTCCTCTGTTGCTGAGAACCGACTACAACTGAAAACTGTTCAAGAAATAGACATGACCAGTAAACATATACCAAAGCAATATGTTCAAGATAGTTCAGCAATTATTACTCATGTTCCTGCAGTGGATCTTACTGTTATCAACCTTTCTCTCCTATCATCTTCTTCAGCTAGAGGAATAGAAGAGATGGAGAAACTTCAGTCTTCTCTCAGCTCATGGGGCTACTTTCAGGTATGGTTCTAGTGACTAGCTAGCACTGAAGTAGTCAACAACTTACATAATATCACAATAATCGACAGCTTCAAACAATATCTAGTAAACACCAGCCTGAAAAAACAACAAAGATTTAATCAAATAATTTATGTCCGCAAATAACATTAACTAACCTCGTATACAGAAATTTTCAACAAAACTTAATACCTTCTAGTTATGAATGCTTAATCAAGTAAGCACACTTTACACTGCAATTACAATGTTCCAGTGTAGACATACCATAACTTCCACTGGCACATGGGGTTGCTTTCAGGTTTGTGGCTTCAATGACTAGTTAACACTGAAGTACTCATTCACCAACTTAGATAATAACAGAACAACCTAGAGAAAATCCATCCTTCATCCGTATTTTGGAAATCAAACATAGTAATCACCAAACTGGGAAACAACCATCATATATTTAAATATACAGTTGAACAATTGACTACTCTCACATGCAGAAAATTTCAGCAAAAAACTCTCTAGTAATGCATTCTCAATCAAGTAAAGACATTTTGAATGGTCAAATAAGGTTCCTCCAACCCATTTATACTGTCTAATTTCGGACTGTAAACTTTTTGAAGCTTTGAAGTAAAATCATGTTGCTTCCTGAGTTCAGGCTGTAAATCATGGTATTTCAAGCTCATTCCTGGACAAAGTGCGACAAGTTATCAAGAGTTTCTTTCAACTACCAGCAGAAGAAAAGAAAAGATATTCAAAACCAATCAACAACCTTGATGGATATGGAAATGACACAGTTTTCTCTGAGAACCAAATTCTTGATTGGTGCGATCGGTTGTTTCTACGAGTTTTTCCCGAAGATCAGCGCAAGCTCAATGTTTGGCCTGAAAATCCACCAGCATTCAGGTATGTTCACACAATAAAACATTGAATGGAACCTTGACAGCCTCACTTATTTTGACACAATATTTGACTTGATGAAGGGTGCAAGGACTAAATAATGAGTTTGAAATACCAACACTCACAGGGAAACATTACATGAATATTCCAAACAACTAAGAGCAAATTTGGAAATCATACTTGAAGCGATGGCAATGTCACTGAATTTGGACAAGAATTGCTTCTTAGACCAATATGGCGAACAAGGAATCATGCAAGCCAGATTCAACTTCTACCCCAGTTGTCCAAGGCCAGATTTAGTTCTTGGCCTTAAACCACATACAGATGGAGCATTAATTACCATGGTCTTGCAGGACACAGAAGTAGAAGGCCTTCAACTCCTCAAAGAGGATCAGTGGTTTAGGGTTCCAATCATTCCCGATGCTCTTTTAATTAATATTGGAGACCAAGCAGAGGTAAAAGTACTTCAACTTTCCTAGCTACCTTCAAGTCATCCGTATAACATGATCTGTACAATCTCTGATATATAGTACTCACAGAGCTAGGCAAATAGTATTAACACTGCATTTAAGCTGTAGTTGAACAGGCCAAATATTAGTTTCACTAATTGCATGGAACAAGGTACCTGCAGATAATGAGTAATGGCATTTTCAAGAGCCCAATTCACAGAGTGCTCACAAATTCTACAACGGAGAGGATCTCTTTGGCGGTATTCTGTGCTCCTGGCCCAGAGAAAGAGATACAACCTGCAGAGGGACTCATCACCAGTGACAAAATGAGACGTTACAAGTGTGTCAAAGACTATCTGAAGAACTACTTTGAGTATTACCAGGAAGGCAAACGACCTCTTGATGCTGTCAGATTATGACTTCTAGGGAGATGAAAAAATGTAAACAGACCACAGAGTAATGTCTAAGGTAAAAATAAAAAAAAACAATAAGGAGATTTCGCAAATAAGAATCATGGCGTAAAAAGAAGAAAATGTAAGACTAATGGCGTTCAGCAAATAAGTAATGCACTGATTCGTGGATGCTTCCCGCGCATTTCTGAGTAAGCTTACAACAGTATCATGTCAGTGACTCAGTGTGAAACTTATGCAACACATGTAGGTCACAGGGTAAAAGAATGTTAGACACCAACAGTTGATATATATCCTGAGTTCTGACTTGGATATTCATACTTTTGACATCTCCTATTTCTCCGTACACACAGGACACAAAGCAGTGGTTGAGCTAAACATTCATAATGTCATAATAGATGTCTTTCCCTTTTTTTCTTTTTTTTCGCCCATGGGAGTTCAGTCAGACAGAAAGGGACTAACTAGTTCTACTTTCAATGGCAAGTGGCAACATATCATGGCAGATCTCTTAGACGGAGTAGACAGTAGAGTAACTTGGATCAAAATTTAATCAAAAACTTAAATAAGAACTATGTCCTGTTGTTCAACAACCATGCCTAAGAATCAGAATCTTGTATACCCTGCTAAGGCTGATGCAAACTAGCAGATCTTTCTGAGCCATTAGCAATTTTAAACGAAACCCATAGAGGGGGTAAAGGTCCATTCAGAAAAGTGGCAAGCGTTCACTTGATCCAGAAAAGATGCAAGGGTTAATCGTCCATCCATTCTACCAACTTGCAGCACAGCCTGAGACGCTTTAATATCAGTCATTTCATCCCAAACAATCATCTCCTGTTCCTCGAGCTCAACAATACCGGAACCGCCTTAATCTTACTTGCCAATCTACGTCTTCACAGTGCTTGTTCAAATGCTTATCGAACCATAAAAATGAGTTGCAATCATTACTTATTATTGATAAAGAAAAAGAGGTGCAATTATTAAGCTATCCACCATACACCATATATTCCAAAAAAGATTTTTATTTTTTTTTATTTTTCGTGTGAGGACCCAAAAAACCTCAAACCTCTGATAATATAAGTCAGCCCTCTATTACCCATTATGGTCTCCATGGATCATATAACTTCCTATCTAGTATCTATGCAAATACTTACCAGTGAATGTAAAACTTACAAACAGTATAGTGAATGTCGAGACAACTAATGAATGCTACCAGTTCTATATAGGAATATGCATCAGATTCAAAATCATTGCATAACAAAGCAGGAAAGGAAAAACACATTAGTATGAGAACTGTTTTAACCCAACAAAAGATCAACTTTTATTATTCACAACGTTACATATAAATCAGTAAAAATCTGTTGCAATCTTATACAGGACTCCTAGATGAACAAAGTTCTAAATAACAACATGCTCCAAAACAAGTGAAAATAAACACAAAAACTCAAAACAAATGAACATACTAAATGTACAGGCAGGAGAGACAGAATCTTGGAATTGAGGTGATCTTGAGCTTCCCATGGGTAAAGCATCTGCCATAGAACTTTCTTTGCCTGCAAACTTAGCCCTCGTATCCTTTGTCCTTTTTACACAGATAAGCAAAACCTACAGACGGCTACAGTATGATATGGTTCCAACGATCAATTTGGAAGGAAGCACTTCAAGCTTTCAGCAACATGGCAATTGTCCATAAGCTTGAGTGCATATGACACCATTCCTCATAGTCATTCAACCACCATGGAGCACAACTTCCTCAGTTACTGTGGTAAAATAAGCATCATAGAAGTTGAAGCTCACAAAGTACCACTACAAAATTCATGTTCAGTAAGTGCATTAAAAGAATAATGCACCCACTGCGGTCAAGAGAAAAATAAACCAGTCCATTCCCTATAAACACAACAGTCAATCTCTCTCAAAATTCCCATTATTCTGAGGTGACGAAACAGAACCATTTGGAGACCCATTCAACGACACATCAGACAAAAGCTTCGTCTCCCTCTCTTTCGCAATTTGATCTTCCATCTCTGCAACCCCAAACAACTGCTTCCTTAACAAACCATGCAAATGCCCAAACAACTGTTGCTTAACCAACTCAAATGCCAAATCCAACCTCTCAAGCTGTTCCATAGCATTCTTATTATACAAAAACAACCCATAAAACAACTCGAAACTATCTTTCGACGTATTATCAACCAAATTCAACAAACTCTCATAACCTTTAGTATTAATTGGAGTATCCTCCAAATCCAATTTCTCTAAAATCCTCCCTACAAAATGAGTTATAAACTGAGTACCAGCAGCATATCTATCATGTTCAGCACACGTCATTTCCTCAACCCTACAACCTTCTCTCCTAAATACATCCAAGAAATCCTCACATCTTTTCACTCTCCTTTCATGTTTACCAATTCTAACCTTATCATATACAAAAGGTAAGCCACCCCATCCATTTTTACCAGATTCGGGTCCAAACATAGGATGAGTACATAATATATCAAAATCAGGTGGCAAAATTTGGAGAAATAAAGAGCGAGGAAATTCCTTTACCGATAATACGTCAACAAATAGCGTCGATCTTTTGAGCCGTTGTAAAGGAAGCGATTTGAGAACAGGTTCAGTTGATAAGATCGAAGTGCATAATAAAATCACTTCAGGATGTTCTTCGCACAAATCATGAGGATCAGAAAAGAACGAAACGCCGAGTTTCGAAGCTGTGCGAGAATAATCCGATCGAGAATGGGCGAGAACTGTGTGGCCTTGAGAAACTAGGGTTTTCGCGAGAAATTGACCGTAATTTCCGAACCCTACGATTGCGATCTTGAGCTTCGAGTGAGAGTTATCAATGGCGGCGAGTTTTGATTCGTAATCGTAGGGTTGAGCTGCGTCGATGTTGCGGATAGTTAGGGTTAATGTTCCGCCGAGTGATTGGCGGCGATTGGGGAAAATAGGAAGAGAGGAGAGAGAGTGAGACAGGTGAGAGTGGGAGGAGAGAGAAAGAGCCGCCTTAGAAGGTGGTACAGACGACGGCGAGGGTTTGACGGCGGTGGAGAGAGAAAACATTGTGGGGGCCACCGGTGGATCGACGAAAGTGGAGAGAGAAAGAGAGGGTGGTGATGAATCTGATGATAATACTCGGTATGATATTGGTGGACAAAGTTGTGATCTCTAGTGACTATAAAACTACAAAAAAGGAAATAAACAGTGAATTCAACAGTATTAGGAGTACTACCTAATCTGATTAAAACAACCCGACCCGCAGACATGGCCCGAACCCGCCAATCTTCATACAGGATTTGAAATGAAGGTCAAACCCGTAAATCCTGCCCGAAAGGCCCAAAGAAAAAACATTTATTTGTTCTTTTAAATTGCTTACTATAATTTTAATTTAAGTTCTTCAAAAATATAACTTTGCAAGTCTGATGTTATGATTAAGTAGATTTCGAAAAGTTGTATAAATTAAAAAAAATAAAAAATCACCTCAAATGCATATCGCGTTCAAAAGTTATGTTGAATAGCTGAAATATAGAAAATTAACGATATTGTGAAATTGGCCCAAAAAACCCGTTGATCCGCACGAAAAGGCCAGATACGGACATGAGTTTTTTATCCGAAAACCCGATGACATGGCCCAATGACAACCTCTCGTATGCAATAATCAGTATGGTATTATTTTTTTCTTTTCTGTTTTTGGCAGAACAAAGAAGTGGTTGTGAGATGAAAACGGTGGAGGAAAGAAAGTAAAGGGATTTATTTGGTGTGTTTGTTGGTTTGATTGAAGTTTGAAGTCAAGTGAATGAATTCATCAGGACATTCAGGAACTGGTAAGAAACGTGGCGCATTTAGAGTTTGAGTGACATGGCTAGCATTCAACATGATACTTGACTTGAAACTAAAAATAGGTCAATTTTGTTAGAAATCGACCATTGTAATAATAATATTAATTTTGTGACAAATGATGGGGGGTAGGTGTATATATATTGTGAATGGGGTAGGTGTGTATATATTGTGAATGGGGTAGGTGAAGTTCAAGGTGATCCAAATTCATTGTCATTGAAAATTTGACATGGAGGTAAAATTCTTTTATTTCAGTTGTTTATCATAAGACTATAGAGATTTATCAAATAAGTGAGCCAAGCTAAATATAGTTTAAATGAGTTTTCATCTGATCCGTTTAACCTATGTATTTTTTTATATATTTCTTCTCTTTCTTTTCAATTGAGACTGTCCTCCTTTTTATTTCTATGTCATAATGCGTACGACACTAATCCTCATCATTCGACGGAGCAACATTAACCAACAAACTGTTTGGGACGTTACAAAGAAAAACAGAATCATAAAATCGACAACCTTATAACCCTCAAGGGACAATAACGTGAGTATAAAGTTACATCAAGTACATTTCATATATAATATGTGATCAATAAACAAAAGTCCTATGTATTAGTCGTTGTAAATATAAATAATAATAAAATAAAGTTTCACATCGAACAGAGTTTAATGATGCTACCATGCACACGACCTTAATATATTTTTTTACTATATAAAAAGTAATATATGTTTGATAGGAGTGACTTTCTCATTAATCATTATTGTCGAATTCAAAATTAAGAGGGTTGTGAAATGCGGGACTGAATTGAAATATATTAAGCGTTTAAAAGAGTTTTTGCCTGATATTGTGATTGTCTACAGGGGTAGGAGTGCAAACAGGATAGCGGATGGTTTAACTAATTAGTAAGGGATTTATAGATTACTAGAATAGGCGATTTTGTAGCATGGTCCTCACTTCTTCTTCTTTTTTTTTTTTGGTGGAAAATGGTTAGGGATTATATTCCACCTTCCAAAGGGGGTCAATGTGACACCCTTGGCAAACAGTTACAAAAGAAGGCATACCCAGATAAGGTACCCCAAAATACAACACTGACTACAAGTAACAGGAAAAACTATCCCTCTATCAGTTGCAGCACGTGATTTTCACAATCAGCAAAATCAAAAGCACGGGTACAACCAAGAGATTTAATCTGGTTACAGATTTGAAAAAAACCACGCTCTTGTCCTTTGAAAATACGGAGGTTCCGCTCTCTCTAAACTTCGTAAATGGTAGCAAGAAGAGACGTCCGCCTAAGCCGTTGTTGGAGCGTTTTCCCTTTAGCATTTGCACAGAACCAACGTATTTCATGAGGGAGATGCCATGGTCTTCTGGTAATACGCAACCACCTCAGGATGTTGGCCAATAAAAAGCTAGAGACAGGACACCCAAAAAAGAGATTGGAGCTACTTTCACAGCTAGCTTTGCAAAATACACATCGATTGACCCACTGAAAACCATGTTGCTGGAGAACGTCAATAGTAGCTAGTTTTTTATGCACCGCTAGCCAGGCAATCATACAATGTCTAGGAAGAGCCATTCGCTTCCAAACAACTTTCTCCCATTTGACCCTCCCTCCTTTGGCCCGAAAAACATCATAAGCGAGCTTAGTAGAAAACTTACTAAAGCTTAACAATTTTTGTGCATTGTCTTTAGCATTGTCCAGACCTTCACAACACAAAACAAACTCGTCACGTAACTGAAGAAGCTTACTCCAAATCCAAGAATCAAGCTGTTTGGGTTGAACAGACCAAACGTCAGCAGCTCTGAGATAATACTTGTGAACCCATCTGCACCAAACTGTATCTACGTTTTCTAATTGGTGTTTCTGTGTGTTTTTATTTTACTATCCCCTAGCATAGGAGCTCCCCTTATTCCAAACTCTTCCTAGAAGATGGGGGACTAAGGCTCTGTTTGATTCACCTGGATAAAACTGATTTGAACTGAACTGACTTTTTGAACTTGACCGTTGATCATTTAAAATTCGTCCAAACATAGTCAATATTGGACTCATTTGAAAGTATGCTTTGAGATCTTTCCGATGACATAATTTTCATCATGAAATTATTTCGGAATAAAAAGTTATATGACTAATAAAGTTACACATAAAATGAACTGAATTGAACTGAACTGGACTGAACTGAACTGAATTTAAGTAAAATTAAGGTGAATCAAACAGAGCCTAAGATTGAAGTAATGCTTTGGATATAAGTTTGGTGTTCTTGATATCCTTCCAACTTAAGATTATTAATAAAAGAATACTATGAATTATCCAAAAATAAATAAATCCTAACACGCACATAACCTTATCATTTTTTTTTTTTTGGTTCACGACTAAGGGTATTCACTGTCGACCACAGTGATTATCCTCCGCGCTGGTTTGTAGGCACCTCAAAACGTGGGGCAGCTGGCCAAGGAATTTAAAGCTGCTTCATGCCCAAGGCGAGATTCGAACCCTCGACCTTGGTTAAATATGGATGAGTCCCTACTACTCAACGACACCTCCTTAGTTACATAACCTTATCATATACCTATATATTACTATATAGAAAGTCTAAAATATGGTAACGGATTGAAATAATGGAATATTATTACGCACAATCCACAAGAGTAATTATTTATTGCGCACTTATGAAGTTTTTTTCCTTTAGAAAGTAGTAGGGATTTATTCATTAGTTAGGAAAATAGAAATATCGTTGTTGGCCAAATTTACAATCTCCTCTGGCGTATCCTTTGGCATAAGGCATATTCCTTCCCCTTTGATGTGGAGTATTTGTTTATGTGGGTACCCTTTCATCCTTTCTTGCTCTCACGTGGGTGTGTGCTTTTAAATTTCGCATTGGGCATGGGTTAGGTTAAAGTTTATTGGCTATTGTCTCAGTGCGTATAAGTCAGTGCTTGGAATAGTTAATGTGGTCGACGATGGATATTCTTTGTAACCGAAAAATAGTTGACTAGAAGCCTCTACACTATTAGACTTTGCAATCGTCCCTAATTTCTCTCAATTATCAGTCATCCATTTTCAGTTGAAACAAGGCCTAAGTGTAAAAGAACACACCCTAAAAATTCATTAAGTCCACACTAGGCTTGGGCGACGCGTCATTTATTAAATGGGCCAGGTCGTGTTGGGTCAGCCATGTTTGTGGGTGGTCGGGTCAGGAATGGGTCGGGTCGGCTCATTTTAGTCTATTTAAAACTTAAAAAGTTTTTTTAAATACTAATAAAATATTATGTGGGTTTACCAATTTGTGATCCGATATGACCCGTTTAACTTTTAAGTGGGTCAGCCTATTTTAGATTGTTCTATCTACAATTATAAACGAGCAATTACCTATTGGACACTGTGCCCGACCGGATCGGCTACAGGTCCCTCTCCTACTTGAGTCCACACAAATGCATGGATACGAGATTGCAATAAGGCTAGGCTTGCGTTTTTTCCACGGGCAAAACGTTTTGTGGGGCTAAAGTTCTCGGAGCCGAACATGGCGTACGACTCACTGTCAATCTGTCATTAAAGCAATGGGGATTATCATTATTGGGCTCTGCTGATTGCTGAGTTCATGGACCGGAGTAGGCAAGAAAATAAAACATGGCTGGTAGTACATGTCCCTGCTATAGGTGTAAGAGTAGTGTACTACGTACAGCCAGATCAACTTTCAGATTCTATTCAAGATTTCACCGGTGATTTTAACTCTTTAGTTAGGCCCTATTCTTTTCGTCGATTCCATGCTGCATTTCGTTTCGTTCTGTTCCGTTCTGTTTCAATCCGTTCCATTCCGCGCTACATTCCGTACTTCATTTTGTCACATATATTTTTGAATTATCCGCGCCGCGCCGTTCCGTTCCTCATCATTCCGCACCATTCCGTTGAAAAGAACAGGACCTTAGTACTCTGCAAAAAGTTTGGTTTTTAAGAAAAAAAAAGATCCCACATTTACAAACGTTCTGTTTTTAATTCAGTTTGGCATTAAATAGACAACTATAACAACTAACAAGAGCTATCAAGGAAATCAGGACCTGAACTATCATGACAATTTGGTTTAAGGACCTTAACTTTGAAAGTGGAGGTATAAGGACCTCCCTTGGACGGACGTTTGATCCCGTTAGAGAAGTAATGAGCTGGCATCATTTTTCTTGAAAGACACATATACCACCAATTAAATGGGATGAAACTCTATCAACAAAAATAAAATAAAATCAAAGGGAACAAAAACGACAACCCAGAAAAGAATTGAACCAAGCAAAACCCCCATAAGAGGTCCAAATCAACAACCCAGCAAAAATCCAACAAAAAAAATGCAAAACCACGAGATCAATCACAATTTAAACCAAAAAAAACCTAAAAATTTGCTGAAAAATTAAAGTCCAAAACAGGATCACAAGGAAAGAGAGAAAATGGGGAAAATTGCCCAAATATGTAAGAGAAGGGTGTAGGTGTTATTGGGATAGGAGTGGACTTTGAGAATACCCAGATATGGTTTTTGGTGGGTGGAGTTGGAGTTTTGAGGAATTGTCATTAGATTGGGTAATGAATGTGATGTAAAGGATGGGAGGAGTGGGAGAGGATTGGTGTTGGCATTGTTGGGGGAGGAGAGAATGAGAAGCTTCTGGGTGAGTGTTGTTTTCATTTTTTTGTGCTTGGTTTTTGCGAAATGTGGTGAATTGTTTTGGCTCCTCTCTGTAATTTCAATTTTCAAGTGGGAGTTCAATTTTCTAGATAGTCTATTGTTTCTTATCTGAATTGTATACAGAATTTGAGAAATTTCAGAGCTTCAATTGAACGCTATGGCTGGAAGCAAGGAGGAGAGAGAGAGAGAAAGAATGTCACTGCACAACAGAATAATCAAATGTCCCCAGCCCAGTTGATCTTATTTTTCATTTATTTCCTGTCCAAAAATAGTGCCAGCGCATCACTAATGTAACGGGGTTAACAGACGTTTGGTTGAGGTCCTTATTCCTCCACTTTGGAAATTCAGGTCCTTATTCCAATTTTTAGTGAAAGTTCAGGTCCTTATTTGGTTGATGTCTCCAACTAACAAGGATTTAGAGTAGTTGATTGCTTTGTTTGATAAGCCAAAAAAAGTTAATTACTCTGTTTACAATTTTAGTAAATCCGAATCTTAATTATCTTTGTCACTATCCATGAATTATAAGAAACGATAATAAATCCTCTCTAATGATAATAAGGAGACTCGAACCCAGATCACTTGGAAATTCGAGTGAAAAGCTTACCATCTCGACTAACTCCTCAACCCCAATAGTAGGATAAAAATATGTTCTCCCTTAATTATTGCACTGGGAGACTGTAATTCTCACTTACTCTTAACATCTCACGTTTATAGCCAAGTCTCAAGTACTAATTAAAAGACTACTAGTAGTATTTCAACAACAATGATTGGAGAAATATCCTAAAATATACTGTTACCGATGGAATAACTAACGTGATCCGTAGTGCACTTTCACGTGAGTTTATGAGTTTTGACAGCTATCATACTCTCGTTTCCCCCTCTTCCATTATAAAAGAAGATCACCATCAATACAGAGTAATTTGCTTGATAAAAATTACAACTTGGGCTTATTCCGTTTTTTTTTTTTTTTTCTCTTGTCAAAGAGGGTGTAAGTGAATGGCGATCGACACATGTCCGCTACATTATGTTTGGACTCTCGTGTTCAATAGCCAACATATATATCAGATTAGCTGAACAACCAGCGCAAACACGACCCCTATCAACACAGCACCAACAAGGGGGCTAGTATAGTTCCTAGAAACCAGCAGACATAAGGCATAGGGGAAATGAAAACTCAAACCCATAACTTTACCTTACCAAACTACTTAGGAGTAAGTTTAGAATCACTAGACCACCACCCTTCACGATTCTTATTCCGTTTTTATTTGGTTGGGTTTAATTGTGGTCAAAAGTGAAGGGGAAAAGAAATGGATGGTGGGCTATGCAATAATGGAGTCCGATTGTGAATTTGTGATAGTGATGTAGGAAAATGCAAATTAAATGTATTCTTACAATATGTTCGTGGACAAAAGCAGAGCACATTTCCTATTTGTGTTTATTTTTCAGTCTTTGCTAAAATTTTAAAACGAAAGTCTTTGCTGGTACGTGCTGAGACACCACTCAATAAGGAAGGAAAGCAGAGACGAAACCAGAGAATCAAACAAATAGCTTCCTCATTCCTTATTTCATTGAGAAGTAGCCACGTCATTTATAAAACTTTTAAGTAAAAAGTTTCGTCTTTAAATTTCCCACGTGGGTCTAGAGAGAGTACACACATTAATATAGTCGCTAAACTACGTCTACTATAATCAATTGGTTAATTAGAATCGAGAGGTGATTGAGTGGTAGTAATTTATTCATCCTTAATTAAGGACGAGAGTTCGAATCTCGTCTTAGGTATGAAGCAGCTTTAAATTTATTGACCAGTTGTCTCACCTTTTAAGATGTCTACAAGCCAGCGCGGAGAAATAGTCACTGTGCGTGGTGGACAATGTATACCCTTAATTGTGAACCGAAAAAAGTAATCAATTAGTTAATTAAATATGTAATCGTTAATTATTGATGTGATTAGATAAGTTGGTGTAAGAAAGAAACACTTAAATATTCATTTCATTTTTTAGTTTCTTCTTCTTGTTCTTGGTCTTTCCATTGATTGGGTCGTGTCGTGTTAAGCATTAGCCAACTTTGGCTATTGGCTTTACCTTGCTTTCATGTTTGACACTTGTTTTGCCCAGGACGTCACTACCTCATCACTCTTCGCATCTTTTTAATTTCTAAATTAAATAAGAATTTGCTATAACTGTACTCCACCTTTTAATTAGGTGATTATATCATAGACTAGTTAGTCTCTTAATTGCTTTGCAAATGCAAAGATCAGGAAGTTTAACTCAAAAAGTATAAACACAAGAACGGTGGAAATAGGGAGCTAGATATGGGGCGCAACTTTACTCATCGAGACAAGTATATATATTGTATAAGACCAACTCATAATAAAATGGGGTTATTTTATATGAAATTATAATCCTTATTTTACTTAGATATAACTCTCGTCTCATAATCTAAAATTAAGAAAAGACAATTTTATATAAATTTTTATCAGTCTTTATATTCTTTCCGTAACATTCAATTACGAAGAGTTTTAGGTGTCACAACAACATTGTTTATTACAATAGAAGCTTTTCGTTTATTTTTTCGATCTTCACGTATTCCAAAACCACCCGTTTATTTTAAAGGGTATGTGATGAGAGGATAACAACTCAATGTGATATTACTATAACATCAAAATTCTTCTATATTTAGTAACACCTTTTTATTTTATTAACTTTTCATTGTGTATCTATAATATGAGAAGGTGGCATAACGACTCATCATTTCTAATTGGTTTTAGGATGAAAATCTACCGGACTTGTATACAGTCTAGTAGTTAGTCTATGGCCTTGTTTGGTAATTAGCAGATTGGGGTAAAATTAGTGGATTGGGGCCAGTCAGAGGATTTGACTAACAAATCCGCTAATTTAAGGTGTTTGTTTAATAGCGGATTCGGTTAGCAGATTGGATTGAATCTACTAATTTCAAAACCACTAAAAAAGTAACGGATTCGAGTTAGAGATTTGTAATTTATTAACGAAATGACATGATTATCCACAAGTTGGCATAAATTACAAGGGTTGTCACTATTTAAATAAAAACCTTCACATTACAAACTCTTTTTGTTCATCTGCCTTTTTATACAGTAGGTTTCTTTCTTCTTCTCCTATTATAATAATAATAATAATAATAATAATAATAATAATAATAATAATAATAATAATAATAATAATAATAATAATTTAATTAACAGCCAAATCTCATCAGCTAATTTATCAAACACATTTTTACAAATCAGCTAATACAATCCTCTGGCCAAATTAGCTAATACAATCTTCTGGTCAAATCTGCTAATACAATCCGCTATTCACTATCCGCTATCCGCTAATTGCCAAACAAGGTCATCTCTCCCATAAGAGAGGATTGGTTGAACAGTTTTATGTATCGATGCTAAGGACAGTCATGTGAAGCCGTGAAGGGGCATGTTGGTTGCTGAATCTCAAAATGAGAAGGTTAGATCTACCTCCACGTGGAATGATCGAGACTCATATGTGAAGTCGCAAGTAATTGCATTGGTACGACTCTAGAACCAGGGTCCCTTAGGTTCTTCTTTTCTTTTTCTTTATCTTTTTTCCTTTTTTTTTGGGCTCCTGCTCAAGCATTATTTTTTATTTTTTTTGTTCACGACTAAGGGTATTCACCCGACCACAGTGACTATCCCCTGCGCTGGTTTGTAGGCACTTTAAAGAGTGGGATAGCTGGCAAAAGAATTTAAACTTGCTCCATACCTAAGACGAGATTCGAACCCTCAACCTTAAATGGATAAGTCCCTATCACTCAACCACACCTCCTTGGTTTGAATTATTATTTTATTCCCCTTGATAAATACTCTCAGCCATGTACATTTGCCAAATGGTGATCTCTTTGATGCGTCTACTCCGGTCAGTGCTTTCATAAGACCGGATGGTCTGTGGGATACTAATCTGCTAACTCGTGTCGTATCCCAGGAAACCATAAATGCAATTCTTGGAATACCTATTCCCTATATTGAGGTAGCTGATAGTTATTATTGGGGTTACTCAGCAGATGGTAACTTCTTTTGCAAATCAGCTTTCTGGATAACGCAGGGAGTTAAAGATAAAATTAATATCTGTTGTGAGTTTAGCTGGATCTGGAACTTGAACATCCCTCCAAAAGTTACATTTTTTCTATGGAAATTATGTTTGGATGGCCTCCCAACAAAGAAAAGACTTAAGCAAAGTAAAATATTCATACCACAACAATGTAGTTTTTGCAATCACCATTGTGAAGATAAATTTCATCTATTTTTGATTGCAACTTTCTGCTGCAAACACTCCAAGAAGTAGAAGGCCTTTGTAATGTTAAAATCTCGATTGACGCCAATTATGTCTTTTCTTTTACAGAAAAACTAAACTACCTCAGGAGTAAACTTTCGAAATCAAACCTTAACCTCCTCATAATGACGTGGTGGATGGTTTGGTTTGTCAGGAATAAAGTAATTTTTAATGACCTAGTCACTTCTCCGTATCAAATAGTAATTCCAGTAAAATTAGTTTTATGGAATGGAAAGATCTGTCAGCAAAGGAATTGGGGTTTGATACGCAAGGTGCCTTCCCCAAAGTAAACAAGAAAAAAGAACCAAGATCAAATGTTCACTGGGAACCCCCAGACACGATTATATCAAGTTCAATTTTGATGGATCAAAAATAAATCAGTCACCAGCAGCAGCGGGCTTTGTTTTACGTAACGTAGAAGGACATGTTAAAGCACTTGGAGCTAACTCATGTGGCACAAGCTCTATTCTAATGGCAGAAGCTATTGGTCTGAGAGAAGGAGTTCGACAAGCTCGAATTAAGGGTTTCAAAAGGATAACTGTAGAAGGTGATAATTTAACAGTTATCAAAGCTCTTAGGGGGGAATGGCATATTCCTTGGGAAATTGAAAATATTCTAATTGACACAAAGAAGGATCTTCATTTTTTTGACAGGGTGGAGATGCTCCATGTCTTCAGAGAAGCAAATACTGTAGCAGATTACATGGCACACTATGGTCACTCTTGTAATACGCTAACGCTTTGGTCTTCGTCTTTTCATCAGTTCCTTACCAATCTCTTGCAAAGAGATGCTTTAGGTTCACCTATACGGTAACCTGGTTTTCTTGCCTTTTCAAAAAAAAAATAATAATAATTTGCAAAATGGTGTGATGTGGCGCATGCATTATTCGCCTCCCTAGTCCAGTCCCTGTAGAGCAATCTTTGAGATCTCATACGCCCTATTATGGGCTAGCTATGGATCTATGATAAAAGTTAGATCTTTGATACCAACATTTCACGAAGATTTTACCATTTAAGTTTCTCAACACCCGCATTTATTAACGTAGTTTTTCTGTAGTTGTTAATATATACTACGAGTACTCATTAACTAATAAGTCGTCAGTGTGAATAGTTCGACACTCTCATTTTTAAGCAAAGTTAAGGGTTTAAATCTTGTAAATGGAGAAACTACTTAGGTAGCGTTTACTTAAATGTAATGATGATTACAATGTAATCCACCATTTTATAGAGTAAATGTGGGTGGAAAAGAAAGGATGGAGCAAGAGGAGAAATATGGGATTTAGGTGTTTGATTGCATCATCAATGTAATCATCTTTACATGGCTAAAGTAGAACAATTGTGATTACAATGGATGCTATAATCAATCTAACTCTTTCCATGTTTCTCCTGATCTCTCTCCTTCTTTTTCCAACCCACATTTACTCTATCATTACATTGTAATCATTATTACATTTAAGTAAACGAGCCCTTAGTGGGATCACTTTACCCCTTTGTAGACCAACCCGATGCGAACAAGATTAGTCTTGTTTCAAAAGACTTTGGTGAACGTGTAGTTAAACCAAATATATACAGTACTATTAAACAAAATATATACAAACTTGTTTTGTCTTGTTCTCTCTTTTGTCGCATTGTTGGTTACATTACATTACATTTTCACTCCTTCACTCTTTTTTTTTTCCTCTCTAATCTCTACTAATCATCTCTTTTGCCATAGGTAACACGTTGTTTTAACAATTATTTGAAAGCTCCCCTTCCAATGCAGCCAGTGTAGGTGACTAGGACTCGACTTATGATTGGTTATTTTAATGCTTGTTTTTTGGCCTCTTTGGTTGTCAAAGTCACCGTGATGCTGAAACCTGTTCACAGAGACGTCCACAAAATCTAAGGCAGAATTCACATTTTCATTTTAATAACATTTGGGATTTGGACTTAATTGTATGCGCCATGGCTGGCCCTAATCACTGAAAGCGTCTCCGACCATGCCATTTGCATGGAAGGCATGAGGGGAGAATGTATGATCGACGGAGAAGCCCAAGGCATGCCGCTTTCAAATTTGGGCTTAGCTTACATACTCCACTAACATGGAAACTTTAGAGGCACAAAGCTCAGCCAATGAAAGTTCACCGCGTGTTCGGGTGTGTTCCTTTCCACTTACTCAGAGCATCTTCAATGTAAGGTTTTTATGGGAGGTTTGTGTGTGTGTGTGTGGGGGGGGGGAAATCTCTTGCAACAACCTTCTCTTCATAGTGATAAATCTATAAACATCAGGTTTGTACAAACCTGGTTTATAGGTTATAATGTGGCACATGCAAAAACTCTCTTAAAGATTTGTAGCATTACAAAATAAAGGTTTGTATAAATGAGGTTTTATAATTAAAGATGTTTCACCCAAGACGTGATTGGTCACTGGTAAACAAGTTACAACTTGTATATAAGGTCATGATTTCAAGCCTCTTGGGTAGGGATGTAAATGGATTCATGATCCGCGGATACCCGCTCTATCCCAACCGAATATATGGATTAAAACCCGATTAAATGGATGATGGAGCGGGTGACGGATGGATCAGATGGCGGATGGAGCGGATGATGGATGAGATTTCTCATCCGCTAACCCGATCCGCGAATCCATCCATCACCCGTTTAGATATAAAAGTGTAAAAGAATTATATAAAAAATATATCAAACCTATGTTATATTTACATCTTAGTTTAATTTTAGTTGTTTTCTAATTTGTATTGTTATTATTTAAACTATATTGTGTTATTTTTATTGTTACAAGGTAAAACAATCGTATATGAGTTGAAGTTTTGTTTGACTACTAACAATTTTATTATAGTTGTGTCTATTTATTGTTTTTAGTCCATAAACCGTTAAGCACCCGGTCCATCCATTAATCCGAGGATGACGGACGGATTGGATATAGATTGGATGGTTCGCGGATGACGGATGGAGCGGATTGATCAAATGGATTTCGCGGATGGAGCGGATGATGCTCCACCCGATCCGAATCCGATCCATTTACATCCCTACTCTTGGGGAGCACGTACACGAATTAATTCGTGGAATAATACCCCGGGCCGTGCGTTAGAAGGTGACCTTTAGCCACGGCCAAAGAGAAAGGAAGTTCTTCTTTGCCAAACTAAAAAAAGAATAATTAAAGATGTCTCAAAGATAAAAACTCCTTCAAATTTTGTAGCATTGGAGATGCTCTCCGTAATGAGTTCACTTCAGGTTCAGTAATGTGATCTACTTTTTCTCTCATATATTACTATAAATATATAGTCCTTGAAATAAAGAAGGAGAATGTATAGTGACTGGATGTCCTTGAACTAGATAGTCCTTTCAACATACATACCCCTTGAACTGAACCTGGTTGAAATAATCGATCTACAGTGATGCTATAGCGACTAGATGTGCCTTTTGCCACTTTAACTTAATAAACTTTTAATTATCAAATATATATATATATATGAACCAAAAAAAAATATTTTCATGAGAAGAATCGAATTGACATGGATATTGGACCTACCCGGCCCAATTTCTCAAGTGAGGCTGGGCCACTGGAAAGATCAGTTCTAGCCCATCCCTGGGCACCGCAAACCAAAACCGCTCTAGTAGCCCACACCCATGAGTAATGACCCACCTGATTATTACGAGTAACAATTTTCATTACGAGTAGCTGGGCTTGAGTACTTGGGCCTAACTTGGAGCATATGCTGAAGTAGGGAAGACTAAAGCCCACATGGCTTGGGTTGAGGTTGATGTCAATGGGCTTCTTATGTAGAGCGGCTGCGTCATGGGCCTGCACTAATGACCCGTCTGAACCAGAGGCAAAAGCCATCCTGGCCTCTTGGACGACATCCTCTAATTTTGTGGGTGTTCTTCATTTTGAGAAGTCTCAATCAAATGTGAGCTGTATGCCATCTGTTTGTCTTTTTAGGTCATTTTAATACAACCACACAATCGTTGGACGAGAAGGAAAACAAAGTTGGAATGACGAACTCGACCATGGGCCTAAATCCCAATGTCCATGGAAATGGGTGGGGATCTGAGAGTATTTGACAAGCTGATTTAGTGCTAATCAAGGTGGAGAACGGAGCAGGAAATCTCAATATATGAACTTTTTCTTTGAGGATATAATTTATGAACTTTGAGATCAATCTTTGTAAGCTTTGACAGTAAATTTATAAAAATTATATAGACTATGATTTTGGAGTAAATAAGAAAATTTTCTTTAAATCGTATTTTCAAACTATCATCTTCCTACCATTTTTACTCATATTAGATAACCGTGCATCATGGTCAAAGTATCACCTTAAAAACCATGTAAAAGCAAGTTGTTCCACACATAGGTAAAGCGTGAGGTTCTATCAGACCCTTGCCTCTCTGTAGAACCTGAACATATCCCAGCAAGGCAGCAATGTATACTCCTTTGTGACAAGTAAAAGCCATTAGAGAATTCATGGTCACTAGAAAATAAACCCTGAAAAGATTTCTTGTAAAATGATTACTACAGTACAGATCCCGTTCTTAAATAAGAAGGAAAAGATCAAAAACAAAAAGAAAAAAGAATAATGTTGACAATAATAACTCTTCTCCACAACACAAGACTGACCCAAATTATCATCATCATCGCCCTCTCCCGCCATTTGAATACAAAAAGGCGAAGAGGGTTTTCCCTGATCAAGCCCCACAGCCTTACCAATTTACGCCCTTCAAAAATGGATACTAATTAAAACTACAATCTGATCTGAAGGCGACAAAATGGAAGGGAATGTTCGCTCCCTCCTCCGTCCCTATGTTCGTCTTTAGAAGAGCTTGAAGAGCAAGCCACCGTGAACGGCAAAGAACGGGGCAAACACCAACGACTCAACAGCCATGAGCTTGATCAGGATGTTGAGTGATGGCCCAGAGGTGTCCTTAAGAGGGTCACCTACGGTGTCACCAATAACAGCTGCCTTGTGTGCGTCAGATCCCTTGGGGCCGAGTGTCCTTGCATGCTCAGAGTTACCGGCCTGCACAAACCCCAGCAGAAGTTTTTGAGCATAAATGACACACGACATGAGAAGTGGGTCAACAGAATACAAGGCGTTGACTTGAGTGCTTACCTCGATGTATTTCTTTGCATTGTCCCAAGCTCCACCAGTGTTGGATGCCGAGATAGCAATCTGCAATTCAAGAGAATCCATTTTTGTAGTCGGTGAAAAATACTCGGACACAGTAAGTGTATGTTGCATATATCAGTATAGATGTGCGGTCATAGCTCAAAGAGAAACAGAAATTTAAACGCATTCTTACCTGCACACCAGAGACAAGAGATCCGGCAAGAACACCAGAAAGAGTTTCCACTCCGAAAAAGGTTCCAACAATGAGCGGTGTGAGCATGACAAGAGCACCAGGGGGGATCATCTCCTTGATGGAAGCATCAGTGGATATCTTCACACAGGTAGCATAGTCAGGCTTGGCAGTCCCCTCCATCAGACCTGGGATGGTGTTGAATTGCCTGCGGACCTCTTCAACCATCTTCAGAGCTGCACTTCCCACACTCTTCATGGTCATGGCCGAGAACCAGTATGGAAGCATAGCTCCCACAAGGAGACCAATGAAGACCTTAGGGGTCAGCACATCCACAGTCGAGATAGATGCACGGCTCACAAAGGCACCAAAGAGGGCAAGAGAAACAAGAGCTGCAGAACCGATAGCGAAACCCTGAAACGGAGAATTTCTTTTTCGTTAGTACAATATTCCTAAACATTTGAAGAAAGAAACTCCTAAGGAATTATAGTAGAACTTGGAAAGGAATCTGTACAACCTTGCCAATAGCAGCGGTTGTGTTTCCAGCAGCATCAAGGGCATCAGTTCTTTCACGGATTCTGTGGCTCATGCCAGCCATCTCAGCAATGCCACCAGCATTGTCACTGATGGGGCCATAAGCATCAATAGCCAATCCAGTAGCAATGGTACTCAGCATACCAAGAGCAGCCATAGCAATACCATACATAGCCGCAAAGCTAAAACTGACAAAAATGCTGACAGCAATTGCAAAGATGGGGATAATGACTGATTTGTAGCCCAAGGCCAAGCCAAATATAACATTTGTGGCAGCTCCAGTTCGGCAAGAATCAGCAACATCTTGCACAGGGCTAAAAAGAAATATACCACATCAGACTTCAATAGAACAATAGGAAAGAAGTGACCGAGAAATGTAGTTCTCGAAACAGATACCTGTATGCATTGCTAGTGTAGTATTCAGTCACAAATCCAATGATGAGTCCAGCCCACAAGCCAACAGCAACACACAAGAACAGTTGCCTACACATTCAAAGATAATCAAACTATTAATACCAACACACCAAGATAATAAACACTACATTACGTGGAAAAAGACTGTCTACTATTCCCCCCCCCCCCATCTTTCTTCCCCTTCTGTGGCAATCCCAGAGGTACTGATGTTGCATCCTGTCACCAAAGGCAGCTGATCATAACTCATAAGGGCAGAGGACCAGGCCACTGCACTAATCACAGTTGGTGTTAAAAAAAACAAACTTGAATAAACAAGTCAGCCCACATCCTAATGTATTACCAACTCAGAAATACCGTAACGTAAAGATACCACAGCAAAACACAGTTCAGATAATACTCCAGTGCTACTAACACAATAGATTGTAACTATGAGACTATCACAAGATAAATATTTCCTCGTCTACAGAAGTCTTAAAGCTTTTTAAAGTATAACAGACAAAAACAGTGGAAGATGAGGGCTTACCAGTTCTTCACCACCTTCTGAGCTCCAAAGTCAAAGATGGTGAAAGAAGATGGAAGAGCAACCCATGAAACAAGTGCGACTCCAATAGTCATCAAAACAGTAGAGATAATTAGTTGCTTCTTTAGTGCAGGCTCAATCTCCTTAACGGCCTTGATCTCAAAGAAATCGGTTGCAAATAAGGTTGTTATCAAGCAAACAAGAATACCCACGGAGCTGACCAACAGTGGGTACAGCATTGCGGTAAATTCATGGTTGATACCAAACGAGGAAATGGATGCAACAACAAGGGCAGCGCATGATGATTCAGCATAGGAGCCAAAAAGATCAGATCCCATACCAGCAATATCCCCAACATTGTCACCAACATTGTCAGCAATAACCTATATACAAAGAAGAAGACATAACATAAGTGTTTGACGGAAAAAATCACGACATATTATCCAACTAAAATAACATCAACTATCCCGCTGAAAAGAGATCTTACAGCTGGATTTCTGGGGTCATCTTCAGGGATGTTCCTTTCAACTTTACCGACAAGATCAGCACCAACATCAGCAGCTTTGGTGTAAATACCTCCACCAACTCTACCAAAGAGGGCCATGGAAGATCCTCCAAGACCATATCCAGTGATGGACTCAAAAAGACCTCCCCAATCCTCACCGTAGTATAGCTTGAAGAGGTTGATGGTGATGAAAAGCACCAACAGACCATTTGCAGCAAGAAGGAAGCCCATGACGGCTCCAGACCTGAATGCTACGATGAAAGCCTTACCAACACCCTTTCTAGCCTCTAGGGTTGTCCGGGCATTTGCATATGTGGCAATCTTCATACCAAGGAAACCAGAAACGATAGAAGTCACTGAGCCAAGCAAGAAGGCCACTGTGCTGAAGACAGCAGTGGCAAGAGCTGGCTTGCAAGTCTTGGTTTTGTCATATGTGCAAGCCTGGCTACTTGTACTGAAGCCCTCCACTGACCCGAGGAAAAGGAAGATCAACACGGCAAACGCAACCATGAAGATTCCAACATACTGATACATAGTTAAAAGGAAGGAAGTTGATCCTGTAACAAAACGTCAAGCCAATTAAGATTATATACTGTACCAATTTTTTAGCAGGAATTAACATGGTGGTGCAGAATTATGAGTCTACTAAGATTCTGCTTCAAAATCTATTACTTAATACTCCAATAGCACACAATACATTTCTTTTTCAATGACCCACCAGAAAGCAACTCATAAATGGACCTTTATCTTCAAGATGGGTGGTCTCCAAATCTCAAAGCAAGAGTCTAACACTGAATAAATACGTGAGAGAATCTTGGGAGGTTAGCAATTGTCACAAATTATTTTATGCCTCCCTCTGATAAAGCAAAAGTTATGACAACAGGGCAAGCTGGCAAGTGTCATTTAATGAGACAAAAGCATGGTCACTAAAATGCCAATAAAGGAAAATGCATACAAGATTACAAGATATAGAACATGACCATTGACCTAGCTTATAGTCAAATTCCAGAGTTCTTCAAGTTTCAGAAAAATACAACAAGAAACAAGCTTTACCACAAGGATAAATGAATATGATTACTTAAGGCGACATCTTTATTATCTCACATTTCCATATGCTTCTGTACATACAGTAGTCAATAGCTGAGAGAGTATCTCATCAGAAATTGTCTACAAAGCAGCTTCAAAGGTCTGGCACCTAAACTAAACTAACCAAATCAGGCATTTCTCCACCAGGAACTAAAATGATTCCAGTGTCATTTGGCTATATCTTACAAATGAGAAATTATCAACCACATACGAAGTAATAAATAGGAATTCATCTATCAAACTAACAGGACACGTAACTCGAAACAAAATGTACTGGTTTGCAATGAGGAAGACAACTAAAAAGCTCTAGATTATTTTAGACCAAATAGGATGTCATAGATTTAAAAGTACACATACATATTACATATACATATGAAACTTGGTTTGTTTCACAAACAAAATGACCTTGCAAAGTTTTACCAAAACAAATTTTAGTTATGACAAGAATAATGAAAGCCAACTATGTGATAGTCCACTAACTAAAAGTTACAGAAAACAGAGTACAGAAAGGTAAATTGGTGAACAACATTTCAAGCGCAAGAGAGAATTCGGACACCATCATGACGTGAAGAGTTAAAATCTAAGGTCCAAAGGGAATCTGATTATGTGAGGTCCGTACCCCCCCCCCCACATGTTCCAATTCTTTGGTAGTTCTGGTTTTAATTGGAGGGGGGATTCAGCAAAACCAATCATCCTCCCTTGTTCATACAATTAGAAAATGTTCAGATATAGATGGGTTTAGCTTCTATACTTTAATGGTAAAATCAAAGAGAAGGAGGCATAGTCTATGTATGTGTTTTGGTCAATAGCTCCCCTTCATCCACTGGGTCAGGGTTGGATCAAGTACATAAATACTCATCGCCTTTAAATTAATGTCTATTGTCCTTGTAGAAATGCAGCTCCAAGCAAGTACATTATTAAGATAACTATTTATGCATATAAAGATTCGCCTAGGGGAAAATGATATTAATAACAAATAAAAATAATTGATCCTTAGTCAAGCACCAAGTCCACTGTCCCCTATGTTCCAGTGATGGCGCTCAAGGCAAGATCACAAGCAGCATACTCGACTCGACAATATAATAGTCGTAAACAGGTAAATGCCAGTTCACAACTTGCACTTTTAGAAAAACAAAACAACATTGCATCGGCAATACCATATGGAGCACACAATTATTTATTTACTAATCAAACAAAGCTAGCAGAAAAACTTGAACTGCAAATCTGCACATCATGTGCCACACATTAAATTAATAATATAATTAAACATCAGATCTAAAAATGAAAACTCCTAGTATTTGACAAAATCATATCACTTGGCAGCAATCTCACAGCTCACCCACATTCGTGGGCACTGGGCCCAAAATGAACCTATATTATTTCCATTCTGCATAACACCGTCATCAGTGTTATGCCAACACAAGCAATTCCAGCAGAGCGGCCCAAAAAGTTACTGATCTTTTATAAATTCAACGTTATGATAAAAAGGCTTATGCGAAAACAAATTGAGCTTTTTATATCTGAAAAATGCAATTAGAATCAAATGTCGAATATAGAGCAACGAGAATCCAAGTATGACAATGAAACAAAGAGAAACATCAGAAGTTAAGCTTGGCCAAAAACATTTAGAATTTGAATCTAGAATGTAAAAAGATTAAAGATGAAAACTCGAGCAAAATAAATGTACATAAGTGAGACTTTCATTCAACTTCAGAGGCATAGTGCTATTCCAGTCTTTAACCAACAAAATCCAGTCATAAAAGCTTTTTTTTTAAAAAAACAAAAAAAAAACTTTTAGAGTAAAGATCCAAAATAAAGAGCAGAGCTTTTGAGGTAAACACAGAACACCATCAATCAAAGTTCAAAACTTGGAACACATCAAGTGAAGATTCAAGTTAAAAACCTTTTCCCTCCGTTTCAAATACAGACATACATCAGAACATTCAAGAGCCACCAACAATTGGGACGGAAAAATGACAAGTGAAACAAACATCAGTCCACATCAACTCAATTGAAAATAAAATTAAAGTCTTACACCACAAAATCACCAAAGACTCTATCCATACCATGATAACAGCTCAATGCATCAATCAGCAACAATATCACCAAAACAAAACAAAAAAAAAAAAAAGTGAAAATAAAAAAGATTTGAATGCTAAAAGGAAACAAATTTCATACTAGAGAAAACTCTTTGAAATTCTAATCTTATTTAGCATTCTTGACATTTCCACAAATTCCAATCTAATCAAATCATCAACGTAAAATAAAAATAAATAAATAAAAACTCTCAAGTCACTCCTATACACATAATTTATTTTATTTTTTAAAAAGCTCACATATTTTTTCTTAAATCTTGGAGCACTATTATTGCATATCAAAGCTTTATCCTTTTAATAATCAAACCGATACGAACTACCAGTGCAAGATTCTAACTTTCTAAACAACCATAAAATCCACATCAGTTAGATCAAATCAATTCAATCCCAAAATCAAACCTTAGCTAATCTTAAACAAAAAAATCCAAAACAAACAAATAAAAAGGAAACGAATTAGTGCCACGAAAATTTCTACCTTCATATATCCACACACAAAAAACAACCAAATCCACAGAAATTAGGTCAATCGAATCCAATTAAAACAAAATCAAAACATAAACAAAGCTAAAACAAATAAAAATGAAAGATTCAAAATCAAATAAAAAAGACTACCTTCAGAAATAGCGAGTTGAATCTCGGCACACTTGGTGACAACAGAGTGGTCATTAAGACCTTCTTCTTCTTCAATAAGACTATCAGCAATTCCGCCATTTTTGTTATTACTGCCATTGCTATCAGAAGGTGAGACCTTAACCTGAGAAACAAGGAACCACTGGAGGAGAGAGAATGCGATTCCGACGACTGCACACGCCGGAATCAATATCTCCGTCCCTAGATCTGGCAAAAGCGTCATTGTTAAAATAAAAAAAGAAAAAGAAAAAAAAGAGAAAGAGGGTTAGGGGAAAAAGAGACAAAGGGTGAGGTGTTGATATAGAAGTTGAAGAGATGAGATAGATAACCCCGAGAGACAGGGAGGGCCGGATAATATATAGGGGATACAGATTACAATTTACAATCAGCCGACGGTCTTTGTTTTCTTGTGCTGGGTACGGTAAATATTGCTTTATTTTAACCAAAAAAAATTAAAATATTACAATAAATAAAATAAAAATGTGACTAATTTTGTTGGCGGAGAAAATCAACTTGTTTTTCTTTTTTTTTTGTTTTTTTTTTTTTTGCAAGAGGGAGAAAATCAACTTGTTAATAGCAGTGCTAGTTGAGATTGTTTTCCAAAATTGTTATTATAAGTTTTAATGAGTTCCAACTTTGATATTGATTAAGAAAAAAAAAAAAGCTTTATGATTAGTTGTTGAGTTGACGGTCAACGGTATTTATCCGTTTTGACAAAAGTATTTAAATGTTGAAATTTATAATTTTCATTAAGGGTTAAGTACATGAATTGTAGCTTTTTGATATATACTATTCTGACTAATAAGTTGTGTGCTTGGTATAATATACAAAAATATGGATAAAGTTTGAAGTTGTTAATTTTGTACAATTTGTAAATCAAACTTGTGACATTTGGTATTCTCTTAAAAAGCATATCAAAAGTCATTTAAAATAATTCTTTTTATTTTATTTGTAAGATAATATATGGACTGGTTCAATTAGTATATTTAAAGGTGTTACTTGCTTAAACCAAGAGTAGCACATATGACGAGTAAGAGCTATAGTCCATTAACTCCATACAAAAAGCTGGCAAATTAAATATGACATTTGTAACTAGATTGCATCATATTCATAAGCATCCCATAGTAGAAAGTTTGGTCTTATCCATGTTTACAAGTTTCATTGATGTTGTTTGTCTAATTAGATCAAAATGTAAAACCCGATCTTATCTATTCGTTCTCCATAAACTTTTACATTTTTCTTCCCTTTGTGCTAAGATAATTTTGAAGTTAATGGATGACGTGAAAGTTGAGAAAGACATAAATAGTCAATGTAAATTCTGAAATCTTTTGAACTTCATCTTGCTTGAAAACATATATACTTAAGTTTTCTATTTCACAGTTTTTTCTCTCATAAACAAAAAGAAACTTAAGTTTTCTATTTCACAGTTTTTTCTCTCATAAACAAAAAGAAAAGTACAAGTGAATAACGCTCAAAGTACTTTCCGCTAAGTCATATTTGAACTCTCGTGTTTAAGAACGTACATAGAGTCTAAACAATCAACACACACATTGATCCCATCAACAAGCCGAAAGTTATAGTGTGTTAGGGACGGAGGAATCGAACCACTTTTCTTATGTTGACTTACCTTACTACAGAAAATAAAATAAAAAAAAAACTTTACATCACCTTACCAAACCACCTAAGACTCTAAGAGTGAGTTTAAACTAACTGATCACCATCCTTAATGATCACTTAACATTTAACTAGGAAATAACGTTCTAAAAAAATATTCAGAAAATGAAATGATCACCTCAAACTAGGGCTGTTCATAACCGGATATCCGAAATTTCGGATAGTGAATTTTGATATCCAAACCCGTATCCGAAATTTCGGATTTCGGATAGTGAATTTTGATATCCGAACCCGTATCCGAAATTTCGGATATCCGCTTTTTCGAAAATTCGGATATCCGCTTTTTCGAATATTTTCGAAACGGATTTTCGAATCGGATGCTCGGATACGGATTCTTTTGAACAGCCCTACCTCAAACAGTCAAATGTGACGGAGTAATAATAAGAGTTGTATTTGCTTTAAAACATGTTTAATTATCTTGTGTTAGGAAGTTCTAAAACCATGTTCATTTAAACTAAAGTTCACTAAACTGAAGTGTAAGTTTAGTCCGACCAAGATGATTGAGGAGAATAAGACCTAAATTACTTGTATGTAGTATATCGATATTAATTATGGCGATTTCAATTCATTTTGGTCTGATGATATCGGCTCATGTCAATTAAGATATCGGTTGTATTAGAGTATCAAATTTGGCCGAAATCAGTTTATTTGATACATTTTCCGTGGTTCGATATATTTTCTCAAGTCGGATTTTGTTGTATCTACTTAGCTATTTTATCAAGTAAGGGATAATGCTCATAAATTGTTCTAGATGATAAATAAAATCCATATTCGTGCATTGTGGATAAGACATTTAAGAATCATCACACAAATAGGATTAGGTAACTAATCACCCCAAAAAGAGAATAATTAAACAGGATAGAGAAACCAGTTAAAATTAAACAGGATAAGTAAAGAGATAATAAGAGAATATTCGTGTCCCGGTTAAAATTCCAGATGATATAGCATCTGGTCAGATGAGGTGAGATGAGATGAGGATAGATTATCCAAGGGCGCGTAAATTAGACGCCTTTTTTGTGGGGTCCTCTTTTTCCCGTTTACGTTTCATTTTGCTTTCTAAGGCCTCGTTTGGCGTTTACCTCATTTCCGCCGCTTCACTATGTAGGAGTATTGCTAAACTCACGGAACTAACGGTCCCATATAACCCATCAGATATCCAATCGAGGGTCCACGTGTATAGACATTGAAATATCTTTCGTTTGTTTACATTTCACTTTCATAGTCCCATGCATATTATTCGTCCTCTCTTTGGGGGAGTGTCACTCCACTAAGTGAGTGAGGAATATCTTCCACTTCAATCCCATGAAACATTGTATAAATTGCCCTATAATAACAAGATTTGATGTTAAAGGACTTTCAATCACAAAAATCATATAGGCTTGTATGGGCTATACTCTTGATTCCAATTTATAATTCAAATCTAGTCTAGTTCAGTTTAGTTTGATTCAATTTAGTTCATTTTACTTCCTTCAAATTCACTTCGATTTATAAAAGGATTCATCACTCAGATTATTTTTTGTTTTAAGATTTGATACAGTTGGACGAGTTTAAATAATTAAAGATGAGTAAGTTGAAAGAATTAATTTAGTTTGGTTGGTTTCAATTCAAGCAAGAGTGTGTTTTTCATGGTTGAAACTAAACTGATCGAATTGAATTCAATATCGCAGAACGAAATTAAACTAAACTAAACTAAACACCATTAAATTGAAATTGAGCGCCACTAAATTGAACTGAATCGAAAATAGTAATATGTGAGAGGGAATGAATGTCTCTAGATTTAGCATCACTAAATTGAACTGAAAACTGTTGAACTGGCCCATTCGCCACTGAATTGACCCGTGATCATCACTGAACTAACCAAATAAACTCTAAAGAACACAATCTAAGTTTAGCATACTTTAGTTTAGTTCATAGCCTTAATATGAAGTTAGTAACAATCACAAAGCTCATCATATTAATTGGAAAAATATAGGCTTTCCCTTTCCTCTTCCCATCTTACTTATGTAGGTTGTGTTTCAGTTTTGACTTTTGAGCCAACAATATCCTAAGGTGTTCGTTGAAAAGGATTGAAGGCTTACAGCGAAAATAAAAATAATTCAATTTCAACTATTGTAGATACCCCAGGGTCATGGCTCAATGGTAATACCATTAGGATTAAAGGCTTTGTCAATGTTTGTCCAAAGGCCAGAGTATTAAGGCTTGCTCGAAGTATCTCCTTCCCGCCTGGTCTGACTGCTTCTCATACAATGACCTAGAAGTGGGTTTGTATGAACCGGTGCGGATTTCCGGTTATAAGCTTTTTGCCAACTATTGTAGAGGATCTCTGTACGATGAATTTTGACTATAGACACTATATAGTTATAAAACCTTATAATGGCACATGCAATATGATGAGCGTTAGTCTTTAGTCAATGTGTCTCTTTAACATGAATAAATTTTTAGTGCATAGCTTAGAGATCAGATTGCTAATCTTCTTAACCTTTGAAGTTGACCAATTAATTGGTAAAGTCGCGGGGAAAAAAAAAAAAGAATAATGATCCATTCAAGTTGTATGCCTTGCCTTAGTTGCCTATGGTACACTGGTACTAGAGTACAGGCCATCTATACAATATTTTAGCACTTTCTTAGCTACATGGCATTTTATCAGAAAACTTTGAAAATAGAAAATGGTCCAATTTAATTAAGGGTATTCAGATTTACATGGTATATTCCAATTTCCATGTAGGTATAGTGAATTGATGCTGTATCATTGAAGGGCGTGCAATTTTTTGATGAGGATAAATGGTCCTTTTCCATTTGTCTCTTAACATAATCCGCACCCTCTATGGTTGTCTACCTAATTGACAATGACAAGGTTAACAAATCAATTTCAAGAAAATAAAATCTAGGGTAAGACACAACATTTAAAAATTCATTTTTTTCTCTTCTCAAAACGTTTTAAATTTAGCAATTCATAAAAACTTTCAACAACGTAATAAGAAACTGCTTGATTGTGGGGATTAAATTTAAAAGTAGTTAGAATGGAAAAATGACTCGATATGAACTAATTGTGTGCACCCAGTATTGCCATTAACATATATAAGTTTTTGACATATAAGCGAATGAATCTCTCTTATTCTCCTATTACTATTCCATAATTTAACCGAATTTGTTACTAGTAGGTATGAATAGTAGCTAAGGCTCTATTCTTTTTTAGTCTAAACTTTATTTCAGTTTCGTTTTATTCTACATTGTATTCATTTTGAATTTAATTTAGATGGATATTTTGTCTCATTTTCTAATTCGTTTCGTTCTACGCTGCAAATTTTGTTCAGACTAACATTGAACTTTTGTCTCTAAGTATGTAGGACAGGTTGGATAATGGATGCATTGGGCGAAGGAGATCTACCATCCATGAGAATTGAACTGGCTGTGGTGGTTAGTACTTAGTAGTCACAAAATGTAAATCTACCCCCCAAACATACATCACTCAATTCGGCTTAGGGGCCTTAGGCCATCGCTCATCCACCGCTCCCTTTCAAACCAACCTGTCCTTTTAATTTTGGCTTTTTATGGATCTTATTCTATTGGTGGTTAAGTTTTTGTCATTGCTAGTGTTACAATAACATCAATCAATTTTGTCATTATGGTGCGCCATGTTAACCTATACCCATGACCTAGTTTAATACTACAATATATCTATCTCCTACGTTAAATATATATATTTTTTTAATGAGTAAGTGGTTGGTCTAAGTGGTTCGACACTCTTATCCCTTAATTAAAGTTGTGAGTTCGAATTTTATAAATAGAAAAACTATTTATTAGGAGACTTTACTCGTTCGTGAGCCAATCTAGAACGAACAGTATTAATCTTAACCCAGGTAAACCCGCGGTTAAACCGAAAAAGAATATATAGAGTTCTTTTCTTATAATTCTTTTTTGTTTATTATAAATAAGATCTTCTAAGAGGATTCTTTGTAATGTGTCACGGTGTGCATTGTAGGAACTTAAATAATATCGCACCATATTTCATGTAGAAATCTGGTAAACCCATAACTTAAGATCTCATTTAATCTAATTAAATCACATCTCATAATATGACAAGATTGAGGCGAAAAGCTTAGCTCTGTATTGATTATCGCCGAGTATATATATACAACCCTAGTATCTATACATATCTTTTAGAACAAGGAAACAATTTGTATATGGAAACAATCCTAAACAATATCAAACTCTATGATAACTTGCTATATTCAGGCGTAATTGAACTTTCCATAAGTCACGCCTGAAATCTCGGTAAGATCTCGTAACACCCCCCCTCAAGTTGGAGCATGGGGGTTCACGATGCCCAACTTGCTGAGTAATAAATCAAACTGCTTTCTGCCAAGAGCCTTCGTAAATAAGTCAGCCAATTGCACTATCGTAGGAACATACGATAGAGAAATCAGACCTTCGGTAATAGCATCACGAACAAAGTGACAATCAACTTCAATATGCTTCGTGCGTTCATGATAAACAGGATTGCGAGCAATATGTAAAGTCGATTGGCTATCACAAAACAATGGTATAGCTTTGGGATGATGAACACCCAAACTTAATAACAAACCTTTCAACCACTTGAGCTCACAAGTGATGGCAACCATGGAGCTATATTCTGCTTCAGCGGAAGACTTTGAGACAGTAGTTTGCTTCTTTGTTTTCCATGAGATAGGTGATTGGCCAAGGAATACCAGCCAACCCGTTAAGGATCGCCTTGTGAGGGGGCAAGCAGCCTAATCCGAGTCACACCATCCATTTAAAGATAAGTCACTGTCAGCACGCAATAAAATACCTTGACCTGGAGTTCCCTCTAAGTAACGCACAACGCGCAAAGCGGCCTCCCAATGCTCTTGGTAAGGATATTGCATAAATTGAGATAAGAGATGAACAGAATATGCCAAATCAGGTCGTGTGACAGATAAATACACAAGACGACCTACAAGCCGTCGATAGGATTCGGGATCATCAAGTTTGGCACCAATGGCATGGCCTAACTTGTGATTTTGTTCAATAGGAGTGTCTGCCGGTTTTGCCCCCAAGAGGCCGACCTCGGTAATAATATCAAGAGTATACTTTCTTTGACAAAGGAATAAGCCAACTGAACTCTATGCTACCTCAATACCAAGAAAATATTTAAGTGGACCAAGATCTTTCATATGAAAGCAGTCACCCAAATAAGCCTTGAAAACACTTAAAGCAACAGAATCATTGCCAGAAATAATTAAATCATCAACATACACCAAAACATTGAGCTGGACGCCATCTTTAGTGTAAGTAAACAATGAATAATCAGAGTAAGACTGAAGAAATCCATACTCTTTCAATGCCGTGACCAGTTTTGCAAACCAACAACGGGGTACCATATAAAGATTTGCGAAGACGACAAACCAAATTAGGTTCCGATGACGTGAAACCAAGAGGTAATTTCATATAAACTTCCTCATCAAGATCACCATGGAGAAAGACATTATGAACATCCATTTGGTGAAGTTCCCAATTCTTGGAAGCGGCAATGGCTGGAAAGGCACGAATGGTTGTCATTTTAGCAACCGGAGCAAAGGTCTCAGAGTAATCCAATCCTTCAATTTGATGATTTTCAAAAATAACCAACCGAGCCTTTAACCGCTCAAGATCTCCATTGGAGAGGTATTTCCTCTTATAAACCCACTGATTTCTCAGTGCACGCTTGCCAGGTGGAAGTGATTCGAGAGTCCAAGTACCATTATCCTCCAAGACTTTAATTTCCTCTTGCATAGCCTTCTTCTACCCATCATCTTTCATGGTCTCCTTAAAAGTCCGAGGTTCCTCTCCTGTAGTGACAGCTGCAAGAAACTTGCGATAGGACATGGAGAAATTATCACAATTAATATAATGTGCTATAGGAAAAGGAGTACCTGAGGTATGCTGTGGAAGGGAAGTAGAAGTATTCGATGGACTCTCTGTAACAATGTTGTGAGTAACAAAATCCTTTAGAAGCACTGAAGGGGTTTTAGTGCGCTTTCCACGACCCAAAACTTCTTCGGAACCCTGATTATTTAAGCCTGCCTGTTCTTCAGTATGGTCAGACCCAGACCCAGTTTGGACAGAGTCATCCACAACACTGGACTGTTCTATTTCTATTGGGCTTGCCAGACTTGTGGTTTGGTCAGAATCAGTTCTGACAGTGGCAGAGGGATTAGGGTCATTGGCAATAAGAGGCACATCTAGACCCTCATCAGCTGTATCCCTGGTATTAGGGACAGTGGAGTCATCCAAAAATTCTGCAAAGTCTAAATCAATATCCATATCCATATCAAAGTGATCCATTGGCCGAATAATGCTAGTTTTCGTGTCAATAAAAGGAAAAATCTCTTCAAAGAATTTTACGTCTCTTGATACAAAGAACTCATGTTTATCAAGATCATAAAGCCTCCATCCCTTTTGACCAAAAGGATACCTAACAAATATGCATTTACGACTATGACTCGCAAATTTATCCCCCTTTGTATGTTGGTTGTGGGCAAAACATAAAGACCCAAACATTCGAATGGCATCATAAGATGGAGAATAACCAAACAATTTCTCAAAAGGAGTTTGATTCTCAAGGACAATGGAAGGTGTTCTATTGATTAAATGGGCAGCAGTCAAAACACTCTCCCCCCACAAATAAATAGGCAAATTGGCTTGGAAGCGCAAAGCGTGGGCAACATTTAGGATGTGTTTATGTTTCCTTTCAACTCTCCCATTTTGTTGTGGTGTCCCAGTGCATGAGGTTTGAAATAAGATACCACAAGCATTAAAATAACCAAGCAAACACCGAAACTCCGTTCCATTATCACTCCGAACAATTTTTATGGTTTGAGAAAATTGTCGCTCATAAATTTAGAAAAGACCTCTGTTTTATCATTCATCAAATAAACCCACACAGCCCGAGAAAAATCATCCACAATAGTCAAAAAATATCTAGCACCACAAGAAGATGTATGACGATAGCCGCCCCAGAAATCAATATGGATTAGTTCAAAAATTCGACTGGCTTTATTCTCACTCAAAGGAAATTTGTCTCTGGGATGTTTAGCTCTAAAACATACTTCACAGGCTTTATTCAAACTACCTTTAGAATTACAAACGGGAGGGAGCAATTTTACTACTTTTTCTGAAGGATGCCCCATTCCAGCATGCCAAAGAGCCAAAGAAGAAGCGTCTGCGTCTATAGTGACTGCCTGCACTGTAACAGAGTCCATCTTGCTTACTCCCCGTTCCAATCATCTTCCTCGTTTGGTCCTGTATAGCACACACATATCGATTAAAAATGACAATACTATCCAAATCATCACACAATTGTGACACGGACAATAAGCTGCAATTCAAGAGAGGGACATAAAGAACGTGAGTGAGGGTCATAGCATCCGACAATCAAATTGATCCCTTCTTTGTTGCAACCACTTTCTTTCCATCAGGAAGACCAACGAGACATAAGATGTCTTTCACATCAAATAATAGAGAAAGATTACCAGTAACATAATTAGATGCACCTGTATTAATAATCCAAGAGTGACCATTAATGTCGCCACTCAAACGATTACCGGAAACAGACATATTACCAAAGACACTTGCAAGCGCCTTCCACTGATCAGTGAAAAATAATTCTGCAGATGGTGTTCCAGTGGGTTCTGAAACAACTGCAGCATTGACACGAACCCCCCCTCGACCACGTCCTGTCGCAGGAGAAGAAGAAGTCGTTGATTTTTGGTTACGACCAATCATCAGTTTGGTCGTACCTGATCCGCTGTCAGACGCCACACGATCTTCCCACCATTTTGGATATCCATGAATTTCGAAGCAATTAGTTACTTCGTGGCCTATCTTTTTACAATAGGTGCAAGAAAGATGTGTTTTATCAGGTTTCTCTATTTTGCCTCGGTCGCGCCCACTAGTTCGCACAGAAAATCCAACTATATCGGTTTTCTCCTCGGGCAGAGTCGAGGACGTTCTGACTCGTTCATCTTGAATAACCAGTTGGTATGCACGACTGAGAGAAGGCAGGGGATCTTGAGCAAGAATATTCGATCGCAAAGGACCATAAGATGGGGTATATAAACCCATTAGAAATTCATGAAGCATGTCCTTCGCACATCTACGCTCATGTTCAAGTCCTGCGGTACACTTTGTACAGCAAGAACAAGTAATTAAGAGTTCATGGTTATGCAATTCCTCCCATAGAGCCGTGAGTTTGCCATAATAAGAAGCAACCGATATAGATTTGGTTTGCTTACAGTCAGAGATGGCCGCCTTTAGTTGCTGTATGCGTGGTCCATTCGTAAGAGCAAATCGCTCTTTAAGCGTCTCCCATAGGCGCCTGGCGTCTTTATATTTGGACAATGTACTTTTCACTTCTACTGTGATGGTATTCATAATCCAAGATACCAACATGGCTTGAATTGTATTCCAATCATCTTGTGTACAAAGAGGTGTTGGAGATACAATCGTACCATCTAAAAATCCGAACTTTCTTCGAGCTTGAAGAGCCGTCTCAATCTCTCCAGCGCAATCATCATAGTTTTCGCTATTAAATCTGGTTGCAGTAATAAAATCACCAGGTCTATCTTGAGAACTTAGGAAATAAGGGGATTTGAGTCAATTTTTGGTGGTGGATCTTCCACGGCCATTGTTTAGGGTTTTTGTGTTTTTGTTTAGGGTTTATTTATGGATCTTTCACGCTCTGATACCATGACAAGATTGAGGCAAATAGCTTAGCTCTGTATTGATTATCGCCGAGTATATATATACAACCCTAGTATCTATATATATCTTTTAGAATAAGGAAACAATTTGTATATGGAAACAATCCTAAACAATATCAAACTCTATGATAACTTGCTATATTCAGGCGCAACTGAACTTTCCATAAGTCACGCCTGAAATCTCGGTAAGATCTCGTAACATAATACTATAGTTGTCCAATTACTTAGTGAGAAAAATCTTTAAAGTATAACAATTTCATATTTTTAAGGAGGTTGAAGACTCAAATCTAATTGCAAATTTGTATATATGATCAGTCATATCTCATATGACAACAATTGAAAACCTTAACAACATACATACCGCGATATACTTTCAATTGACAAACATGAGCATGATACTCAAATCATTTGATAAGTCGCTTTCAACTTTTCTAGAACACAAACTTTTTTATGAGGGTTCAGAACACAACTTTAGATTCAATCATTAATAATGGACAAAACAACGATTGTGTACCTACGTCATTCTTAATTCAGAAGCCAAGATTGGTAAAAATGGAAGATATAAAAAAAATCAAAAAAATTGGCTATACAAATTAAGGTAATTTGGGGGAAGAAATGAAATAAACGGTAAGGAATTGACACACCACTCAGGCACTCACCACTACGACTAACGATGCAAATGATGCTCGTTATTTTTAAAAGTTGGAAACGAAGATGCTGAAAGCAATTAAGAACAACGGCTCTTTTATGAAATTCGAAGCAAACGTTTCTTCTAGGATAAAAAGGAAAAGATAAAGCATCAACTTATAAAGATAGAAAAAAAAAAAAAAGGCTCAGATGCTTATCAACATTCAACATGGATATACTTATACAATGTGTTTTCAAGCATGTTTATTATGTACGTAGAGTTTACGAGAGTATTTAAGTGATAATCACCGTAGAATCATTGGTTATAATTTAACTTGTAACATCTTTAATTGGTGACAAGGACAAAAGTAGACTATGGGAATAAAGAAGGAATTCGATCTCCTATAAGTTATTTCTGAAATATATATTATTAGATGATTCATTCCAACCTACAACAAAGTTTATGAAAATATAAAAATAAATATGTTTTTTTTTGACACAATGATAATATTAGATTATAAGAACCACAAGGTTTGGGTTTAACCTTGACCCTCTTATCACTTCTTTTTATTTTATTATTTTTTCGATTTTAGTTTCATCACTTGGTATTAGAATTGTAAGTCGAAATATGTTATTCATAGTTTTTCTATAGAAAGTATAATAACAAAATAAAAGTAAAGGATATGTGTTGTATGAGAAAGTCCATAGAGTTACAAATGAGGATGACTCAAATTCATTTTCGACTGACTCCACTCCAAACCAGTTTGCCACCCTCACTCCCAAATAAACTTTAACTACTAGAAAATACAAAATTCCTAATGTTTAAACTTCGGATATCATTGCTAGAAAGTACAGTAACGTGATAACATTGAGGCACTAGCCACTTGGTTAACTACCTGGAAGATCCATTGCTAATTAATGTTCATAATTAGGTCGAATCAATACTCCAATATCTAGGTACAAATTAATCATTGCTATGATGTCTTTCCTTTTTCGATTAGTTTTTAGTTGATTGAAGCTCAACTTAATTAGATCAATTATCCGAATTTGATTTATTTTTTACCTATTACTATAAGTTCAAATTTTTCATAAAATTATGTTTAGAGAAACACACCCTATGTAGTATATATGCAAGATCGACTTTTATTGATATAAAAGTAACTAAGTAAGCAACATTGACGTTTACATGAAATCATGTTTATATTAGATATCTCACCTTGACGCCGTTTTATACGAAATTTTGTGTTGAACTTGGTAGTATAGACATATAGTAGTTTTTCCGCTGCTATTTGTTCTCCATTTAGATCTGACAGCTTGATGAAATATTTTATTGTGATTCCAAATAATGCGGTTTATATAATTATATGCATTGTGTAATTGTGTTTGTTTGCCCGACAATATCAAAGCTTATACTGAAACAACCATTACAGAATGGCAACAACCCTAGCCCATCATATCACCCCAAAATAAAATAAAAAAATAATAAAATGCATCTCATAATTTGAATTAAAAAGATATAAATGCAGATCAAGGTTAGACAGACTATACTTGCAGATTGGTGATGAATCATACTTAACTGTAGCTACAGAATATGCTCCAAAATAGAAATTTATATAATTTTGTTTTAAAGATTCAAACTTCAAGTGAATCAAGTCACAAGTCACATCTCACATGGTGAATATAATAATGACATAATGGCATTTGATTGGATCTCTAAATGTTTTAGTTTAATTCTTGAAAGATTTAGTGTCTTTATATTATATGTTCAGCATGTTAAATTAATGATACTGTATTTGGATCGTTGTGGCTATTAGGATTTCAACTTGATTTTAAGTTGTACCAACTATTTTTTGTCGGTGTACCTCTTTACAAGTATATATGAATGATCAAGGTTAAAAAAAAAAAACTCTTGTTTATTGTCCCATGTTTGTTAGTTTGATTGTTTCATTTCTATCTACTTTTAATACACTTGAATAAATGATAGTATCATGTCCAATTTGACGTAATTAGATGTGTTTTTGGAGGTAGATCACAGATGTTAGTTTGATATCCACTTCAGATCTAATCAAAACAAAAACTTATACTCTCATTCTGAAATTTTAAAAATAACTTAAGCGACCTTACAAGCGTTCAAACTCTAAGTGATACAAAATTGATTGTTGATTGACATTGCAAGAGGAGTTTGTTTGTCCTTGGAAAATTAAAAACACCTTGTATGATATCTCTTATTCTCTTAAATGCATTTTATATCTTCTTCTTGTTTAGTCTATGTTATGTATCTAGCTAGAAATGATAATTTGTTGGATTAGTCTTTTGTCATTTGGACGGTCTTTTTCTGATTATATTGGGATTATATCCATTGAGAAACTCTTCCAACAATGTTACATTTAGTTTGTTTGCTTGTGTTACTTATGAGACTGAATGAATATAACCACTTAACTTTTGAATGAAGAACAAAAAGTTAAAACTAATAATATGTTAATGGGCCTGAATCTTTTGAGTCAATGTTGGGATTGCTGATTGAATGGCTGATGATTTGATGTTGATATATTATTTGGGTAAACTACTCTGTGATTGACAAATATTTCTCCCTATTTCATGGACACTAGTTCTACTAATGAGTTCCCCAAATCAGGCAAACTAAGGGACTGTTTGGTTGGGGATAATGGAGCAAATAAAGTGTAAAATAGTAAGGTAAAGTGGTGATGAGAGTAATGATTAGGAGGGTAATGGAGAAAATGAAGGAAAATGAGGGAAAACCATTACTCTAGGGGTAGGTGGGTTTCTATTATCTCCAAAATAGGGATAATTATTACCATCTTTCTCACAAAATCTAACCCCCACTACCTCACATACCTTCTATTTTAGCCTATAAATTTATTCCATTACCGCCTTAATCACTACCCATATTCCCCTAACAAAACGGCCCCTAATTGTATCATGTATTTTCATTGGTATCGGGTATGGATATTGGATCAACATCCGCTGAGACAGTAGACCTCGGAAAAAAGACATTAAGAAGTACATCCAGAGGCAGATCCAAGAAGGCCTTTTAGTGGGCTTTTTAACAACATGTCAACACTCTGCAATCAGGACTCAGGTGAGCTTGAGTGATGCTCTGCTTAGAAAGTTAGACAGACTGGTCCGGCAACTCAGTCATTATTGGCTAACCAAAGTAAGAACAAGTAAGAATTACCAAGGCCCATGGACATCTACAAGATCTTGTGGGCTCAAATGTAGTTTCATTTTGATCTTCAATTCTTGCTCTTGTTTTTTTTTTTTTTTTTTTTTGCTCGTTCTTGGATTCTTGCTTTTATTTTAGAAAAAAGGAAGTTGATACTAAGATATATAATACTCTATCGGTTTCATATTGATCATTATGCTTTTCTAAATTGACCAGAGTTGGCAAACTTTGGCCGACCTAAAAATCAATTCGAACCTGACCTGTTAAATATATGTATTTAATAGGCAAGTGGTTAATTTGTGTCACTTACTAATAGACACTTTGCGCAATGTATTGTAGTGGGTTAGGTGGATATTTTTGTTATATGTTCTCGTGATTTAGGTTTAAATCCCGGTGCATTGTAACGATTATGCCTTATAGTGTTTATTTGGAGTAGTAGAGTGATAGTCCTCGTGAAACGGTTTTACACAAGTCGGTTCGAATCAGGAAACAAATTAAAAGGCTTGTCTACTTACAAGAATTTCATCCTCTTAATTTCTGCAACGTCTCAACAAACCATGGAGCAAAAAGAATCATCCATGTCACAAATCAACCCAATTCATTACAAACTTGATGTAATGTCTATTATCGAGTAACATCTACTATTATCTAGAAGTTGTGTGTAGGCTCAAAGGACGGTTAGCATGAGCAATGGATAGAAGAACAGACACACGTGTTGCAACTTGACAACAACCAATGATGAATTTCATGACTATTTGACGTTTCTTTTCTTCGTTGCTTCTTTTGCTTTTCATGTTACCCTTTTCTCTCTCTCCTCTAATCTCTGTCCTGCATTCACTCTCGATCCCTCTTTTGATTTTCTCTGTCATCTCACAATCTGCCTCTTCATCGGAAGCAATCAATTGATTTCCTATTATCCTTTTTTTTTTTGTTTGGTGTATTGCAACTTTCATGTAGGCGTAATAATCTCTGCCAATAAACATATGTTTGGTTAATTATGGGTAAGAGAAAGCGAACAGGTGTAGCTGACCCTTCTTCAGGTTTCCCCTTGTTTCTCTCTCTATTTCTTCCAATATTTATTTATTTATTTATTTATTTATTTATTTATTTTTTTTTTTTTTTTGTGTGTTTCCTTATTTTCTGCACCTTTGCAATTTTGGGTTTTGCTTGATTATCAAAAGTGAATTTGAACTCTCAATTTTGGTACTTTTAGTGATTGGGTTTCTTGGAAATGTGAAAGTTGGATTAAGGGTTTAGTTTTGACATTTTTGGGCAATTGAGGATGACCCATTTTGTATCAATCGGGTATGGATTATGATCTTTGGTTAGATTCTGGAATCTATATGTTTATTTCTTGAATTTTATTGTTGATGTGGGAAAAGAGGTCATTTTGATAGTGATTTGGTTCCCAATTTTGCCAATTATAACTGTACTTTGATTTCTTTGCTCTTTTTGCTGCACCTTGGTTGATGGCATTTGTTTGATCAAGGCTTGATCTCGCTCATCCTGAAAGTTCTAAACTATTTACTAGCTTGGATATGGTAATTATCTTTCTGATAAAGATGATAGCTTGAAAATTGGGTCTTTTTTAGTGTTCGATTATTAATCATGGAGCTGGTTGAAATTGAGGTGTTTTGATGTTGAGCATGGTTCATGACAACTTTCTAGGATATTTTTGGTCTTTGCCAAGGATATCCACCGTCGATCACAGTGACATAACTTTCTAGGATATGGAATAGCAAAGATCTATGATGAAGCTATACATTGTCAAGTAATCAAGATAATTGGCTAGGGGTATGAGTAATATGAAAAAATTGAAGGTTATGGTGTTGGTGTAACGCCCTAGGCAAATAGCAACTGGCCTCATTTCAATCTAGTCTCTTTGGGCTGGTTGTCCTCACTAAAACCCGAAAAAAGGAAGAACTCTTGTTGACTCGATTAGGAACTTTAAGTCTTAAAATGGATCATCATGCTCTTAAATTGTTGGTGCTGGATGATGAGATTCAATTGCATACCCAGGCAATGTGCTATAGATGCACACTTTTGGCTGATGTCAAGGTCTGATACCATCCTATCGCAACCTACGCCAAAGCAATTGGGTTCATATCAACAATCAACGGATCAACCTAGCGTACTTGGACTGTTGTACTTCCATTTTTGGACTTGAGCGAGGGGAAAGGCACAAAAAGCTAGGTTGATGTTGGATAGCTTTTATATATGCATAATTCAGTTCCTATATCTTGTTAACATTATTGGTCATATTTATGCTTAACCTTATCTTTGCTTACACTATTTGGGCTCAACTATGAGGGTACTCATCTCATATGTTCACTACTGAAGCATATGAAGGATGGGGTTTGGCTTTTTCCTTCTATTTTTGTATGTTTTCTAATTGATTTCCAAGTGTCATGTCCTCCCTTGTGTCACACCTGGCATGGTTATGTTGGTAAGGAGAAGTGAAGTTATAACTCTAGATAAAAGCATCCTATCTTGATCAAGATAATGCTGGCAGTGATAATCTGGATACCTGCAAGACATAAAGTGTTATATTCTGAATTCTCAGATGCTTGCATTTCGTTTGCATTGTTGATTTTCTGTCTCTGCTAAAAGCAAACTTCTGTAGCTTATACCATAAATGTGAAGTTCTATTGTTGGACAAACTGCTTTTTTCTTGTGTTAGTAATGGTCATCTTCTTTTACTTTCGAAATTGCAGATTCTGTGCCATGTTCGTCAGGAAGGGATCTGACCCGAGGAGAGGTAGATCTTCTCTCATTCGTTTATTATTTTTAACTGGGATGCGATGGCGAAGTTTTATTTATACGTATCAGTTTACTGCTTATGTGCCCTTATTCCCTGCTCTTTTTATTTATCGTCAATACTTCATCTAACATTGATAGCTGTCACTCACTTTTGCAGCATAACTCTTCTGAACCCGACGACTGTACTATATTTGAGCCACTTTCTTCTGTAAAGGGTATCATGGATAGTCATGGGAAGCAGCCAAATTCTCAACTTTCACTTGGTCAGCATCATTACAACATGAGTCGTGCAATGTTTTTAAAACGCTCTCGTCACCATTATGGAAACCAATATTCCAGGCGAAATTCACCCAATTATCATAAGCCCTCTTCTTCTGGCAAGAGTACTCCTTTCCATGATGATAGACTATGTTTCAAGCTGGGTAGTAGATACAGCTCTGAATGGGGACATCGTCCAGGTTCCCTCGTTCACCTTTCCTTTTTGGTTTTAGCCTGGTCTTCCGGATATATGTCCCTGATTCTTGGAAGAGATAGGAGTAATATAAATCTGTGTATTTGAAATTCATGATTTCTGATACCTCAGATGTGTTGTGCATGCTTGTTTTGCGGATCCATTTACGAAAGAACCCTTTTTGTTTTTAAGTTAATTCCGGAAGTGGTCCGCCTTGTTTATGATCTTGAGAGCCATAGGGAGGCCAGACCATATTGGTAATAACAATGAATTTAGATTAAAGCACATTTGGAATTAGTGATGTGGATGATCTATTCAAAGGGCACCATATTTTACCAGCACAGAAATAGGATTCCCGCAGTTAAGAGACAACGTCCATCCTTTTTATTTGAACTGAGAAGAAAAATATATGAGGGCATATAAAGTGGTTTAGTTTCTTGACGAGTATAATGTTTGGCCTAATTGTAACATTGCTAATATAAATGGTCATTGATTGAGGTTAGAGGCATTTACATGACAAGCAGACAAAAAAACAAAAAACAATCACTTTTGTTGGAGTAAGGCATTTCATGATGGGAGACTGTTCTACCCGATCCCATAGAAAAGCTAGAAGATAAAGAACTAAAGCCTAAGCGCTATGTTATTTGCATTTAGGCTTATTTTGATTTGCCTCATTATTGGATTACACACCTTTCTTTGGAATCATTTGGACTGTTGTATTCTCATTTGCCTATGTGCATTTCATCATCCCTGCTAAGCATGAGTTCTTACATTGTGTTTATTCTCTCCATCAAATGAAGATGCTACGGAGTTCAGGGAAAAGGCCTTTTGGCGCCCTGAAAGAATTAGGAAGAGCTCCTCAGTTATTGATGTAGTTGCGCCTGAAGCAATGAAGAAGGTTTGTGGGATATGCCAGAAATCTCTAAGGCGGAAGCCACATCCTTTTGGAAACAGCCTTCCTCAGGAAGAGCTATCAATCGTCGCAGTATTAGTGTGTGGGCACATTTATCATGCTGATTGCTTGGAGCAGAGAACATGTCCTGAGGATATAAGAGACCCACCTTGTCCAATGTGCTTGGGTTTGGCCCCTAATGCTGAAGCTGCTTGAATTTGGACATAAGGCTTAGAATATTAACCATCATATCTATACATAGTGCAATTATTTAGTGAGGAAACAGCTGTATGTGTAGCTTTTATGTATGTTTTTATTTTTTTTTGGTCTTTGCCAAGGATATCCACCGTCGACCACAGTGACTAATCCTCTCGCCCCAACTGTCAGCGCACTAAGCAGTAGGGGGTTGGCCAAGGGATTTTTTCCATTCGCAAGAGTTGGGATTCGAACCCCCAACCACTTATTTAAGGGATGAAGTGCTGAACCACTACACCAACCCATCTTGGTTATTATGTATGTTGTTAGGAATGCTGTTTTAACTGGCGTAGGCTTCTGATTTCTGACATCCATAGCTGTTAGCTTTCTAGTTGAACGGGATTTACATTGTAAAATTAGGAGGTAGGCTGCTATGATCGGGTGCTGCGTTATGAACTTTTGATGTATGTCTTCTCGTTTGTGATGTGTTTATAAGCTTTTGACGAGTGACCCGTTGCTCCACCCTTATAAGCTTGACTTGGTCTTCAATTGGGCTCATAAATCCTTGGATGTCTCCGATAGTTCATGTGATGCACATATGGAGCGTCCCATCGGAGACATTTCATTAACTTGGGACTCGTCGAGCATATTTTTTGCCCCCAGCTGTTTTTAAGTTAATGGTCCAGAGTGACTTCAGAATCCAGATGCTGAAATTCGTGGCTTAAGCATTGCAATCAGTCTTTGTCAATTATTTGGTGCTTAAGTCCTGAGTTATCAAGGTGGGGACTTTCAGCTGAAATTGTTGTGGCCTTGTATGCTCAAATGAAGCGGAGTTAGCTGGCTGATTATGATATATACTCTAATAATATTTTACATAAATAAATATAGTATTGGAGTATAACTACATAAGTGCATAACTGGAGTAAGGCATAACTGCCGTTCATTATTCAGACTTCCAGCCAGCAACAGTACGTCTAAACTTGCCCCCCAGCCAACTTTAGTCACAGGGAAACCAATTCCAGGCTCACCAACTTTTGCGGCATTCAACCTGTATCAATTAGCAACCTTATCACGAAAGTCCGAACATAGTGTAGTGGGGAGTGCCTCGTTCGCCATTCACTTGCTTCCTTTTTTGTTGAGCAAAAAAAAATTAGCAACCTTATCAAATAATAACAAATAAGAAACCTCACCTCCTGCACAAGAGTGTTTAACTTTTCCACTGAAAAGAATACTAGCTGATCACTAAAATGAACCGAATTGAACCAATTACCAAGTAAGTAGAAAAGAATTACAGAATAAGTGAAAAAAAACACACCTTATTGATTTACTTGCTGACATGCCTTACCCAATACCCAGTAGCCCTGCTTATGCTTTTTAAATAATGTGTAGACATCCAGAAATCGTAGTAGTGCTATTGGGTCCGAGTCTGACTGCCTCAATGCAAATTTCTTCCTTTTGTTGGGGAGGGGTAAACGATCCGAATAAGATAATCTGATAGTGAAAGGCAATTGTTTACAACCAGAAGGGGCTTATATTCATATCAAAATCATAGTATCCAACGCACCAAAACAAATAAAGAGTATCATAGTATCCAAATACATGATGTCACATAATATGTAGTAGTTTATATCAACTTCTTTCCATATATCTAGCCGAAAACTGCGAACACACTCAATTGCCTTGCAACTAAATAATGGTTGTGTGATTTTCATGTGCTGCAGATGTCATTACAATAACAATTAAAAACAATTTATAATTACAAAAAATGTATCTTAAAACATTCGGGTATTTTATGTAAGTCTCTGTTAATGGACTGGTTCCATTACGTACAAAAGAATAAAATTATCTCAAAATTGTTATACAGATTAAGGCTATCTTCTTTCCACCATCACAATTCATAAATTAGGGCAATTCGATCGGTTATATCAAGTTATGTAACATAAATATTCTCTTACATATATTGTCATAACCCAGGGTGTTGATATGTGGGTATCCGAAATTTCGGGTATCCGAAAACTGGATATCCAAATTTTCGAATACTAAATTTTGATATCCGAATCCATATCCGAAATTTTAGGTATCCGATGATTTCGGATTCGGATATTCGCTATCCGAAATATATTTATATTTTTTATTTTTTATTCTATTTTGTGCCTAATATTTTAAAAATGTGAGCCAAATATTTCGGATAGTTTCGCATTCTCGAAGGACTTTGTAACGATGACACTTTGCGAAGACCATCAAATGGTTGAGCTACTACTCATTGGTCTCCTGTTGGCGTGGATATCTGGCTCTTTGTGTTGGTCTGTGGTTTTGGTTCGTTGCTTCATAAGTTGATCTCAAGTGGATACTCATTAGGTTTAGTAGATTTTGAGTTGTGTTTGAGTGTTTCGTTACTTAGGTGTTGTAGTTTTTGCAGTCAAGGTGGGTGTTGACTAGGCGTATTTTAGCCTGTACCTAACAGGTATATGAGTCTCAACTCCTAGGTGTATGAACTTAGGCTCCAACTGGTGTTTGAGTTTCAGCTCTTTTATTCCTTCCATTTAATAAAATGGTCTCTAATTATCAAAAAAAAAATATTTCGGATAGTTTCGGATAATTTTTGGAATAATTTTGAGTTTTTGGAAAATGGTATCCGAACCCGTATTCGAAATTTCGGATATCAGTTCTTCGGGTATCCGAAATTTCGGATATCCGTTTTTTCGGATATTTTCAACTCGGATATTCGGATCGGATGCTCGGGTTCAGATATTTTTGAACAACCCTAATCATAACACTGTGCGACTCGGTTTGGTTTAATGTTTTAAGTTGAACATAACACTATTAATATCTCGATGTTTTTTTTTTTTTTTTTTTAAAATTAGGTAAAAAGGGGCTGTAAAACTAGGAGCGCCTCCTCTCGAGGGCTGCTCTAGCCTATCGGCTAAAAGTATTTGGTCAAGTTCGAGAGAAGGAGAATAGTCCCACCTTGTTTCATCTCCTGTAATATGTCCAAGATTCGCGAACCAATCCGCTGCTCTATTTCCTTCTCGAAACGTGTGATTGACGATAACAGGATTGCAGACAGCGAGAAAACGCCTAGCATCAATGATGATATTGTGTATGGTCCAAGGAATGTCAATCTCACCGCGCATAGCCTGAATAACTATGAGATTGTCCCCTTCCAATTGAATATATTTGTACCCTTTATCTATAGCTGCTTTGATTCCATTTCGCATCTCTGTTGCTTCCGCAACAAGGATCGAGGTGCGTCCCAAATTGTCGGCTCCCGCAGGAGCTTTCCATGTGGATCCCTAATAAGGAATCCAGCAGCTGCTTCACCATTTTTCCTAGACCCATCAAAATTGATTTTGACGTAATTGAGTGGGGGAGAATCCCACCTCACCATCTCCCTACATTTGATAGTGGTAGCCTTAGTGTGTAAGGAACTAAGATCATCAAGAGTATTTAGACTCATACGCGTCTTCCATTCTTCGTAACAACTAACGACACGGAAGAAAGTGCGTGTTGGGTTGGGGTTATCGGCATTAAATACTTTTGAATTTCTTTCCCGCCAGTGACTCCATATAAGATAAACACATTTACAGATTTTGTCCCTGTTCAAAAGAAGGTTCGTTCTACCCGAGTGCAACCAGGAAACTAAATTAGTTAAAGGTCCATCTGTATCTATCCATCCATCCTCCACTGCTTTAAGCCAAACTTGAGATGCGTTTGGGCAGTGAACGAAGAGATGATCCATAGTCTCTTCAGTAGTATTACAAAGTGGACATTCTACTGGAATTTGTAGTCCTTTACGCCTTAAGACAAAACGAACTGGAAGAGCATTTCTCATAACTTGCCAAAGAAAAATTTTAATTTTCGGATTAATGTCAAGTTTCCATATCCATTTAAATGCCCAATTATCTTTACTTTCAATATCTAAGTCGTGAGCCAACCAAGTAGCCGTCTTAACTGAGAAGATACCGTCACCGGTAAGCCCCCAACACAGTTCATCTGCAATGTCATGAAACGAAATCGTAATACCAATAACTTGGTCAATTAGAGATGATGGCAATAATCTCTTGAGCTTTCGTATATCCCACTTCTTATCTAGAATAATGAAACTACTGACTTTACAGTCCGGATCTGTAAGTAAGTTTCTATCTATAAGTAGTTCACCAATTGTTTTATAATGACACCACCTATCAAACCAAAAGCTAATACTCTCCCCATTCCCTAGTTTCCATCTAAGGCCTTTCTGCAGAGTTGTACGACAATTAAGTATGTTTCTCCAAGCCCAAGAGTGAGAGGCCTTGAGTTTACAACTAAAAAAAATCTATATTCTTCAAATACTTGGCTTTGACCACCTTCACCCAAATGTTATTTGGTTCAGAAAGGATTTTCCAAGCAAGTTTGAAGATGAAAGCTTTATTAGTATTTGTTGTCTTGCGTAATCCCAAGCCTCCTGCCGTTTTGGGTTGACAAATAGTATCCCATGCTACCATAGGAATACCTTTGCCGTCGGTACCCCGTTTCCAGAAAAAATCTCTATTGATTTTATCTAACTCGTTTGAAACTTTAGTAGGTAATTGAAAGCATTGTATAGTATGTGAGGGAATAGACTCAAGATTAGCTTGGATCAAAACTGTTCGCCCCGCTTTCGAGAGGAAATTTGCTGTCCAAGAGTTTATCCTATTTCCTGCCTTTGTTAGGAGGTCTGAAAAGGTATTGCGATCAATTTTACCATTAAAGAATGGGCATCCAAGATATTTGCCTAAATTGTTTTGCTGTGGTATATTGAAGTGCGACGCAACCATCTGTTTCGTAGTTTCAGAAACATTCTTAGAAAAAACTATGGCTGATTTATGGTAGTTGATCAACTGCCCTGATTGGTTACAAAATTGATCTAAGAGAACCTGAATAGTAGAGCATGCTTCTCTAGTAGCTTTACATATAAGTAGACTGTCATCTGCGAACATTAAGCATGGAATTTGTGGCGCATTGTTGTCGATTTTAATTCCAATACCATAATTGCGATCATTGACTTTATGGAGTATTCTGCTGATGAGAACATCCATACAAAAAATGAAGAGGTAGGGAGATAACCCTGTCGTAGACCCCTAGAAGGGAAGAAGGGAGCTTGCGCTTCCTCATTGATTAGAACAGAATACGAGACAGTTCTAACACATTGTCGTACCCATTTAATCCAAGTTTCATGAAAACCTAGTTGTTTAAGGCATTGGAAAAGAAAATCCCATTCCAATCTGTCGTATGCTTTTTCCATGTCTAATTTAAGGGCCATCCACCCCTTTTTCGATTTAGAGTTCTTGAACGTGTTCATGACTTCATGTGCTAAAAGAATGTTATCATGAATTGACCTTCCTAGAATAAAAGCCCCTTGAAAAAGGCTAACAAGCTTATCGAGCAGGGGTCTGAGTCTATTAACTAAAAGTTTGGAAATTATCTTTACCAAAGTATTGCAAAGACTAATTGGGCGAAAATGATTAGCCGTAATAGATTCCGTCACTTTGGGAATGAGAGCTATGAATGTATGATTAATTTCTTTAAGCATTTTTCCAATGGTGAAAAAATGCTTTAACGCCCTCGCATACTTCAGGACCTATCGTACCCCAAAACTGTTGGAAGAAGCCAGCACCAAACCCGTCTGGCCCTGGAGTTTTGTGCGGTTCATTTGAAATACTGCAATCTTAATTTCGTCGTTGGTAAAAGGTGCCGTAAGGAAGTTATTATCATGATCAGAGATACGTTGGCTTATATCCTCTAGTGGTGGAGGTGATCTATTACCTACTTCTGATGACAACCTTCTTTTAAAAACGTCACAAATATGGTTTTTGACAAGGTTAGGATCTTCCAGCCAAGCTCCACAATTATCTCTAATTCGGAAAATATTACGACGTTTCTTCTTAGTATTGTGCACTCTTTGAAAGTACGAAGAATTTCTATCTCCGTCAACTAGCCATTTTTTCTTTGACACTTTACTCCAATATTTCTGATTAAAGAGAAGTAATTTTTCACGTTGAACTTGCAATCTATTAAACATGAGTTTATGATTTCTATTGTTTGGGTCAGCCAGAATTGCATGCTCTGCATATTTAATTTTTTCATAGTTCTCTGAAAGTTTAGTGTGATTATTTCCAAAGTGTTTCTTACTCCAAGTTTTAAATTCTGCTTTTAAAAGTCTTAATTTTTTAGCTATTTTGTACGTTCTAGATCCAGCAATTTCTGTCTTCCACACCTCAGAGACCACACGAAGTGAGTCCTTATTAGTGGTCCATAATGGTTGAAAGCGGAAGGGTTTACCCTTTGAAAAAGAAAGTGGTTCTGTATCCAAGCATATTGGGGCGTGATCAGAACAAGTGAATTGCCCATGACGGACAATACTATTAGGGTATATGTTAATCCAGTCGTTACGAGCGATATCTCTATCAAGTCGTTCTAAAACTAGATGCCCATTAAACTCTCTTTTCCATGTGTACGGACTACCTTCAAATGTCAATGTATCAAGGTTAAGTTGAGTACAAAAGGAATTAAGTCGAGCAAAACGTGTCTGTGAAGGTTGGGATCCACCAGACTTGTAATTGCGTGAGCTAAGCTCATTAAGATCGCCTATTAGACACCAATGAGAGAGGATGGTGCTATTAAGTTGCCTAAGCTCTTGCCAAAAAATATTTTTCTCATTTTCTCTAGCAAGTGCATAAACGCTTGTAATAGTTGACACTTTATTTGTTCTATGGTCATGAACTTCTAATGAAATAAACCTATTATGTTTCATTATAATCTTCGCATCAATGTTGGTGTTGTTCCACAAAACCCAGATTCCACCAGAGTGGTTGACTGGGTCCACGAAATCATAAAAATCATAACCTATCTTACGAATAAGTCGACTAGAATTAGTAGGGCTAATCATGGTTTCCAACACAAATATAATATCGGGATTAAATGTTCTCCTAAGAAATTGTAGCTCTCCACTAGCTTGAGCCTTTTTGGCTCCTTGAATGTTCCAACATAGTATCTTCATAAAAACACAACTATGGAGTAGGGAATTTTCCAACAAAAATGTTTCTGATTAGCAAGGCAGTTGACAAAGGAGTGTGAGAGATTTCTGTAAATTTTGAACAATAACTTTACACTAAAGTATAATAGCCTAAGCATCCAAGGAGTAAAACTTGCGAAAAAGTAGGTGTTCAGTACAATGGAATGCAATTCCCACTGTGTGGATAAGAAGTTCGTTCGAAATAAAATGCATCCAAGCCTCATAAGAAAGATTATATTATTGAAGTGTGAGGAAAAGCAGCAGCATGTCAAGAAAATAGGCAGTACAAAAAGAAAGAGAGTCCCTGCATAATCATAAGTAGGCTCTGAATTAATCATTGAACCAAAACAAAGGCAGTTCTGTATGTCACAATAAGGACAGTGTGGCAAAGAGATACGCATAAATTCATTGAGGGAATATGTTGCTGGCCCAAAATGGGGATGCACCACGCAAGTAAAAAAGGAGCAAGAAGATGACCAACAGAAAACAAGTTGCTGCACACGGGGTAGCGTGGAGTAGTCAAAAGAGAGATAAGAAACCTTACATAGCTTTGGGCTCAAACAGTACAAATAAATAGTATTCCTACGGGGAAAAACATCAACCGTAAACAACCTCACTATAACTGTAAGCAAGCAGATATCCTTGTTCATCCCTATAATCCAGAGAACAGAGCAAGCTAAGGGATAATTTCTTCGTGATGAATTATCTGTACTCATTTCTGTTAACTTAGTCAGTAAAAAGAGTATTGCTGAAGGAATATGAGTTCTGATAATAAGAACGATACTAACGTAATTGCAGTACATATCTAATTCAAGCGAGGCAGAGACAGGGAAGAAAATAGGCAGGATACGTGAGGCAACACATTCAGTAATACAGAAGAAAGCAAGCCGCTCAAACGAAGGCCAAAAAAAGGTCCAAAGCAGTCTAGCTACACTAATAAAAAAGACAGCTGAAAATGTACCAAAGTCAAAAAGAGATGAGATGAGAGGACTTATTTCAAAATTCAGCAGGAAAGAGAAGTTTGCTATGCTAAACACATTTTCATAGTGGCTGAGTAAAGTCCAACATTCAAAGATTAGATAAGGTTTCAGAATTAAGATGTTTCGCCCTCCGTTCCAGTAAAATCTCCACTTAAGGAGAATTTTTGGCTCTGTACCAGGAATAGAGTGACAGAATATAAGAGTTGAAATGAATGCTACTATTGCTATACTAAAATCAGTAATGTTACTACTAATGATCCGATAAACAAATAGGTGATGCATAGGCAGCATAACAGTCATAATGAACAAGATATTGAGTACGAACTTCAAAGTTCTAATGTTCAAAATAAAACTTAGCAGCAGCCTAGATAATGGCATCAATATAGCTATAAAGAGTTTCTCTAAGCTAAGACGGTACAAGCATGCTAGAAGGTAGAGATAAATGAACAGTAGACACAATTGATTAGGCAGGTAATCCCAGAAGATGATGATCACCATAGCACACACTCTAGTACATAAGAAGACGGTGGTTCCATAGAAAGAATTACACCAAGCCATTAGTAACATAGATGACCTACAACACTCATAAGCAATCAAAAACACCATCCAGCACGCATTCATAGAACCAAAAAGGAAATGATAATCGTAATTAAATAGAACATAACTAGCAACCAATATCCACCTTATACAGGAGAAGCATAAGATCAAATTATTACGAAACATAATTAAAGTTAAAGTTTCATTCAACAGTAGACAATCAAACCAACAAAAGTCGAAATCTAAAACATTGTAGCTAAGACCATCGTAATGGTTGTTCGTGGAAATGAGAGGAGAAGGGAGACTAACAGTTCCCGCTCCAATATGGACAGTACTCTTACAACAAAGCATAGAGGAAAGAGCTCTACCTATGTCATCAAGGAAGCATGCTACACAGGAGCGACCAAGGCAACTAGTTAGGGGAAGACTCTGGGGAAAGGTAATGGGGGTGCCATGAAAGGGAAGGGCATTTTTGTGGTGGGAAAAACTAGGAGAGGACAACGTGTTTAACCCACCTAAGCAGGTGGCGCTGAAGGGGGAAACGGGATTCAACTGGTATGGGGAGCACCCAAACCGCCCAAATATAATAGAGTTCAAAGAAATAACCAATCTTAAGTAGGTGGGGATTACAATTACAACAGACTGAATCTATTTAGAGGTCAGACAAGGAACATAGATGATACCAAATATCTTCAGTAACCAACAGCCACAGGTGGAAGTACTCCGATGAGAGGCGGGAATAACGCAATCACTTTGCTCCTTTTTTATGCAGCAGATCATTCTAGTGGAGCACAACAACAAATGAGGGAACTCCATCTTGAAACAACAGATAGCAGAAATACAGCAAATTAAACCCCGATTTGCAGAACTGATATCCAATGGTCCACTGAAGCTGGTGATTCCGAATTTTGAATGACCAATCCTGAAATTGAATCTTACTAACCAAAGCTTTGCTCTGACCAAGTAAAAGCTCAGTCTTTGCAGCACCTCCGTTACTGGGTAGAGCCGAGCTACGGAATCATTATAGTTCCCAATAAATTGAAATTGGTTTCTCTTTTGAGTGTAGGAACCAAGTAATTGGACGAATTTGGTGAAAAAGATTGCAGCATAGGAGGTTAGGGTTTTCCCCATTTTTAAAGCAACAAGAGCAAATTTTCAGCAACTTGTTCACAGAATTTCTCAAATTGATACTCAGAGAAGTAACAAGTCCCATAGACTAACCAATTTTCGAGCGTATTGTGGACGAAGGAGGGCGGTGGCGAGAACTGTGGGTGTACCCATTAAGACTAACATCACAATCATTTCGGTTGAGAGCGATAATTGGTAGAGTATAATACAAAATTGGTCTGAGAGGGAGAAGGACAGGGCGGAGAAGGGGCAGAGACGGGCGGAGATAAGGGCGGTGAAAGCTAAGGTTTTCGGGTTTGTCGGGGGGGTCAGTTTTCCAGAGTTTCTCTCTCTTCATTTTATTAATATTTCGATATATAATGATCTTTTTCAACGAAAAAATAATAAATTAAACTGAATTTAAACGGATAATAATATATGAGAGAAAATATATGTTGGAGAAGTAAACTTAGCTTGTCTTTAGATTTTTTATTTTATTTATTTATTTATTTTTTTTTTTTTTTTTGGGTTCACGATCAAGGGTATCTACCGTCGATCAAGTGACTATCCCCCGTGCTGGCTTGTAGGCACCTCAAAGGGTGGGACATCTGGCAAAGGAATTTAAAGCTGCTTTATGCCTAAGGCGAGATTCGAACCTTCGACCTTAGTTAAGGATGAATGAGTCCCTACCACTCAACTACAGTCCACACCTCCTTGATTAGCTTGTTTTTAGAATGTAAAGTTGAGGAGAACATTGTTGATCATCGGTTAGTCATTACCAATAAGTCAATAACAGAATCACCTATTTGGACACAAACAAAGTTTATTTCATAGTTCATACTACCAATTACCAATTTACCAAAAAGGAAAAATATAAAAACAAATAAAAAAAAAAGAGAGGACAAGACCCCGAGAATGGTAGGTGTCTATTGTCTACTTTCCTTCTCTTTTTTGGACCAACTTGACTAATGGACAATCTGGATTAGTGGCTTACTAGTGTAGTGAGTAGTGATGAGTTATTTTGTCACTATTCAATTCAATTACAGGTCCAACTAAATGTATAACTTAAATTATAATAATTTATTAATGAGATTAATACCGTATTGCAAGTCAAAGTACTCGTAAGCGACTTCAAATGTACAACGACATCCACAATACTCAACATTTTTTTGGAGGAGTTCGTGAGCCAAAATTATAAGTACCCTTCCTAACCCCCCTAATCTATTAAAGATTTTGTTGGAACAAGCCCAACATAGTTCGGGAGGTTCCGGGGATGACCGGACAAGTTCACAAAGCTAAAGGAGGAAAAGTGGAGAACACATGGTCATGCGAAATTGGAAGTGTAAAGTTGCATGGTCATGCGGAGCTGACAGCAAGCGGCTGTCAGCGCCGCACGACTGGGCACTGTTCAAGTGATAAGGGCGCACGACCATGCGGTCCATCCGTGAGCCACGACCGGCGATTGCTTTGTCTACTTTTGGGAGATCTTCTCCCATTATCTTTTGGGGATCTTTTAGGATATTATGGGGGGTTTTCTATTGGTATGTAATTACCTAATTGAGTAGGATAATATCTAAGTGTTATTATGTAACTAGGAAACTAGTATCCTAAAAGATGTATTCCTTAGTCTAGTGGTTTTAGGGTTAAGAATACTTTGCCTATATAAGGAGGGTTATAGACTTAGGGTTAGATAATGTCATTGTGTGTGCTTGAGCCTTGGGTTGGTGTGCTTAAACTTAGAGGGGAAACACTAGGGATATTGTATTGCTTAGTTGAGGATTAACAAGTAATACTATTGAGGGGTGGAGGATTCAACCTCCACGTTAAAATACTTTGTGTCTATTTCATTGCTTTGTATTGTTTGGTTTAATTCTCTCTTATATTTGCTCTATAAACCCCAACAATTGGTATCAGAGCATGGGTTCGAATAGATGGAAAAGGTTTACGGAGCAAAGTTCGAGATGGAGTTATTCAATGGGAAGAACAACTTTTCATTGTGGCAAAGCATGATCAAGGATATACTTATTCAACAAGGTTTGCACGATACCTTGGAGGATAAGAAACCTGCTGGGGTAGATGAAGCAAAGTGGAAGGATATGAAACTTCGTGCAACTAGTACGATCCGGTTGGCTCTTGCGCCCGATATCAAGTACAATGTTCTTTCGGAGACGAGTCTGAAAGCTTTATGGGATAAACTTTTGAGTATGTATGCCTCAAAGTCTATTGCTAATAAATTGTTCTTGAAGAAGGATCTTTTCTCGCTCGACATGATGGAAGATGATGTGTTACAAGATCATCTAAACAAGTTTAATGGCTTGATCACTCATTTAGCAAGTTTGGATGTAAAGATTGAAGAGGAAGACAAGGCAATCCTATTGTTGGCGTCTCTTCCTAGGAAGTACAACCCGGTAATTACGATTTTACTTGTTGGGAAGACGACCCTTGCCTTGGATGAGTCCGTAGTCGCTTTGCTCGAGGCGGAGAAATTGATGACGCAAGGGGGATCTACTTCGGATGGAGTGGGTTTAGTGGTGGAGACTCGTTCCAAGTGGAAAGGTAAGAAGAAGGTGAACGCTAACATTAAGTGTTTCTATTGTGATTCTATTGTGATGAGGTTGGACACATTCAAATGAAGTGCCCTAAATACAAAGAAGACTTGATGGCAATGAAGAACAAGGGTAAGGGTGTCGTCGCTACCGCAGTGGGTAGTGATGATGATTCAAATGATGGAGATGTCTATATGGTGGATGAGGAAAGACCATCAAATGAGGCATGGTTTGTGGAATCGGGGAGTTCGCAACATATTTGTTCGAGGAAGGAATGGTTCAAATCCTATGAGCCATGTAACCGCAAGACGGTAAGTTTACCTAATGGGAAAGAGGTAAAGGTTGACGGGATTGGTGAGGTAGAGATCAAGACACATGATGGAATGATTCGCAAATTGGGCGAGGTAAGGCATATTGCGAATATTGATCGAAATCTCATATCTTTAGGTAAGTTGGATGGCAAGGGTTGTGTCGCTCAACTTAAAGACAGTACTTTGGAAATTATCAACAAGAAGGGGTCGGTGATTTTCAAAGCAAAGAAGACAAAAACGAATCTCTTTGTGCTAGAGGGAAGAAGCATAGAAGGGAGCTCGATTCAAGAGGAGGCGTCATCATCAAAGGGAAGATGTTTGGAAGATGATCGAGTTGAAGGTGAGTTGGGCTTGAGAGGGGGATTGTTGGAACAAGCCCAACATAGTTCGGGAGGTCCCGGGGATGACCGAACAAGTTCACAAAGCTAAAGGAGGAAAAGTGGAGAACACATGGTCATGCGAAATTGGAAGTGTAAAGTTGCATGGTCATGCGAAGCTGACAGCAAGCGACTGTCAGCGCCGCACGACCGGGCACTGTTCAAGTGATCCATCCGTGAGCCACGACCGGCGATTGCTTTGTCTACTTTTGGGAGATCTTCTCCCATTATCTTTTGGGGATCTTTTAGGATATTATGGGAGATTTTCTATTGGTATGTAATTACCTAATTGAGTAGGATAATATCTAGGTGTTATTATGTAACTAGGAAACTAGTATCCTAAAAGATGTATTCCTTAGTCTAGTGGTTTTAGGGTTAGGAATACTTTGCCTATATAAGGAGGGTTATAGGCTTAGGGTTAGATAATCTCATTGTGTGTGCTTGAGCCTTGGGTTGGTATGCTTAAGCTTAGAGGGGAAACACTAGGGATATTGTATTGCTTAGTTGAGGATTAACAAGTAATACTATTGAGGGGTGGAGGATTCAACCTCCACGTTAAAATACTTTGTGTCTATTTCATTGCTTTGTATTGTTTGGTTTAATTCTCTCTTATATTTGCTCTATAAACCCCAATAGATTTCCATCAAAGAGAGGGGTTTATACTTTGTAGAAGAGAGATGTTTTTTGTATCATTCTGGCACGTATAAAAAAACTCTTGAGAAATTTGTGGTTTTGTAGTTATTAATTTTACTTATAAAAAAAGATTAAAAAATAGGTTTTTCTCTACAAAGCGATTATAGCATAAAAACTCTCTTATGAGGCGGCCTTAATCATGAGGTTCCGCTTTTTTGTCTCGAGATATTACTGTTTTTTATTATTTCAAAGTATCACGCTTCATATGATTTTTTAGAAGTATGAAGAGTGGGTTGTACTTTGTGAATGGTAGGATTCTCTAGTATCATTGTGATATAAACTAAAAACTATCTTAGAAATTTGTTGCATTGTAAATGCTCTTTTAATTTGTCACAAATAATTAAACTAAATCATATGCCATTACTAAAACTTTTAATGTCCTTTATAAAAAGTTTTCAATATCACTTATATGATGCGTAATAATTTTACATACACTAGCTAGTTACACCCAATATTTGTGTGTTTTTTCTTCTTGAGGTAAGGAACACCCCAATGTTTTTTTTTCTGAGGTGAGGTTTACCCAACTCTTTGTGTAGGCATATGAATAGTAAGGATGTATTTTCTTAGGGATGAATTTATCTTAATTAAACTGAACTAAACTGAACATCACTAAACTGAGTTGAACACAACTTGATATGTGAAATAAAATGTATATTTCTGAACTTAGCACCGCTAAACTAAACTGAATATCACTGAATCGACACAAGATTACCCTAAACTGAACGAAACGTATAAGTTCTAAGGAAGGCATTCTAAATGAGATTTTCACTAATGAAATTTGTTATATCAATTCCAAAGAAGATAGTAAAATATAATTCATAGAGCATCACATAAGAGAAAATATTACTTAAAAAGATCTAAGAAAATAATGACAAATATATAAGAAAAACAAAGAGATTGTGACAATTTTTCTTTTAATTCTTCTATTGATACATATATGCATATGACTGAAAATACTGAATGTAAACGTTTCACTAAATCTTGCTATGTACAAGATTACATACATGTCCAACACGAATCCAAACTACCGAAGTGGAATTGCCAACATACTTCGATCCTCGATTTCATTTACTAACATTATATGAGTGTATTTATTTTAAAATTTTAACACCAAACTCGTGTAAGGCATGGACTTCATATCTAATGTAAAATAATTGAGGTATGAAATTAATTAAACAGTGATCCACTTGGCAAAGGAAATAGTAACTCTCCAAGGAATAAACTAAAATGATGCCTCGTAAAGCAAGGATGTCATCCTTAAGACCTTCCCAAACCCCACCATGTTCGGAAACACAAATCAAAAAATAGAAAATGTTGAAAGAAAAATTCACTTGACTACTGGTTGGTTGTTTGGTTTGGGGCCAATTGCCATTACGAAGATTCGAATCTACACATCAGAACATTCCAAATTATAATTCGCATCACCCATCTTATAAAACTCTCACCCTCTCATAAAAATTCCCAGCATATTTCCAAAATATCCTCTTCCCAAACACACCCTTAAAATATTGGCCTGTCCCAAAATCATTTTTACTGTATTTTTTTTTGAAACCCTTCTCTGTTGTCTTCCCCTGTATCTAACAACAACCCACTTCATCTCCAAAAATCTCAGGCAACAAATTCAACTTCTGGGTATTTCAGAAATTCAAAAAAGATTAATGCTTTGTGTTCATTTAAGGTCAAAATTCAAAAAAAAAATCCATCTTTTTTGCTCACAATCTCCGGCGGTCGGAGAAAATTCGACCGTTGGTTAAGGTTGGGTTTTGAGAGGTTGGTTTTCTTTTGCTGGGTTTACTTTTTATCTGAGATGGTTATGTCAGTTGTGGGTCCCAAACGTTCTTCTCTAAGCTCGGTCTTCTCAAGAGTTGGGGGTTACTATTATGGGAATAATAATTATAACAACCAAAATAATAATAACAACAAAAAGAGATGCTCATCATTTTCTCTCTCTTCTAATTCTTCATTAGCCTGTGATTCAATGGAGGATGATGATGGGACTATGGAGATGGTACAACTTGGAGCTGATCGTCCTAAAAATGTGTTGATCTTGATGAGTGATACAGGTGGTGGTCACAGGGCATCTGCTGAAGCTATTAGAGATGCTTTCAAATTGGAGTTTGGTGATGAATATAACGTGAGATATATGTTCTTTCTCTTTCTGGGGTTTTTTGTTTTTTAATGGGGGTTTTCTTGAATTTTGTGGGTTGTTCTTGTTTTGGGTCTCATTTTGATGATTGGTAGATGATATTTTTTTTGGTTTTCTGTTGATTTTGGGTGTCTCTTCTTGCTTGGAGCTGTCATTTGGTTGATTTGCTAAATGGGATTTGTCAGTTTTCTGTTAATTTTGGGGGTTTCTTGTTGCATATGGCTCTCATTTGGCTGATTTGCTAGGGGGCATTTTTAGTTTTCTGTTTCTTTTTTGAAGCTCTCATTATGTTGATTTTTGGCACTTCTCTTTACATGGGTTAATTCTTGTATTAGGATCTCATTTCATATTTATTTGGGTTAATTCTTGTATTAGGATCTCATTTCATTATTTATTTATTTATTCCCTATGGTTCTTGTTAATCTCCTCCAACATCAGTATGTGTATGTCAGAGGTCAAAGATTGGTTCTTTAATCACCCATGTTTGTTATGTGCTTGTTCTGGGATGGTTAATTGAGGTTTCAAATTGGTTTTAAAATTCATTTCATTTTTTAGATCTGCTGAGTTTGTACTTTTGGAATTGAAAGTTGAAACTTGGTTCTGTGCTATGGTATGTTAGATTGTTGAATTCTATGTTTCCTTGAATGTTTTGGTATAGATGGGTATATTTCCTTATAAACTGGGGTTTATCAGGCAGTTTTTTGACTTCTTTCATGAGCATACAAATTTTGATGCCTGAAGTTTCCCCTACAGTAATCTGAAAGCATATGACCTCTCTCCATTGATTCCCTCAAAGTTTCTGGCTTTCAAACTGTTAAACCTGTCCTTTCTGTTTGGTTTGTTGCCTTTTCTTTATTGTAGTTTTCAATTTCGGCTGTTTATGTAGTTTCCATTAATTGTTTGTTGGTGGTAAAAGTTGTCAGATAGAGATAGGGGAAGTTTCTGTGAAGCTGCAAATTTTTTCTTTCTGTCTGTTTCACTAATTTTCAGAATAAGAACAGTGTCTCATGGGTGGCACTCTATCCTGTTGTTACAGATAATTATAAAGGATGTATGGAAAGAGTATACTGGCTGGCCACTGAATGACATGGAGAGACAATACAAGTTCATGGTGAAGCATGTACAGCTTTGGAAGGTTGCATTTCACAGTACTTCTCCTAAGTGGATTCACTCCATGTACCTTGCTGCTATAGCGGCCTTCTATGCCAAGTATGTTGCCTTTGCTTCAAAAACTTCCGTTGCTTGTTCTTCTAATTGGTAGATTATATTCTTCGCGAAATTATCAATCTTGTAGGAATCTATCATTTTCGAAGCATCTACTTTTGAATTTTGATGCCTTTACTTCAAAAAGAAAAGCTTTGTAAATCGTGATAATGATTATTGATTTTATCCGGAGTAGAGCTGATCATGGACATTGGACGCACTAAACAGGGACATGGACAAAGCGATTTTTTTTTAATAAAAATAAAAATATAGGATTGACCCATGACTGCAGTCCAAACCCGGGCTGACGGACAGACATTGATGACGATTAAAGCTCTAAATTGCTGGTTCGTGAAGGCTCTTAATCCGTGCATGCGATCTTCTTTAGTTGAACATAATTTGGCATGATATGTAATGATGGTTAAGTCCTGTTCATTATTCCAACTTGTGTTAATCTAATCATCATAATATCCATGTGCTTTAGGCAACTTTCCCAATAAAGAAAAGGAGAATTCCATGTGCTTTAGGAAAAGAGCTTGGTAATTAGTACTATTTGATAGCGGGAACATGAATGATTAATGATTGCTTTCTTTTCCTCTCATGTGAATCAAGGGAGGTCGAAGCTGGTTTAATGGAATACAAACCAGATATAATCATTAGTGTGCATCCTCTTATGCAACATATCCCCTTGTGGGTTCTCAAGTGGCAAGGACTTCAAAAGAAAGTGATCTTTGTAACTGTCATCACGGATCTCAACTCGTGCCATCCCACCTGGTAAGTTGGAGTTTCACTCGATATCAAAAATTTCCCACCTCACATTACAGTTTTAACATTCAGTTTCTGTTTCCAGGTTCCACCCTGGTGTGAATAGATGCTACTGCCCTTCAGATGAGGTCGCGAAAAGGGCTTTGTTAGATGGCCTGGAGGAGTCTCAAGTCCAAGTTTTTGGCTTGCCTGTTAGGCCCTCTTTTGCTCGTGCAATCCTCTCAAAGGTGAGCATTTGATGTGCTATGGCAATGTGGCGCTTAGAAGAGTCCAGTTCTGAATTTTAGTGCTGCTTGGATTTGTTTTTGATACAACTTTTGCTTGCAGGATAACCTGCGCGTAGAGCTAGAAATGGACGCAGAGTTGCCTGCAGTTCTGCTAATGGGAGGCGGGGAAGGGATGGGGCCTGTAAAGAAGACCGCCACTGCTCTTGGAGAAGCATTGTTCGATAAACAGCTCGGGAAACCTATTGGTCAATTAGTTATTATATGTGGCCGGAATAAATCCTTAGCTACTACTCTTGAATCATTAGAGTGGAAAATCCCAGTTAAGGCAAGTAAACCATTTCTTCCTTCATACAGGATCACACTGTCAAAAAATTGAAGCAAACTGGCATCAGAGCACGAGTTGTTTCTAATGATGTCTTCGGTTACAGGTTAGGGGATTTGAGAAGCAGATGGAGAAATGGATGGGAGCCTGTGATTGCATTATTACAAAGGTATAGTTGACACCTTTTTTCCCATTTCAGTATGTGTCATAGCCAAAATAGGCAACAATTGACTGAATGTTTCGGATTTTACAGGCAGGGCCAGGCACGATAGCAGAGGCCTTAATCAGGGGGCTTCCCATCATTCTCAATGATTATATTCCAGGACAAGTACGTCAAAACACATAGTTCGTTTCATTTGTTTGCTTAGTGGCAAACCTTAGGCCAAGCTCAAATCACTCACTCCAAACTAAAGCTAACCTGTACCCTTGTTTCTTGTGGTAACCTCAGGAGAAAGGCAATGTGCCGTATGTCGTAGATAATGGAGCAGGCGTCTTCACTCGTAGCCCTAAAGAAACAGCCAGGATCGTAGCAGAATGGTTTAGCAATAAAAAAGACGAGCTCAAAAGAATGTCGGACAATGCCCTTAAACTGGCGAAGCCAGAGGCGGTGTTTGAGATAGTAAGAGACATGCACGAACTCGCAGCCCAACGAGGGCCGTTAGCCAACCTCCCCTACATGTTGACATCTTCATTCACTAGCCTAATTTAACTCGTTTTAGTGTCCTCACCATCGTCTCTATTCGATTAAGGTCTTAATCTCTCTTTTCGTAGGAACTTAGCAGTCTCTTGTACAGCTAGCTATTGGTAATTATCTCATTCTTTGGCCCCATGAAATCTATATATATTGTACTAGAAAACCATAAGTTTAGTTAAGAGTAAGAATCTGATGCCCTTAGAGCTGAGCTGAAGCTCTGAAATTGTCCTTGAAAGGTTGAGGATTTTTGGGTTTAGGGAGAAGGAAATTGTAACAGGTGTTTGTATTTATTCTTGCAGCTTGGCTTGTAATCTTTGTGTTATTCTCCTTCATTTAAATTGGTCCAAAATTATTCAAAAAAACTTGTATGAGACGGCCTCAAGGTGAGACCACTCATACAAACATGACGTCATACTGACGTTATTGCTTGTATATAGAGGAGGCCTCACCTTGAGGCGGCCTCATAAGAGACTTATTGAAAATTATTTGTTCTTTTCTTTTTGTGTGGTTGCATTTTGAAAGTTATAGGTGAGGGTTAAAAGTTGCTTTCCTTGAATGTCTATTTCAACGTTGCTTATAATGCAAGGCAATAATAAGTCATAAGTGCCATTGATCACAAGTATTACTATGATTGCTAAAGACACCAAATATTGTACTCATAAAATTGATATTGGTTTGGTCATTTGTGGAGTACTTTGTAGTACTATTAAACTAATCTGTTAGGGTAATCTGAATATCTGCAAAATATACTAGTATTAAGTGATACGTGTTCCCTTGAAATCCTAATTTCCTAGTTAGTCTTGGTCATGAACTCATGACTTCTAACTAGCAAAGGCTTTTGAAATGTCTTAATGCGTCATGGCTCTCACGTTGTTGTCCCAGAATAAATAAGTTAATCCTACATTCCTACTTTTAAATAATAGAGTAAGTAGATAGATAACCAAGTGATAAGAGTTTGGGTAGATGGTAGTCCGGAAGCAGTGATTGATGTAATTGCGTTTGATTTCTGTAATGCTACTCTTATTAGTAATTAATTAATTAATTAATACCTCCGTCTTTTACTCAAGAAAACAAAAGAATTGATGATCAAAAAAAGAAAAAAGGAAAAAGAATTACTCCTAGTCTCCTACATACCTTGGATCTCACTGTCTAGCTTTTCTTGCTTGTGAGGTCCAAGCTGATGATTTTGAGGTAGAGCCGTTCAAAAACGGTCTTGGTCGGACTGGAAAGCGGGTTTGGTCCGATCCGATCCTTATAAAATACTGAAACATCTGGTCCAATCATGCCCTTTTCACGACCGAATAGGCTGGGTCTGGCCTTCTATGTCGTCCGGTCTTGGCACTACACCTGTGCAAGTGGGAGGGGATCCTGTAGCCGACCCGACTTAATGCCCAGTGAATCATAGCCCATTTACAATTGTAAATGAACGGGTTAAAATAGACCGGTTAATTTAAAAAGTTAAACAGATCATACCGGGTCATAAATGGGTCAACCTACATAATATTTTATTATTTAAAAAAATTTGAATTTTAAACGGGCACAAAATGTGCCTGACCCGAACCATCCACAAACATGATGACCCGACCCAACCTGACCAGCCCGTTGCCCAGGCCTACTTGCCTTTGGCGCCTATGAAGTACTGTGGGACTGTGAAGGTATGTCTTGACTCTCGAGGTAAAAAGCATGAAGGGAGGGCCATGTTTGTTTCATGTAGTTGTGGTCAAAACGTGCCAAACATGAGTTGTGGTCTTTGCAGCCCAGCGCAACAATCTTTTAGATTTGAAAGATGGTCCAGTCCAGCAAATTTTCAGGGCCTAAATGCTTAATGCCGTGGGAGTACAGGTTTTGGAGTACTTTTTGAGATCAAGACTACCAAACACAAACACAAACACAAACACAAACACAAACACAAATCAAACCAGTAAAACAATAGACTATGGGTCTGTTCGGCAATAATTAGCTGTAGCTGTAGTCTTAGCTGTTTTAGTAGTGGTTAGCTGTTGAACTAGCTATTAGCTATTTGTAGTGGTACGTAGCTGTCAATCGTTTTTTGGGTTGAGTGTTCGGTGAAGTTAGCTGTTGGGTTAACTGACTGATGTAAAATGACATTATTATTATTATTATTATTGTTGTTGTTGTTGTTGTTGTTGTTGTTATAAATTATTATTATTTTTTTTATTAATGTTATTTTTATGATTCTTATTGTTATTGTTATTGTTATTGTTATTTTATTATTAATATTATTATTATTATGATTACTAGTATTATTATTGTTGTTGTTGTTGTTGTTGTTGTTATTAATAATAATAATAATAATAATAATAATAATCAAATAATGGCGTACTTGTGTTTACCTGAGGTGAAATACCTTAATAAAAATTAAATTTGCTAATGGCGTACTTGTTTTACCTGAGGAAGAAGTAGATTAATCCAATCAAATAATTTGTTCTGATTTGGGTTATAAATAGTCATGAAAGAGTAGTAGATTTTTTTTGAAAGGGAAGAGGCTTGCGTATAGGCATGGAAGTAGGAAGGAGTGAACTGAGTTTTAAATTTTAAACGGTAAAATACCTGGGATAATTTGGGAATCTAATTCCTAAAAAAATTCAACAGCTAGCCTTTTAGTTTGAAACGTTAATTTTATTAGTTTTTGTGAAAGGCTACTATAACAGCTAACAGCTACTCCTAAAACATGGTAACCGAACACAATAACTTTGAAGAGGTAGTTGTTTGACTAATTCAAACCACTAACAGCTACCTCAAAAGCCCTTGCCGAACACACTATATATATCAAAACAAGACATATGCCATTTTATGCGTTTTACTAGCTGACGTTGCTCAATCTTTTATGTAGTACTTACGTGTTTTATACTTTGCTAAATAATTTCTTTTTACTCAATTGAACTATTTATTTGAAAAGTGTATTAGAATAAGTCTAATCATTTATGAAATCAATTATATTTTGATCAAATTAATACTTGAACTCGGCATGTTTATTATCAAGCAAGTTCTAATGAAGTATGCTTGCGAGTTGCGACCACACATTTTAGCTTGCTTTTTTTTTTTTTTTTTTTTTTTTTTTTTTCCTTTGCACGTTTTATTTCCTGCCATTGGGCTCTGCCCCAATATCTATTTTTTTTCTTTCTATTTCTTTTTTTTTTTTTTTAATTTCAGAGGACAAAAAAAAAACCCCAAAAAAACGCAACCAAAAGATCTGAAAACACTCAACAGCAAATCACCATCACCATCTTCATCGTCTCTCTCTCTCTCTCCTTTTCTTTTTCTCTTTCTCTCTCCAATCTACATTTCTGATTTCTCCATCACAGATCAATTCAAACCCTCGTCTTTTTCATCACCCCCCATTTTCATTTTCTCAGATCTTCAAATGATAATTCACCACCTTCATTCTTTCACATTCAAGTTTTTGATCCTCAATTGACTGTTGTTGTGCGATGTCAAAGATCAAAACTTTCTCTCTCCAACAACCCCAACAATGTCCCCACCTCGCCGATTTCATATCCCAAAACGGGCCCCACCCATTCCTGGCCCTACAAGGCCTCATAAAACCCGGGCCCATGGGTCGGGCCTCCATCCTAATCTCTTCCACCACGCGCTGCAACGTCTTCTCCACGCGCCGCCACCACCACCGTCTCTTCACGTGCCTCTCATGCGCCGCCGTGATTTGCCTCGTGCACGCCGGGTCCCACCACATTGATGACGTGGATGATGATTCACAATGCCGCCACGTCATCGCCGTCGACATGGACCGTGCCGAGCTCTTCTGCTTCCGGTGCCGTGACCAAATTTACGACCCCGATTTTGACGCCGTCGTCCTCTCCAATTTTCTCTCTCCTCCACCACCTCCCCTGCCACCGGAGAACCTCCGTAACAAGCGGCGTCGTATCGACTACCGCCCGTGGGAGCCAAGCCCAAAGGAGCGTGACCTGATCACCAGCCAATCCACCCTCCTCTCGGGCCCAAATTCCAGGCCCGAACCCGAACAGGACCCGCTTTTGGGGTTGAGGGGGTTGAATAATTTGGGGAGTACATGTTTTATGAATTCAGTGTTGCAAGCATTGGTTCATACACCACCATTGAGGAATTATTTTCTGAGTGATAAACATAACAGGTTTTTATGCCAGAGAAATAATGGTACTAGTAATGGGATTTTGAGGAGGAAAAATGGGAGTGGAAATGAAGGTGTGAAGAGGAATTTGTGTTTGGCTTGTGATATGGATGCCTTGTTTTCTGCGGTTTTTTCTGGTGGGAGAAGTCCTTATACCCCTGCTAAATTGCTCTATAGGTGAGCTATTGTGTTGTTAGTTTGTTATTTGGTTGATTTGATATCTCAATTTGGTTTGATTTCTTATTGGATTTTTTTTTTTTGGTGTAGTAGTTTAATTGTTGATGAATTTAGCAATATTTGTAAATTTATGAGCTTAGATTTGTCTAGGTTTGTTTTGGTTTTGGATGTTAAGGTACTAAGATAGTGTGTTTATCTTGGGTGTAGCTTGTGGGGAAGGAAGCTAGGGAAGTGATGGATGCTTCATATTTATGAAAAGAGTTGTCTTTGTTTTTGTTTGTGCCCACTTTTGTCTTTGTAATATGAAAATGTAGTGAAAAAATTGTTTGTTTTTTCACTTCTGAAAAATGTAGTAAGATTTTTGATGGGTGTGTAGTAATTTGTAGTTGGTGGCAGCATGCTGCGAATTTGGCGACTTATGAGCAACAGGATGCTCATGAGTTTTTCATTTCTATGCTTGATGGGATTCATGAAAAAGTGGCGAAAGATCGGACCAAGCAGCAAAATCAAGGTAGATTTTTCTTCAACATAGAAAATTGTTTAATAATGTCTTTTGGTTGGTGATCATCTCAATTATTCTTGTTATCTAATATGAGTATTCAGTTGTGTCTTGAGTCACAACACATAGGTTTGGCAGATTCTGTGGTTATCATTCTTTACTTGGATGGTTGGATACTCTGGGACCCTTTTCTAAGTTTATTTTCTTCAAGAGAATGACCCCTAGTCACTGGTCTAAGGGGCAATATCAGGAAATTTCTGATTTTAAGATCGTATTTCTAGCTCAAAGTATTGGTCTTACTATTTCTACCCTAATGAAATAGGAAAAAGGAACCGGATGTATTTGCAGCCTCTTTCCATTTCCACTATTCTTTTACCTTTTTCAAATGCTTCCTCCCTTTGGCAAATATTTGTAGCTGAGTTCCTAACTTCCTATAATCCTATACAATGCAGCTATGCATTTTCTATTATTATGAGAATCAACGTCCCGTAGTTCTGTGCTTTAAACTATACAACTATTTCAAACTGACAATAATATATACGAAAAGGAAACTTGGTCGAATATGCTTACTCAATTTTAATGAAATTCTGCACTGTTGTGGCATTTTGGTGCAATGAAGTGTTATGTATAATTGTTTGCCATGTCATGCTTGCAGCTTAGTGTTTAGCATATAGTAACCAAGTCCCTGTCAACTGTGGTTATGTATGAGCTAGGTTGATTAACTGTGTAGGTGTAGATTGACGTACTAGAGGGATGATGGCATGATCATGATGCACGCTACTGGAGATCTTCCAGTCTATTTAGGAGCCATGTTACATGGACTCGCGGAAGTGTCCAACGTGGATACGTGTCCAAGTGTCGGACTCGGCAATATTTTGAACAGTTACCATGTTTGTGGCCGAAAATGAAGTGTCGAGTGTCCATACCCATGTCCGAGTGTCGAGTGTCCAACACGATACTCTAGGTGAAATGAAGAGTCCATGTTACATAGCTTTGGAGTCACTACAACTTTTTAGTTATTCATATTTTTTTCTTTTGTGGTTAGCGGGAAGTCGGCAATTAAAAAAATAATAAAAATTTGTTGAAAGTTGGGGAATACTGCTTGGTCTGCCTAGTTTCTGTGAGCATTGGAACTTTGGGATGGTCCCATTGGTTGTATCCAGAGAGCTGGATCTAAAGTACTCCATTAATGATGTTAAGTTAATTCATTACAGGATTATAAAGCTTTACTTAACATCATTAACTGGTCTTTTCCTGAAGCATCATAATTCTAAATATTTATTTTGGTTTATGATCCAGGATATCTTGGTAGGTGCTGAATAACCAGAATAGTTCACTGCGGGCTTGTGGCTTTAGATCTTGTATTCTTCCTTAGGCACTGTCAAGGGCTATCACTTGGCTTTCCTTAAAACTTCAGCCTTAATGGTACCAACTACCAAGCGACTTCCTTCCAGTAAGTCTGCATTTTGGCTATCCTTGTTTACTTGGTTTAATCTATAGGATTTTTTCTGCCTCACAATGATTCTGATCTTGGCTCCATCTCTTCTGTCTTTAGGCATGTATATCCGACATGGATGGTCTGAAGCATGAATGAAAGAGGTTTGACCTAGGATATCCACCCTCGTAGAACTTCTAGTCAAAATCCTGATGGTGTTTCAACTATTACCCAAGCCTTCCCTATGTCAGAATCTTGCTTGTATCTTCTTAAACTGATTGAGGTAGTGAGTTATCTTCTGAGTTTCCAAATCTCTTTTGATGAGGTTCTTGCTCTGCGTTTTCATCGCTATGAGTTGGATTGGATCTGCCATGGATTATTGAGATAGCTACTTTTGTTCCTCTGCATTGATCTTTTCGCCCAATTATCTATGATGCTTATGTTGTTTACTAGCTATGCTGGGTAACTGGAAAGCAGAATTAGCACTGCTGTTTGTCAGACTCCATGTTATGTGCTCTTCCCTATAAATTATATCATTAACATTATATGTTTTTTAATAGTCTAGATGCAAACCATAACTATAATCGACAAGGAAGGTTTTCCCTTTATTTGTTCTAATCTAATGACAACGATATCTGATGTCAATGATTTGCTTCAAAATTGTGAGCAGCTTTTGGGTTATTCTAAACCAGTAAAGGGGTGTGCAAAATGATTTGCAAGTGACTGGATTGTTTTGGTTTATTCTTCTGATCAGCATGTTACTTGTTGCAGGCAGTGGGAACTGTTGTATTGCCCATAAAGTGTTCTCAGGCATCTTGAGATCTGATGTCATGTGTATGGCTTGTGGTTTCACTTCAACAACCTATGATCCTTGTGTGGATATCTCATTGGATTTGGAACCCATCAAGCCTGTGAAGGGAAGACCTCCAAAGTCTCGCAATGGTGAAGCAGATCTTATGCATAGTCTTGGTCTGAACTCTAGAACATCCACTCTTACTGGCTGTTTGGATCGCTTCACAAGACCTGAAAGACTTGGGCCCGACCAAAAACTCTTCTGTCAGCAGTGTAAGGTTAGACAGGAATCTCTCAAGCAGATGTCCGTACGAAAGCTTCCATTGGTTTCTTGCTTCCATGTAAAACGGTTTGAGCATTCTCCAGTTCAAAAGAAAGCAAAAAAGGTAGATCAATACCTTCAGTTCCCATTTTCCCTCGACATGGCACCATATATGTCTTCGACCATCTTAAGGAGTAGGTTTGGGAACAGGATGTTCTCTTCTGAAGGGGAACCCCAAAATGCTCCCGATGAGTTACCGTCTGAGTTTGAGCTGTTTGCTGTCATCACTCACACAGGCAAATTGAATGCTGGCCATTATGTAACCTATTTGAGATTAAGTAATCAGTGGTACAAGTGTGACGATGCTTGGATTACCCAAGTTAGCGAGAGCATTGTTCGGGCAGCTCAGGGATACATGATGTTTTACGTGCAAAAGATGTTTTATTACAAGGCAAGTGAAACACCAACTCCCTCATGATCTGCCATTTACTTTCCAAGGTAGTTGGATAAGTTATGAAGAAGCTCGAGTTCTAGTTGCCATTCCCAGATGAGAAGTAAGGCTGGGGTAATTGCATTTGTGGGAAGGGTCTTCATTTTGGTTTTATGATGGATGAAAGACCTTTCTCTTCCAGCACTTGTTGGTTGCTGAAAATTTTCCATTTTAGGTCTCTATATATTTCTCTTTTTAATTATTATTATTTTTTTGTTTTCTCCTGCCTTCAAGTGTTTTTGGAGGATTTATGTAACTTTTCCCCAACTTCATGAAGTGTATTCACTTGAAGGCGTATTTTGACTTAAACGTTGTTTATGTTATATGCACCTAATCGAAGTTCTCTTGACTTTTGTGATATATAGTAAGGTCTTACAAGTTACAAAGTTTATGAGATAAGATCTCATCTCCATATGTTCAATGACTTTTCATAGATATGAGAGATATCTCTGAATCTGTCCAAGCCATGTACATGATTTAGTGATTTACGAGTAGTAGAACACAACTTTTTATAGAAATTAATACAAATCATAGATAATGGTGAAACACAAAAACTCGTATGAACCGAACTATTGTTCCACAAATTGATAATCAAAGAGTAAAAGTATGTTAGTTGCACAAAAGTTTCGGCAATTTGACTAATCTTGTTTATTACAATACTCGTACTATAAGACCTGGGTTGAAGTATTTAAAGGATTTGATTAGCCTTCTATGAGCATTTTTTCAATCAAATTTATGAGTATAATTTGCTGGAGTTTTGAGTTTTATAGTTATTTCTAAAATCTTTCTTGCTTTAAAAAAATGGCAAATTGGTGAAAACCCCCAAGAAGTTTGGAGTTTTTGCTAAGAACACCCAAACATTTTCGACTTTGGCAAGTACCCCAAACAAAATGAAAAAGCCTGTTAAGTCCCCCCAACCAGACATTTTAAAAAAAAATTGTCCCATTTTGCCCTTTGCACGTGATCATTAATTGCTGACTCCAATTAATGATCACGTGCAAAGCACGTGAGGGCAAAATGGGGCAATTTTTTTTTAAGGTGGCGCAAACTTGGCTTTTTCATTTTGTTTGGGGGTACTTGCCAAAGTTGAAAATGTTTGGGTGTTCTTAGCAAAAACTCCAAACTTCTTGGGGGTTTTCACCAATTTGCCCTTAAAAAAAACTCCAAACTAGACGTGGGTATGTGACAAAAGCCGATTGTACCCAACTTGCTAGGTTGCTAATGATCGAAACTGAAGTTATTTGATCCGAAGTTTACAAGGCAAAACCCGATAGAAACAACTTGCTTTTCGACGATACTTGCTAATGAACGCAACCCAAATTTATCCAACCCGACCCGTTTGCCATGTCTGAGTCCAAACCCCAGAACATCTAGAAATAAAATCCGACTACATCTCAATTTTGTACTCAAGCTCTCAATCCATAATCGACCCGCCCCATGGTTTTTGTTTCGTTTCAGCTACCGCATTGCTCAGCATCTGCTCACCAACCAAAGGGACGCCACATGTCACCAACATTATCTCTCTCTCTTCCCAAATCTCAAATTTTTAGGCATTGTTGTCTTGTCTCTCGCTTATTGATACTCTCACCCATCTAGGGCGCAGAATCCTCAACAATACCAGAGCTCCCTCGTGTATTTTATCATCTGGGTATATTGTTGTTATCCTCAACAATCACGAACAAAGCTTTCTCACTCCTTTTATGATAGATACTCCAATAGCCAATTACCAAAGTCTTGAAACTTATGAATTGGGTTCCAATATGAATTGGGTCTTTGCTAATTGGTAGTGGGTCGGTGGCATTCTCATGATCTTTTCAGCAAAGAATTTTGTGGGACAACATTGACTAAATGGTATTTTTCCTTTCTTGTATATATCCATAAAATTTTGTTCTTTTTAGTTCTCATTACACTGGATTGTTTGATAATGTTTTAGGCTTGAATTACTTGGTGGAGTGCTAAATATCTAATTTACTATGTGGGAATTCTTTCAGATTTTGATACTTGAACTTCTATTAGATTATGATTTGGGGATGTAATCTTTAGTTGGGTCACTGGTATATGTGGAGAAAATTGAGGGATTGGTATAAATTTAGGGGCTTGTGTTTTCTTCTTATATGTGCCAGTTGCCACATTGAGCTAGAGGTGATGCCTGTTTCATACTGTATGTTCTGTATTGAGTATGATTTTGAATAATAGAAATGTGGGTACCTTGTTGTTTGGTACTTGAGATTAAATTTTCAAGTGTGGGTTTAAGCTCAGTGGGTGTGTAGATGTTGCTATCCCATTTATGCTAATCCTCTGATTTCCTGAAAGTATGTTTCTAAGTTATACAATGGCTGCTTGCTTTCTGACATACTACCATGGAAACTGGAATATGTGAGAGCTGATGTATTACTCCTTTTGATAGAAAATTTGAATTATAAGCTTTCAGTGACAAAGACACTGAATTCTCCTTACTTACTTAAAATCCAACCTTCTGGGTGAGGTTTTATGGTGTTTCATCGTTTGCAACATCTTCTTTTCCTTCATTTAATATTCTTCTTATTACTATGCTCACTTTTCATTTGCAGATGTTTTGTTTCAATTTGCTTTCTTGTTAAGTTTTCTGTTCATCTGAGCATTTCAACTATTCCAGGTAGATACATTTAGGCTTGTTCTTTAAGTTCTATGTTCACATGATCGTGCTCCCTTGAATATGAAGAGCATCACGGATTGGGTTTTCGCTCAGCTCGTGTCTGGTTCATTGCTCATGCCGAGGCCACTGTCAGGCAGTAACAGTTGTTTGGAAGAGCAGCCTCGAAATGAGGAGTTTGCCTCCGCAGGTACTTTACATCTTAATGTGCATGGAAGTAATTTTCAAACAGTTTTGAATATCCATGGAAGCCAGCAATTTTGTTCACTGTTATGTAATAGTGTGTTAAAAGTTTACCATCTAGCAGTGTCAATTAATAATAGTAAAACATAAAATGTTGAGTACGGCTAGTAACTCTGTTATTATTTTTTTAGATAAGAAATATTTTATTAGATGAAGAGAAAGAATACAAAGAATATAAGATATCCTCCAAAATTGAGCAAAACCAAAACGCTAAAACCTAATGAAGAGCCATCTAGCAGTGTCAATTAATAGTGTGTAATGAAGCCAGCAATTTTTGTTCACTGTTATGTAATAGTGTGTTAAAAGTTTACCATCTAGCAGTGTCAATTAATAATAGTAAAACATAAAATGTTGAGTACGGCCAGTAACTCTGTTATTATTAGCAACTTTATTATGCGGATCACACTAGATTTGTAGAAAACTATCTTTACTTGCTTTATTACAATTTACAGTCTACAGGGAAACTTCACAGCTTGAATTAATTGTCTGCAAGAGCTATCATGTGTGTGGGTTTGCACATGTGTTTATGCCTACTGTCAGGATGTTTCAAATTACCATGTGTGAACAATTTGAAGGCAAAGCATGTAATTGGGATTCCCTAAGTTCTTTTGCCATACTCTTCTGTTGCTTTGGCTGTGGGCATAAAGGAATCATCATTGCTGGCTATCAAAATTTTAATGTACTATGAAATTATTGTTTTTGGCCCTTATTCTATAGTCTCTGGTATAACCATGTTTTAAAATTTTGATTAGATCCTTTGTAGCCGAACCTCAGTTTACAAATTTTGCATAGATCCAAGTACGTGTGGCTAATATATGTTCTTGTTGACTTGGGCTCTAGGCCTTTGGCCACTTGAACACGGTACATGTGAATCGCTAGTCAGTTGTCAGACCATGACAAAGCTGCCATTGTTGTGGTCCCTATTTCACAATCTTGTATTTGATATAGTTGAATTCTACATATAGAGGATTAGACACAGTAAGTCGCCAAAGAAACTGAGACACCCCTCAGCCGCACTTGTGGGGACTAAAGAAAAAGATTGTCATCTTGTTATTCCGTTTCTTTCCATATTAATGCATTAGGCTCCAACTGTTAATACACAATCTTGTAATTGACATAGGTGAATTCTACATGTAGAGGAATAGACACAGTAAGGACTATGTTGTATCGCCAAAGAAACTGAGACACCCCTCAGCCGCAGTTGGGGGGACTAAAGAAAAAGATTGTCATATTGTTATTCCATTTCGTTCCATATTAACGCATTAGGCTTCAACTGTTAAGGCTGGTGGCTCTACACGTGAATCTTATGTTAACCTATCTGTGCTACAATACAAGTGGAAGAATCCATTGTTTGTTTGGGCCTTTGGGGTGAGGGGATATTTCCCTGTTTCACAAAAGTAATTTCATATCTTGCATCTGGAGTTCTGGATCCATAGTATTCAAAAGTAATTGGTAAAGTGATCACAACAAAATGCTGGCTTCCAGCCTGCCATGATTCTTCCTTGAGCTGTAACAGCATTTTCAAATTTAAGTCCCAATATGAATATACAAAACGGTGCATTTCCTTGGATAACTTCTGCTTAGTTATTGGTTACAGATTCAACTCAAATTCCTGTGGTGGCTTCACAAGCACATGAGGATATATCACGTTCTTCTGACAATAGTCAAGAAGGCCAGACAGGTCCAGCTTCGCAGCATGTTCATGTTGTAAATTCTGCTTCCTGTCACGATTGTACTGATAGGAAGAAGTTGGATCCATTGTCAAAAATTGAGGCTCTTCAAATTAAGTTCTTCCGTATTCTACAGCGACTTGGACAATCACCCGAAGATATTGTTGTTGCTAAGGTCCTATATCGGTTACATTTGGCAACATTGATCAGAGCAGGGGAGTCAGATTTAAAAAGGATCGATCTCAGAAGCGATAAATCCAGAGCCGTAGCAGCAAAACAGGAAGCAGCTGGTCACCCCGTACTGGATTTTTCTCTGAGAATACTAGTATTGGGGAAGACCGGTGTTGGTAAAAGTGCAACTATTAACTCACTTTTCAATGAGAAAAAGGCTTTGACCAATGCATTTCGGCCTGCTACTAACTCCATCCAAGAAGTTACTGGAATTGTGAATGGTGTTAAAATAACAGCTGTTGATACTCCTGGCTTCTTGCCTTGCACTGCGAATAATGTACGAAGGAACAGGAGAATTATGCTTTCTATCAAAAAATATATCCGAAGATCTCCACCAGATGTTGTTTTGTATGCTGAACGCCTGGATACCATGAACAATGGTTACAGTGACTTCCCTCTCTTGAGACTTGTTACTGATGTTTTTGGTTCTGCAATTTGGTTCAACACAATTCTCGTCGTGACACATGCTGCAGCTACTCCTCCCGAGGGATCCAATGGTTTTTCTATCGGTTATGAATCTTATATCAACTATTGCACTAAGCTGGTGCAACAATATATACAGTTCGCTGTATCTGATGCCAAACTTGAAAACCCTGTTGTTTTGGCTGAAAACCATCCAAGGTGTAGGACTAATATCACAGGAGAGAAAATTCTTCCCAATGGACAGGTATGGAGACAACAGTTGCTGCTATTGTGTATGTGCACCAAGATACTGGGTGATGCCAATTCTTTGTTGGGACTTCAAGACAGCATTGAACTTGGACCGTCTAATAACTCTCGGCTGCCTTCACTTCCCCATCTGCTTTCATCTTTTCTCCGGCAAAGATCTGTAGTGACCCCCGATGGAGCAGATGAGTTTGACGAGTATTCTCTTTCGGATAATGAAGCAGAGGAAGATGAATATGATCAATTACCTCCAATTCGCATTCTCACAAAGAAACAGTTCGAAAAGTTGAGCGATTCTCAGAAGAGAGATTACCTGGATGAGCTGGATTATCGAGAAACCTTGTTTTTGAAGAAACAATTAAAGGAAGACTTGCGTAAAAGGAGAGACAGAAAGCTGATAGAGGAGAATAACTTGCTCAGTGAGGGTAGTGCTGATGGTTCAGAAGCAATTCCAGAGGCTACTCCATTACCTGATATGTCAGTCCCTCTAAGTTTCGACTCAGATTCTCCAGCACATAGGTATCGAGGTGTGGTAACGAGTGACCAGTGGCTATGGAGGCCTGTGCTTGATTCCCATGGATGGGACCATGATGTGGGCTTTGATGGAGTAAATTTGGAAACAGCAGCTGAAATTAAAAAGAACTTAACTGCCTCAGTTTCAGGACAGATGAGCAAGGACAAACATGATTTCAGTATTCACTCTGAGTGTGCTGCAGCTTATGCTGATCCCAGGGGCCCTACTTACTCTGCAGGTTTGGACATTCAATCTTCTGGTAAAGATATGGTTTACACTGCCCACAGCCATGCAAAATTGAAGAACATGAAGAATAATGTTACTGGATGTGGAGTTTCTGTGACATCATTCCAGAACCAGCATTACATCGGTACCAAGCTCGAAGATACCCTTCTTATTGGCAAGAGGCTGAAGTTTGTGATGAATGCTGGTCGAATGGGTGGTGGCGAACAGGCTGCATATGGTGGGAGCCTTGAAGCAACGATAAGAGGGAGAGACTACCCTGTGAGGAATGATAAGCTCAACATGACGATGACAGTTCTGTCCTTCAACAAAGAGTTGGTCTTGGGTGGAAGTATTGAGTCTGAGTTCCGCCCAAGTCGAGGCATGAGATTGTCGGTTAATGCAAACTTAAACAGTCGAAAAATGGGGCAAGTTTCTATCAAAACTTCTAGTTCTGAGCATGTGGAAATAGCTTTCATTGCAATGTTGACAATTGTCAGGGCTCTTTGTCGTAAAAGGCAATCAGATTCTCTTCTTAATGAGGCTCAGGACGTTGGATAATATCAGCTTTGGGTCTGTTCGTATCATGCCTCAGAAGCTGGAGTTTTGTTATCTTTTTCAGTAGTAGCACGGATGTACAATTTTATTTGTAGCCATTTTACATGACCTATAACTGTATAGGCTACCGGCAATTTATCGTCAGTTCCTAGCAGATACATTGTAACAGTTTGTATAGTTCATGGAGAGATCTGGCTATTATGATGATGAGTATAGGAGGTAAACATATCTATCTTTCTTTCATAGTTCATTGCCAAAACGATCACAATAACTGTAATATAGGGCTATAGGCACAGTTGTCTCAGAAATTTTAGAACTGTTTTTCAGTGTTCTGTTCTTCTCTCTTTTCTTTTGATATCCTTGCCTGTCTTCTGATATTATATGAGAATTTGACAGGTATGTCACTTAGCTTACTAATGGTGCAAGTCTGCAAGAGTTCTAATTTTCAATTGAAGAGTGGCTTTAACTTCCATCATCTACAATTTGCATACACGTTCAGAACCTGCATATTTCAGCAGCTACTCAATTGTTTGCTCCTACTTCCCTATAGCCTTATGCAGAACAGAATCATCACAAGAGTGAGCTCCGTTTTATTTTTTGCTAGTTGTAAAATTTTATCTCAAAATAAATGTCGGGTAATGATTTGGTGAGAGCATGGTCACTTTTTAGCAAAACAAGGGTCACGACGTATATTAAGTGACCCATACTTATCTAAATAGTGACCCCATTTTTCTGTGAGTTGTCTCACACAAGACTAGCTCTTAATATGATTTCGTTTATGTAAATTATAATCAATAAGTTTTGTATGAGGCCACCTCAAGGTGAGACTACCTCTATATACAAATATGACGTCGGCGTCACATCATGCTTGTATAAAAGGGCCTCACCTTGAGGCCGCCTCATACGAGACTTTGTGAATTATAATTTGATGTGCTTGATGCTAATTTATTTCTGTTAAGTTCCGTTGTTATACCCAGACGAATATAGACTCATCAAAAGGTTCCTAATAAGTGAAACAAAATTATTGTTAGCCAAATCATTAATTCCACGCCCAAGAGACAAGATTGAGATGCATATGAACTGTTTGGACGTGACATATTCCCAATTTGAGATGCCTAAAAAGAATGCGAATATGCTAATTCTAGTCTGTTCAAAACCATTCTCAAGTTTCTTTTTCTCTATTTCATCCTCGCACTAATTGACAATTACGTGGTCAAATTGATTTTCTCTGACGGCTTTAACATTTTCAACCAAGGATCAAACACCAATACAAGCAATCACAACAAGCCAGCCACGTAATTAATTGTTTATTAGACCTACTAAACTACAAGTATCCGAAACCGTATTAAATTCAGGGGAGGATCTAGCCTTTGAGCATCGAAGGGAAGTATCCCCACTCAGATATGAGATAGGGGTATTTTAAAGAGCTAAAAAAGGGCCCCGTATTTACTTAAATTTGTATTTTGTTAATTATGTGGTGACTCCGCTGATTATTTATCATGGATCCCCCACTGCTGCATCTAGTTCAGATTTCAGCGTTCACGATACAGCCAGCTTGACAAAGATTTGATCCATTATAAAGGTAAATTTTGGCTCTATGTCGTGTTTTTCATTCATGAAATTTTAGGCCCGTTTTTTCGTCGTCTCCATGATGCATTTCGTTTTGTTTCATCCTAAGCTGTAATTTTTATTCTGTTTCATGCCGCATTTTCCCTTCGATTCCGCGTTGTATTCATTTCGCATTTCATTTTGTCTCACGTTTTGTATCATTGTGAAATTTATTTCATTTTACGTTGTCATTTTTATTTCGTTTAGTTTCTCACCAACTCAATTATCTCATTGAAAAGAACAGGGTCTGAGATGGATTGCAATTTTAAAAATTTAAAAAGTTAACTAAACAAGATTCGAGGTGTAAAAATAAGCAAGATCTCGTTGCCAAAAATAAAAATAAAAAAATAAGCAAGATAGGAGTGATGTCTTGCTGACAATTGTGTACCAGTGCCGCTAACACCGAGCAGTCAAGCACCAACAAATTGGAGTATCTAACATTCAATCATCACATGGCAACTTCCTACTTCCCAAGTTCAAGTGTTCAACAACCACTAGAATTTTGTTGTTTTTTTTTTAAATAAAAGGATCAACTCCATGATACTTCTATAATCTTTTACAAATATTCCTTATTTTTATCAACGAGACCACAACTTTTGATACATTATACAGGTCCTTTCCAAAATCAAGTTAAGTATAGAAAACTTGCAAAAAAATGTTACCAAGTACCAATTGATATTAGCCTTGAAAAGAGTGATGGAGTTGGTCGAGATCATAAATTTGATTCTCACTAGACCTCTTTGTTGTGCCTGTCTATAAAATTTATCTTGTTGGCTTGCCTGATGTGTGTAGTTTATAGACTATTGTATACACTCAGAGTTTATCTAGTATACACCCAAAAAATAGTCGTTTAGGATTCCTCATATCAAAAAATTACCAACTAATATTTGATGAGCAAAAAAAGTACCAGTACTAATATTCAACGCATTAGAATATGTAGTGGTTATATATAAAATAATTTTTTGATTAATTCCCTTAATTAAATTGATTACTTCCCTAAAATACCATAATTTAATGCACAAAGTAAGGTGACCCTCAATCCTCATTATATCATAGGATCCCAATTCCTCAAACTTCTCCCTCTCCAAATAAAATCTTGTTGACTGCATTTTGAGAGCTCTCTCTATCTTTCTCTCCATTTTCGAAGATGGAAGAGATAGAAAAAGAAGAGAACCAGCAAGTCCTTCGAGTTCTAGAACTCTTAAAACAAGCATCACACGATTTACAAACCAACCCGAGTCATCAACCCACTGAGTCAAACTCATCCGCCATTAAAGCTTTACTTGAGCTCGAAACTGAGTCAGATACAATCCTCTCAGACCCGAATCTCTCTCAGCTCTCTCACCATCTCTCATACCTCAAATCCCTCGTTGAAAATCTCCATAAAACTCATGGACATCATAGTTTAAGATCTTTTCTTCGTCGCCGAGTTTCAACTCACCAAATCGCCCGAGTTGCCGAGTCAATCGAGTCAGAAATCCAAGCATGGATTGACCGTGAAAGTGTTGAATCTCTCGTTAAGGCGCTTCATGGGTTGGTCTTAGAATCGCCGGACTCGGATGATGAGACCGAGTTGACTCAGTTATTGACTCAGTTTCATGACCGAGTTGAACAAGGGTTTAATCGCGAGTTGCAGGATTTGGTGCTTAAAGCGAGGATCTTTAATGAATTAGAGACAATTCTTTGCAACCCAAATTGTTCAATGAAGCTCAGAGAAGAATCTGCTTATGTAATTGAAGCACTAATCAGGTTTAATAAGAATGTGTTTGTGGGTCAAGTATGGATGGGTCCAACAATTAAAGCTTTAATTGCAATGGGTACAATATCTTCACTCAAAATACTATGTTCATTGATAAAGTCAATCAAAAGTCCATTAGTTGATGAAATTGAATCAAACAAGGAGATTCCAAACATAATTGGGTTTCTGAAATCAGAAGATTTGATAATTCAGGTACTGGGTTTCGATTGCATGCTCGAAATCGGGTACTTCGGGCGAAAAGAAGCAGTAGAAGCCATGATTGGGGAAGAAATTGTGGAGAAATTGGTGGAATTGCAAAGATCAGAATTGGGTGGAGATTTGATTGATGTGGGGATGTGTGAGGAAGAAAACAGGGGAGGAGAAACAGAAGATGGAGAGAGAAAACAGGGGAGGAGAGAGAATTTGAGCAGAGAAAAGTATTTGGAGAGACATCCATTTGCAAGCTGTGTGGCAAGATTTGCAGTGCAATTGGAGGTTGGAGAAGGGTTGAGACAGAGAGAGAAAAGAGCTTTCAAGCAGGAAATTCTTAGGAGAGTTAAAGAGGCCTCTGTTTCTGATGCTGAGGTTGCTACTATTCAAGCTGAAGTTTTGTGGGGAGCTTCCCCTTGAAAACCTCTTATTTTTAATTACTAAGTTTGCACAAATTAAGAAGGGTAAATTAGTTTTGAATGATATTAGTTTTTCTTTTTTTCTCTTTTTGGGATGGTTGTAGAAATTGTGTATGTAACTATGTATGTATGTATGTTAGTTTTTTTGTTTTGGCTCATCAATGTATTATGTTAGTTGTTTGTAAAGAAATTGTTAAATTAACTCTCGAGTTAGCGCATGTGCAACTATGGATAGTAGGATATTTTGTTTTTGGGATAGTTTTTTCTAACGAACATTGATATAGCTATTTCTTAATTTGGATGTGTTAATGAAAGGTCGAAATCGCTTAGTCGATCTTTCACTAAAAAAAAATAAATTCTCGAGATGAAGTTTGTTCACTTGTATTAGAAAAAATTACCAAAACCATCAAAATAAAGCAACTTTTTTGGATTAACCATCTTATATAATTTAATTATTTATTTGTTCAAAGATCATCATCAAAGGCCAAATTCCAGCCAATTTTTTTTTATTTTTTCCCCTAAATTGCCCCTCTCTTATGTCTTCTTTGATCCATTTTCTCTCACCCTAACTCCAGACTTGGGTTTTGAAGTGTCCATAATTTCAAATTCCAGCAGGGATGAGAATAGGAGTAGGACCGTAGCAATTGATAGCTTGGCTGGTCTCAGATGATGAGTACAATTTAACACCAAAAGCTCCAAATTGATAAGCCCCTAAATCGTAAACAAAAGGCACAAATTTTAAACCCTAGTTTTGCGATACCTTTCCTGGGTAGAGAGTGTGTGTTTAAGATCATTTTTAAGGAAAAATTATTGTAATACACTTAATAAATTTAACAATTAGTGGTGACACGTAATAAAACAAAATTTGTACAGATAGATCTAATAAGAAAAAAAAAAATCAGTAATGGAAGAAACACCGAAATTATTTTTCTGACCAAAAAATGCTATTTGGGGATGGATATGCCCCTACGTATCTGAACCACGTGTCCCTTGACATTTTTACCTAATTTATCCATGACTTTAGTATTTACAACTAGGCCAAGACCTCATTAGCGTTATGTGTATTTGATGCAAATCCTAGTGGACAATAACCTACTGATGCATAAATTTCTTGGACTCATAACCCCAATTATATAACTCATGAGCATATTAACACTCCCAAATGTAGAAAAATTTGTTCAGGGAACCCTACTAGCTAGTGCAACCTCCTAATACAACCCTACCATAGAGCTTATGCACAAAAATTAACATTTTGCATCTTTATATTCATGTTGATGTCTTCTTGTTACTTCCCCTGTGCAACCTTCCTCCTTAGCTTCTCATTCTTATCCTTCAGCATTGCAATGCCTTCTTCTCTTCCACTAATTCATTGATGACATTTTTGCTTGAAATTTTTGCTTCCATGAGTTACTTCCACTTGAGCTTCATATGTTTGCGTAAGCACATATTAACCCACAGAAAAGAGAGAAACCAAGAAGAGAGAGGATAAGGCCGGAGCTAATTTGGGTTAATTTAGGATGGAATGTTTAATTTATTGTGGGTGAATAATAATTAAATGGAAGTGATAAAACACAAAAATACGTATGAGGTGGTCTTAAGGTGAGATCACTCATACTAATGTTATGCTTGGTTATAGAGGCGATCTCACCTTAAAACTGCCTCATAAGAGACTTAGATAGGAGAAAATTGAAAGGGGCACGTGATTGCATGGACTGATGATGGACATATCGGTCAACAAATTACATTTTTTGTTCGAAAAACTGACTTTGATATGTCCCCCACAAGTGATATTTTTTTAATAGGTGTATTTCTACACACATTGTCAAACATTTTAAGTGTATTTTAGCACATTTTCTTTATTTTAATGCACATCAATAGTGGGGCATGTATGGTAAAGGTATGTCAAAAAGCTCTTGGGGAATATTTTTAGGACACGGGTTAATGGTATAAACAGCTTCGAGGCATATTTAGAGTGCTTTCTTAAAGACTTGATTTGTCCCTATGTGCAACGGGAGAATCAAAACAGTCTTTGAGATACAACGGAGTTCCGTTCCTAACAACATGTTGCACTAACAATATTAGGACACTATGAGACCAATGAGAAGGCAAGGTTGAGAGATTAGTATGCTATATGGTACTAGGATGTAGGATGTTACTCCCCTTGTAACCATATGTCCAACTTATGTTAAGCATGTCGCAAAAGGCTTGAGGCCCTCCTCTATATATAGAAGAATACAAGCCCCTTGTGAACCATTGTGCCTTTTCATAATGTGACACACATGAAGCAACATGTCTATTAGCATGTGTCTTTTCACCAATAGGCATAATTAAACCATTGTGTCTCTTGGAATAAGACCCCTTCATAAATAGACATGTATGAACCAACATGTCTTTTCACACAATACACATACATGTTGGAAATAATTCCAACAATCCCCCACCATTTCCAACAATGTATGTAGATACAACCTTGGAAATCTCACACATAATAAAGGTGTCTTTACGATTGAACCTTTACTTAGTGTACTTAGCCTACAATTAGTCAGGATGGCAACGGTAGGCTGTGCTTTGAACCGGCGATCCTCTTTGACTAACTCAGTCTAAGCCACGTACGAGACTTCATACTCCCTTTTTAATCTACTTAGCAAACCGACACATGACTGGCCTTGTGTCCGTATCTATCCATGAATGCGTAAGAACCCAAGCTCCTTAGGTCCCTTAGGAGCGGCACCACTCCGACATTCACGTAGGTGGATCTTATCAGTAGTACCCCAAGTAGTACCAGAACAGATTCCTATTACATAGGATACACCTGCTCATGAGATCCATTAAGAGATATTGCTCAACCTTTTCATATGCATGGTAACTAATCAAGCACACCTTTGGGATGTAAATTGTTAATTTAATTAGTGCTTGCAAATCACTTATGATGTACTTGAACTCTTTGAACTTAAGACTCGTAGGTTCTCTCGAGCGTTAAGTAGAGGTTGCATCAAAGTGACTTAGTAGGGCTTACACATCCCTTATGGCATCAAGCCATATATGTATCATTGTGCACAAATAATTTTAGATTCATGAACCAATCTAAAATAAAACATATTCCGGGTCATCATTACCCCCACCATAACTGTGTAATACTATTATGACAAAACATGAATACCACATGTATATCAATAACACTCATTGATAGACATGTTCCACAATGAATTGTTATGATTACTAAACTTCCACCATGGCCATGGATTTTTCTAGTAATTAGACATAACTATCCACATCATACAATTCACTAAATAAGTGAATACGTTCACTATCAAGTGAATACATCAATATAAAATTGATACTTCAAGTCCAACAACACATGAACTTACAAAGTTAATTAAAAAATTCTTTCTAGTAACAACTAGCAAAATTCTAGTCCATGTCGCAACCTACATGTCAAGCTTTTATGACTATGCCATTATATACCCTTCACACAAACCATACATAAGCCATGTATCATGTGTTTCAAGAGACTCACATATGACCTTTAGACGAACCAATCTAGTCACAAAAATAACATTGCCACTATACATATCAATTGCATATGAAATATTATAATTACTATAGACATCCACCATGGTGTATACCCACAATCTATACCGTGGTAGGGTATCAGTTCTACCACTTTTAGATACCGGTGTTAACCCTCACCATAAACATGGATATAGTAATAAGACATAGTATTTCACATTATGATAATTACTTATGTAAAATAATTCATAGTAACAAAACTGTTTGACAACAAGGTCCAAACAAACATGTACCAACATTAATCATTTAACTAACTGTCAAGTACAAATTTAAATACTTTCATGTTCAGACTCATGAACTTAACATATATGACCATTTGTGTTCTATCAGAAGAACTTCCAAGTCCAAATCTCATGAACTTTACACAATCTTCTAAAACCGAAGTCAAGAATATAAATCTTTTGTAACAATATCCCTTATAGATATCACAATATCATTTTGGCCACATAACTCCGTAATTATCCTCATAATAACATGTTAAATAAATAACACACACATATGTTCCAACATGTAATCAATAAAATCATATTTGACATGAAACATATATAGTAAATTTCAAATTTAACACAATGAAATTTCAAGTTCAATCACATGAACTTAAACAAATATCTAATTAGAAGATATACAATTTTTTTTTTTTGGCTATTATCACTCAATAGGAAATATTAAATAATATACATTGAGTATCATTAAACACCAAAAATTAACATGCCCAGCAAAAATACAACATGGACAACTAAATAGATATTATTTTCACATACATATAATTTATATATGCAAAACTTTTTATAGCCATAAACATGACTAAATGTCATACCCAAATTGACAATAATTGGATAATATGACAAATACTAAGAAATTAAACCCACATTATTATATATATATATATATATAAAAGGGTTTAACAACAATTTCATTTATAACAACTATTTCATTTATAACAAAATTCAAGATTTCTGATTCAACTCAACTCAACGGTCTTTCCTTCAAACACATTACCCTCCTTCTTCGTCGCCTCTGATCGTCATCTCTCTCCACCTATAACTGTGTCCATGATACTAACCCTAACCCCCATTAACCCTTGTTTAAGGTCCTTTAAACAGCCCCCCCAAAACCTTATTTCTATCAAGAACACATCTAGGATTGTCTGTCACAATTCTCCTATCAAATGTATTCATGATCTTGAGGGTTTTAGAGAGCCTGATGTTGTTAGAGAAGTCAACAGTGATGTTAGTGTTGACAATTCATCAGTTGTCGACATGAACAAGATTCGTTTAAGTTGGCACGAAACCGGATGGATTTTGCTCCGCAAGGGTTTTCTCTGAGATCCTTCAAATGATTTTCTAGTGTTAAGCTTTTGGCAATCCTATCTTCTAGGTCTCCTTGGATTTCTAAACCAAGCATTCCTCCAATTCTGATCGTTTTTCCATAGACCTTAGGATGTTGTTCAAATTCAGCCATGACGTCAATGTCTATGGTGTCTATGGACATTATATTGGGTCATAGCTCTTTAGGCGACAATTAGTAAACACAAAAACAAAGAAGAAACACATATAAAACAATACCCGAACGGATGGGAAAAAATACGGCTTCCAATTTAAAACAAAAAAAAACCATTGGGTTACGTTATGTTATGATGGGTTGGGTTAAGTTGAACCCGCAGTCCACTGCATTTAGAGTAGACAAGCCTCCTTCATCTTTGTCTCCACCAAAAGAAGATCATAAGCCATTATGAACATATTATCCTCCTATCAAGAATTCAGAAAGAATGTAGCCCATGGGAGATGCACCATGCTTCGAATAGACATATGACTAATAGGCCGATATGGTTGATACAAAAATTCATGTTGCAACAGGCGCGAGAAATGCGCCACCGATATCAATCCACCTCCACGATGTCACGACCATTTCTGCGATCGGGACCGAAACCGCGATTTAGAACCATTTTGCCAGGTAATAGATAAGTCAAAAAGTAATTTGGTTCACCAACCAATAACATTTTACTTTAAATCATAGCAGAACTATATTCTATCACAGGCAATAGCAGACTGGATATTGAGAGAATATTCATCCCTTCCCAACCCAGTGATCAGTTCAGTAGTTCCTTTTTGTACAGTTATGGTCTAACCATAAAATCATGGTTGTTTGCTTTTTAACAATTAGACGCATATTCTTCCATCTAGGTGGAGAGAAAATCGAAATCAAGTGTAATTCTAGGCAAAGGGTAGCCCACAAATCTCAAAACGTACAATTTCAGCTCATACTCTACAAATAAGCAATCTCCGTACCAAAGTAGTCTTCCATTCATACAAATATGTATCATCCGTTACATTGGTGCAATTTTAAGTCCGAGACAAAATTGCAATAATTCATGTTTATTGAGTCAGCAAACGTCATGAGATATTCTGTCTATAACAAATTCCGATGACAAATTGCACAAAATACAACAAACTCAACAAATAGGAACAATTTTATGCAGCCCCAGGGTTCCTTTTCAACATAGGTTCATCTTGAATGATTAATCAAATCAATTTATAACAAAGCTGAGATCGTTATCAGGCCCCAACCTCAAACCAAAGGCTCATAATGAGCTCCTCTTTCGCATCTATCAAATATCTCTATAAAACCCCAGGCGAGTGGCTAACGATCTATAAAATCAGTTTATGCAATAAAAGGGGCTACCATATTGCAAGAGAATAACAAATGGAGGTGAACGGAAAGACTACCAAAAAAACATTCGGGAGTCCAGGTCTAAACACTACTCAAGTAGACAACCCAAATAAGAATCTTAAAGAATATGCAGCTGATAATGTTTAGCCTAAACGATTAATTAACTTAGTCCGGATAATCACCTTCTCTTCCTCTCTCTTCTGAGAAACCCTAACTCCATTTTCATTAGCGCTAAGGGTAAGCCCCAATTCTCTTATTCAGTTTCGTTTCTTCTTTTTCCAGTGGGTGTTTCTCAAATAAAATCAGTATTTGTGAGAGTAAGTTTGTCTCATTCATATTGAGTGCAACAGTCTCTCACTTATGAGAGCACTGTTCTTTTTCAAGAGGCATTATACAATGTCTTTTATCTAGGTGATGAGAGTGTCCGGGCGTTGCCAGAAAGCCAAATTAATCCCTCAAGTTAACCAGGAAAATCTCCATTAGACATAAGGGAGCTCGACCTAGAGACCTTTGAATTAGGCAGTCTTGTCAAATCTGGCATTCAAAGCTATGACATTGTAACATTTTCAAAACAGTGATGAAAATGAAGTTGTTTGGAACTGTTAAATTTATTCTGCTGGAGTGCATTTTTTTGAATATATTCTAAATGTTATAGATCTGGACATTGTTAATAACAATATCGTATGCAAGTGTATGAAATATTTTAAATTTATATTTCCCCTTCAAAAAAACAAAATGAATCACAATACCAACATCAATCAAGAGATTCTACCCCTCGAAATATGCATTCAAGTCCATGTAACATGAATGACTAGAGGGTTATAAAATATAAAGTTCTCTTAAATGCAATTTGAAAGATGGAACTTTTGATTCGAGCAGAATAGAAAAAGATAACTAAACACTGCACTTTTTATGCCTTTGGAAGTTGAAAATCAAAAAAGCACTAGAAAGAAATAGGGATACCTTATTCTCTATGTTGTTGTAGATTGATTCTTACGAATATATACCTTTTCTTTATCCAAAAACAAAAGAAAAACAAAAATACACTCACATAATCACATGTAATTTGTGAAAGTAAAGAGAAAAGAAAAAGCAATAACACCAGAAAGAGTACATAGGTTAAGACCTTACGAAATTGCAAACGGCACAATTAAGCTCAGCAAAAGCCTTCCTCCTGGTCTGGATTAGTTTGTAAAGGTTCTAATGCAATTCCAACGCATTTTAATAGTCAGTATAAAAACTATCAAATTGCAATACCAGAAAATTCAAAATCCGAGTAGGCATTTTCCAAAAGATACCTTCTACCACCATCCTTAAGGCCACTGTAGCTTTACAAGCCCGCGGTTGTCGACAGAGAGTCTCCTCCACTGCATTTAGAGTAGACAAGCCTCCTTCATCTTTGTCTCCACCCAAAAGAAGATCATAAGCCATTATGAACATATTATCTTCCTATCAAGAATTCAGAAAGAATGTAGCCCATGGGAGATGCAACATGCTTCGAATAGACATATGACTGATAGGTCGATATGGTTGATACAAAATTCATGTTGCGACAGGCGCGAGAAATGCGCCACCGATATCAATCCGCTTCCACGATGTCACGATCATTTCTGCGATCGGTACCGAAACCACGATTTAGAACTATTTTGCCAGGTAAGTAGATAAGTCAAAAAGTAATTTGGTTCACCAACCAATAACATTTTACTTTAAATCATAGCAGAACCACCTCTGGAATTTTATGGGGAAACTTTCAGCAGTTAAGAAGGGACACAAAATATAAATTTTTACCACACTATTTCTTCCTTTTTCCAGATTTTGACAAGGTTTAGGGAGGGAGGGAGGTTTACTTATCTTTTGGTTCCATGGTAATCAGTCCTATATGTTATTACCGTGCCATTCTCAGAACTGTTTATGTTTTAAGTCTTCCTCGCTGCCAATACAGTTAGAAGTTCATTGACAGTTGTAAAGAAATAAAAACCTATTGATTACCTATCATCAAAATCAAGGGGACATGACCATATATTTACCCATCCCAAAGTGCACCCAACCAAACTGTACTTGACCCCCATATTGACCCAAACCAGAAATACACCCAACCCAAACTGTACTTGACCCAATATTCATCTGAACTAAAGAACACCCAACCCAAACTGGACTCAAGTCGACCAACTTGGTTAGTTAAAATTTTTATATGGACCTAAGTCCATCCAACTTGGATGGACCACACATGGTGGCAATTTCTCGTGGTTCTAGAGTTTTTAATGTAATATCGTATTTTCTCCCTCGTGACTCTCTCTCCTCCACATCTACAACCCAACCACGAATTCCACCCTGGATGGTTTGATGGAGGGGGATGTGCTTTGTATGGGTGGTGGGGTTCGATGGTGGGGAACTGAGAAATGCCGATGGGTGAGTGTTGTGTTTGCTAATGTGAATTGACAATCAAGTTTGATGGCTGATGATGATGATATTTAAATCTTTTCTTTTTTGTTTAGTTCTTTTTTGTTTCTTTTTCCTTTGTTTTTGGTCAGCCACTCCGCTGCTGGGTTGCCAGTTTGAAGTTGGACAGCGAGTGGTGGTGGGCAAGAAAGAGGTGCTGAATTGCTTGCTAATGGTTGCTGGTTGTGGTAATGAGTGAGGAGAGAGAATATAGTCATGTAGTAGTGGTAAACTGGTAATTGAGTGAAATGGTCTTCTCTGATTGGGGAAATAAAATGCTCGTTGTGGTACTGATATTGCTTGTTCAGTGTTTAGACAAAATTGAGATTAATTTCACTGACAACATTAAGATTAATATTATTAAGTGGTAGCACATATCGTACATAATTCAGTCCTTCACAAAGTATTAGTCAAATTGTTCATTGGTTATATATGTAATGTTCATAAAAAATAGTTAAATTGTTCATAGATTCTAAGTGCAATTTTTCATAAAAATAGTCAAATTGTTCATAGGTTATATACGTAATGTTCATTCAAAATAGTCTAATTGTTCATAGGTTATATATGTAATGTCCATCAAAAATAGTGTAATTGTTCATTGGTTATAAGTACAATGTTCATTAAAAATAATCTAATTGTTCATAGGTTATAAATATAATGTTCATTAAAAATAGTCTAATTGTTCATAAGGTATAAATGTAATGTTCATTAAAAATAGTCTAACTTTTCATAATGTATAAATGTAATGTTCATTAAAAATAGTCTAACGGTTATAAGGTACAAATGTAATGTTCATTAAAAATAGTATAATTGTTCATAAGGTATAAATGTTATGTTCATTAAAAATAGACTAATTGTTCATAAGGTATAAATATAATGTTCATTAAAAATAGTCTAACTTTTCATAAGGTACAAATATAATGTTCATTAAAAATAGTCTAATTGTTCATAAGGTATAAATGTAATGTTCATTAAAGTTAGTTTAATTGTTCATAAGGTATAAATGTTTAAAAATAATTAAATAATTAAATAATTCATTAAAAAATATACGATGATTCATTAAAACAGAAACAAAAGAAAATACTCTCTTTTTTTTGGTTAACCTAAAAAAACAAAATAATTCATTAGAAAAGAAAAAAAGAAGATCTTCATGAAAGAATACCATTGGTGGGCTCCACAAGCTACAAAAGTGGTTGCCCAAAAGATGAAAGAACGGTAACATTGTAATTTGAATTTTGCTGGACGTTTTCGCTGGGCTTTATACTCGTAGCTCTTCCATATCCCCACGCGCTTAAACAACAGCTTACTGGGCCTGAGTCCAGCCATATTGGCTGGACGCAGGTCCAGCGAATAAGGACTGGGAAGTCTCAAAGTCATTGCCTTATTGGCTACAAAAGGCAACCAACCCTCTTAACTCTAAATATATCCATTGTCATAATGATAAAACGAACAAAACACCTCCTACTATAAGTTTTGTCCAAGCTCTGGATCCCTGCGGTAATTTACCAAAGAAGTTAGTAATAAATTACTAAACACTACATTACACTTAAAGCATGGTTGACCTAGCTTATGAACAGCTTCTACTTTTCCCCCTACAAATCACCCCTTCCACCTCCTTCTCACTCCATTTTCAACTTTCAAAAAGCTTAATACACCCCCCTAGGACCCCATAGGAGGCACAAAAGTAGAAGCATCAAAATAGAGCTTCTACTTTTGGGAGCTTATACCTTTGGGCTCCCAAGTGGTGTTTCGAGCTTCTTCGAAGCTGAAAATGGGGGTGATAAGGAGGTGGAGATTTGAGAGGAAAAGTAGAAGATACTCACAAGCTACACCAAACACCACCTTAAAATACAGTACTAAAGAACAAAGTAGCACATGCACGGAAAACAAAATCAAACCTTTCAGTGCGATTGAGAATGACAAGTCTCGCTCCAGCAGGAATCCTTGCTTCTTTAAGGGCACTGAAAATAACATCAAATTTCCTTTACCACAATAGCTTCCAGTATTCCAATTTGTCAAACCAAAATCAACAACAATACTTGCCTATCAGTGAGCAAAGGCAACGTGCTGTCATTCAACAGGCACCTCTTGAAGTTCTTTTCATAATTCTGGAGGCCAAGATCTGTCAACATGCTTCTTGTTTTCATGAAGAATGGATCTTCCTTTGGCGGTTTGAAGACTTCTTCGTTCAGCTGAACAAATTACAATTTTATTTCGATCAGCCGCGTAGAAAGTTGGTTGAACTCATAAGATAGAATCCTCAACATAAACCCTTTCAAAAGCAAAGTGCATCCCTAGCTTCAACAACCAGGTTCTAGGAGATGCAAGATGCCATTACAATAAGGCGAAAGCCTCTACCTTCACCGGTAAGGCCCTCTCAACAGTCAACATACCTTCCCTATCCTCCTCATCACCACCAACACAAACAGCAACATACCTTCCTTACTCAAACAGTGTTATGACCATCTTCCATTGGGATTTGATTATCAAGAGTTTGAACTCTCAAATGATAGAAACCAAACTCTCATTGATTACTAGAGAGCAATGCTAATGTTGAAATCACAGTCCAGCCAAGTAGAGAGAATTACTAACCTTTGAAAATCCTGTGACAGAAAGCGCAAATAAAATTCCAGAACAAAGCATTTCCTCAATTTGGTATTGGCCACCCCTGCCACTAACCAAGGACAACATGACTCCAGATCCCAGCGCCACTATCATTCTTCATCAAGTACATGTTAGGTTGAATCCATAAACAATATAAAGATTATCAAGCATATGAAACATGCAAAGGAAAATGACACACAGGGCAAAAATGTCAAAGATTATCAGCCTGAAAAACATACATCACATCACTCAATTACAGTTAATGTGTTCAAAGATCTCACATCAAAAACTCCCAACTCAAATATAGAGGCAAATCCATTGGTCTGCAATCTCCAAGAAACACAAGCTTGACATCAGAAGTGAAATCTATAAAAGTGGAGAAAATGTCTTTACAAGAATCTCATCAAAAAGATTATGTTGTAGTGAGTGTTTGAGTTGAGCATGTTTTGAATGTTGGTTGAAAAAACTAATTATGCACAGCAACTTAGAAGCTTAATAATTAAGAGTGATCCCATTTCTGTTGTAGTGAGTGAAGTGACGAACTGACGAACAAGCGGATTCTATTCTAGCAAGGTATCCTCTATGCATTTATTGGTAATCTAATGTTATGTTTTTTTCTCTTACTCTTTTTACGTGCTTGTATCTTACAAGGTTCATCGATAAAAGACAAAAGTGAAATGTAGCAACAAATTGGGTATGCTTAAGCAGGTTATGGCTATATAATCTTGTAGGCATTTATATTGTTCCTCACTTCTTCTTTTCCCAAGCAAAGTGAAGTTGAGTATTGATCTTTATAGGAGATTATGCCACAAATTACTTTAAAAGGTTTTACCCATAAACCCAAGTAACCAACTCTAATGTATGTGATGCAACAAATCAACCATTGCAACTGAAAACAAGTACAACTTGACAGTAACACTTTCTCGGGTATGCTGGGTATGTGTCAATCTAGGATGTTAAACAGACATAACATAGTAATACTGACCAACTTGAGGGGCTGCATGCTATACAACTAGTAAACAGAAGGCCAGGCCAAAACCAATATTAAAGAAGCTTACTTGGACTGCAAATCATTCTTCACTTTCAACTTCCTCAACACGCAACACATGCCACCTTCGACAGCAGACACAAAAGCAAAGTTACGGGCTTGAACAATAGGACCTCCTGAGTAGGCCTACAAGTAAAGCAACATATTTCTCAAGATTAGCACCATGTACTTCCTAATACAGAAGATGAATGGATCAGATGCCTTTGCCCATCAGTTGTTAATGAACAAAGATCCATGTGTACAATAACAATCACCCAATTTGCGTCCATACGTAAAGGCTTAATGAGGTTCAGAACTTCAGATGCATGCAACTGATACAATTTCCGATATTCAAACCCTTTTCACTCCACAATTAACTCCAAACATCCCAGGTTGGGTAATCCAAACCCTTAAAAGCCAGCAATCAAATAAAAATTGCACTTGTATCTATTCTATATGAGTAGAAATTATCATACATGGATATTGATATCAGTCACAATAAACTTCACTTACCCAACTAAGGATATCAACAGCTAAATAGGTATAAATGCTAAAGTTTAAGTCTTTAATCAACATATCCATAAAAATAAAATTAGACCATACCTCAATTTGAAACAAAGGACCCATAAACTTAGGAAATATTGGGTCTGGTACGGTTGGATAGAGTCGCTGAATGATGGTGCCCATAAGAACACCAAAAGCAACACCATCGAATGCACTAATGGTGGTTTCAACGGCAGCTTCGATGAAAAGAGGCTGTTTGGAGAGCCAAGATTTGAACCCAATTTCCAATTTATCGAGTATGGATTGAATTCGGACTCAATTCTCAAATTCTTTAGTTTGGATTGAATTTCGACTATAGGGTTTCCTATACTCAACCACCATGCTTTTTGATTTTGATTTTGATTTTGATTTTTATTTTTATTTTGATTTTTATTTTGCTCTCCCATGTTTTGGGGGTTTGTCGTCAGGCTTTGAGAGATGGGGAAGGAGGAAAGCTGTGATTTTTGGCTGGGAAGAAGGAATTGCGTCTCCCTTGCTATGGGTTGCATCTCGCTGCCACTCCGGTAGGGTCAAGTGTTGCCAAAAAGGTTATTCCTACTGTTGCAGTTTGGTTAACAACTTAATATTAATGCTAACCAAAGACAAGGAAGTCAGTCAAGTCACTAGTGCAAATAGAGTTTGAGTTGTAATAGACTTTTAGAATAGGGATGATAATGGGATGGTTATAGATGACTTTACATAAGTTAACGTCTAATCTTTCATTCACTTTTAATTTCTTATCTAAAATGTAATTATCTCCGTTATTTTATCATCGCTGTTATCTTGAAAAAAATTTGGATTGAGTATCTCTATCAATGTACCAAAAAATAGCAAAGTGAATCTATTATATATATACCCTTTAGCGATTGATAATGTGAAGTTTCAATTAACATATGCTTATTTAAATATTAAGGTTACCCATATGATCCTAATATATCGTCGTACGTCTAGTGCTTTTTATGGTTATTTACTCTGTTCTTCAATTTATTATTTTAAAAGGGTGTTTGGGTTGTGTAAATAAAAATTTGAGGATTTGAAAGATTAAATTTGGGATAGGAAATTTGTTTAGCTAATCTCATATTGCAAGTGAATTTTGCTATATACAAGTTCAATGGGTCAAAAAAAAATTCAATGGGTTAAGAAAAAAGTTCAATGCTTTTTTTTATATATTTTTTATATATTTTTTTTTTGGTTTTTTTGAGAAACGGGTCTTGATCCATATTGGAAAACTACTCCCAAGATTAGAAATCTGGTGAATTATGGAACACGACAGACAGGTTTTGTTTGGTATCTTAAGCATCCAGCATGGGACTCTGTTAATTCACGCATATCCTTTGTTTGTTTTTATCTAAATCAAAAAAATAAATATCTCCAAAAATGATCAATAATTTGTATCATTTGGCCTCAACTTACCCCCTCCCACAACTCTTTCTCTTTGAGCTCAGTCTCTCTCTCATACCCATCCGCTGATGCTTCAAGGTGACACCTTTCTCCCATCTATCATTTCCCAACAGTTTGAAATTTAATCCATGATTAACATTTTACTAATTGCATGTATGATTTCTCTATATTTTGATATGTGCCCATTTACTCGATCATCCTATTTGCAATTCCATTAATTAGCTATGTGTCGTTAGATTCATCTATAGTTGTTCAATTAATGAAGCAAAGTTAATGCAGTTGATGAGGAACTTCTTTGTTCAATTTGATTCAATTAGTTGTCAAGTTATAGGAGACATTTATATAGCTAGTTGGTATTGTTTGTCAAGTGATGAGTCGAATTGGGTCACTTGTAGTTTCTGAAATTAAGGGCTGTAAATGTTAATTTGCTTGATTCTTTGTTTAATTTTCGTAAGTGGGATAATGGATGAATCATGAATGCCCAAGTTAACTTGGGTATATCAAGCCTTTTCCTATTATTTCATTTCTGTAGAATATCCTAGAAAAATTTGCCAAGAGGATTCTGATACTGTATCTATAAATCCTCATGCACTGCAAATTAAATTATGTTGTTATAGGGAAGGAATGGGCTTATGATAAGAAAGTAATGAAACTGCCAGGATATATGCTTCCGAGCAACCTCGGACACAGAACTTAGTAGAAATTAATTACAATCCTTTCTCTCACCTTTAGATGAGTTTGTTTCAGTGAAATGCCTAACCTTTTTTGTTCTATTCCCCCCTTCACTCTTTTCTAGTAGGTTGACTTGAGATTGAGGTTTATTTCTTTATAGATGCTGATTTTTGGAAATATGTGTGATTGTGATTAGTGGTGGTACTGCACTACTCCTTTTGACCTGTTCATTATGAAAGAGTATGCTATCATTCATTAATTGGTTTATGCGCTCTTACAATTTATAACATATTATGTAATTATCAGCTGATTGACATTAACAATGGTGAGGATGGGAAAGACTCCTTTACTGGGGATTCAGCTTCTGCTTGCATCTTTCGTCTTGTTGAGCTATGTTGGGAGGGGAAGTGCTGGAATGACGAGCTCTTTCGTCCGGTCTAAGTGGCCAGCAATTGATATCCCTCTTGATAACAAAGTTTTTGCTGTGCCAAAGGGTCACAATGCGCCACAGCAAGTATGTACCCCTCATTCTCGACACTGTAGAATGGAACACCCACATTGCATTGATATTTTTTGATTAAGTGCACAGATTTCACTGCATTATGAATTTCTCCACTTGAAAACGACTGAGCAAATAATGTAGAAACTGATTTTCTGCAGAGACAACCAGAATCAACTCTGCACCCTTTCTTCTTCTTTTTTCGCATTCCTACATAAACAGCAGTTTGTCTCTGATTGACACTTCATTAGCTCCAAATTTATCACATCAATATGGAAGGATCGTCAGTCCAGGAGTTTATACTCCCAGATTTTGGGCAATTAAATTGCATGATATGCATGCTAAACTTCTCCTGTTGTAGCTTGTGTGTGATCTACCGGTCCATGGGATTTACCTGTTTAATCACCAATATACGTCATGTTGCATGCACCTTTTTTGTCTGTGTGCATGTGTGTGTGCTTTGGGGGCTGGGGTGAATGAGTGAAGGTCATGATGAGATGAAGGGCAAGGAAGAGTACAGGTTTTGGATTACTGTTGTGTATTGGAGGGTTCTGGAGTATGGGTGATTTTCTGTTGCCTGTAGGTTAACTTTCTAGTTCAGGTAATGAGCTACTTCTGCAGGTTTTGCATCTCTGGACCATCTTACAGATATTATGATGGCAGGTGCACATCACTCAAGGTGACTATGATGGAAAAGCTGTTATAATCTCATGGGTGACACCTGATGAACCAGGATCCGGGAAAGTGCAATATGGAACATCAGAGGATACATATGATTTTAGTGCAGAGGGTACTGTATCCAACTACAGTTTTTACAAGTATAATTCTGGCTACATTCATCACTGTCTTGTTGACGGCCTTGAGGTAATTATTCGTTCATTGCTAACTAAAATTGGTTGTAGACTTGAAGTAACATTGCTAAGTGTATGTTCATTAATTTTTCTTATCTTCTTGTGATATAGTATGACAAGAAGTACTATTACAAGATTGGAAGCAGTGATTCATCCCGAAAATTTTGGTTTCAAACACCTCCTAAGATTGATCCAGATACGCCATACAAATTTGGTATAATTGGTGAGTTGCCTTTGCAGTATTTCTCTAATTAGCTATGAGAAGGTATCTTGATGTTAGCTTGCTTGTAACTGGGATTCATAACACTTTGTACTACAGTCATCATTTTGTAACCATGTTCTTTTGAAAATTAATCTAACGTATCTGTACCCAAAACTTCAAGTGACCTTTCTTTGTTTACTTTCTCTATGTGAAGAATATTTAATAATTGTTCTGGTTGTGAGCAATTGTGACACCTAATTCTAGTTTTTGACTTCCATGTTGTTTCTTCTGCTCCTGTCTCTTACTTTGGCTTCAAAGAGAACATTGAGAAACAGTACTCACAAATCATAGTATATTTGGTTTATTTCAGGTGATTTGGGCCAGACCTATAACTCTCTTTCCACACTTGAGCATTACATGCAGAGTGATGCCCAAGCTGTTTTATTTGTTGGAGATCTGTCTTATGCTGACAGATATCACCGCAATGATGTTGGTCTTCGATGGGATACATGGGGTCGTTTTCTTGAGCAAAGTGCAGCTTATAATCCTTGGATTTGGTCTGCTGGAAATCATGAGATAGAATACATGCCTGACCTGGTAAAAGAAATGGGAGATTCTCATACTGCTTGGAAATTTTAGTTATTTTCTGATACCTTTTTCTATCTTTCAGAAATTTTAATTTATTTTTCACAGTCATCCTCTTAACTTTTGCTACACTATTACAAATTTCAAAGGAATATCTCTTATAGAGATTAGGATAAAAATAAATAGCTTTTGTGGATGAGTCGGTAGAGTTGACTAACCATGTAGCCCAGAGGAATGTCAAACTCTTTTTAATCTTTAGATTTTGCTCTAACTGTAGTCTCAAAGTCACGGGTCATCCTTTTTGTTTGGCTTCTATCTGTTTGTGGATAAAGGCATCAATCTATTGTAGAAAGAGAAGTTCACGATTGCATGTCTAATCATTTATATGATTCTGAAGGTTGTGATGCTATACTCCTCTTTGTTAATGGACATATCTCCTATATGGGAATGTCATTACTGTTTAGCCATTGAATGTTGCATGAAACATGTGTCTTAACACATGCAAGTAATTTATTTCTGAGTAGAACTAATGAGTATTCATCTATATGTTCAGGGGGAAGTTGTACCATTTAAGTCATACCTCTACAGATATGCGACACCTTATGCGGCTTCCAAAAGCAGTGATTCTCTTTGGTATGCTATCAGGCGTGCATCTGCTCATGTTATTGTGCTGTCCAGCTATTCTCCATTTGGTAAGCTTCTATCAGATCTCAGCTTACTGTGATGGATCTACTGCATAAGAGCAAGGGACTTGGTTTGTTTTTTCTTTTTTTTTTCCATGAAAATTCTTTGCTGGTTGTCAGATCCTCATTGTGTCATGGGGACTGCCATCCCGTGTCAGGTATGGGCCAGTCAAGCCTCCTTTCTGATGCATGGCATCATAGACGGACCACACTAGCATGTAGCATCCCTTTGGAGAGTCATAGGCTCAAGGTCTATGCATGTAGTGATTTAAAGCTGGTGGTTCAACAATTTGTTTGGAAATATGTTTTTTTTTCCTTATTTCTGAAATGGATTAGTGCATCAAATGATCAAAGTCTACAACAAAGTCCATCCTTTCTACATCTGTGTCATAATTCCAAAGGAGTGTGCTGACAAGTTTATTTCCTTGTGCTATTCTTTCTTTTTGCTTTTAGTTCTCTTCTTCATTCCACATAAGTGACATTATGATTTCCTTATTTCTTTATAGTGAAATACACTCCTCAATGGAAGTGGCTCAGGGAAGAACTGACAAGAGTGGACAGGGAGAAGACACCTTGGTTAATAGTTTTGATGCATGTCCCTCTTTACAATAGTAATGGAGCGCATTTTATGGAGGGTGAAAGTATGCGATCAGTTTTTGAGGAATGGTTTGTTCATTACAAAGTTGATATAGTCTTTGCAGGACATGTTCATGCTTATGAAAGATCGGTAAGCATCCACTTTTATGCAACAAACATAAGCTGATTTGATTACTCATTTCGATGGATTGCATGAGGGAGACCATATTCTAGTTTTCTGCAATATGCTAGAATCGTAAACAAACCTTTCAAACCCTGTGGCGTGATTTTCAAGAAAACATTGCCTATAGTACTGCAACTATTGTAACAATTGTTACACCATAGTAGATTTGTTGCAGGATATGCCTTTGGGGGAGCTTAATGCAGAAAAGGATCTTAAGACCATGCTTGGATTGATGGTAATGTATTACAGGGAAAATGGAGAAAATTATAGAGTAAAATGAGAGAGAGGTGGGTGTTACAACTTAGTGGAGGAGTAAAAAGGAAAGAGCTGGGCGGGGGGGGGGGGGGAGTAGGGAAACTATTACCCTTCTTTCCTCCTCTCTCCTCCACCCAAAATGTAACACCCAGCAGCACCTCCACTTCTCATTTCACCCTTTATTTAATTCAGTTACCTTACCGTCCCCCTGTAATCCCGTAATACATTACCCCCAAGGAAAGCGCCCCCTAAGTAATAACAGTTGGATTTAAAGAGAAAGATATTGTTGGTTACAACTTGCTATATACCTTCGAGCACAATAAGATTCCAATGGTGCAGACCTGAGTATCTTAAGTACTGATGGTTTGATGTACAGCAAGAATATAACCGTTACAACTTGCAATACACCTTTTAGCACAATAAGATTTCAGCGATGCTGATCTGAGATTGTAGTTGGATAGCACGCTTGTTTCTTCATAAAGAGAGGATTTTATGATTGATGGGATAAGTGTCTTAAATTGATACTCGTTTCTTACAGTATCGCATCTCAAACATTCACTACAATGTATCAAGTGGTGACCGTTATCCTATCCCAGACAAAGCGGCTCCTGTTTACGTAACTGTGGGAGATGGGGGAAATCAAGAGGGTCTTGCTGGAAGGTGACTTTCTGAACTTGTTGGCGTAGAAGTCAACCATTTATCATTGTTTCTGCTATATATACTTTTGGGAAAAACTGTTGAGTCTTCTATTTCCTGCAGGTTTAGAGATCCACAACCTGATTATTCTGCATTCCGAGAAGCCAGTTATGGACATTCAACTCTGGAGATTAAGAATAGGACCCATGCTGTATACCACTGGAATCGAAATGATGATGGGAAGAAAGTGCCCACGGACTCCATGGTTCTAGTAAACCAATACTGGTAAGTTCTTTAAGATCCTTAGGCATCAATTCTATTTGTATACTCAGTATGAGAAAGCCTACTCCGCTAGTGAACTAAGTGTTAATACTCTAGGTGAAGATGAAAGCTAACTTCTATTTGTATGAATACCTAACTATGTGCTTCATTAGCTCCACTACTTTTTTGATTTGGAAGGTAGGTAGGGCCTATTCCTGGGATGACCCATATTGGGCTAAGGGCACAAGAGCAAGTGGCCAGACATTTGTGGGGAGAGGGGAAGGGATACGGGATCCCAAATGCCCATAGTGGGATTTGAACCCTGGTGGTGATGGAAGAACACCAAGGCCCTTACCACCAGACCAACCTCTGTTGGTTATGAGCTCCACTACTTGACTGTTCGATGATGTAGTAAAGTGCTTGATGATGCACTTAGCTCTGTAATTCTTGTAACTATCTTCAAATAGAATACAGGTTGATTCTTCTCGGTTTGGCAAATTCCTTACTCATATAGCAAGAAGTGTTATAAAATTAGTCTCCCTGTAGTCTAACATAAACCTTTTCAAGTTCTTATAAGGGTGTAGCATGAGCACGTCGATCCCTTTTTATGTGAGAGTATCATTGTCAATATCTAGTGAATTTCAAGACACGACAGTGAATCTATTAATGGTGATGCAGGGCAAACAATCGTCGGAGAAGGAAGCTGGAGAAGCCATCTCCCCGGACCATTGAGGATGGAATTGCTTCGTACTAGCAAACATTTTGGGGATGGAACATTGTGTCATTTGTACCCCCTCAGTTTTTTTATTTATTAAGTGACGTTTTACCACTTTGTCTCATGAATAAACAACGTTTTGGCTCATATAATGACCATCTTTCTATTTTATTCCCTTTGCAATTATTGACTGGAGGCCCCCGTCCTTTCCTCTTGTGCACTGGATCGTTGTTTTCCAGGCACTACTATGTCAATGTCAATGGTAGTTATCTCAAGTAGTTTTCTCTCAAAAAAAAAATTCTAAAATCCAAACCTTCCATGAAAATTAAGTTCATGTTGCAATTTGGGATGCCCTATTTCTATAGAGATACTCTCTCTAATTCAGTACCTATTTCTACCTCATCACCTCTAGCTACTTCACTGTTACTTCTTCTGCGTCCGACTTCTTCCCAGTCCTCTACATTTTTTGAACAATTTCTTTTTACCAAAGCAGTCATCTGATTTTGGCCGGTGTCGTCACACTTGTAGTTGTGGTGAGAAAAGAACAGAGGGAGTAATGAGCTTATACTCCTATGGGATAAAATTCATGAGACATTCAAGTTTAGGTATTGAATTCATTGGCTATGTAGTCCTTCCACATATATATGGCGTGCATTTGTTCATAGTAGCTTAATAAATTGCAGCACATTGAATGGCAGAAATACAATCCACCTTCCAAATATGGTGAACTCAACCAATTTTTATTAGGGACTCATTATGCTTCTATAGTTCTATCTCATATCGAAGATTTTGAGTAGGAAGGAGGCAAGAATTTGAGTTTGTATAACAATACAAATAGTACGCGGTACGAGTTATCTAAAACCTAGAAAATCAGATGAATTTCTGCCTTAGCTTCCAGACATTTACATTGAAGGCTTACTATCCTGCAGCATGTTCTGGTTGCAGCTGCTGCATCAAAACATTAAATGCCTTCTTTGGCTTTTCAATGAAGTTCACGGATAGCTTCATGTTCCACATTTGATCCTTAGTACACTATCACGGGAGCAACATGTACAATGTACAACATTGTGACGTCTGCTCAAGAATCACGGTAGACAGGTTGAGGTGACCAATTTAGATTCAAATTCAAGGTACCCGTCTTAGATCCGTCGAGCGGGATACTATCTTTATATTCACCCTCTAATATAACTCTTGTCAATGTCAAGATGCACCTACCCATATAGTCCTGCAGGGTTCAGAGAGAAGTCTTAAGATATAGAAGATACATTCAATAGATGAAACTAGTTCAGAAGTAACAAGCTTAGCTCTTCCCAAAAGCATCAGGAGGCATCATTTTCAAAGTCAAAACGCAAGTGCTTGGATACTGAATGTGGGAATCATGTCTCCTTCTGTACAAACGATGTTTAAAAAGCTACTTCTCTCGCTCAAACCCCGCAAAAGGTAGATTACCCCCCCCCCCCTCTCTCTTAACTTGAAAAATGAAGCCCTATAAGCTCGTTAATAAGTCACCTAACACAGTTGCTGGGATAAGGCTGAAAACTACGACTTACCTTCCCGAACGTGTCATGATCCCAGACTTCCAATATTAGCATCTCATGAAGCCCATCCTCGACAAGGAAGTCAAATGTTTGATTCCAAACAGGATTTAAGCATTCATTGACCACCTGAGAGCACATGAGATAAGAAACCACAGAGAAATCATATCATCAGAGTTAGAGAGATTTACCTCCATTAAACTAAAGCTATTACAAATTGACTATTAGAGGGAGGACTTCATGTAAGATGGAGAGCAAACATCACAAAAGAATAATGGCTACCCCCATCTTTGGGCCATCCAATGCTTACTCTAGTTTTATTTCTTGTTTGACATTTCTTCATAGTCAGTGTAACATATGGGTCTGACTTTCCAAATAGATCCACTGCTGGTAGGTCATCAGCAGAAATAATTGTAACAGAAAGTACTCCTCTCACAATAATCTCCTTCTTCTTAGGGACAAGGCTGATACAGTTTACGGAATCTTCAACCCCATCTCCCCCAGTTTTAAGAACCTTCTCCAGGGAAGTCATGGAAACTGAAGAAGCAAAGGGATTTGTAACTTCAGTTGCCCCAAAAGGACAATACAAAAGCTCCAAGTGTACCTACAAGTAGACAATGGAAATAAGCCTCTGTGTAGTGGCCACTGGCCAGTGGGTCTATGCATAGAGAATAGACCTCAAAATAAGGGGATACCTGACAATTCATTTCAAAAAGACCCTATCATGTTTCTAAACAGTGGTCAGAATTCTATGATTTCAATATGGTAATCATCTACAACAGCGAAGAAGAAAAAGAAACGTCCAAGAAGATAAAAATCTCAAGTTTTTTTTTCAAATTTTTTGATAATATTTGATAGTCAAGAAAATTAACTGTGAATATACTAACAACAGAAGACTGATATGTTAAATCAATGTAAGAAAGGGAATTATGAAGGAAAAGGATTTGCTAAAGGGAATTCCTAAATTAAGAAGTAATATGTCGAACAAACCGTTGAATTTGTAGTCCATAACTTTCAAGATACAGTTGAAGAGTGTCCACAAAATTCAATGCACCTGTTATACTGTAAAGAACACAATGCCTTGTGTGGAGCTCCCTCCTATTTGTGGGGTTTAGGGGGTTAGATCCTTAGATGTACGTACATATTCAGACCCTTACAGATATTGTTTCTATTAGATCCTTGATTGATACGCACCAACTGCCTACTACTTCACAGCTAAGAACTAGAGGACAGTTAAGTTTGAAAATTTGATGTCACTTCCATCATAACGCAATTGAATAAGTTGCCCAAGAGTACTCCAAATCTAAGAAAATGGATGGACATATTGTCAATTCTAATTAGACTCTCAAAAATAAGTGCCTATAGTCCAGCAATTACTGCAAACCACAAATTAGATACGAAGTACAAGTTTAAGCAAAAATAGGTTCATCAGCAGTAAAACAAATCGCTAAAAATTAACTAGTCGAGTATCAAGCACTTGGGTACAGTAACAAATTAAAAAATAATTTTGCTAGGGATTAAGTATATCTCACCTGCCCCCTGTTTTTAGTATCTCTTTGGACCTCCAAATCTTTGACTAGTTTGAGCCATACATCCTTCACTTTACCAGGCTCAAGATCTTTCAGCTGGAACTGAGCACAGCCTATGAATTCAGCTGCCTGAAGACCCTCATCATCATAAATCTTCACCACCAAGTGTTGGGTTGATTTATCTTCAACTACGAATTCGAAGTGCTCATTCCAGATTGGGTTCAACTGGTTGCTCTGAAGATAACGAGAAAAAATTTTAAAAAACCCAGAATTACAAACTTGAAATAAACTTTTTCAACTATAAGAATGCAATTACTTACAATTGTCTTGCTGGTTTTTGTCCTGTCACGTGTACGTCTTACATATAACACCGCAAACGGATCTGATTTTCCAATCAGATCTTTATCTGTCAATTCTTTAGCTTGCACAAGCTTTACCTCTAGCATTCCAACTGGCTTTAACTCTAGGTCACTGACAATTGAAAGATGGCAGATTCAGGAATTATTCCAACAGATAAGTTGCAGTACTATGTGCTGACTGAAACAATGCCCTTCTCAATTGTTTGTCTATGGCGGTATCCTACCCAAAAAAAAATGTTTACCTATAGTCAACAGGCAAAATGGGGATAACTTTACGAATAGGCCACATGATAGAATCCTCAATTGCATCCCTTATTGTATTCTGCACAAGCAACCACAATTTTTCACTCATGTGAAACTACGTATGCGAACCACAAATGAGGTGAGAGTCCAGAATATTTCAAAAGTGGGTATACAAACTATATCTAATACCACTCAACTACAAAAGTTCAATATCTCTAACTACCCGCATATCCTTGGGATCAAAAACTAGGTTACGGTAACTTTTAGGCGCCAATACTCCTTGGGATCAAAAACCTTTTCCATTATCCAGCATACTTTGCATTATGGCATTTTAACTTGGTTAAGATAACTTGTTGCTACGGCAGATAGCTCGTGATCATAGCATCCATCCACAACAGAGAACAGAGCCCATCACTGGTTTATAAAATAATTATAAGAAAAAGCTCACACTGGAGAGGAGGGAATCAAGTTAAACAGTGGTGAGAGATTAGATTGGAGGCAAGAAACAAACACTCTAAATTTATTGAAGTCCCAGCAGATAGTAAAAGTTTCAGCAGTGAAATAGAGATAAAAGAAATAAATGCCGCAAACCTCAATAGAATCTGAAAGCCCAGGGATTGCAGATATGTCTCCACCAACAACTTTAAGAGTGAAATTTAACTTTTTCTGCAACAAAGAAGGATGGCAACTTTAGTTGATAAAGTGAACTGAACATACGCAAGCATGTATAAAAGTTTCTGCCCCCTGATAATCTGTACATGCTAGCAGAGTAAAGTTGACATGATAAAGGGCTCGTTCTTTTCAACTGGAAACTGGTAACTGGAACTGGGAGAAACTGGACAAAACTGGTGAAAACTGGAAAGTCTAACTGGTAACTGGAGAAAACTGGGTCAAACTGGATGAAACTGGGAGGAACTGGGAGAAACTGGAAAAAACTGAAAATTGTTTAATTTTCACTAATAATAATAATAATAATAATAATAATAATAACAATAATAATAATAATAATAACAATAATAATAATAATAATAATAATAATAATAACAATAATAATAATAATAATAATAACAATAATAACAATAAAAATAATAAAAATAATAATAATAATAATAATAATAATAATAATAATAATAATAATAATAATAATAATAACAACAACAATAGTAACTATAATAATAATAATAAAAATAGTAACAATAATAATAATAACAATAATAACAATAATAATAATAATAATAATAGTAATAATATAAATAATAATATTAAAATAATAATAATATTATTAAAATCATAATAATCATAGTAACAATAATAATAATAATAATATTTTTTTCCGTGCATATTATTATTATTATTATTATTATTATTATTATTATTATTATTATTATTATTATTATTATTATTATTATTATTATTATTATTATTATTATTATTATTATTATTATTATTATTATTATTATTATTATTATTATTATTATTATTATTATTATTATTATTATTATTATTATTATTATTATTATTATTATTATTATTATTATTATTATTATTATTATTATTATTATTATTATTATTATTATTATTATTATTATTATTATTATTATTATTATTATTATTATTATTATTATTATTATTATTATTATTATTATTATTATTATTATTATTATTATTATTATTATTATTATTATTATTATTATTATTAAAACTGGGCAAAACTGGACAAAACTGGTCAAACTGGAAATTATAACTGGTAACTGGGGAAAACTGGACAAAACTGGAGAAAACTGGAAACCGGTTGAAAAGAACATGCCCAAAGTCCAGATGCAGAGTTAGCATAAATAGGATATTTTTCAACTAACATAGGCTTCACCAGCTGTTATTTACCTTCAAATTAGAGACCATTTACCTAATCTCTATCAAAATTCTAAATATCTGATGGGATATTATACAAGCAGGTTTTCAATAAAAGGTTAGATGCACCTAAGGTATATATCAAGACTCTTGCTTTAGGATACACCCTAAGATCCCGCCATAATAACATGTTCTCGTCAGAGTTATAATCATTACGTAACCCAAGAGGTTGAATGTTATGTACTTGATATACTTACTTGCTATTCAAAATACTTCAACCACATGCTCTCCCAATATTTACGGAAGCTTTTTTTGAAATATCTTTTGACTAAAACTTCTTTAGAAGTACCTTTCGCGAACCAGAGACCCAGGAGAATAATAGAAAGTAGGAACAGACATGACATTTAATCAGATTTACAGGTTAATAATCTCCCGGTCAGAAACCCTATAAAAATGCAACCACATGCCTAGGTTACTGAGAGAACATGCACAAATATTTGTTACCTTATTATAGTATTACATTCCCAAAGCCCTGATCCTTCATATGAGTTGGTTATGCACCCTAATACAACATTTCTAGTGAGGATCTACTGACAGTATGATCTAGAGATGAGTTACGCAACTCTATCCCTTCATTTCAGGAAACAAAGGCTGGCAAAATTTCAGCAATATTCCCTTACCTTTTTTCTTAATGAGAAGCTGACTGCTCCAAATCCTGGGAACTCTGCAACTAGAGGCTTAAAGATCAACCTGAAAATACCAGTGAATCCAATATCTTTTACCTGCACAAAGAACAGAAGTAAATCTCAAGGGACAGAAGCACCAATACTTCAGTTTTAGCCAATATCACCACACTTCCTTTTGAATTGGCCAATGAGAAAGACAAAAAAAATGTCACGCAAAATATTTCACTATCACATTACCATTACAGTTCCCTACGATCTACATACTCTCTTTCCTCCTAACTTGCTTCCTTCTGCTTACAATATCAACAAATTGACATGTATTGGCAGGTATATTTTTTTAACGTGGGTTGGCATTCCAGCTGAACCAAGGATTGAAATTTTGAAGTTGAATTGGTAATCATACAAAGTGAACGAAAGATTAACAACAGAAAAAAACAGCCAACAGGCAGAAGCAAACATATGGAAGAACATATTATACTAAAAAGGTGAATCAATAGAGAATGGAAATAAAGACAGGCTTCAGAACCAAAATGTGGACTAGCCTGTTTGACCAAATTACAACATATATTGCTCTTTACCTGCACAGGTAGGGACACACCAAGTCTAGTCTTAATATCAAGGACAATGTTGGGATTTCCATCCCAATTCATTTCCAACTCCATCGTAACACCTTCACCTTCATCATCAATGATTGCAACCCCTAAAAGATAACCAGTAACCACAAGAGTATCATCATTAATCTAACCAAGCATTTAGGTAACTTGATCAAATAACCAATAGTAATCTTGATTAATCAGCAAGCACATTCATTGCTTTTGAATGTATAACTTGTTAACTCTGAAAATCCAACTCAAAACCTTGAAGTTTATTGATTCGTGCACTGGTCAATCGTTGTCGAGATTTGTTCTTCAAAATTTTTATTAGATAACTACGATAACATGTACAAAAAAAATAACAAAAATTATATGCTTTTTTTTTTCCTAGTGGAAATTGCTGGAGTTCTGGTCGAACTTTAGCCTGTATCTACATATAGAATATGAAGACTTAGGAACAGAGTTAAGAGACCTATTATAAACTGGAACCTTATCGTTTCATTGACAATGAAAACTGAGAAGGAATTGAAAGGTATGTTCTGACTTGACATGGAAGCAGGCCAACAAATTTATGTCAACAAAAAAGATAGACCCTATTTTTTGGCTTAGGCTCTATGCCCCATTAAAAAGATACTCTGACCCTCCTAAGCTCATAGAATTTAAACTTTCTCATGTTGTTCTCATTATGAAAAGCCCATGGCTCCAAACCAAGGTGTAAGCACGCTCCGCAAATGAAAACAAGCCCCTAACACCTAAAAGCTCACCTTGATTGAAAATGTTTCACCAAGTAGCCACAAAGACCTTTTGGGTTGCACTATTGGTCTTAGGTTGTTAGGGACAATGACCTTTCATGCATCCTATACACAGAGGATTTGAGATGTAAAAGGTGCACCAGGCCCAAGCTTAATCATGGCAATGGTTTCACTTTGTCACTTGAGTACATATCTAATCCACAAGTAAAACTATCTTTAGATTGTCATTCTATCGTGAAATTCAGCATCCCAATTCTCAAGCTGAACTTCAAATGCAATATCAAAGTGGGCTCCATGAGGAAGAATAGTCTTCAATTTAGCTTGCCTCAGTAGTCAGTTGATTTCATTTCGACATAGGTTTATCAACCCTACCAGGTTCAAATTAGAATCACTCGCATTAGAGGACAATGGTTTGGTCCATAACTCCATATGGCTAAAATTTAAAATATATCCCTCAGAAAAGATCTTAAGTTACACAAAGCAATCAAGTGAATAAACAAAGAACTTCAAAAATAATAATAACAACAAAATAAAAAAATATAAAAATGTACCTGTAAATTGTGGAGCAACAGTACCAAGGGTGAACTTGGAAAATTTCAAGGATGACAAAATAACAGGTCTATATTGTTCTAGCACTGGCTCCACAGAAGCCCTTATTAGCTCAGAAGCTGCCTAAAAAATCCTCCCACAAAAAAAATAAAATTTAAAAAATAATAATAATCACAATGCAGCAAAAAATATAGGGTTTGGTTTGCAAGATATAAAGATTTTACCTCGTCAACATAAGGCCAAATCTTAACAAGATGAGCATTGAGCCAATTCAACTGAAATTCAACACCCACAATACAAAATCAAAAAAGATTCAAACTTGGTCATATAAATTATTAAATTACACACCCACATATTAATTTCCTAAAATTTCGAAGAGAGAGAAAAATGGGCAACCTTTTGACGTTGAGAGAAGACGACCCATGACGGGTAATACGGAGGTGGTAGCAATTTTCTAGAATCTTCCACTGTCATTCTAGCAAACGCCGCAATTGTAGCTGCCTATAAAAAAATTAAAAATAAAAAATCAGAGTTTCTAGAGAGAAAGTAAAGAGAGTGAAGAGAGAGAGAGAGAGAGAGAGAGAGAGAGAGAGAGAGAGAGAGAGAGACGAGTTGAGAGCGTTGTTTGGATCGAGCATTTTCACAGCGAACAAAGATGACGATGAGAGAGAATCCCAGAACGGTACCCACAAACAAACCCAGAAAGAAGGACATTGAATTTCTGGGTTTTTTTTTTAGCTTAAAGCAACTAAATTAAGCTGCTTATTTATAAGATGGTTTTTGATCTTGGGTTTTTTTGAGTGGTGGTTTAAGAGTGTTCCAGTGATGAAGATTATAAGAGAGAGAAATGGGTTCGATTTGATTGGGGTTTTGGACTGTGTTGTGATCTGGAGAGAGAGTATTTGCTTTTTTGGGGGGGTGGGGGCTCTACTTACTCTACCAAACTTCTGTTCCTTCAAAAACTGTCAATTTCCCCTTTTTGTTTGCCCTTTTTTCTTTTTTTTTCATCAAATTTTCCTGTCTTGATGATCCAAATTTTGGAGGTAGTTGCGTTGCCGACAAATAATTGACCGCTTTTATTTTCCCCAATGGCTAAATTGGTATTTTTTATGAACAGTGTGCGATAATATGGTATTTTTTCTTTATCCGGCGACATTAAGGTATACGAAATGAGCCTCTTGTGACAATTACATCCGAAAGTTAAAATTTTCCGGCGAGTACTATTATTTTCTTCCATTTTTTCGGGTTTTCAACCCCCTTATCTCTGCATCTCCTCCTTGTGTATGGTTCGATGTGCTACGTTGCGGCTTATTTTTTTCTCCTTGTGGTTCTTTTTCTATATGTTACCACTCCTCCCTTACTAAACTTTTATTTTGAAAAGAAATTATTCTTCACTTGTTCTTCCAATTTATTTTTTATGGTATTTTAAGCTCCACAAGTTGTGACAACAATTATATATTTGAGCAGATGTATGAATCAGAATTAGTACACGAGCTTAATAGTAAGATAGAACAAAAATACCGTCAGAAAACTAAGAGAAGGAGAAGACGCGGAGAAAATAATTGGTGAAACAAGCATGCTAAGGAGCACGATTAGATGACAAAAAGGCTTAAAAGAGAAAATAGTAACATAAAAATTGCAAAAACATAAATAAATTAAGAACTGGTCGGAAAATTTGAGTTTTTGGATATATTTGTACGATAGGGCTCACTTTTTATACCTTAACGTCGTCGAAGCAAGAAAAAAACACCATATTGTCGTGCACTGCTCATAAAATATACCAAGTTGGTCATTCAGAGATTTTATTTTTTATATAGTTTTCATTTCCCACTTATGTATATAGTCATAGAGAAGAGTTGATTATGGAAGGATAATTTTTTGAATGTGCCGTTAACTTTAGCTCAATAACGTTGCTCGAATCCGCAATTCTGATGTTGGAAGCATAATAGCTCTACTAGCTAAATTTTAACCTTGTCTAATACTCGTATTAATTGGATATTAAACTACAATTTGATACTCTTAATTTTTTTAAGATAGTAAGGAAGCCCTCAATGAGAAGAGGAAAATAATAATTTGTTAAAAACAAAATATCTTTTTCGGAGAGTGAGTTTGAAATTAATGTTTCCTAGATGCACCAGAAAGTATCTATAGATATTTCTCTCTTAAAATATTATAGATATTAAAATTAAAGGGCTTGTCAATTCCTTTTTACATGAAGAATAAGTCATGGAGAGTAGCCAACTATCTTACCTTAAGATTAAAACAGAGTGCGACACTCTCAATACTTGCCACGTGTTACTCCTTCTAAGACCTTTACTCTCCTCAAGATGCCACCTCATTCAGTCTCTGAATGCCACAAGGCACTACAGGGCAGGCTTGGTAGGCTTGTCAGGTGGCACTTCAAGGAGGTCTCTTCTCTCTTCCGTATGCCACCTATATAAACTCAAGATGCCACCTCATATTGTCGGACCATGTGATGTGACGTTGATATCATAACCTTAATGAAGTCTCTACAATGTGCTGTTATTGTAAATGAAAAATAAAATGTTAATACTAAGATTTGAACTTCTAACCTCCAATGTATCAATAATTACATAACACCAACTCTACCAAGTGCTTAATTTGTTAGCTAAATTCACACCCGAATATATAAAGGACATGAAAGATTTCGTTAGAAAACATTGACTCATTGTATTTAATACATATGGGGAAAAAAAAAGAGAACCTTATTCAAGGAATAAATTTTATTCAAGTATTATTTCCATATCGTCTTATTTTTATTTCCAAAGAGCATATTTTCCATGTACATAGAATACTATAATAATATCTTCTTCTTCTTTTTTCCCCCTTTTTTAGGAGGCAACAAATCAATTTTGAACCATTGTATTGGAAATGGTTTTCAAGTTCATAAAAAAGAAAAAGAGACAGCTATTTGTATTTAACCTATAGTTACCTACAAAGTCTCCATAGTGAATTGCAACATAAGACAATAGAAAACAAATGAGAAAATTCAAAATCATTAAATGCTTAGTAATGGGCTCATTTAGGAGAATTTCAACATTAAGAAAATATTGAATTCAAGATCAGTATATGCTTAGTAATGGATCTCACTATGTAAAGTCCATATATAACTCAACTTTTAAAACAATTTTGTGAAATCTCTAAACATATTGCTCCATTCTAAGTTTTAGAAAAAAAATACAAACTATAACACATAAATATATACTAACCCGAAGCATCGCCCGAGACCCAAAACTTGTTTACTATTAAAAGGAGTCAAGAAATTACGATCTAAAATGGGGTGAATTTAGAACTTTAAAGTTTGAGTCAAGGACATTGAGGTCTAAAATTGGTTGGAAAGAGTCATAAGGTTGCAAATGACAATCATTTTTCTTGTTATTTTAAATTTTTTAAGGTAAAAGAGAAAAAAAAGGGAATTGCTAAATATAAATCCACAAATTGCAAAACGCAAATTATTTTCCCTAATTTACCCCTCACCAAAATATACCTCCTCTCTCTCTCTCCTCTCTCCCCACAGTTATGGTCCCTTGCTTCTCAAAGGTCTCATCACCTGCAAACATGTAATCAATAAGCATCCCTTCCTCAAGAACAAATGAAATTTCAATTATCTTTCTGGTTAATGGAAAGAAGCGAGGTTAGATATATAAACGAATATATATATATATACTGAAAATGAAAGGCATGGCTTTTATGCCTCCTTACTTTCTCGTTATTCTCCATTTCATTATTGTCAATATCCATGGCAACGCATCGATCTAAAAGAGCCACTTAACCTATCTTTTCAATTAGACCTTTCTTTTTCTTGCAATCCTCCTAACAGCCCACCCACTACCCAATGATCCTTCTACGGTGTTTATTAAGCAAGGATGGAGGCCAAGCAGCCATCCACGAACCCGGCACCCCCTTCACAGCTCGCCCAGCCACCCCACCCAACCCACAAACCTAACGCAACTTTTTTAAAAATAGATCAACTTGAGTAGATATTGAAAAGTAGATGGTCCTTATTATTGAATATTATCATTATTCTTACTTCTTATTGTTTTTACGAGGATTCATCATTTTTGATGATATGATTTTTTAACTTTGCAATGAACAAGAAAGAGGTTAATGAGGAAAAGGAATAAGAGTGAGAAATCTGTATTTTAAGTAAGAGGGTGTTTTGGAAAATATTGTGACAAAAATATTTACGTTTAGTAATTTCAGATTTACGTTATGCAATTCCGAAAAAGAAAAGGTAAAATTAGGCTGTATTAATTGAAAAAAACAAAAAAAAAAAAAACTAACCTTTTATTAAGCTCAACACACAAGAAAAAAGAAATAGAAAAAAGAGAGAGGATCGGAGGATCAAAATTCGGTAATGAAATTTTTTCAAAAAAAATTGGGTAATGAAATGGTGCAAATGTTCAGAAATGTTTGAAAAGGCACTGAGAGGCTCTTTCTTACTCTCTCTGTCTCTCTCTTCTCCAAATGGTCTCTGCTCTATTGATGGTCAATAAGCTTGTCTAGGGTTTGTCTTTTGCTATTTGTGTTCTTAAATTTCTGGGTTTTTGTTATTATTTTTTTTGGGTTACTGGTTACCCGAATAATTATATCTCTTCCAATTGACAAGTTTTTATTTTATTCTGTTATTCAGATTTGTGACTGAAGATTGAAGCACATAGGCGCCTCAAAGCACTGGAATTTCTCTTTAGGGTTCGTCATATCCTATGCTACTCTCATTCACTTACTTGTTTTTTTTGTTTTTTTTTTTTTTTGATTTTTTTTTATATTATCGTTGCATTTGAAAAGAATTTAATTTTGTGATTTTCTGGAAAGATTGTTAAGGGTTCAGTATCTATTGTGGGTTCTAGGTTTTGACTGTCTGCTTATTTTTTCAAGATGAATCTGCTAGTTAAGAGTCATAACTAATAAAGATCGAATCTTCATACATTCTGAAAACTAAATTAAAAATTTAAAAGTTGTTATTAATATACATTCTTGTTACTAAGACTAATTAACATATGTTACTATTAACATAAATACCAGCTATGAGTAAACACAAGGAGTTTAAATTTCACCCTCACTGTAAGCATTTGCAATTGGTCAATCTGACCTTTGCAGATGACTTGATGATCTTTTGTAAGGGGGAAATGAAATCTGTTCAGCTTGTTATGGGGGGTTTTAAGCACTTCTCTGAGGTCACTGGACTGTCTGCTAATATGAGTAAATCCCAAATCTTTGTTGGTGGGGCTCGAGGAAATATCAAATCACAAATCATTAGGTTTACTGGATTTGCTGAAGGAAAATTTCCAATGAGGTATCTAGGCATGCCACTTTCTCCCACGAAATGGTCAAAGCTAGATTGCCAGTTTCTAGTCATGAAAGTTACTAGTAGGATAAGATGCTGGTCTTCTAGGCATTTATCTCTAGCTGGAAGAGCACAATTAGTGAATTCAGTGCTTTACTCAATGCATGTCTATTGGGCAACCATCTTCATCCTCCCACAGTCAGTGATAAAGCAAATTGAGCATGTTAGCAGGAATTTTCTTTGGGGACAGTCTGTTAATAAAACTAAAATACCTCTAGTTGCATGGGAAAAAATCTGTTTACCCAAGAAATGTGGAGGTTTGTATGTGAAAAATTGTAAAATATGGAATAGAGCTGCAATTGCCAAGCATCTATGGGCTGTAACTATGAAGAAGGATTCTCTCTGGGTGAAATGGATTAATGTTGTCTATCTGAGAGACATTGATGTATATGAGCACAGGGTACCAAGTGACTGTAGCTGGTACTGAAAGAAGATTATAAGCCTCATGGGTGCTACAGGTGGGCTAGGGACTCAAGCTATCTTGCCTGTGGACTGTAAAGGGGTTTATACTATCAAGAAAGGTGGGAGAGCATGAGAAGCTGCTTGTAGCTGAGAGTGTTTGGGGAAGACTTACCATTCCAAGGCATGCAATGTACTTATGGCTGGTGGTGCAAGGGAGGTTGTTGACAAGAGATAGACTGACAATGATGAATCTTAGTGTTCCTGATCCCCTGTGCCCTTTCTGTCAGTCTGAATTTGAATCAGTTCCACACCTGTTCTTCTCCTGCAGTATCTCTAGACAGGTGGTTGAAGGGATTAGTCCTTGGATTCAGCAATCTGCCTGGCCAGTGGACTATCCAAGATGGTGCAAATGGATGAAGAGAAGAAGATACAGCAAGCACAGAAACCTTGTCCTATCTGCTGTCATAGCTGCTGTTGTATATTACCTTTGGTTAGCTAGAAACAAAGCTATTTTTGCAGGTCAGAAATGTGACCCTAATGTGATTGTAATGCAGATAAAACATACTCTGCAGATTAGGTTCAGTTGTGTCAAACCTAGGAAGATAAACAAGGTAGATGAAAGTTTGTTTGATTTTATCACTTAAAGCATCAAGGCTTGGAACTACAATGCCCATGTACCCTTCCTAGAAGGTGCCATGGCTTGGCGTTTCTCCCTTGTATGCTCTGTATGAATTGACAATATTCTGATTGGTCTTTTGGTAATAATATAGCTTTATTATACCAAAAAAAAAACATTAATACCAGCTAAAAACTGATTTTTCATTTAACTTACAACCCCTTTTAATTGTTTGGACTTCTTCAAGTTGTGTAAGCACATGATCTGTTTGATGTTTTTTTTTTTTGTTTTCTCATCTGTTTGGTAGAAGAACTCTGTTTTCAGAACTGTCCCTTTTAAATATGCTAAAGTGGCTCGATGTAAATCCATTTTGAGTTCGTGATTTGCTTAATTCAATTCCATGGAATATCTGATATGAGTTTTTTGCTTCTAAATTTTCTCAGCTTCAGATGCTTGGTCCAATTAGTAGCAGTAGGGTTTTCCAATGAAAGTCAAGGAGTTGGTTGAATAATCTTGCGAAGGTAATTTGTTGTCTACTTTCTGATCAGTGTTCGTGCTTATTGTAAATATTAATAAGCGTCAAGAGGAATGCTGTGTCAGAGTTGTGGGATCATTTTAAGTTTCATCAAATAAAGTAGGATGTATATGATTTCTTATACTATCAGTATCTGCACACGACACTGTCAAATTTTGTGATCTATGTCCATACTTTTGTGATGCTGCGTCAAAGATCAAGTCTTTCTTTTTGAATTGTTTAGCTACACTATTCTGTTGCTGCCCTTACATATCTTGTTTGTTTGTCATGAGGGATTATGTAGTCTCTTCCAACTAACATAACTCGTTATTTTTCTTTCAAGTATGTAATCTATGAAATTCCATGTTTGGTGATCAAATGCTCATGATTTGCACTTTGGCTGATGCAGGGTCGTAGTGCTATAGTGGATTATTTCTGATAAAATCAATACTTGAGGTGAGTCTATAATCTGCTTCTATGTTGCATCTCTTGCTTTTATGTATTACGGTTCATGTGTACTTGAGCTTATCTAACTCTTCTCCTTGAGTTTGATGAGTTCCAAGCCCGCAGTTACTTCAGAGAGAGGTTCTTGCCTTTTCATGTTTAGTTCAGTGACAAGTTCATTCTGGCAATAAGTGCACTTGAGTGAGATTAATCAGCAGGAAGACTTTGCATTTTGGTTGATTAAGTCTCGGCTTATATATTTGTTAGATGCCGTTATGTGATAGATACATTATAGCTTTGATGCAGTACCTCTATTTCCTTCTTTGATTTGTTTTCATCATCTTCTTTCTGGTTTTTTAGTTGTATGTGGTTATTTTTATGTTTGTTAGATTTGTGGAGTGATTATGAACCAATTTGTTCTTAAAAAGCACAGGTCTTTATATGATTTAAAATATTTGAGATAGAATCAGGCTGAAAATAGTTTTGTTGGGTCCTTTTGATCATTTTCACTGCAGCTTCTCAATATATGACCATTGACACTGCCTTGGAAAATGACCAAATTGAAAAGAGCTTTCTATTATTGTTAGACAATTCTTCTCCTTGGCAGCAGCAAAAGTAGGTGGAGAAAGAAGTTCTATATTTAGAGTAACTACGCCACTATTTGCTCTAAACTTTGAAGAATTACAATGTGATGTCTAAACTATGAGTTGTTTGTCCAATGGAATGCTATTTCACTGTTTCATGCCTATTACTTAAATATCTAATTTGGAAGCCAACCAAAGTCATTTCGTGTTGATAGGTTATTACGATGAGTAATAGCTACTATAACAGGCCAATGATAAAATTCCTTCCCCAGATAAGTTTAGTTGGAGCTTGCACTTATAGTTTGCATGCTTGATGCTTCTAATGTCAACACGAATAAGGTTTTGAAGGTCGTTTAATAAACAAGCCAAAGTTGAACACTATAGCGTGCCTTGTTTTCTGTAATTTGCTTATAAATATGTGACTTCTTTGACGTTTAAAGCATCCAGTGCAACTTACCTGTTGTTTAATTTCTAGGGTACACTTCAGTTTATATTTTAATTAGTTCTAAATTCGCTCTTATATTTTGAAAATAGCTTTTTTGGGGTATTATATTAGAAAAACCCCTTGTAATTGAAAAATGTTGGGAATTAACCATTTTGTGGGCTTTTTTTTTTGATAAGGGAAAAAACTCAGCAAATTTGAAATATTAAAACGAGTTTGAATTCTTTGAGGTAAATTATAAAAATTAAACTCGGCAAGAGCTACTGCTTTCAAATTCGACTCAAGTAATATGAAGAAATGTGTATAGTTTTTTAAACTGTAAAGCGCAGCTTGAGTCTACAATTTTTACACCTCTACCACTACTAACATTAAGTTAAGCGACTAGTGTACAAACAAATGTAGAGCTATTAACTACTTTGACTTATAGTAAGGTTGTAGATGCCACTTAGCTTAACAAGAAGAGTTTTAGAGGAGGGGTACTAAAAACACAGGGTTCAAAAACCTGTCTATGTTAGTGCCATTATTAGGGAGGAAGGAAAAGAAAGAGTTGTGGAAGTGTGCTATCTTTGCAATCTTGTGGTATGTTTGGCTGGAGAGGAATGCTAGGGTATTTTCTGGTGTTTCTTTGACTATCGATTGGTTGTGGGATAGCGCTGCTGGGTGTTTTCGAAGTTATCCTGTTACACAGGTCATGTTGCACTGGGCTGATTAGATTCCTCTTGAGGACTCCTCCTCTTGGGATGTAATTCTGGTTTTTTCATTAATACAATATTTTTCTTATCTAAATAAAACTGTCTATGCTGCACCCTTTGTGCCTAATTAACCAAAATAAAGTAAAATTAAAAATACATTGATAGTGAAGCTATTGTACTAAAGAGGACTAAATGGTATATGTGATAAAATGATGAACAAGTTAAAAGCCCGTTTTGCAAATCCGGAGGGGTAGCTTAGTTGGTAAGACCTCTTAGATTTATTCCAGAGGTCCCAGGATCGAGTCCCCTCAGGGCCACTGGAGGTTTTCCTGGTCGTTAATTTCAGGGCCCATGGGATTAGTCAAGCAAAGCTTGGAAACCCATGATATCTCAAAAAAAGTCCGTTTTGCGTTTCAAGGGAAAGATAATAGTCGAAATTTGTGTTTGTAGGTAGGAAAAGAGGGTGGAGAGTGAGAAGTTGGGGGAGAAAGACAGAGAGCAATGAGAAAATCAAAGCAGAAGAAAATTAGTTGTCACTACAGGCAGATTAAGAGAATTCCAGGAGCACAAAACTCAAAATCAAATGGAGCGCCAAAAACAAGATGCAAAGCGGGTGCGCAGGCGGAGATCTCCCAAGGAGAAGGAGAAGGAGGCGACACAAGATTAAGGTTTTTTGGGTGCTATCTCTTAACCTCTCTCAGCCCTCGCCACAAGGGTCATACTTATATCGGGTTAGTTTCTTAATTGAAATGGTTTCTTTCATTTTTACTGATCAGTTATATATTTAGGATTATCAGTAAAATCAGAAACTGAAATGATATGAATTGGTTTATGCTGTGCATCTTTTTTTAGGTTTACAGTGAACCCAAAGAGGCGAATTAGGCAACATAATGGGGAAATAACAAGCGGAGCAATCACCACTAAGAGGAAGCGTCCATGGGAGATGGTTTTCTGCATCCATGGTTTCCCCACTCATGGTGCTGCTCTCCAGGTTTGTCATTTTGTATTTGTTATTGCAAATGTGGATCCATGGTATTTTTGCTGAGTGCTCTGCTGTGCTGCCTTTTAAATACACTCTAACTTTTATTTTCTCTATTTTGATCTAAGAATTTTGCTTCATGAATTGGCAACCTTGAGTTTGAGAGTGGAGAACTGAACCGCTCTTCCGCTCCCCATTTGATTTCTAATTCTTCTAGATTGCAATTCATTTTGATGCCCATATATTATATGTGTACTTGTTTCAAATGTTCAATGACAATGAAAGTGGCTGCCTTGAATTGGTTTGCAGTTCGAATGGGCATGGCAGCATCCAAAGGAATCTGTGGCTGTGAAAGAGGCAGCTGCCACTTTTAAAACCCTTGGGGGACTTGTCAACAAGATCAAACTTGCTCTCACTATGCTTACCTTACACTCTTGGAAGAGGTATTCTTCTGTCTTTTCTCACACCACTGACTTTTGACATATGGCTATCAGTTATCACCAACATTCACAGAAAATTGATTTGCTTTTATGTTTTGTTGTCACTTCGCACTGTCGTCAGTATGAATCTGACAGTGAGCTTCTTTTCTACCAAGTATATGAAACACACTGTTGGGTGCCCAAGCTTGCCTCCCCAGACGAGGGTCCATTTCTGTTCCATGGATGAGCTCCCCTGCTATTTGCACGGTGATCACCCTTATGATTATGGTCATGATGAAGATGACATCGACTCCCACCACAATGAAGATTTTGCTGAATTAGGTGAAGACAGACAATTCAACGGTTTAGAGGAGATGACTCATCTCTCCACTAATAGTCAAAGCTGTAGCGTACAAAATGCAAGGCAAGGTATATGGACTTCGGACCAGAGAGGAGGCGCTAGTGGTCTTTTGGAGAGAGACTCATCCTTAATGATGGGCAATGCTACTACCCTAGAGGACCAAGTGCAGCCATTACATCAGATTCCTTCTGATGCTCTTGGATATGCTGGAAATAGCATGAACGAGCAGGTACAACATAGCAAAGAAATCTGGACTGAAGGGCTGAGATTTTCATCCTCCATATCAGAGGAGCATACAGAGCCATTTCATATAGTTGATCCTTCTAACAGAGTTATCTTCATTCCCTATCTTAGCGGAACATTGGCAGCTCTTTTCTGAACTTCCTGCTGGCATGCATAGGTTTGCAGGAAACAACATGAATGGGCAGATAAAACTTAGCAAAGAAATCAGTACCGAGGGACTGAGAGGTTCAGTCCATATACTGGAGGACCATATCGAGCCATCTCACCATGTTGATCCTTTTGAAGGAGAGTCATCTTCGGTGGTTGGTCATCTGCCCTTTACTGAAAAGTTTGCCGAGAAGGAAGAAATAAGGTACTCATCCATTGCTGAGACCACAACAAAGGATCAGGGCCAGCTGATGGGCGAACAATCGCCTATTAGAGTTGCAGATTCTCTTCGGCCATCCCTGAAGGACGAGATTGAGGTTATAGATCTTTTTACACCTTCACCAGATTGTAAAATCATTGCAGGCAGCAAGAGGAGGAGAAGAGTTGCCAGTGATTCTCCTGTTATTATTGACTTGACTAGATCACCCAATTTTGTCCAATTGTAGATTATGGTCGGACATGTGTTACTTGGGGAAACAGTTCTGATATACTGGAATAAGCAGTCATGTACATCGATGTAATACTCGATCTCTTATTTATAAAATAAAATCATGTTCTTGCATTATTATACCAGATTATTTTGTGGAACTGTATTATATTTTGAAATTTCAGAAGCAAAAGAATATTGTTTACATCTGCATGTTTGCAGGGAAGGTGATATCAGAAGAATGAGAGAGACTTACCAATAGAGTGATTGCCCCAAATGGGGGTCCTCTTCTACTGATCTTCACTCATGGAGCAAATTGGGTCCAAGACAGTGGAGATGGCATAGGTATGAGCGTCCGTAGTCCAAACTCCAAAATTCATGGGTTTCAAGGGAAATTTCCTCTATATGGCAGCACACTATACTAATGGAGTACTTTACCATTATAGGAAATCCCAAGCTCAATTTCGTAAGCATGACAAAGTTGTGCTACTTGATAATAACTCCAAGGAGCACATGAAATTCGCTTCTAAATATGAACATGTCGTTTTCATGCAAAGCTCCAAGTATATTGATAAAAAAAGACTACTAAAATATACGTCAAGCAACTTCATAATCCACGAAGCTGAATTATTGATTCTTGTAGGTGGGAAATGCGCATCTCCTCCAACTCTTTTTTTGGTTTTTAAAGGATCTACAATATTGGATAGGAATTGAATTATTAATTTTACAATTTAACAGTGGAAAACAATACGTCAATACTCCCAAACACCGAAATAGTTTAAAAACTATTGATGTTTTCAAAAGCAGAACTATATCATTAAGAGTACCTATCAACAATCATACAAGATACTACTATGACACATATTTAGTGAAGATATTATAGAATACTCCCAAGACACTCAGTAATTAACAAAATACTGTATATAACACAAGTGCTGCCATGAAGCACACCAAAGATGGTGCGTTCTAGCTATAAGCCTGCTTATCTAAAAGACAAACCCCACAACACAAAGCCTTCCCTAATCCACTTACTCAATCCCTAAAATCCTAATCATATGAACAAAATCTTTAATCATTTGGTCTCCTCAAAAAAGAAAAGAAAAAAAGAAAAAGGAAATAGCAAGAATTATATAAAGAACTCAACACAAAGAGAAAGTCAGAAAGATAAGACGAAATATTCATGTTTGACTGGGACCTGAAGTAAAATATCCATACATTGCTAACCAAACCAAAACGCGCCCTCTCTCTCTCTCGCTCGCCCTCTCTCTCTCTCTCTCTCTCTCTCTCTCTCTCTCTCTCTCCTGCAACACCTTCTTCCAAAACCAGAATTTATAATCAAATAGTATTTTCATGTCTCTTTCAGTTCAACTTGTCACTGCCCTTGGTCCCTATTCACTTTGTATTTAATTACTGCAATAAAAATCCTATCTTTCTGAGTTGTTCTTTTTATTTTCTTTGCTCTGTGTGTTTCTCTCTTTCTCTTTCTATCTGTTGTTGGGAAGATCTCAGCAACAATGTCTTCAGAAGTTAATGGAGGAGAAGATGAAGAGTCATTTATTCGTCCTTTGCTTGGGCCTTCTATCAATCAATTATCTTTTCGCCACACTAACACTTCCCAGCTTGCCCTTGTTGGTGCCAATGTTTGCCCCATTGAGAGCCTTGATTATGAGTAAGTATTCAAATTCAAAGCCAATTGGGTACTGATTATTCTTATGTTTAAAAGACTTTTGGATTTCTGGGTTTTTTTATTCTAATAGTATCCCGGGTCTTTTTTGTTCCCTAAGTTTTATCATTTGCTGATATAAAGACTTCAGTTTTGGGGGGCTTTGCTCCATGATATTGATCATTCTGCTAATGTAGTGACTTTAATTTCTGGGTTTTTGCTTCTATGCTATTCTGGGTCTTTTTTTGTTCCCAAGTTTGATCATATAACTATTGTAAAGACTTCAGCTTTTGTGGTTTTGCTCACTAATTTTTATCATTCTGGTGATGTTACAGAATTCAGTTTCTGGGTTTTGCTTCTATGGTATCCTGGGTCTTTTTTGTTCCCAAGTTTAATCATTTCTCTATTGTAAATACTTCAATTTTGGGTTCTTGCTCCCTAATTTTGATCATTCTGCTATTGTAAAGACTTTCATTTCTGGGTTTTTGCTTCTGTGGTATCCTGGGTCTTATTTGTTCCCAAGTTTGATCATTTAACTAATGTAAATTCTTCAGCTTTTGGTTTTTTTTTCCCTAATTTGGATAATTCTGCTAAAAATTTCTGGGTTTTGTTTATAGTATGTTGGTTCTGCTTTGCTTTTCCTGATTGTGGTCAATTATGCTTGTTTACATAATACTGATTTTGGTAATACTGCTTACTCAGGGGTCTAAAATGTATGGGATTTTGGCTTCTGGATTTTGCAGAATTATTGAGAATGATTTGTTCAAGCAAGATTGGAGGAGTAGAGAGGATACCCAGATATACCAATACATTTTTATGAAGTGGGTATTGTGTTTTCTGATTGGTTTGATTGTTAGTTTAGTTGGATTTTTCATTAACCTTGCCATCGAGAACGTTGCTGGCATGAAGTTTGTTGTCACTTCCAACATGATGCTGTATAACAGGTTCAACTCCCTACTGATCACTCAATCACGCTGATGATTTGTTTGCAGGTATCTGATCTTGGGCATTTGATCACTTTCTTTTTGCTCATTTTTAGGTACTGGACGGCCTTCGGTATCTTTACAGCTTGTAATTTTGGGTTAACTCTATTTGCATCTATAGTTACGGCACTTGTATCACCAGCAGCAGCTGGGTCTGGTATACCAGAAGTGAAGGCGTACTTGAATGGTGTGGATGCCCCTGAGATATTTTCTCTAAGGACACTGATTTGTAAGGTGAGAAAACTATAGTCATATTGAAGCTTGTTAACTTCTTTGATTGGTTAAAGAAAGATTGCCAATTTTAAGACCATTACTAAGCTATGGCTGAAAGCGCCGACCTGGAAGGTCCTATGATGCTGAGTGTCTCGTATATGCTGGTTCAAGCTAGGATGATATTTATGCAATTTTGGTAGGTTGTCGTGACACATGGAAAATATGTTCCATTTCATGCATTTGTTGCATGCAATTTCGATAGGTTGTTGTTAACAAGTCTGCTCTGATTATATTTGTCTTGTATTTTGAGGTATGCAGGGAAAAGGAGAGAAATTCTCACTTGTATGACTCATATACACTGCCTTTGGAATATCACATGGGCAAAATTTTGAAAAGATATTACAGTAAACAAGCTTAATTCTTCTCAATTATACAAATCTGAGCACCTACTGCTGCTGCCTGTAGTAGTTTTTGATTTGTCCCCATTTGTTTGCAGAAGTCCTCAACTGAATCGGAACTGTCCTCAATAAACAGCTGGGTTTGTTCATGTTAGTATTTAGTGATACTACTTATGCTTTCCTATAATAAGCTATAAAGATTGAGGCCTTCTAGGCTTCTACTCAAATATCATTTCATTGAAATCCATCGTGGGAGGCTTGCTAGAAATGATCTTCAATGGAAGTTGAAAGCTGACAGAAATGCCTCAGGTGTATAATAATATACATTTCTTTTAGAAAACATGGGTATCTGCGCGTTGCCTGACTAATCCTTAGGCCCTGATTTTAATGATTGGGAAAACCTCCCATGGCCTTCAGGAGACTCGAACTTGGGACCTTGAAACAAATCTCGGAGGTCTTACCAACTGAGTACCCACTCAGGGCTGATGTATAATAATTTTCTAATGATTTCATATAACAGGCTACGAGGGGACAACATTGGAGGACTTTTGTACATTTATGGATTTTGGTGCTGCTTGGTTTACTCTATGAGTCGATGTAGAACTTAGGCCTCTCTTTTGTTTCCCATTGTAGATTATTGGAAGCATTTCTGCTGTTTCAGCATCCCTTCTTATTGGAAAGGCAGGGCCCTTGGTGCATAGTGCTTCATGCATTGCAGCATTGCTTAGTCAGGGTGGATCAAAGAAGTATGGTTTGGCATGGAAATGGCTGCGTTTCTTTAAAAATGACCGAGATAGGAGAGATTTTGTAACATGTGGGACAGCTTGTGGAATTGCTGCTGCTTTTCGTGCTCCAGTTGGTGGTGTATTGTTTGCTTTTGAAGAAATGGCATCTTGGTATGTAATTGCTCTATAATGAGTTCATTAGAGCTGTCCTTTCCTTTTCTTTTATTAACACCAAGTTTCATGTCCCTTGTTCTAGTGCAATAAAAGCTGTTTCACTGTTGAAGTGAAAATAGCTATTTTCCCCAATGCAATTTTTTTTTTAATCTTTCGTTCACTCGGTGGGTTTTGTTTTCCTATTTCAGCCTGTTGTTTTCCTTTCATCTGAGAAACTGTAGACAGGCGTCGTGTTCCCCCCCCCCCCCCCCCCAAAAAAAAAAAGAAAAAAGAAAAAAGCAACATGCATGAAAAAGGGAGGATTCCCTTAGTATAGAGTGACTCTGTATCAACTGTCAACATCTTAAGTATCTTAACAATGTTCAACCAAGAAATATCTTATTTTGTGGTAGCCAGTGACTAAATTTGTTGCAGAGGTATTATCCTTGTAGTTTGCTCACTAAATATGGCTTCCTAATTAACTGCCTGATGTCTCAAACGACTGTAAATGTAGCACATTTGACTTGCATAAAATTGCAACCCAAAGAAAAAAAAGAGAAGAAATAAATTGTCTGATGTCTCTCATTATCTGTTTTTCAGGATTTCTGTATGAAAGATGTATGGTTAGATCAATATTTTTTTGAATGTGACATGGCATCACTTTTCTCCCAAACTTTTTAGTTGCATGATGTTGAACTTTGACTATGCTTATTCTCTCTACAATTTCACATGGAGAACAGGAGAAGCCTATTTTTTTATTTTTTTTTTGAGAAGAAGCAGCCTGTTTTCGAGAGGTGGTGTTTACCTTGTAGCATGAATTTTGTTTTATTTTTCTTTCCGATTTTCAGGTGGAGAAGTGCACTCTTGTGGAGAGCTTTCTTTTCAACAGCAGTTGTTGCCATCATGCTTCGAGGCTTTATGGATCTCTGTTACAGTGGCAAGTGTGGACTGTTTGGTACAGGTGGTTTAATAATGTTTAACGTTACTAAAGAAAATGTTGTGTATCACCTCAGTGATGTGCCTCCTGTGCTGCTGCTTGGAGTCATAGGGGGCATATTGGGAGCCTTGTACAATTTAATTCAAGAGAGAGTTCTTCGACTTTACACCCTAATTAATCAGTAAGTTGACCTTTTGGTTTACATTGTACTATATGTTATGTTGGAGAAAGACGAGTATTTTCTTATGCCTGTTTGACGCATTCTTTCGATCTTTGTTTCCAGGAAGGGCCTCGTTTGCCAAATAGTTCTTGCTTGCGTAATCTCTATATTCACGTCCTGCCTCCTGTTCGGGCTTCCATGGCTTGTAAGTTGCCAACCTTGTCCAGCTAATGCCTCTGAGTCCTGTCCTACTATAGGCCGATCTGGGAACTACAAGAAGTTCCAATGTCCTCCAGGCCACTACAATGATCTTGCCAGTTTAATTTTCAACACAAATGATGATGCTATCAGAAACCTCTTTAGTCACAGCACGGACTCTGAATTCCATGGGTCGACCATGCTTATCTTTTTCGTAACCTGCTTTTTCCTAAGCATTGTTAGCTATGGGATTGTCGTTCCATCTGGTCTCTTTGTACCTGTTATTGTGACTGGTGCATCATATGGACGTTATGTTGGGATGCTGATTGGTTCACAGTCAAATCTCAACCATGGCCTCTTTGCTGTACTTGGTGCTGCTTCTTTTCTTGGCGGGTCAATGAGAATGACAGTTTCCTTGTGTGTTATTCTCCTTGAATTGACCAATAATCTGTTGTTACTGCCCCTTGTAATGCTCGTACTTCTTATATCTAAGACTGTGGCAGATGGTTTCAATGCCAATGTATACGATATCCTGATGAAATTGAAGGGCTTTCCTTACCTAGAAGCTCACGCTGAGTCGTACATGAGGCAACTCACTGTAGCCGATGTAGTCACTGGCCCTCTTCAGTATTTTCACGGCATTGAAAAGGTCGGAAATATTGTTAATACTCTCAAAACATCAGGACATAACGGGTTTCCTGTGATTGACGAGCCACCACATTCTGAGTCCCGGGTTTTGTTTGGTTTAATCCTTCGTGCCCATCTTATCGTGCTGCTTAAAAATAAAGCTTTCTTTCTTACGCCAGTGGCAGCTGGCTCTGATGCAATAGAGCAGTTCTCTTCTGAGGATTTTGCAAAGGATGGGTCAGGCACAACTGAAGATATTGAAGATATAGTATTGACAGATGAAGAAATGGAGATGTTCATTGATCTTCACCCATTTACGAATGCTTCACCGTATACAGTAGTGGAGATGATGTCTCTAGCTAAGGCTCTTATACTTTTCCGGGAACTTGGTCTCAGGCACCTGCTAGTGATACCAAAACTCCCTGATGTGAGTCACATGCTCCCCCTTCTGTCTTTACTTCTAATACTTAGTACCAAGATTAGGTTTTATTAGTTCAATGTGCATGCGATGTTTTTGTTTTCCTTTATTTGCTTTTGCAACCAGATTGTGATTTCCCTTGAGCTGAATACTCCTCACCTGCACTTACTGCATCAGATTTGCACCACAAGTTGAAAGGCAGGCACCATGTAGTTTAATCTTTTCTATCAGCTCACATATACAAAAAGTATACATTACCACGCCCACCCCGAAAGAGAAGCAAATATAACACTTTCAGAGATTTTGCATACCTGTTGCTGCATTGCTTTTCATTTGCGATATATATTTCAATTTCATAGTAAGCTGAATATGTCTTTTAACTGAAATTTACGGTTTGTGCAGAGAGATCCTGTTGTGGGGATGTTGACCAGACATGATTTTATGGCAGAACATATATTGAGTTTGCATCCTACTCTGGTGAATCGAAAGTGGAAAAGGAAGAAGTTCCAGCTTCCTCCGTTCTCGCTATCCTTCTAAGCATACACCACATGTATTGCAGCATCTGCTGATCTTCTGATCTCTCATTCGAAAGTGGCTGAAGTATAAGGCTGAAAGCAGATCATAGTGATAGATCCCTAATTTTGAATTCCATGGCACAGGTTATAAGAGTAGGAATTGAAGTGAGCATTTGTTAATTGTAAAAAGGAAAAATAAGTTGCAACGCCGTTGCTTTAGTCTTTTGTAGATTCTTTTCAGTCTGCTGGAAAGATGTAATTGAAGCAAAGGCAGGCTGAGACTTCTGTTCCCCATATAGCTAAACAGTTTCACATTCTCTACTACAAAAATTTTGTATCAAACTTAAAAAGGTCCACTATAGTTGCATTTTGACAATAGAAAGTTGCTATAGATGCACCAAATGTCCAAAACTATTTTAGACAGGATTTTGGTCAACACAGGTGTTTACTTAACTAGATATTCTCTGTGATTTTATAAGCCATGAGCCTTTTTTCCTCAAATTTCCAATGATTTAGAACTTAGAATGTAGAGTGCTAGCAGGAGGGTGGGATGGAACATACATACAAGAGGATCAAGAACACTAGTTTTAGATTTCCAGAAACTGAATGCAAATACAAATTATCAATATCAGTAGCAACTGTATATTCTACTTTACATGTGATCTTTACGGCTTGCGTAAATGGGATTTGCATTGTAAAAAAGAAAAGAGACAAAGGCCGCCCCATCAACTTGCCCTCCCCTACATGCAGTTGCAATAACAAGCAAGCCAGTAACTCTTCTCATTTTTTTTACAATTCATCTCTAGACGTTTGATTAGGTGTATTTCAATAAGTTTTCCTTGTTTTGATAATCGTGAGAATTAAAGTTGTTTATAGACGGGATGACTTACTAGGCCCGACAAGTTCGGCCCTGAACAGGGCGGGCTTAGAGAGGGTATTTTAGTGATTTTATAAGAACCCACTCGTTAGCCCAGTTTAAGTTTACTTGTCGGTTAGTCTCATAGGCGAAAAAATATTGTTAAATCCGGTCCGCGTCCGATCCAAGTTTGCTTTTGAACAACTTTAATCAGAATAAACAAAAGAAAAAAATCTAATAGAACATAATGTATATGATGTTTTAAGGGTTTAGAGTTAAAATTGGCAAAAACTACGCAACCCGCTACATACCTAACCCAAAAATATTTAAACGTAAAATAACCCAACCCATGTTGACCCAAAACAAAGGAAGAGTTAATCAAAACATCTTTATGTTCATACCTCTCAATAATTCGCTCATTCTTACTAAACTTCTTCCTGTTTATTTTATTTTATTTTATTTATTACTAATAAGGATATTATATTTCATTTATATATAGAAAGATCCATACATTGGTATCAAAAAGAAAAAATCTATACATAAGTTCATACAAGCAATTTTGCTTGTAACCATCGGTCTTGAACTTCTTTGTGTTTCAATTTCTACAATAGTTTAATCATGATCTCAACAGTTGGAACATCCCTACTCTTTCTCTCCTTCCTCTTTCTTTCTTTTTCCTTACTCGCCACTCTCTCTCTTCTCCCCCTTCTCCACTTGCACACCTAATGTCAACCCATGATGAAATTAGGGTCCCTCCTAATCATGAGATTAGGTAAGAATTTGTGCGTTTCCTACCGCTGAGCTGTACAAATAAAGTTGTTAGAGTTAGTTACATACTTTTGTTAGGAACACTATATAAGTTTTGCTACTCTACATTGCACTCAGAACAATTCCTCAAATCAATTCTCTCTTCCTCTCTTTAGTTATTCAATGGACTGTAAGCAGATATTCCCTCTAGTTTCCACCATTAATGTCAAGAGATCAGCTCAGTGTTTCTCTCTCTTTTACTCCAACCATTAGGGTTCTCTCTCTCCCCTCTCTTAATCGAACAACTAGGGTTCTCTCTCCCCTCTTTTAATCAAACAAGTAGGGTTGTCTCTCTCCCTTCTCTTAATCGGACTTCTTGGGTTCTCTCTCCCCGATGATGTGAAGACAGTCATTGCTGATGATGTTGCTGTTGTTGATGATCATGATCTTGCTGTTGTTGATGATCTTAAAGAAGCAAGAAACATTGCTGTGAAGGAAGGTTTGCTCGAAGGCATGGTGGCAATCACGACCTTCGGCTACGTGATTGCCATGCAACAGGCAAAGGGAAATGCCGCTGGTAATGATTCTAAAATCTTTCCTTAAAATCAAGATAGAGATTGACACAGCCACAAAGAAGGAGATAATCAAGAAGATTATAGGCAAAAGGGGAGGGGTGGAAGATTGAGAAGGGTTCAGATTCTGAGATATACAAAGTGACTCCGTCTTACACTATGTGTTTACTTTGACGTCCCCTCCATGGGGTTCGCCTCCATACGGTACCCTCTTATCCCGTTACATGGTGACTCTCTCTATCCCTCGAAGTATGAACACCCTCTATAAATGCACAAAACCTATATAACGTAACGTAACCAAACTTTCGATAACGTAACTTATATCAGCTATAATACAAAAGATAGGATATAATACAAGATAATATCTATTTAGTAGGAAACTACTAACTCCTCGTCATCCAATATATCAAACGAATAAAACTTGTATCCTAATAGGAGTACTCTTCTTATTTTAATTTATGATTATTGGAGAGAGCACTGTCATTTCAGTCTTAGAGATAGACAATGTATGAATTACGATGGATTTAGGTCGAGGGTAGTTGATATAGTAGAAACTTCTCAGTTGGTCTTTTGTTTATTCTTATTGTTTAGACACACCAGTAGAATAGAGTCAAGAAAGTAGCTCTAATTCTTAGTCTATCAAGAAAGGTCAAAGTCATATATGCAATTGTCATTGTTATTTTGGATATCAATGGGTCCTTCTTCGTGTGGTGTCGATACGTGGGATGCCACCTAGACAAGCCACGTCGTGCAAGCATGACACGCAAACGACACGCAAACACAAACTTGATATGCAGCATGACACATCATTCATCATTAATGTCTCATCATTAGTTGACTTAATTTCATATTTATTAGCATATTTTTAAATTACAAAATAAAATAACTTTAATTACGTAAGTAAAAAAATTATAAATCTAAGTCCGATGGATTGGATTTGAAAAATACTTCAAAACGATATATATATATAAAAGTTGGGTTCTTTTCGTGTGGTCATGACACGTAGGACGTCACATAAGAGGAAATGTTCGTGTGAAGATGACACGCACACCCCACATGTGCTGAACTTTGTCACATAGTTTTAGTTGTGCGGAATAAAACGAGCATCTGCTATCAACTTTTAGTGCACATATACCGTTAATGCATAATGAGTTTATTCATTATTTTCGTTAATTGAATTACTTATTAAAATCAGTGTACATAACTGTTTTTATTATCTATCTGGACTTAGTCCAATCTCATTACAATTGAAGGTCGCATGAAAATATCATTTTCAAGAATTAGCATGTTGTATCCTATGGATAGAAATCTTTGCAAAAATAAAATAAAATGTATTTTACTAATAAATTTAATAATCATATAATATTATATTATTATATATATTCATAAATAATTAATTACGAGCCCATGCGAAATACGGGGACAAAACCTAGTTGAGAAGGAATACTCAATTTTTTTGGATATTGAGAAAGTGGAATACTCAATTACTTCACTAATGAAGCAAGTTCCCAATCAGACAAAGAACTAGGACTTTATCCGTGCTACGCACGGGCGATCTATTTATCACTATTTTTTTATGTTCAAAAAAAAAAAATTGAATTTTTTTTAAAATTATACATTTGTACATAAAGAATAATGAAAAATAGAAATTGGTCAAAATGTTACGCACACCACTCACCATTCCCCGACTAAAAAATCAAAAATCTATCACTTGGCAGTTAACTTGCAATTGTACATCATATAGTATAACTTAATAAATTGCCACTCCAAATGTAACCCATCTAATTATATTTTGAGCATATCCTTACAAATTTTATGTCTAACTTGTGTTTACACCTTCATTTAAAACGTAATTAAATATTTAATACAAGTCATATTAACGACGATCATCCCACAAATAATAGTCAATTTTCACATAGTCTACGCTTATATAAACTGATATTATTCTTGTTATTAGACAACCATCCGTGTGATCAGACTGTCTTTTAATGTGTATTTCAGTATTTGGAATATAAAGTTAAAAGCCTTACCTTCGATCTTTGAATTTGAAAAAAAATATCGACAACCCACTATCTAAAAAAAGGAATATAATATGTAATTCATTAAAATGTGACACTTGTACGTTACCTGCGCTTATACCCACAACTATATAACCCTTTATTATATTATGTGTATATATTCCCCCAAATATTCATCGTTTGATCTATACCTAATAAAAGTTTTTATTGTTTTTAAAACTGGACATTAAGGTCATTTTAGATTTTATTATCTAAAGATAAAATAAGGAATGTAAATAGGCTATAGCAATTACTATAGGATGTTGACAATTAATTACTGACCAACTAAAAAACAAAAAGAGAAAAATAATTAATGTCCATCTTAATTGTGAAAATTGTGACGTTACTTGCGATCTTACCCAAAACTATACCTACTTACACTTATTCCACAAATATTAGTCACATGTTAATTGTTACATAATCTACGACAGTTATACCTGTAAATATTAGTCAAATATCACCTACCATGTAATACCTACAATTACATTACAACTTGAAAATGATGACTATATATGTAACCGTGGTCACACATGCGTTTATCCCGGTAAAATTAGGCAAATGAATATTAGTGACATGTTTGTTGTCACATGACCTATGCTTATAGCCGCAAATATTAGTCAATACCTATCATGTAATACCCACAACAAATAACATATTAAAAGTAATGACTTTATACGTAACCCTTATCATATTACACGCACTTATCCCATAAAATATATTTCCACGTCAAAATACCTTTTTCTTCACCTCATTTATAAAACTCAAAATAAAAGTGGTGAAATTAAGGGTTCTTAATATAATAATAAGTGATGATCCAAATTAATATTTAAATTAAAAAATAGTTAAGTATTAAATAGAAACTTTTATTATTACATTTATTACAAACTTAATGATCACCATAAGAACTATAATGACAAAATAATAAAAAGAAAATAAAAGAAAAAAAATAACCAATAAGAATGTGACACATGTCACATAACCAGCGATTTTACACACACACATATATATATATATATATATATATATATATATATATATATATATATATATCATGCCATCAATGGAAATTCGATGAAATCTCTACAAACATTTTCTTAAAAAGTAAAGTAGATGTACAACAAACAGAAAAAGTCACTAAAATATCAAACTTCCTTAGCATTTACTTTTTCTTTGTGCTCTGGTAGTCCATCCTTATTGCCCACAGCTGTTCCGCGACTGTTTTCATATCTGGCCTATCTGCTCGTACAGGCGCAGCACACTGAAATGCTACACGGAAGATTTTCTTGAGTATTTCTACATCTACTGATTCATTCATTAGAGGATCGATAAGCCTTAGGATATCGCCCTCATTGTAGCTGTATATGGCCTGCATCAACGATTGTCAAGATTTCATATACTTGCAGTTACCCATTGTAATGAAAATATTGAGGAAGTAATCGGACAGGGAGGGGTGGGGAAGAAGGAACAAATCAGCCTACTCATAGTCCCTACTCCCTAACCACTTTACTTCTGAAGATTTGGGATTGTAGCCCTGAGGAATTGGAGCTCTCCAGGACTAAATCTAAAGTGACTCTGGTTTTAGCACTCCCCCACATTTTATGACCACTAGAAGATAAAATTCAACGCACCTAAACTGAGATAGAACAAAGAATTCAAAGTGGAGAATAGCAAGCTTACCCATCTGATAGTTACTCTCGCTCCGATAGGTCTTTTGGGTTCAACAGGTCGGCGCCCAGTCAGAATTTCTATGAGCAAGATCCCAAAAGAGTACACATCGCTTTTAGGGGTGAGTTGATAAGTCTTCATATACTCTGGATCAAGATATCCAACTGTGCCTTTTACTTCGGTTGAAATATGTGTGTGATCACTATCAACTGGACCAACTCTTGCAAATCCAAAATCAGCCACTTTGGCCTTGAAGGTCTCAGCCAGAAGAATGTTGGATGACTTCACATCACGATGAATGATTTGTTTCTCTATCGTCATACAAACAATTAGAAATGAGAATTTCAGAATAGAATAGATACTGATGGATCAAATAACAGCATTAACTATATCAGACAAGAAAAAGATGTGAGCTTGGAACTATATGCAGTCTGCAGACAGGGATTGCCTAGCACACGCAGCTGCCAGACATCCTACGAAATGATTAAGCTTAAAAGATCACCCAACAAGTAACACCCTGACCCATTCTGTACTTAGCTCCCCCCTCCCTAATTCCTACATGAGAATAAAAAAATCGTTCTATATAACATGTCAGTTCCACTCCACCGTTATGAAGAGAGAAAAGGGGGAAGAGAGAAAATAAGATCTTACAAGAGGAAAGGGGAGGGGAGCGGTGAGTTGCTAATATTTCTGATTCTTTTCACCACATCAGGGCACTACTGTTAATTACTTGTCATTCTCAGCAGGTACTGGCCTACTGGGTCACCTTACTCCATTTCTTCTTACCTCATCAAGAATTGCTTTCTACTTGTTTTTTTTTTTTTTTTTCAATTTTGAATGGTTAATTATATCATAAACAACTCCAAGGTCTTATTGCAACCATGAGTCTGAATCAAAACTCTTGAAATGCATGTACAAGATCAGAGCTTGACAACCTAGCCTTTCATCATTACTAAATTTGTATATCCGAACTTATTTGTGATGTTCTATTTGTTGAAACACTTCTTTAACCCTGAGGGAGTAGCTCAGCTGGTAAGACCTCTGAGAAGTATTCCAGAGGTCCCAGGTTCGAGTCCCCTCAGGGCCACTGGAGGTAATCCTGGTCGTTAACTTCAGGGCCCATGGGATTAGTCAAGCAAAAGCTTGGACACCCATGTCATCTAAAGAAAACTATCCGACATCAAAGGTTGAAATAAGCTACAAAGAATTTTGATCCTGAAACTGACAACTGTTCCTACAGGAGGCAGAAACTATCTAAAACCATCTTTGAGAGCACAGATTTCAGCTTATAATTCATATATAATCCAGCTTTTAGGGCTGTTAAGCAATACCTGTGTTCATGAGTTGTATAGTGTATCCATAACTTGATAAAAAGAGCCACGCATATCCTAGTAGCATTGTGATTATATATCTACAGACTTTTGGACACACTAGTAAAAATGGAAGAATTATCCAGTCCAATCTAAATCTATGTACAAGAGGTGGGAAAATGCTATCATACTACATTATTGAGTGGAGAAGACGGAAATGATGCAAAAGGAATTTTGTGAAGCAAACTTGAAGGAGCAGACCCCATGAAATTTGGACAATTATCTTATGGTTGTTTGTTTTTGTTTCTTTCTGTATGTGCATGATTCACTAGAGTTCCATTTAACTAATTAGAAGGAACAAGAAACTTTATATGAAAAATGGTGTTTTACCCGCATACAGATGAAGATATGTTAAGCCATGTGCAACATCTATAGCAATCTCAAGCCGCTGATTAAAATCCAGTATCTTCTCCCTCTGACCTGTCAAGTTAACAGCCAAAACATGAGTTCTCCATGCTGGACAACAAAGGGAGTATCATGTTTCTGTTTAGATCTTACCATCCAGATGTTCCCTCAGAGTACCATTTGAAACATACTCTGTAACAATAAGCCGTTCATATCCTTTGTCAACATACCCTAGCAGTTTCACTAGACTACGGTGTTCAATTTTGGATAAAATCTCGACTTCACTGTTGAATTCAGCAGAATCAAAATGTTCCTGTGCCAAATTGTAAATAATATATAGCCTCAGTAAACAAATTACCCATTGCTGGGATAAAGGAGCGAAAATAAAGTCTGACAAGCTTCTTGCAGTGACCAATGCGACCACAATAGATTAAAGCCACAGTTTTCATTAACTAAGTTTGAGAAAGCAATAGACATCAAGGCAACAGCACAAAGATTTTTAAGGAGTTGAGTTCTTAATTAGCAAATTCCTAGTGTCTCAAATTAGCCGACACCTTTTTCAATTTTTGCCACATTTAACATCTCCTGTTTTACAATCTGGTAATGTGTTATAATATTGTTATCATCTTCAAAGACTTTTCATAAAATGCATACAACTGCCACAGTTTTGGTCTGAGCATATCTCCACCAAGGTTTGGAGAGGGTAAAAGCCTCATTGCTCATACCGTTCACTAGAGGCATGGTCTTTTAAGTTTAAGGTACTTTGCCGATTCCAAATAATTGATCTGCTAGTAATTGGCACCAGTTGGTCAAGAACAAAATAAGAATAGTATGAGAAAAAAGGAGGTGAAACTTTCCAATGTCATGATATTGGGGAGCAACATGGAATGATAGAAATGCAAGTCGAGAAAGTTACAGTGTGATTTAACTTAATTAGTAAATTAGAACCCAACGTTAACGTGATGAAGTGTTAACATTTGGTACAAGAGTTTTTAATACACGTATAAATAGGAAATGAAAAAATGACCATTCAAGTCCTCTAACATAATAATCCAATTATAGAATGAGATTTAGAAACTAATAAGTGAGCTGGCAAGGTACCTAATTTATGAGAGCAACGAAGTACACCTCCTACAAGTTATCAATTGAATATGATACAATTGTGGCAATGGACGAACTGGGAGAGGGACAAAACATAGTTAAAACAAGGGAAAGAATGTGTGAATAAGGAGACTAATCACACAAAATTAGAAAAGAGACTTTTAAGGGAGGTAAGATCAATTGTCCCATTTCTATGACAGTTATTAGGAATACTCCCTGAGTCTTGACAAATTTCCCCTCCCTTCTATTGATACAAAATTTTAACTGCTACAACTGTCTGAACTCTGAAGAACACCAAGAGTTCCAACATGACCATTTTGTGACCAAAGATCACATTGAAATCAACCCTTTCAGAAGAAAATTCACTCAAACCGATTTGGAAAGATCTAAATGTACAAAACTTTTTGACATGTTTGCAAAGATTATACTTCAAAATTTTAAATCGGTCAGATTGACCGGAACCAGTGGTCAAGAGAAGTTCCAGCCTGAAAAAAAAAAGCCAATTAAGAAGATGACTGTGATATAAGGGAGTTTGCAAAATGGTCAGGTATCCAAGTTCCTGCACATATTTTGCACTGACAATAGTTTTAAAGACTAGCACTTCTGATATGATGGACGCAACAAAACTGACATCGTAGTTACTATTCTTTTTTCACAGAAAGTAAAAAAACTTAATCTAGATATCAGTCTGAGATCTTCTGAAAATATGTTCATCGCTGTGTATGCACTGCTAGATTCAAAATCCAGGTTTTCGTAAGTAACAATCAGCATAGCAATTCCGCAGTACAGGAAATATTATTGGGTCATAAGATAGATTTTATGCTTGCAACAGAATAAACCATGTTTGTAGTATGATCTCATTCATACCTTTTTTGCTCGCTTTATTGCGATCCACTGTCCACCTGGTAGTTGGCCCTTGTACACAGTCCCAAAACCACCTTCACCTATCTTAAAGGATGAGGAGAAACTATGAGTAGCTTTTGCAATCTGACTAAAATTAAGATGGACTGATCCAAATCTATTCAAACTTGGGCCCATTCCATATCGAGAGGGACTGGGTGGTGGGTGCCGCGATGCAGATGGACTAGGTGGTGGATGCCGCGAGGCAGATGGACTGGTTGGTGGGTGTCTCCATGCATTACCAGCAACCTTTTCCAGATTCGAATTTCCCTCAAAAGACGAAGATGAATCCACTACAACAGAATGGTATGTTATCAGAAGATCGGAGTGTTCAGCGGCACTACACCCATGCATTTGTAATCAACATCTACCAATATAATGAACAAGATTTGGTTCTATTTTGTATTATACAATATAGAAGAACCAAATCAGCACGTCATGCACACAAACGGAAACAGAAACACTTGTACGTGAATTTTGGATGACTTCGCATGATCAGGACTTAGCACTAGTCAACAGAAAATCCAGTAGACATTAAATAGCATCATTGAAATCTGATAATATGCAACATATAGCACAAAGAACTATCACTTACTTGCAGTTTCCTTCTGAAAAACAGCGGAGGGAACCTCTTTCTTCTTACGTTGAAAGCAGGGACAGATAAGAATGCAGCCCAAGATGAGTACTCCAGGTACTGCCATAGCCACAACCTTTGAAGAAAATGAGAAAGGATTACTGTTCTTGGTGTCATGCAAGTTACTGGGAGCGAATGTGGCTTTTTCTTGTAAACCATCATAGAGAAGTTTCCTTCGAATCCCAGAGGAAGCCTCAGTTGCGAAGACACTGGGCCATTGCATACAAAGCCATATGCTTAAGGAGCATATTGAAATTCCAATTGCAGTAATGTGGCTACCCATCCTTGATGACCAAAAACAATAACCGCATTCCTGATTCACACTTCAATTCTCAATAAAGAAGAGCTTGTCTGGAGGGACAAATATTACCAAAATCTTCTGTGCATTGAAGATGGCAAGACACAGAAGCACATCTGTAGATACAGAGAACAGCACGGCAGCTGATGCAGAAAATGAATAGAAGGTTCCTCACTTGATGACACTACCCACCACTACCAGATCTCAAGGGTCCAATTTCCAAAGAGTTCCTTTAGCTTATGTCATTGAGACACCCACTAAAGGTAGTGAATGAACACCAACAAGTAGCTCTATTGCTCACACTATAAGTTATTTGCCACAGCGATCAAACTGGGATCAAGACAACCCAAGATTAGTAATGAATTCATAAAAACATAAAGAAATAAGCAAATTAAAACAAACTGCATCAGCTTCTTTAAGTGGATAGAATCATAGAATCACATGTTACCCACTAGCTTTTCAAATATAAATAACTGGGCAGACAAACTACTCCACACCATCTAGGCATCTAGCAACCAAGTAATCCTAATAAACACCTGTGAACTAAATGTTAATGATGCCTCCTTACCACTGGAAATCCGGACTCAATAATGTGAACTTTTGTTTTTTTCTTTTCATAATTAGGAGTTCTTTTTTGTTAATAAACCAGCTTACATGATAGGATACAAAGAACCCCAAAAGCACTTGTCAAAGCTAAGCATCATCCAACTCCAAACCCCCAACTCAATAATGTGAAAATCAACTATTGCAAATTTGCAATATTATACTATGAACTAACCACAAACCTAACACAGTGCAAAGAAATGACAAAGACCAACTTAACTCAATAATGCATCGCCAAAACTAATCACTCAACAGAAGCCTTTACAAGCTCATAAATACAGGAAACCCAATTGGGAAATCCCCAAAAATTGAAGTCCCAATAATCAGCATCACAAAATTGAACAGACTTACTTGCACCCAGGTAAATATGAGGGGGACTCAGATGGTGACAAACAAAACAAACCCTTAAAAGATACTAGCATTATTTATCACAATTCAATCAAAAGAGCTGAAATTTCCAACACCCAAATGGTCCAAATCAAGAACTGAGACAAACCCACATACTAACAGCTAGAACACAAAAAAAATAGCACTAGGGTTTTAAGTTCTTCTATGCCTTTTAATCATAAATTGGATATAAAAAAACATGACTTTGAGATAGTCCAAACAGAAAGCAATCAAAATGCAAAGCCATGATAGAAACAAACCTGAAAAGGAGCTGCTGGGTATGAGAGAGAAAGAGGGAAATACAAGACCAACTTTTTCTGCTTGGGGGATTTAGGAGAAAATTGAATTTCTAGAGAGAGAGGAAGAAACAGAGAAAGTGGGGCTGGAGGGGAAAAGAAAGAGCTGGAAATGGTGGGTCGTGGTTGATATAATATGAGGCTCCATTGGATGTTTGACTTACATAATATAGACATCTAGTAGTATAAGTCAAGTTGGGAAATGTTGACCGTAAGGAAAGAGGGAAATTTTAGCTCACGCAACCATGAAGATGATCATGGTGATGAGTTTATGTTATTGTTATTGAACCTCTCACTTCTCAATTCTTTCCCATTATTGATTTCTTTTGGTGTGTATGATGAGATGAGATGAGATGAGATGAGATGATTCATTGTTGTTCGTTATTGTAATGTTTTGCTCATGTGAAGTTTGAATAAAGATGAAGAACATAAATAATAAAAGAAGAAAAGAAAATCTATGTTGGTGATGTTGTGCATAAGCATTTGATAAATAAATGAACAAGTAAAAATTCCATTGAAACACACTATAGGAAGTTAGTAACCTTCAAATTATAACTAAGGAGGTGTAATTGAGAGGTAGGAAATTAGAAGCTCATTTATCTTTAATTAAGGTCGAAGGTTTGAATATTGCCTTGGATATGGAACAACTATAAATTTTTTGGTCAGTTGTCCCATCCTTTAAGTTGCCTACAAAAGGCATGACGGGAAAATAGTCATTGTAAATTGTGATCGGTAGATACCTTTGATTGTGAAACCAAAAAAAAAAAAATAACCTTCAACTTATGCATATATGAACATCTTCGAAACCGAAAGCAATTACTCTGTAGTCTGTATGTTTGTTTGATTGTTTCCACTTATTTTTATAATAAGTTCAATTCAATGATCTTAAGTTTAATTCACTGACATATTTTCTCTCACATTTACTTCGATTTAGTTCAGCGGAAAAGAACATACCCTAATAATTAAATTTTAAATTTTTTTGGTCTTTAGAAGCAACTACCATAGTAATTATTTTTTTTTTTGGTAACAAACTAACATAGTAATTATGGTCAATGCATTACAATATATATAACCATATATTGTGGCAATCGAAATTATATACTAATGAATCTGGTAGTCCAATGTTAATCATTAGTAGTAGAATAGCTAATTGTCACTTTGGAAAGGTATACTCAATAATAATAATGAGACAGACAAAATACTAAGAAAATACTAATTAATACTCCTATATACTCTCTTCTTTTTTTTTGAAAAGGAATACTCTTATATATACATACATGGAGTGATAGGAGTAGAAGATAGATTTCACAAAGGAAAGATTATGAACCTTGATCTAATAAATTAATAATACCTAGAATGTCTAAGCCAGAACCTAATGATCTTATTACCTTTATTGTACTCATTAAATATGATGAACAAATGATTGACCATTAAATGATTGACGATTACTTGGCTGATGGTATTAATTTATCATTAATTGACAATTTTAGGTTGAAGAATCTAGTACGTGTATCTTTTCGTTTAGCCAAAAATAATTCATCATTGTACTAATCCTTTGTTTTTGCATAAGTTCAACCAATAATAGTTTAGTTCTTTTCACCTAAAATGAACAACGGACATTAAATTTATTGAAATAGAATTGAATTGAACTTAATTATTTAAAACAGAGAGAGATAACATACTTATTGAAAATTGTTGCATGAGCCGCTGGATATCATGAGTGTAGAATTCCATCCTAAAATACAATAATTGTTACATGTTTTAGACTATTAGTTTTTATTAGGTCTTTATAATTTGTTGCAATTTTTTTTGCCCCGAAAGAAGAGTTATTTTGTTATTGAAGTAATGACTTCGTGTTGAGGTTTGAGGTAGTACCCTCAGTTTTTTATAGGACGTTTAAGATTTTTACACAAGAATTAAAAATTAAAAAAATTATTAAATAATCTCAATCCTAACAAAAATTCTTTTGGTTTTTTTCTATTTGAACCCATTTTTTCCTAACCTTTTCAATTTCATACAACTATACCTAGATCAGAAGATGGCACTGGGCACAGGTAGCACGAGGCACGTCACGACGACTGAGCACGCCTTTTACACGGCACAACACGGATACGGAGGAAGTACGGGCACGAATGACAAGGCCTGGGCTGGGCCCGGACAAGGATCTTGAAAAGAAAGCACGGTAGAGCACGGCCAGGCACGACAGAGCATGACGGAAATTTTAAAATTATTTTAAAAAAGTGTGGGCACGGCACGCACGACACGAGCACGGGCACGACCTGGGCTTATCTTTTGTAAGAGCAGACACGACACGACACAAAACACGACAACTATAAATACAGCACGCCACGACACTATTACAAAGCACGAAAGCACGACACGAATACAGCCCGAGCACGGCACGAAGCCATCTTTAACTACACCCAATCTTTAAACTTTTTAGGTATGCCACTAGCCACTAGATAGTCACATGGTAGTTTTTTTTATATGGAAGCAATTGTACTTGTCATGTTTAAATAATTTGTCTGATTCACCAATATATTACTCTCTGTTTTGATCCCTAGATATTTGACTCGTTGATGTTATTACTTCCCCTTCGGAATAATGTTCTCATTGTGGTTGGAGACCCAAGTTCAAATTGTTTTCAATTTGATTGCATGATTGGCACAAGAATTTTTTATAATAACTAAAGGTGCATTATTAAGCAACAAACTAGGGTAAACCCGTACTACGGACAATCAATTTGTCACTATATATAAATATATATTAGAGTATTTATTTTTCTTCAAATTTTTTGATCGATTTTTCAAAATTATACTAATGTATAGTCATCGATCAAATTATTACACATGTCATATTATTGTGCTTTAACCCTAGTCACCTAACATGTTATGGTACCCTAATATATTAATTTACAAATTATGACTGCAATATGACCATTGTCAGGTGTATATGCTACCCACAATATAAACTTAATTTAATATGTAATACTCTTGTAATATAACCAAAGATTATTCCATAAATTCAAGTCAACTGTCAATAACCTACGCGCTTATACCAACTAATATAATTTTTAATTATTAAATATTGGTAGGTTTGATCAAATTATGGGTTAATATGTGTCTTACTAAATAGGTCATTTGAAAGTTAACAAACTAATAGTTGCAAAATAAAATAAAACCAAATAACATCATCTAAGATAGTATTTTTATGATAATCTCATCATAAAATATGTTTAACAAAGTTATTATCTTTTTTTTTTATATTACTTTATGCATTTCACAAATGACCCAGAAATATTAAACATAAATAAATGATTGACCACTAATATTGTGCCACTAAAATGGGTAAATATGTCATATGGATAAACTGTCTCTATATATTCTTTTCTATATTATAAAGTACACATAACTCTATAAAGATAAAGAATAATAAGCAAGTGATTCCATGTCTAAACACATTACATGTACTTTTTCTATAAATATTCATTGTATGTCAATTGTTACGTAATCGGTACTTGTACCGGTAGACGCCGAAATTTTGACTCCCATTTTTTATTTATAAAAGGTTAATTTAGATAAATGTTTGTGTTTGGGGTGATATAAGGGGTCACTTTTAATGTACAATTGGATTACTTTAATGTAAATAAGGATCCCTTTTGAATTGTGATCACCCAAACCAAAAACCATAACAAAATAGAAAAAAAAAAAAAAAAAAAAAAGGATTTTGTCTCACAAATAGGCCCCACCAAAAAAAAAAAGTAAAATAGGAAAAAAAACACCTATTTCCCCCACCCCATTTCTTTTCCTACGTAAAGCTTCTTTTTTTTTCCTTTCCCTTTTTTTACTTTTAACAGTCTCTCCTCTCTCCTCTCTCCTCTCTCTCTCTCTGAGTGGGACCCACCCAACCCCTCTTCTCTCTCTACCCCGGTTCAGTTCATCCTACAAACACAGCAAATCAACTTCTTTCTTTTTTTTTTCTTTTCTTGTTTATATTTGCTTTATCTCTAATTTTTGTCTTATTATTCCTAAATCAAAAAATATCTACATTGTCTTATTTTTACCCAAATTAGACAAATCTCTTTAAATTTCTTTGTTTTCACCTTTTTTTATTTCCTTTTTAATCTCCCTAAGGTTGTCCTCTAAGGTGACCCCTAAACTTGACCCCTAATAACTAATTTTTAATTTCTTTTAGCTTAAAAACTTGATTTTTCTTGGTATTATTTTCTGACTTTCTAACCCCCAAACCCTAATCCCCCACCCTTAACTTTCCCTATAAATACCCTATTTTTTCACTTAAAAAAGGGGCCTTTGTTTAGTGAAATTTGGCTAAGTTATTTCTCATCTTCTATCTCTACACTTTACTTCCTAGTAGTCTTAAGTTAGATTTTCTTTTAAGTTAAGAAAAATCAAGAAGAAAACCAAAAAAAAAACCCAAACACAAAAACACAAAACAAAAAAAAAAACAACAAACAAAAAGGCTCTCTAGTCCTCAACAATTGAAGAGTCAAGATCAACCTCAAGCAAAGGGTAATAATCTCTTCATTTTTTTTTTTGTAATTTTTATTCACCCTTTTTAATCTTCCGATTTTCATTGTAAATCTCTCTCCCATTTATTCAAAATGTAATATCCTTTCATCTACTAATCTAACTTCTTTTTAATATAAACCAACGCATTGATGTGTTTTGCTCTGGATTGATCTACAAGGTCGCCCAATTCGCAAACGGTCAAGAAATTAATAGGAACAACCTTCATTGAGGGTTTAGACGGTAGTTAAACAAGATAAAAATGAAAATTCGGTGAGTATGAGTGAGTGCTAACTTTGTGTGTGTGTGTGTTTTTTTTTACTTGTGTTGTTATACTCACCACCTTATCATATTATTCATGAAAAATGTTAAAAAAAAAATTATTTTGCATACCAAACGAAATAATGGCCTTATGGGAGCAATAATTAGTTATTGTAATAATCTCGAATTTTTGACAGTTTCGTAGTATCAACTTCTTTTTACTTTTACGGACAATCCTACAGTTAGATCTGAGTTACATTAACATCAAACAAAACTTTGATTTGTTATCTTTAAAATGACATAAGTTTCACTAAGATCCAACGGTTAATTGTTTAGCTTTAACGATTCGAAGTGGAAGTATGCAAATCTGACCCTTAAGGATAAAATGAGCTATAACTTGTGAAAATAAACGATTTAGACTTAAGCTATTTCTGAATAATTTGTAAAGGACATTTTCACGGTTTTATAGTCACCAAGATTTAATATTTAGGACAATTAACGAATTTACCGTGAATTTTTTATTGAAGAAGTTGTGCTGGACAGTTTGGACGTTTGGTTATTTTTTAACTTGTTAAACAATAACCTAATTACCTCACTTAGGGACATCACTATTTTTTCATATTTTTTATGGAAATTCCTAAATGAATATACTTAACACTATATAAAAATGAAGTGATAATGAGTATAAAAAATGCTAAAAATGGATAAACGAGATAATGTCCAGATTTGATAACCTTCAATAACCTGTAAATAACATGGTGATTTGAACTACCTCAATGCAAAATAACTCTTGGAATAGATACTAGACTTAATTTTGGACTATTTTTGACTTTGAAATTACTCAATTTAGACTTCAAATGTATTTTTAACGAATTAAGCAAAACCGAGCAATAATCTGCCAACAAAGAAATATTTCTGGTGAACTTGTAACCATGAACGAAGAGCTGAACTTTTGTTTAATTTTGTTAATTGTCTTAACGTCCACGATAATTCTTGATAATTTGTGTGCATAATCACAAACCAATCTAGTTTAATGTGTGTAAATATTGGACACTCAATCCTTGTAATTAATTCCAGGTAAATCGAAAATCGCAAGTATGAATTTAACTTCCAGAAACTTTTAGTTTGACAATAATATCCTACTAACAAACTTTATCAACTTGATATTTTGACAGTAGCAGGAAGATATAAAATTATACAGGTTAGGCTTTTGAATCACTCCATTTGCTTACTCTAAGACATAGTTATGATTTTTTCAAGTTTTGTCCAGACTTGCACAAAAAACATTTGAGGATTTTCGTTTAATTATCAAATAAAATGATAAAAATATAGAACTCTCCAGTCTAGCTATTTAGTGAGTCTAGTTTATTTTAAAAAAAAATTCATGAATAAAAAGGTTCGTTTGGATAATTTCCTTGTTCAAATTCGTGAGAGTGCGCTGTACGTAATCAATTTTTAGATTGATTCATTGAAAATAATGATTTTAACATCGGTATTCCGATCTTTCGAAGACGGGACTCAATCCCGAGTCCTGGAGCAACAATGGATATCAAGACCGAGTGATATTTAATTTTTGTAGGACTTGTACATATTTGTATTATTTTGATGTATATATTTTCCAATGATGTAATTCGTCTCCCTAAGGCCATTATAAATTTGTTTGTGTATATATTTGCGTTGCATATTTCCACTAAATAATTCAACTCACCATAATAAAAAAATTTGTTTGACTTAACCATGAGTGTTTGCATATTTATACAATTATTTTTGATAAAAACCGGTATATTCACTTATGTACAAAACCAGCCCAAACTCTAATTCGAGGTTTGAATCCCTCATTCACTTATGCGCGATCATGGGTATTTCACCTACCACTATTCAAAACCGACTTCATTCATCAATCCCCAGTGGCGTGAAACCTTATTGGACTATCCCACGGTCGAAAACCGCTTTCCCCGGTGGAATATCTATGATCGAATATAAACGAATAATGGGTTGTCCCCTCTTATTTGGCTTTGGACCATCTCGGAGAATTCTATCTAAGACTCTTTCGAACCACTATTCACCAAACCCATAACCAAACTCTACTTCAATCATCCATTTATCCAACCCCAGTCAACGATATTCCCCAGTAAAGAACGGATATTTTCGAGAAGTCTAATACTTATACTCAAAGCTAAGAATTGGGTTGATCCCCGTATATCATCAGATGTTGTTGGGTTGAACGCCTCGAACGAGTAGGCAAATCATCCCATTTTGAACCATTTCTTACTCCATGTTAGGGGAGTAGGAGGTTCCTCGTATCAATTCGACTCTAGTAGCGAGTCATCTTATAAGTTTTTCGATCATATCCCTCTAACGGGAAAGAACGAACACACCCGCCTTAGTGGCGCCCAAGAGTCTAATGACGGAATTCCCCGTTCAAGAACTACGATTAGGGCTTTGATCCATGAGTAGATTCAAGTCCTACAATGATTGGTACGTAGTGCAGTATAAGCGTATCCAAGCTCGTTGTACATATGTGAATATATCGGTTTTTAGACATTTCCCTTGATTTGCGTGCAAGCATATTTCGTGACAATATGAACTTATGTGTTTTCATTTTTAGGCATAATGTAACCAAATTCGAAGCTTTCAAAGGGATTTGACGTATTAGTAAAGAACCCGTACTCAGTACGGAGGAGGAGACGAGTCCGAGTGACGTCCGCACCTTCTAACCTAGACCTCGAACCCAAGTCTTTGTATTCGCAGACCAGTCACAAGAAATTCCTTGCCTTATCGCAATGGAGTCAATTTTGGGTTTCTTAAATGATTTTCTTTTAAATCTTTTATAAAACCCTTTTATTTTGGAACCCGTCCTTGTTTGGGTCATAACAAGGTGGCGACTTCGAACCCTTATTTATATTTCTTTTTAACAAGGTGGTGATTTCGAACCTTATGATGATTACTTGACAATTGACCCCTTCAATCGGTCGATTTCCGTGGGATGCGCCCCTTGGCGCATAACGCGACGATTCACTGGTCCTAATCCAGAAAACTCGAGAATTCGGCCCCACAGTACCCACAAGTATAGAATTAATTAAAAAAAAAGAGGTGACTAAATGCATACCCTTTTTACATTACAATAATAATTTCATAATTTATTTTTTAGGATATAATTCCACAGAGATTAGTCACTTACTCACATGTTATTTGTCACCTAGTATGCATTTATTCTCACAAATATCAGTCAAACATCACTTGCAATGTACCTGTTTATCCCCCTAAGATTAGGCACATATCACTTGCCATGGCATATTACTATTGATAGCTCTTATACAATACCCATAAATCACCACAATCATTAATCTCAGCAAAAATGGTGACTTAAAATGTAATTATTGTCACATTATCTACTGTATATGTATACCAACAAATAGGGATTAGATATGCTTGCATACCCGCAAATATAAAATTCAAAAAAATGGTGACCCAAATTATAGTACAAAATGGGGTAAAAAAAGGTAACTCAAAATGTAACTCTTATCACAACACTTGCACTTATCCTCACACATATTAGTCGAATGTCAATTGGTCACTTGTGACATAACCTCCAATTTGACCCACGAATAAGCAAATTTTTAGTTAAACGAAACATAGTTTGTTCAAACTGTTATTTAACATGTGCATCTTTAATCGAAAACAAAAAGGTGAAATGCTAAAAAGCAAACATGCAAAGATAACTAAAAGAAATGATAGTTTCCATCAAAACAAAAAAAAAAATTTAAATAAATGATAGACTAATATATTTTATATTTATAGTGTATCAATTCATAAGATTATAATATCAATTTTAATGTGTTTTTATTATTCATATCATTGACTACCTAAATTATGCCAAAAATTTAATTTAAATTATTGCCATTTTCAATTAATTTACATCATTAATGTTAATTAACTATTTAATCATAACCACTCTAAAAAAAAGGAAAAATAAGTTTTAATTAATGACTTGGGTATAAGCCAATCGGAGAGTGATACTTGTCACCTCACCAGTACTTATACCCAAAAATCTATCTATCTATCTATCTATCTCTCTCTATAATTCTTAATTCCAATAATACAACGGATGGTACATATCCAAATAGCAAAAACTTTACAAAAAATTTGTTTAGTTGCATGCAAATATGCAATTTCAGATAATAAAAGCATGTGTGTTGTGACAGTGAGTTTTGGGGGGAAATTTACCAGCATCTATACGTCAGTTTTTGCTTACGAAAGGGTGTATTTTTTAGGCTAAACTTATCAGAACTGAACAGAATTCAACACCACTTAATTGGACACCACTGAACTGAATTGAACTGAACTGGAGTACTGGACACAACTGAATTAAATTTAACACAAGTTGTATGAGATAAAAAGTATGTTTCTTAATTCAACACCACTGAGTTGAAGTAAATTGAACATCACTTAACTGAACTAAAATTCACTGAATTGACATCTGAACTGAACTTAATTGACCACGTAAGTTCTAAAAAAGACACCCAAAAAAAAGTGTAAGTGAATATCAATCTAGACAACTCCTACTACGTCATGATCTGACTCAGTATCCATACCTCGGTGGCATATTAAGGGAATGATTCCCAAAGGTTCTGTATCTGTGCCTTTATTCATCACTGATCAGTTTATCACTCATCGGTCTCAACTCTCAAACTCTCAACATTCAGCAAATTGACATATCCCAAGTTCCAGTTATCATTTTTGGCCGCAAATTATCGTGTGATTTCCTCAAATATACATCATTCACAAACTAATTCCCAAATTAGCTTCGGTTTAAAACTATTTTCCCACATATACACCACGTAGGATCGGACTGTGGCCTGGAAGCGAATTTAATTTTTTTTTTTATAGCGAAAGGCAAAGTCGCTGTGGGCCACAGCGGCTTACCTAAGCAGCTGTGGCCCACAGCGGCTTTGCCTTTCGCTAAAAAAAAATTTCGCTTCCAGGCCATAGTCCGATCACTAATTTATTTTTTTTAGCGAAAGACAAAGCCGCTGTGGCCCACAGCGGCTTTGCCTTTCGCTAAAAAAAAATAAATTAAATTCACTTCCAGGCCACAGTCCGATCCTACGTGGTGTATATGTGGGGAAATAGTTTTGAACCGAAGCTAATTTGGGAATTAGTTTGTGAATGATGTATATTTGAGGAAATCATTCATAATGCGAACTCAGTATAGTGGCAGTGGCGTTTTAGTAATTAGGGCCGCAAATTTTCTGATGTTTCATTAACACCATTTTTTTTTTTTTTTAGGGGAAAATTAAATTCATTCATAATAGTAAGCCATACGGCATCTACATACGACATCAGAAACAACAAGATGCAATTCTAAAACATCAAATAACATTCGAGTGATAAAGCTATTTAGCATGGTAGATTCGACGAGTCCGAACGGTCTCCTTTCAATCGATGTTTTCCATATTACAGCCTTTTCGCGGAGGGGCTTGTCGCTATAGCTTTGTTGAACGTACAAATCTGACATCGTAGAAAGCCTCTTGAAGAAGATGATTTGAAGTACCGCCATATGAAGAACGAAATAGAAAATAAACAGTACTCTCACAAAAGGAGAGACAATTATACCCAAAAATTGGGACAAACTAACTCTCACAGGAGGAGAGACTGATTTTATTCCCAACAACAAAATTGAAAAACTAAACAAGATGAAGAAACTAGAAGAATTGGGGCTTACCATCAGCTATTCGATGATGGCAGCCCTTAGATCACAAAAATAGGGTTAGGATTTTTTTAGAGAGAGGAGAGAGGAGGGAGGGGGGCGACTATCTTTTTGTCTCCATGTTTGTGATAGGATTCATTAACACCACTTTGACACTTGGTTTTGTTTTTTTGCTCGTTAAAAAGAGGGTGCAAGTGAATGGCGATCAAGACACCCCCGCTATATCATGTTTGGACTCTCGTGTTCAATAGCGAACATATTAGACTAGTTGAACAACCAGCGCAAGCACTGGCCCCGTCAATGTAGCACAAGGGGCTAGTAGCCAACAGACACAAGGCATGGGGGGAATGGGGACTCGAACCCATTACCTTGCCTTACCAAACCACTTGGGAGTAAGCTTGGAACCACTAGACCACCACCTTTATTGGTGGCACCTGGTTTTATTACCCTCTAAATACAGAGTTGAAAATAAGGAATGATTTTGGAATGTTTGAAAGAAAAAAAAAGAAAAAAGTTAATTTAAAAATATTCTATTGATTTGCTAACACCACATAGGCAAAAAAGCTAGTTTGTTGCCAGAAAATTTTCGATAATTGGGTGATGGCCTTTACGAAATCGGATGCCTAAGCAGAAACTATTCAATTTATATCACGTTATTTTTAAAATTGGTGATTTCATGAGAGCTGATCTTGAGCATATTTGTGCATCTTTTTAGCCATATTAAGCGTAAGTTCATCAAGTGGAATCTTGTGATGTTCAATGTTTTCCGTAGCTTTGGTAAACTCTCCCCTAGCTTCATTGAGTTTTTCCTTGTGTTCAGGGAGCTACATGAGCAGCTTGGGCACTTTTCTTCCAAAATCTACAGGGAATTAAATTAATTACATAATCAGAATAGAGTAGACAAATGATCTTAGATTCAGTTTACTAGGAAGCACAAGGTGGTAATTTCAACAAAACAAACACAATTCAAACAAGAAAACATCAAAATTTCAGTTGACATAAAAATGATGATACGAAAGCAAAATTTGATTAGGAGATAGAAAACAAAACAACCAACCTGCCAATCTTGGGCATGTTTTTTTTAGACTGGAAATTAGATACTAAAAACTGGAACAAACTGCAGAAATTTAAAATTTTTAACTGAAAACTGGGGAAAAAATTGAAGAAAAATAAAACTTACTGGAAAAAAATAGAGAAAACTGAACCTTTTGCATTTATAAATTCTTTTATCGGTTGGAATAGAGTTTTACAATAATAATAATAATAATAATAATAATAATAATAATAATAAAATAATAATAATAATTATTATTAAAATAATAATAATAATAATAATAATAATAATAATAATATTATTATTATTATTATTATTATTATTATTATTATTATTATTATTATTATTATCCCTACAATCCAAATTGATGAGCATGATCTTTTAGGCAAAACTTTGATTATTGATAGCTTTAATTATACATATCTAAAAGTCATAAATATTTGATAATTTGAAAATATAACTAAAATGGATCTATGTGAAGAGTATTTTGATTTTCTAAATCTCTATATTTATTCAGAAATCATTGGTCAAAGTCTATAAATTTTGACTCAAAAAGCTAAATGGGTACATCAATTTGGAAAGAATGTACTATATAATAAAAAATAGACATTTTTTTAGAAGTTATTTAAATATATATGAAATAAATATTTATCATTAATATTTAGATAAAGAATACTTAATTACTATGTTTATTATGTTAAAATAATAAATTGGGGAAAACTGAAACAATTTGGTGAAAAATGGAATAAAATTAGAATGGAGAAAACTGAAACAATTTGAAACTTACCGTTATATAATCACTAAACTACAATTATATGACGGTTTGTTTCCAAGTCATGGTATCTTCTAAAAAAAATGTTAGCTTGTCTTGGCGACAAATTATATATAATAAGGATGTATGATGGCCTTTTTTTGGGTGCTAACTGCTAATAAGGATGTATGATGACTTTAATTGATGGGTATGATGATAAAATATTCATATGTGATTTGCATGATTTCATATATTCAGATGGATTATTAGTTACCTAAATTTTAAAAAGTGCTTGATAAATATAATGCATGGTTTGGGTTTAGATTACATCGTTGTGTTGAATCTCAAAATGTATTAGTGTACTTAAAATGTTGAAACAATTATGCACCAAAAAAAAAGGGTCGTATGTAAGGTACTTCACCATTCATACGCGAGGATTAAGGGTGTGTTCTTTTTCATTTATTGCACCTTACTCAATCAGTGAAAATAAGTGGCAAGATCTTACTTAATCAGTGAGAAACAGTGGCTAAACCTTATTGAATCAGTGAGAATCAGTGGTCGGACCTTACTTAATCAGTAGAAATCAGTGGCAGAACCCACATTCCTACTCACAGAATCAGTGGCAGGACCTTGTTGAATCAGTGGAAATACCTTACTGAATCAGTGGAAATCAGTGGCAGGACATTACTCAATCAGTGGAAATCAATGGCAGAACCTTACTCAAACAGTGGAAACTGAAAACCAGTGAAAATAAGTAAAAAAAAACACACCCTAAGCAGGAAGTCACTTACCATTTCATTCAAAACACCCCAAAATCTAGTCCACTTCGGAGTATCTTTTTGACTTTCCTTTAAAGGATCCTTATATAGTCCATGCTTATATATGAATGCACATATATTTATTAGATAATAACTTAACCACTAAATTTAAGAGCATCTCTGATGGAAAGGTTTTAATAAAGGTTTGTGGGAGAAAAAAAATTTCAAAAAAAACTCATTTCCATTGTGACAAATCTAAAAACCTCATTATTGCACAAATCAATTTGTCTAGACAAATTTGGTTTGTGGGTTATAATGTGGTATAAACAATAAACATCTTAGAGGTTTATAGCATAGAGAACTAGAGGTTTATAAAAGTGGGGTTTTTGAATAATGACATGGCATAGGAAAAAACCTCCATAATACGTTGTAGCATTGGAGATGCTCTGAAGGACGATTATTATCTAACTACTCCTAATACCCGAACAGTCAACAATTGTCATACACATTTAAATCCTAACAATTAACTGTGCTTAACGTATCTAACTACTCTGAAACCACTAATTCATAAAAACTCGTATGAGGCGGCATTAATATGAGGCCACTAATACAAGCATGATATCATGCTGAGTGCTGACGATATGCTTGTATAAAGAGGTGGCCTCGACTTAAGGCGACCTCATAACAGATTTACTGGGCACCATTCTCTTTCCACCTCAATTTTCTCTGCCAACTCTTCCCTCTCCTTTCCATTTTCATCCACTATGGTTTATAATAGGAAGGTGACACACACTATCTCCTTTTTATTTTACTTGATCATCTTTTCTATTTCTTACATACAAGTATTTATTATATCACGCAAATTGGGTCTCTATTTATAAAGATAAAAAAAAGCCTATAGTAGATTTTTTTTTATAGTTTTTATCTATGACTCCTTCCGTTCCTATTAAACGCTATCATTTGCTTTTGGTACAAAAATCAAGAAAAATTTATTTTGCCATGTGCTTTTCCCTTCTATCCTCAACATTAGTCATATTTAGATGGGTGGATACTGGATATGGCCTTGATGAGAGAGAAAAAAGAGGGTGGGGGCTTGGGTTTTAATGGGGGATAATATTGTAAATGACTAGTAAATTGTTTACCAAGTAAAGAAATAAGAGTGTTTGTATAAAATATCCATTTTAGGTAAATTGTAGCGTTTGACAAGAACGGAGGGAGTAATTGTGATAAGAATGACCAGTTTTATTTCTTACTATATGTTTTGTATTAATTAATTGTGATAAGAATGACAATTGTGGCTTGTGGGTGCTCTAGCCAACCACCACTTTAATTTGATAAATTGATTATCCGTTTGCTCTCCCTCTCTTCTCTAAACGTCTAATCTTAATTACACAACAGAAGTTGTACAACCGTCTTACAACTGTACAAACCAATTACTACCATCATCAAATCATTCACATCAGCGTATATAAATTAGAAAACTGTGCCTACGTTTAGGGTTTTGTGCTGCGTTTTCTCTCTCTTTCTGCCGCTGGTGATTTTCTCTCACTTTCTCTCTCCAAGTCTTTTCTCATCTTTTCTCAACTCTTTCTTCTCTTCCTTTTTCTTTGTAAGAGTTTTTGACAAGTATTTTCTCTTTCCCTTTTACATGTCATTTTTTTCCAACTTGGTTGATCATAAAATCTTCATTACATGCAAAACAGTAGATTTCTTTCCTTCCTAGATTTTCTCCCTCATTACTTATCTTTTTTTTTTTTTTTTCTTAAAAACTTTTTTTTTATATATATAGTTTTACTGGGTTTTTCTTCTTCTTCGCCATGCCTAAAGCTTCAACAACTGACAGGAGATTTTTGGCAAAAAAAATCTCCTTTGGGCTTGGCTAAATTTTCATTGTGTTATGTTGTTAGTTAACTCACGTATATTTGCTCGTTATACGTTTTGTGGGTAGCTAAACAATTTCTGGGTACTGGGGTTCTTTTTTTTTTGCTAACTATCTCTTTATATTCTCAACTTCAGAGTTTATCTAAAAGTTATATCTCAAAATTTTACGATTATACTTTTCTGGGTTTGTATAAAAATCTCATGTTTGTATAATGTGGTCACTTTTCTGGGTTTTTGCTCAAGTTTTCTGGGTAAACAAGTTACTAGCAAACTTTTGAAATAACGTTCATAATTTTGTGAGCTTTTTATGTTTCCTGGGTTTGGTGAAAAACTGAAAATCATATGGGTACTCACTTGTTTTTGTTTATGCAATGTAGGAGAGAGAGAAGAAATCGCGTTTGAAGGAGCGTACGTACGTCACTGTTAAGTTATTTGAGTGTTTCGACTTTATTCTACGGTATAACATCTTCTTCTTCATCTTTGTATCTGTAAAATCTGAAAGTTTTAGATGGGTATTTGTGTGTGTTGTTTGCTTTTGTATTTGTTTGTGTTTTATTGTGATGGGTCTCTTTCTCACCATTAAAACCTACGAACAAAAGCCTGCAAAAAGACGGATGATATTTTTTGTCCTCTTTGGTTAAAATAGGGAAAGAATAAAGTTTTCAGAAGTTGTGTTTGGTCGATGTATTACTTGTTCTGTGTATTTTGCTGTAGAGGTCCGACGTTTGACCCAGAAAATGTTTTTTTATGTGTTGATTATTTTATGGTTTTTTCAGTAAAGTTTCAGATCTCAGCATATCATCATACATGTGACACATGCCATTTTAAACCAGTTATTTATTTATTTTTTAAACCAGTTATTGATTACCAGTACTAGTATAGAGTATAGACTAATGGCATTAATTGTTTAATTAATGCTTGTTCATTTTGGTTTTCTTTGTTCTTTAATGAAAAGATGATTAGTAATGATAAGAGTGTAAAAGTCCAAAAATCTGATACTCCTACTTTGTTTTGACAAAATCATTAGCGTTTGAGTTGTTGTAACTGTGTTTATTTATTTATTTTTAACTTTAAAAATACATTTCTTGGTGAATGTATCATGTTACATGTATGCATATATGGATATGGTTTGGTACACAATGCAAGTTATGCAAGCAACTGTTGAATGTCCTATAGGTTTCACGGGGGGTTTATGTTAGCCCCTTTTTGTAGTTGTTATTATGTATGTGTGACGAGCCAAAAAAATTGGTTTCACTTGCACCCTCTTTTTGACGAGCAGAAAAAATTAAAAATGTATGTGTCAATGGTGTTTAGGCTACGTTTTGCTGCATGTTGTCGTTGCAAATGCTTTGGCTCTAGTAAATGCCCTCCAAAGAATGATTTGGCTATAAGAACTAATCATAGGACCTTAACTTTGGCAATATTTTTAAATGGGTATGGGGTGATAAAAGTCTCTACTGGTTGGTATTTAATAATCATGATTAACTGTAAGATGTAATAGAAGTATTCAATCATCACTTCATTGAGCCTGATAGTGCATATTTTCCTCATTCATGCTGTGACACAAATGTACAAGTAGTGTTGAATTAGTTTTGTCTAGGTGTTTTTACTGGATATTTGGAGCTTCTGCCTTTTTCTGAAACTTTTGCCTGTGTTTTTCGCGCCTGTATGACCTGAACCTTATGTTACCTGGCATGAGCGACCTCACCGACTTGTATGCCACCTCTACCTCATATTTTTTATTAGGAAAACAGAAGTGGGATTTACAGCAAGGCATGACAGGCCATCCTCCAAAAAGAATGGTCCATTTATTGATGGGCGAACGACGGGGCTAATCATAAAGCCTTCTGATCTATTTTTTTTCTTTCATCTTCCAGAGCTAAGCACTAGTTAGCCCAATCTCGTTGGACCTCAAAAATAGAGAAAGTCCTAAAGTTCCTTATTGCTTTAGTCCACAGAGAGGCTAAAAATGTGATATGATCCCATAGGAGCTCCACCGACAATGATGACCGAGAGGGTACCTCATATTTGATTGTACATAGTCACTTTAAGACTTGAAGCTAATTAGATGGGCCTGAATGAGCTAGGTTTCCCAAGTAATACAAGACAAATGTCTTTCTCGAGGCTGAATAATGGCAGTGTGACACAGATACTGTTACTGCTTGTGAAACAAACAGTAGTAACAGAAAGAGGTTCATTGTCGTCTCTATATGTTGACTGAAAAAAGATCACATCAAGCACTGGCTAAAAAAGGGTGTCTAAAGGTTTTAAATTTAATCTCTTCACGCTAATGTATTTCTATTTCAGTTTAACCCCAAAAGGAATTCAGTAATGTTGTTTAAAATTTCACAAAAACTTGCTTAAGACGGTATTGCCATAACTTTTGGAAAGGCGAGGGTCACTTTTTAGTAGAACAAGGGTCACGGCTCATAATAAGTGACCCCGTTTTTCTGTGAGTTGGTCTCACGCAAGACTTGCTCTTACAATTTTGGTTAAATTACAAAACAAAAGGGGAAAATGTGATGGTCATTTTGTTGACCTCCATGGCACTTCAAGAATTTTACTATATTCTGTGATTCCCCTGATAAATCACCGTCTTGAAATTGCAGTTTTTCTTTTTGTATCTTTTGTTCGCTTTCCAGTTAATGTTGTGCACTTGCTAATTGATATTGTCTACACTGGAATATTCAAAAAGGTTATTCTCCACACTTAAACATTTTGCAGGCCCAACCCGTTGCAGTGGATTCTGGTACAATGGCTTCTATGTGGTTGGAGTGTTTCACTAACACAACTACTCAAAAGACAAAAGTGAGATGGCCTTTTAATTTGCTCAATTTGGCTTTGTATAGTGTTGTTTCTGGGTTGGATTGCCATTTATGTTTTATAAAATGTGACAATATTCTACTGGATATGTGGAGGTTGCGATGCAACATCCTCGATTTTGTTATTTAAGAGAGCTACAAGGTGTGCTCTGAGGCGCAAAGGGTCCTTGGAGCTGAGGCTCATGCATCATGCAAGTGGCAAGCTATCTCATTAAATGCTTAAAAGTTACTTTTACATAATATATATTACGCACTAGGTTGTGGCTGTTGTGCCTTCTTTTTATTGTGAATATAATATAAAAGCATAATGAAAGTTTACCTTATGGTCCATATAGTGTCTTTCGTTACTGTTCAAACACCCGTCTGATGTTTGTTTTCTTTGGCGAATATTCAATATACAGAAAGGCATTCTCCATCTGTTGCAGTTACAACCAGCTGGTCCTTCACTTCCAGCAGCGTCAGATGCAGCCTCCACGTCTTCTGTGGTTGCTAGTGGTTGGAGGCCGTATTATTGTAACATTACAACGGGGGAGACTAGTGTGAGTGCTCGTTATTTTTGTAGATTTATTCTCATAAATGTTTTTGCAATTGATTTCATTTTTCGTTTGCTTGTTTGCAATTGATTTCATTTATGAGTGACAATACTCTATTTGATATGCAGTGGACCAAGCCTGTTACATCACAAGAACAGCCTGTTTCACCAGAGGTCAGGCTATATCCATATTATCTTTGCAGGGAGTTTCTTTGATCAGTTTGTGTTTTTACTCTGTCTTATAGAGGACAGCTTCTCTCGTACTGTACTTTTGACACTCACTTATATGAACTTGCTCTTCAATTATGTTAAATTACTTTAGTTAAGTTTGCTATTCATTAATTCATTAGTTAATCTTGCTAATTACTAATTTCTGATGCAGATGATTAATGAGAGAATTTGCTACTAATTTCTGAATGCAGGTGATTAATGAGAATATGAAGAATTATAGCTTCAGATGGGAAACAGAGGGGGGTGTACAAATACTTCAGAATGCCATTGAGCAAAGCACAAATGGTTGTGTTTTTGCTGCAGTTGCAAAGCAACTTGAATATCAATTGCGCATTGCATATGCACAAGCAAAGATTCCCTATTCTTGGGAACAAGGAATTTGTCTGGTCAATCACAAGGGATGGGAGAATGAACTCTCAAAGAATGAAGAAGACAAGAGGAGATGGAAACCTACCGAGTTGCTTAGAGAGGCTGAATTGGGTGGTGCTCTTTTATTTAATGGTGATAGGATTATCATCAATTATGGTGTGTCATTAAAATTAGGTGAAGTACTAGACGTGCTATCAAGGCACCCGATAATTGCGGTGTTCAAGTTGTATGAACATTACTCAAAGTATGGAGAGACCGTATACATGGAGCAATTGGGCCAAAAATCCATGTTTGAAACTAGAAATGATGAGCGGAAACAAGCATGTCACGCTGTTGTCGTTATTGATGTTTGTGACGTCGGGGGCAAGAGATTTTATGCCTTTCAAAACTCTTCTAAATATCCGGAAAGGAGCATGAATAAGAGAGGAATCAGTTGGTTAGAAAGTTGTATGGTTGTTGAATTTTATTACGGAGCCACATGCCCTCCTTTTCACCCCCCTTCTTTTCTCTTATCCAAAGAACAAGAGAAGGGTATCACGGATGACATAGCTATGGCATTAGAAGATCTCAAGAAGAGTAAGATTTATTATGAAGAGGGTAAGATGTGTAACCAGTTGGAAGATTTGATGAAGAATTGTAAGAGTTCAACTTATGTATTGAAGAGATTGAACTTTTTCATCCACATATATCGGTTTTTGTCGTGGGGTTTTAGATATTTCAAAGACTATGCTGAGGTTTATCGTGGAGTCGAAGAAGCTAGGTTACAAGACCAAGAGTTGCAGAAGCATATAGAAGATCGGCCTCAATGAGGGTTTTGGGTGTTAGCAAATCAGCATACAGAAGATTGGCTCGATAACGGTTTTGGGTATTGAGACTAATGCCTGCTTAATGCTTCTCTGGCAACTTATTATACTGTTCTTTATTAGTAATTTTCGAGATCATGAGAACATCGGCTGGGTTGAAATTGCTAGCCAAACAACCACCGTAAAAACCACCACCAAGCTGGTTAAGTAGGGTTGGTTTTGACAAGTTTTGTGCAGGAAACATGGTCATTCCTAATTATCCACAATATTATTATTAATATTTCTGGCCTGCTGTTGTTGTTGTTGTTGACTTGTTGTTGTTGTTGTTGTTGTTTGGTGTTGTGCTTATGCTTGATGATCTGCTTATTCCCCTTGGCTTTCCCATCAGGATTTCAAATCCACAGCAATTTGGATTGCCAAACTTGAGGTACCCATTTATACTGTATGTTTTTTTACTATCTTTTTGATGTCTTTTTCTTTTGTGGGGCTATTGATTCAAAGGTACGACGAAGGGGGGATTGCTTCTCTCTGAATTTTAGAGACGATGCAGAAAGGAGAGAGAGAGAGAGAGAGAGAGAGTGAGATGCAATTATATGATGAGGTTTTTGAGGTGAAGCAAATAAGCTTAATTAGAGTGGTGGGAATAATATCTGTTTATTTGTTTGGAAGTTATTTGTGGAGGGGACTAGGGAGGCTATGGAAGTATTATGAAACAAATACAATTACTACTCCTATACTTGTACTGCTTGGCTCAGCACCAGAGATGTTGGGGTGACTCAGTTATACCCTCACATATTTAATTATATACTACCTCCGTTTCTGAAAAATGGTAACATTTACTTTTTGAAGGTCAAACTTTACAAATTTTGACCATTAATTTCGGAAAAAATATAAGGATTTACAATGTAAAAATACTATCATTGGTTTCGTTTTAATTAGTACTTTCGGAAAATATATATTTTATATTATATATATTCATATAAACACAAATATTTATGGTCAAAGTAGTGCATTGGAGACCGTGCAAAAATAAATGTTACCATTTTTCAGAAACGAAGGTAGTATTTTTTTTTACGTTTTCTTATTAGGGGTGTGTAGGGGAATATTGATAGAGGTTGAACAGTATACTATTGGTTTCATTGACTTTATGATAACCAAATATTCTGGTTTGTTCTACCCTCTATCAAATTAAGAGCGCTCATACTCATACCGTCATACATACAAGTAGCTTTTACTAGAGAGAATTATACATATACTACTTAGTGCTTAGTTCATTCTCATGCTCAAATAATTTACCATGCATAAAGTTCCATTTCTCCAAGAATATCTTGTAAAGAGTCCCTTTTCATTCCCATTTTGTCATGTATTATTGGTTATGGACCAAAACAACCAACCCCTTTAAGAAATCAAATACTCATACTGTACCTTTCTACCATCAAAAAAAAAAAAGAAGCCCAATTAACTCTTTGTTGGAGTAATAAAAAAAATTACTATTAAAATAGGAACTCAGCAAATAAATGTAGATTGTGAGACTGTCGTGTAAGTTGTAGAGATGAGAGAGCTAGAGAGAAGAGAGAAAAGAAGAGAAAATAAAAAAGTAGTTTTGGTGTGAAGAGTTTTGGGTCTAGCAACTATTTCTTTATTTTTTTTTTTTGATAATTTACTTTAATTCTATTTCTTATCGCCCTTTTAAATTGGTTTCAATGGGTGCAAAGTAAATTTAGCTAAAAAGTATGGGTACAAAAAGGAACAAATATCATATAAATTTCTAAATTCTCAGCACTGATCCAAACAAATTTTAAAATAACATGGGGTAAGTAGATCCCATATTGTTATAAATGGGTATGCCTTGTATGTGCTATCAATTATAACTTATTGTAGTCATTTATTTGATTGTTCGTGTTGATCGACTGCACTCTTCCCTCCATTCTTCTCTTGTGTCCATGGACACCTCAAGATATTTCTTATATACAGTTGTCTCTCTTGTCGCTCGAAGACAAAAGCGCGCAACACGTTTCACAACTTAAAATGTAAACCGTGACACTATGCCTCATGTTGTGGGAGGCTCGCATCCTTATTAGTGTTTTTAGATGCTCTAAACTCTAGTTTTGTCATTATTTGGTGAATTCAAGTCGTTTTACTTTGTAGTGCCTAACAACATAGTACTGCTAAGCTAGTTAAACTATTCTTGCACTAGGAGGCTATCTAATTAACGCGTAGAATGTAAACTTTAGCCTGTTTTCTCCATTAAAAGTGTCATTTATTTCTAATAGATAAAAGAAAATATCTCTGTTCATTTTAATTTTTGCTTTATACCATACTATCAGGGTTCTAATGAATATTGAATGTATACTTCTTCGAGAGAAAATGATAAAATCTGATCACAACAATTGGAAAATAAAGTTGCATTTTTGACACATTGTTATCATAAAATTTAAAATTCTGTACACTGTACCCGAACTCGTGCAACCTACAATTCTTGAAAATTCTCCTTTAATTTTTATTTTACACCTATCCAGAAAATATATCTACTGTCCATGGCAAAGAAAAAGCATAAAACTTGAACTACGAGGCAGCATCTGGTTCGCATTAGCTTCACTTTAAGTTAGAAAAGTTGACATATCTTCATTAACTTAGGTTAAATAAGTTGACATAACTTCAAGATTTCAAAGTCCAAATCTACAAACATAGTTTCTGAAATCTCATAGATTCACATTACAATTCATCATATGCTCTCTAGAGCAACTACCAGCGTCATCTCAACTGCAACCACAGAAGGGAAGCATTCATTATGCATCTAAAGGCAGCGGGGGAGGTATGTAGTCAGGATTATAATGGTAAGGCCCTTCATGATATCCATCGGTGGAATGAGGGGCAATTTGACAGCCATGATTAGGTTTTGAACCTGTTGATCATAAGAAAAGCCCAGACAAAATCAACATTTGAGGGTAGGGACTTAGGGAGTTCAGTAAATGGGGTAGAAGCACCAGATCTATAAACAATAGACTACTAAAGCATGTATACTAAAAAGAAACCCACAGTAGAGACGCATTCAGTATGTACCTAAAGGCGGCGGGGGACGTATCTCCTCAGGTTGATAGCTGTGAGGGCCTCCATGGTATTCTTTATTTTGAAACCTGTTGATAAAAAAAACCAAGACAAAATGAACATTTGAGGTTGGGCGGTTTAAGAAACGAGGTAGAAACAGAACAAGACCTATCTAGAACTCTATAAACAATAGACTACTAAAGCATGTATACCGAAAAGAGCCCCGCAGCAGGGAAGCATTCAGTATGTACCTAAAGGCGGCGGGAAAGGTATCTCATCAGAGTGAAGGTCGTGAGTGTCTCCATGATATTACACAGTTGGCATGAGAGGGAATTATAGAGCCACGCTTGAGTTTGGAGCCTGTTGATAGAAAAAACAAGACAAATATTCATTTGAGGTTGGGCGGTTTAAGGAACGATGTAAGAGCAGAACAAGACCTAGAATTCTATCTCTTTATAGTAGATTACTAAAGCATTTAAACCTAAAAGAAATCTATGCCATTCACTACATCATTCCATTTGCAGTCTCGTAAATTCTAAGGAATGCACTAAGAACTAAGCAAGAGCCAAGAAGCCAAGTGGATATGAAACGTATATAAAGCTAACAGTTGCAGCAAACCAACCACTAAAAAACTCACATGCTGGAGGGAAACCGAATAGGAGAATTTCAAACAAAATGGGCAGTTGCTGCGAATGGGAGTCAAAGAATATAACATAAAAGCTATGTCAGCCCCTGTGCTCATAACATATCCCTCGCAGATTCATAACATATTAAACAACAGCTAGGTACAACTTAAATTTATGTTCTTGTGAGCTTGTGTATGTACAGGGGTAGGTTCATCTTAAGGTTTCAGCTACAGAACATTATCTCACGCAGTTCGTTTTTTATCTTAGTTTTTTGCTTTGTGGATTCTACTTGATGTTTGCTAAATCAAGCTTTAGTCGACTAAGTTCTATTGCCTTCATTTTAACTTTAATCATAAGGGAAGCTCATTGAGCTATTGAAAAATGTGTATATGTGTCAACCCTGAGGGGTAGCTGACATCTGAGAAGTATTCCAGAGGTCCCAGGTTCGAGTCCGCTCAGGGCCACTGGAGGTTTTCCTGGTCGTTAACTTCAGGGCCCATGGGATTAGTTAAGCAAAGCTTGGACACCCATGTTATCTAAAAATAAAAAAAGAAAAGAAAATGTCTATATATGTCTCTTTGGTTGCAAGTACACATCAGTGGTTTATTATTATTATTATTATTATTATTATTATTATTTTATTTTTTTTAAACTTTTCTGCACTCTCATCCTTTAGTTTCCATGACAGGCAATCTGATACTTTCAAGCTTAGTTTAGAAGATGAGCATTGGATTCAAGGTGCTAACTATGCTGAAAAGGCGTTGGCATACTACAATGTGAAATCTGTAATGACAAGTCACTTGATTTCTACTCTTCTTGTTCCTCTCTTTTTTATTCTGGTTGACATTGACTTCAAATTCCTTATGATCTTGATCTGTAGTGAACAGACTACAAGTATGTGGAGTTGATGGAGGTCGATTGTTCAATGGAGGACGGCTTGTGGGTGTGTTGCAAATTCACCGCCAAGGATGGGACTTCTATCAAGTTGTTCTTTGCTGAGCTGGAGGAAGTTGGAGCTGGCCACCTTTCTGTCACTACATACAACAACATTGTTCTTTCTGTCACTACATGCCGTATGTTAAATGTCGAGAGTAAGAACTTCTGTTATTTGCTAGCCTTAGCTTTCTTAGTTTGTTCGTTTTCTGTCACAAAATAATTGTGTGACCCACACACAGTGGAACCATGTCCAAATATCCTAATGGGGAAGAATGAAGATAGTAAAAACAAAAATAATTTCCTACGACAGCCCATCCACCTTAAAATGTGTGAAAAAGCGACGGCTACAATCTCTCATCATGCAATTTTTAATTGCACTAAAATCCATGCTCATCTTCATACTTTGCTGGACCATGATACACATATATTAGGTGGATGTTGCAAAATATACATAAATAATCTTAGCCCTTCACTTATAGCGGTTATCTCCAACTTCTCCGATTACTCTCCGGTGACATCCCGGCGAAAAGCGAATTTTTCGCGAAAGAGGAGTCCAGTTGTTATCGACTTATTCATACGATAATACTTTTCTACCCATATTTTTGGGCAAAACTTTACACCATTTTTTCTGATTAATTTTCCGGCGAAAAGTGTCCGTCCGTTCTTTGTTGTGGTTGTTTTTCTTCTCGTGTTTATCGAATAGTTTTATTTCGTATGACAATCAAAACAGATGGTTAATGTATATATTGGTAGCAAAATAATTTTCATTTGCGAACTTATAAATGTCATAGATGGTAGCAAATTTAGTTTGTACTTATATTTATTAGATTAGTGAAGTCCATGGCAGCAAAATGCTTGCTTGATTGCAAAATTAGTTAGTAATTGGATTTTTCGTTAGTGAAGACTTTGGTAGCAAAATTACATGTTTTCAAGTTAATACATTACCGCAAGCTCACGGGAAAAAAGGGTTATCCAGAAGCAAAAAAAAAAAAGGTTTCTCGGTTCTATCTGGACACATTGAAACATGAATATTTATGGATGTCTAATTAACTAGGAAATTATATTCACTGATTTTAGAAATTTCTAATCTTTGCCGGAAAATAAGCTCGACGTTTTAATGTCATTGGAAAAATAATTGAAGAGGTTGTGCCAGTTGGAGAGAGAGAGAGGGGCGGGTGAGTATCGTTGCAAAGTCGCCGGAAAATTGTAATGGGAGGGGGAGTGTCATCTGATTTTCTAATTTCTAAAATAAATATTAATTAAATTTTGTTAATATTAAATGCTTGTTTACCTTTCCATTTGAATTTCAAAATCAATTTGAAAATTTCTAAATTTTCATTTGAAAAAGATTCTTCCTCGTATTTAATAAGATTTACTCAATAAAATTGACAAGTGTAAGGTTAATAGAATTTATGTATATCACTTTATATATACTTAGTGTACATGTAGCCTTTTCCTACTTCGCTACGTTGCTTCACCATCCTGCAATTGTATACTTCTATTATTTAAGTTAGGCAAAAAGTAAATTCAGACAATCATTTTAGTTAAAATGGAAAAAAAATCAAGAAAAAAATTGGTTGCAATCCCAAGTCCCAACCCATCACACAACTCGTTCTAATCCACTAAACTAATAATGTTGTTTTTTATTTATAATTTGATTTGTTAATCTAATATGAGAAATGCTAAGAACAATGTATTATCTAGTTGTGTGTCACTCTTCATTTACAATAAAATATGAACATCTATATTAAAATTGATGTAAAATTCTTAAGTTTTTCTTCTTTTGATCTACTCGCTTAGATTTTTATCATGCTTGTATTAACTTATATGATATTTTAGGAACGTCTGTACTATTATATACATTATGTAACAAATATATACAATGTGTGATGTGTTTTTTTTTTTTTCAATCTTATGATAATTGTATAAGAGTTCATCATAAAGGGGAATTGATAATGTATAGTAGTTCATTATGTAGAAATAGTGCATTATTTGGAAGTTATACACTTGCCATATTAACCAATTTAAATCAATTCCCCTTTATAAATTACAAATTCATTTTTATCACCGTTTGACAAACATTTCCTATGCTTGTGGCCTTCACTCCTCCCCATCTCTCGCTAGTCGCTACCTGTCTAAATACTCTCTCTCTCTCTCTTCCTCTCTCTATCTGTATTCTGTATCAGCAGAGCAGTACAAAAGCTTAAAGAAAGAGAAGTGAAAAGAAAACAACAGAAAAAGAACCAAACTTTATTTGCTCTGAACAAGAGAAGAACTCAGTGAGTGAGTGAGTAAAGGGGGTGACCGGAGAAAATGGCGGGAAATGACTGGATAAACAGTTACTTGGAAGCAATTCTTGATGTGGGTCCTGGTCTAGATGAGAAAAAATCATCTCTTTTGCTAAGAGAGAGAGGCAGGTTTAGTCCCACTCGTTACTTTGTTGAGGAAGTTATCACTGGTTTTGATGAATCTGATCTTCATCGCTCTTGGGCTCGGGTAATAATTATTCATATTCTGTTTAATGAACAACCCTTTAATTTTGATTATGATTTTTTGGGATTAATGTAATTTGGTTGGTTATAAATTACAGGCTCAAGCAACCAGAAGTCCACAAGAGAGGAACACAAGATTGGAGAACATGTGTTGGAGGATTTGGAATTTGGCTCGCCAGAAGAAGCAGGTCATTTATATCTTATTTTTATGGGTTTTGAACTTTGATGCTTAAAGTTTGGATTTTTTTTGAATGGAATGTTATTTGTTGAGTTGATTGTTTGATGGGTTCTTTAAATCATGATGTGGGTGTTTGTTAACTTGGTCTTACTATGAAAGTATGAAGGGTTTGTGTTTCTTGGGTATATGTTTGGTTGGGCTAATTGGTTGTTAATTAGTGGTTTTAGTGTCAATTGATGTTCATTAAGTAATGACATACTTAATTTCTGGATTAAGGTAATTAATTTTTACCATTTTGCACTTTTTCACTTTTTCCCCATAGATTTGGAGAATAATTTGGAATATTGACAGTAAACCTCTTTACTGATTTTGACACTTCTATTTTCTCAAACTAGTATTCTGGTCATACACTAGTTAATATAATGATGTGCAAGATTTTTCATGCTAGGTTGACTTCTTTGTTTCAGTTGTAATGAATAATACTTATTTTGACTTGGGTCTCCATGTGGGTCTTTGACTCTATACTGCTGAAATCTAACTTTGCATCTGATGATCCTGCTTCCTGCATTTTGTGCTTGACATGGATGTCTCCTTATTTTGCTCTATATACAGCTTGAGAATGAAGAGGCTCAGCGAAAGGCTAAACGTCGTATGGAGCGAGAAAGGGGTCGTCGTGAAGCGACTGCTGATATGTCAGAAGATTATTCGGAGGGAGAGAAAGGTGATAATGCGACTGACCTCTCTCATGGTGATAGTAACCGTGGTAGGTTGCCAAGAATAAACTCTGCTGATGCCATGGAGACTTGGGCTAGTCAGCAGAAGGGTAAAAAACTTTACCTTGTATTAATAAGGTAATGCTGTATTGATATTTAATTGGCTGGCTTCTATCCAAGTAAAATTGCCTCTATCTTGAACCGGAAATTTCTCTCCGATTCTGCTTATTTGTTTTCTTGCAAATGGAAGCATGGTCTATCTTTCTGTTGCATGATTCAGTTAGCTGTGTAGTAATTGTCTCTACTTCTGCAGTATGCACGGTCTGATTCGAGGTGAAAACATGGAACTTGGTCGCGATTCTGATACTGGTGGGCAGGTAATGTATAATCCTGGATGTTTTAATTATCTTGTGATGGAAGCTACATCATGCAGTTTCTTCTCTCATTCCATTAACAGGTGAAATATGTGGTTGAGCTGGCAAGGGCTCTGGGTTCAATGCCTGGAGTGTATCGAGTTGATTTGTTAACTAGGCAAGTTTCAGCTCCTGATGTGGATTGGAGTTATGGTGAACCTACTGAAATGTTGAATCCAATTCCAAGGGATTCTGAAGGTTTCGATGATGATGATGATGATGATGAGATGGGGGAGAGCAGTGGTGCTTATATTGTCCGTATACCATGTGGACCTAGGGATAAATATGTTCCAAAAGAAGAGCTCTGGCCCCACATACCTGAATTTGTCGATGGAGCTCTAAACCACATAGTACAGATGTCAAAAGTTCTCGGTGAGCAGATTGGTGGAGGGGAACCAGTCTGGCCAGTCGCTATCCATGGACATTATGCAGATGCTGGTGACTCTGCTGCTCTTCTCTCTGGTGCTCTTAATGTTCCAATGCTTTTGACAGGCCATTCTCTTGGTCGGGACAAGTTAGAACAGCTTCTCAAGCAAGGTCGAATGTCAAAAGATGACATAAATAATACATACAAAATTATGCGTAGGATTGAAGCTGAAGAGCTATCACTTGATGCCTCTGAAATAGTCATCACTAGTACGAGGCAGGAGATAGAGGAGCAGTGGCAGCTCTACAACGGATTTGATCTGTTGCTAGAACGTAAACTGCGTGCAAGGATCAAGCGTGGTGTAAGCTGTTATGGAAGGTTCATGCCTCGCATGGTTGTAAGTCCAGGGAAACTAGTAGTATTTATGAATTGTACCTTTGTTTTCTTAAATAACCTACTAATAATGACAACTGTCGATCAATCATTTCATGGAGTCTTTGATCTTTCTTTGAACTAGCTCCATTAATAACCCTCCGAAAGTGGATTTGATCACCGTTAAAGAAAGTTTTGTAGAGCATAAAGTGCCTTTCTAGCTTGTTTGACTTTGCTTGAGAGCACTAGTTTGTTTCAAAGGTATCCTATCAGACTATCAGTAGGTGAGTAGCACAAAGTGAGCATCATTTCTATAGATCAAGTGATCAATACAATGATGGACAAAACCCCTGATTCATCATTCATGCAGAAAATTTCTTGTGGATGAATATCCAATAAGATGTATGAATTATGATAATGCAATTTAACGAGGTAGGGTTCAATTATCTTATAATAGCTTCACATATAACCATAGATCCCTCTGGGTTAATGAAGTTGCTAACATGAATTTGTCCTTGAAAACTCAACCTTTCCTAACTTTACCTCCTTACGTTGTAAGGTCCAAAGCTCCCGTTCATACTGCTTCTAACCCCAATGACATCAGTTTCTTCTTTCCACCCTATCTTTTAATGGATTGGAAATTATCAATTAAGGAAGGACAGATAAACAACTTACATGCTTTTGTTCTTCCGTTTGCTTTGATAAGATATACTCCTTCTGATGCCACTTATCATGGTCTGTCTTGATAAAAATCTGAGCATTCATGAGCTAGTAGCATCCTTGTCAACGTGGTCCTGATCTTTTGCCAACATCAAATTCTGAGCTTGAGTGATTATTTGAGCAGTGGAAAAATGCTTGATATGATATTTATACCAATGACAAGTAGTTGACATCAGATTTTGATTTGAAACTTTAAATGTCACTCATTTGCTTCACTTGACCCCATCAAAGGCTGGGGCATCGTACTCTGCATTAAATAGTTTGGTTGCTTCCTGTTCTTAAATTCTCTCTTACATAAACATCGCAATCTGCAGGTAATTCCTCCTGGGATGGAGTTCCATCATATTGTTCCGCACGAGGATGAGATGGATGGTGAACCAGAAGGAAATGAAGACCAGCCTGCATCACCTGATCCACCTATTTGGGCTGAGGTTTTAACTTGCTCACTTTGCATTTTGTATACTGTTCGCCTTCAGATATGTGATCCAATTTCCACTAAAATGCAGATTGGTGTTGCTTAGAATTTGAAATTTTCTTTTCTGGTCTGCAGATAATGCGCTTCTTTTCTAACGCAAGGAAACCTATGATCCTGGCCCTTGGTAGGCCAGACCCAAAGAAGAATATAACAACTTTGGTCAAAGCATTTGGAGAGTGCCGTCCATTAAGGGAGCTGGCTAACATTGTGTGTCTGCTGCCCTAATATTGTGTGCTTTAATGAACATGTTAATCTTGCATATCTCCAGTATGATTTCACTTCCCTGATCTCATCTGACTCTTAAATCACTGCTCTGCAGACACTTATAATGGGTAATCGGGATGGTATCGACGAAATGTCATCTACTAGTGCTTCAGTTCTTCTCTCAGTGCTTAAGCTAGTTGACAAGCATGACCTCTATGGTCAAGTAGCGTACCCCAAACATCACAAGCAATCTGATGTTCCTGAGATTTACCGTTTGGCAGCAAAGACAAAGGTAGTTTGCTACCTAACTCAAAATTACATTACTAGGGTTTCTAACTTTTTCTGGAAATGATTGATGCTTCCCAATCAAAAAAAAAAATCAATACTGCTCTCTGTGTTATTTCTTTCCTCTTCTTCTTTTTTTTTTTTTTTTGAGGTTACATGATTGGGAAAGCATACAGCGTTGGCAATTTGGCTTCGGGTAATGTGAGATGCAAGTTTTATGAGGGATGAAGTAACCTCATGCATGAGCTTCATAATTGTACATGTATGCTACTATGCTTCATAATGATAGTGGTGCATTGGTATGCATTGCTGTAGTGGTAGCCTAAGGACTTTGGTCGTAACCCAGCTTGTATGTTAGATAATGTCACTCTATGCAGAACTGAAGCTGTTAGTGATTTATTATATTAGACTTTGTTAAGCATAGGACTTTGACATGTTCACTTGCATGTAATATGAGTTCAAGAATCTTGGCTTACCCTCTTTCCACAAATTATTAATCCTATTCTTTTTCGTTACAGGGAGTCTTTATTAATCCTGCTTTTATTGAGCCATTTGGGCTGACTTTAATAGAGGTACTCTTTTACATTTACTCCACAAGCTTCCTTCATATGGTTCTCACTCTGGATTTATGCCACTTCTCTTATTACACACATTTTTAAATTACAGGCAGCAGCTCATGGTTTACCAATGGTTGCTACGAAAAATGGAGGTCCTGTTGATATCCAAAGGGTATTGGGCTGTGATTGAACCAATTCACTTTATTTTTTTTAATCTTTTTTATGGGGGCTGTAATTAGTCTCATTTTCATACCTATATGAAATTGTCTCAGGTTCTTGATAACGGCCTTCTTGTTGATCCCCATGATGAGCACTCTATTGCCGATGCTCTTCTGAAGCTTGTTGCAGATAAGCACCTGTGGGCTAAATGTCGGCAGAACGGGCTTAAAAATATCCACCTGTATTCTTGGCCAGAGCATTGCAGGACATACCTATCTAGAATAGCCAGTTGTAGGCCAAGGCATCCACAGTGGCAAAGTAGTGATGAAGGGATTGATACTAATGAGCCTGAATCTCCAAGTGATTCTCTGAGAGATATAAAAGACATATCTCTGAACTTGAAGTTCTCATTAGATGGAGAGAAGGGGGACGATGGTGAGAATCCTGACATTGATGGTGCATCTGAAAGGAGAGCTATTGATAACAAAAGCAAGTTTGAGAATGCTGTTCTGTCATGGTCGAAGGGTGTTCAAAGAGATGCTAGGAATGGTGGTTTCATTGCTAAAGTTGACCAGCCTTCTAATGCTGGTAAATATCCAGCATTCCGGAGGATGAAACGTGTGTATGTCATTGCCGTGGATAGTGATAATATAGATGGACTTTCTGAGATTACGCGGAAGATATTTAATGCTGCCTCCAAGGAGAAAACTGAAGGTTCCATCGGGTTCATATTGTCGACATCCTTCTCAATGCCTGAGATCGAGTCATATTTGATCTCAAAAGGCTTTAGTCTTCATGATTTTGATGCGTACATATGCAATAGTGGTAGCGATCTGTACTATTCTTCACCAAACTCAGAGAATAGTCCGATTGTGGCAGATTCAGACTACCATTTGCACATAGAATACCGATGGGGTGGAGAAGGTCTCAGGAAGACTTTACTTCGCTGGGCTGCCTTTGTGACTGAGAAGAATGGGGAGAAAGAAGAACAGCTTGTCACTGCAGATGAAGATGTTTCTACAGATTATTGCTTTGCATTCAAATTAATGAATTCAGAAAAGGTAAATATTTACCTGTAATTAACGTCATCATTGGATCACTGCTTAAATTATGGTGTTCAGTTCTTGATGCATGGACAATTGGAGATCAGCGTTTCTTACACACTTCCTGAAGTCATGCCTTTTATGTTCTCCACAATTCTGATGTTTTTCTGTTTCAGGTTCCCCCTATCAAGGAGATTCGCAAATCAATGAGGATTCAGGCTCTTCGATGTCATATTGTTTGCTGTCAGAGTGGAACCAAGCTTAATGTGATTCCAGTCTTGGCATCTCGTTCTCAAGCCCTCAGGTAAACCTAGCTACAGCTGTTCTTGTCTGCATTTGGTATTAATCTCATTGTTTGAAACCCAGGAGTTGCTTTTGCGCCACAAGGAATGCACATGTGAGCGAACCAGATATATCTATTGTGTTACGTCTTAGGAGTTGATGAAAGATCTACCATGACACGCTCTTTAGTTAAGCACAAGGCTAAAATAATGATCCTGTTCTGCTGCTTGGCTTCTTTGAACCCTATATTCTGTTCTGCTACTTAGCCTTGCTCACGATTCTGACGTTCTCTTAATAATTTGGGAACATCTTAGAGTACCTATTTTCTGATGCCATGATTCATAGTATTTTCTGTTTCATCTCTCGTCCATTTGAATGATATGCTGATTACCTAATTTATATACAGGTACCTTTATGTTCGATGGGGTGTTGATTTATCGAAGATGGTGGTCTTTGTCGGAGAATGCGGCGACACTGATTATGAAGGTTTGCTAGGTGGAGTCCATAAGACAGTAATATTGAAGGGAGTGTGTAACAACGCAATGAATTCGCTCCATGCAAACAGAAGCTACCCTCTTTCACATGTCGTGCCACTTGACAGCCCCAACATTGTTGAGGTGAGCGGAGGTTGTACCCCATCTGAACTCCAGTCTGTCTTGGCAAAAATGGGAGTTTCCAAAGTCTGACAAGAAATCTCTGGTTCTCATACAATCAACATCTTATGAGATGTTTGATGATCTCCCCCATAAGTCTGAGAAACAGAATATACATGTGTTTTTCTTTTCTGCCACCATACTTCATTGGTGATTAGCTTTTTAATAATATATATCCACCATTAATAAATCTGTAAAGTTTTCTTCTAATTATTGTTGTCATTTAAGCCTCCTGTGTCATAGACTCATGGCTCAAGTGTAACAATAAAGGTGGAAAATGCTAGTATGGAAACGAATTGCTAGCTGCAGTTTTTACCCCTTCTCTGTATCTTCCATTCATTCATTCCTATGTAGATATTGTAACTTCTTGAACCAATTACCTTTATAGGCAAGTTAAGCCTTTTTACCGTGTGAATCCAACTCAATCTAACAGTTTTTGTGAATGTAAAAAAGAAGAAAACAGAAACAAATAGGATAATAATTCTTCAATCACATGAAATTCATATAGTATACATGTCAAGTCCTGATTGTTGGTTTTCCTAAGTTTTCAATAATAATGTTATTACAAACTGTTTTGCCCCCCACCAACAAATATAAACGTTGTAATGGCTTAACTGTTCAGCCTATGAACACTGAGTAGCAATAAAATGAAATGAATATTTTCATCTATCTACAGTTCCTTTAGATTTTCTGACAATATTCAGACAGAACCTTCCCAGTGGCAGAAACACAAGTAATAATACAGAAAATGGTGATCATACCATTAGGCTAATGGTGATACCAATTTTTGGTCATTGTCCGCACCCCACAGTGTCTCTGTACTCCATAAAAACAAGAGCAGCACCATAGTGAGATAAGGCACCCAAGACTACAAACACATGGAAAATCTGATGGCTATGCCCAGCGAGATCGAACCAACCAGGCCTCCACCTCTCTGGAATCCGACTAACATAGAACCCCGTCCCTATAAGGTAGGACAACGCCATTGCAGCCTCATATGAGAGGGTCAAGTTTCGTCTTGGGTTAGTCCAGTTCAAGGCACAGGCATGAATCGCAGGTACCACCCCAAACAAGCCCATGGACACAAAGAGGACAGCCCGAAAGTTCCTGCATTTGCCCGAGGAAAGTGTTGGGGAGAAGAGGGTAACGATGGTGAAGGCCCCGAAGAGGGAGATCCCAACGAGATAAACGATCTGCCACACGGGTTCACACTGGAAGATGTAGTACATAGGTGGGAAGAACGAGGTGATGATCATGATAGTGATCCCGGCGTAGTCCATACGGAGCATCATGACGTTCATGTGGTTGGAGTGGCAGCAGAAGAGATGGCAGATGCTGCTTGATAGAAGACAGAACATTGAGCCTGTTAAGTAAACATAGAATGGCCATCTTGCAGCTACTGCTGTTACCATATGCTGAACTTGATCAGCTCCTTGTGCATTGGTTAAGTGCTTCAAATCAGCCAAATTTGCCTGAAACTGATTGTGTTAAATGGGTAAGATAAGTTTCCTATCTTAGACATGATTTGGAGGTACATATGAAATAGTAAGAAATTTTCTTACCATTAAGAGTTTACTAGAGTCATGGGAAGTATTTGTTTCTGGTCCCTTATTGGGGAAACTCCTGAAATTGAATCAGAGTACAGTACTTGATCAGAGAATGTTCTAACAGTGAAATCTTTTGCTCAAATCTTATTTGGCTAAATATGGGCATAGCTTAGATAAGTGCTACAGTAAGGTTAATTTGCAAGTAGCAAAGTATAGCTTGTAGGGCACTCTAAATTAGAACAGAAACTGGCATGTCATTTGTGTCAAAACATAGCAAAAACATTTCTCAACTACCATATATGCAACTGACAAATGACAACCCACAATCAGTACACACACTTTAAGCACCTTATATTCAGAAGAATTGCCAAAATGGTATGCTTATTTAACAGCACTAATAAGAGTTAGTTATTTACAAACCGAGAACACTACAGTTTAGTTTGGATTTACGTTAAGCAGTTCCCTTTAGTTTTTTTTTGTTTTTTTTTTTCTTTTTGCTAGTCACTGTTTAGTAGTTAATACGATGTACCAAACCAACCAAATAAGTCTAAGCATTGGGTACTCTAGAGGAAGAAAGTTACTACTTAGGTTACTTGCAAATTGAAATCTTATCCCAAATTCCCAACCAATATTAGGTGGTAGATGAAGAAGGAATTTCACTAGGATTCATATTTGTCATTTTTGGTAATCCAAATTTATTGAGTACTGTTAAATCATATTCTGACATCTGAAGCTCCAAAAGAAATAATCAATCATTAAATAAATTTTAAATTTTGAAAATTTAAATAATCAAGCTTCACAGTTCCTGATGATTGAAATGAGAAAGAGATAGAAACTGTGAACAAACCTGAAAATACCAAAGAGATCAACAGCTTCAGGTACATTTGCTACATTAACAACCGTCAACCAAACAAACAGAGCAAACCCAATTAAGTGCCTGTAATCAAAACCACAAATCACCATAAAAAACAGCCAAATCAAGTCAAAATATCAAATACCCATCAAAATTCAACCATAGAAATATGTAAAGATTCAATCTTTAGAAAAAAAAAAAAGAAAAGTTAAAACATACGTCCAGACATTGATGGTCTCATTGTGCCACTGAAACAAACTGAAGAGAGCTTGTTTCAAAGGCCACTCAGCTCTATAATGTCTGTGAATAAATTCATTATCTTTCATGTAATCTGGTAGCTCATCAAAGCTCACAAGCTTGTATCTTTTCTTGTGTTTTTCACTGTTGCCCACTTTCTTGTTGTTGTTGGTGTTGTTTGTTTTTCTCTGGTTCCCGTTTTCCATTTTCCCTTGTTTCTTTCTTTTCCAAGCAACAGTTGTAGAAGTAGAACTCATAGCCCAATTCTTTTTTTTGTGAGAGAGAGAATAAAAAGGGAGAGTTTATGTCTCTCTCTCTCTCTTTCTCTCTTTCTCTCTTTCTCTCTCTATCTCTGCTGTTGCTTTGTTGTGAATTGAGTGTGTGAGTTGGTTAGATTTTGATTAAATTGAAGGGAAAGAGGTGTACAAATGCAACCAATAAGATTGAGAAGAGAGAGAGAGAGAGAGCATTTAAAGACTTTGGTTGGAAACGAGTGTTTTCCAATTTTTGATGAGCTCATGGATTGGGAAAGCAGAAAATTAAGGGGAGGTGGTGGAAGATTATGGTTAGGTCAGCAATAAATATTGGCCACCATGTTGGAACCAACATGTTTAGAGGACCAAGACAAACATTTGGATTTAGCACGTCGCAAATTTGGTTTAATTATATATGATTGATTGATGCCCCCATTGGGAATTGCTATGGAAAAATAAATTCTTTAATACAATAGCAGTAATTTTGTGGATAACTAAGATTATACCATCAGTATGAAAGAATAGCACGTTCTGTATAAGACCAACTCACGAAAAAATGGAGTCACTTATTATAAGTTATGTTCCTTGTTTTACTAAAAAGTAACTATTGTCTCATGTAACCAAAAAAAAAGTTAAGTATCGTTTCACCAAAAGTTATATTAAGATCGTCTTAAACAAGTTTTTGTGAAAAATAGAGGCACCGAGTAACAATCCATATCATAAGCACCAATATAGGACCTTACCGAATCAGTGGAATTAGTGGCAAGATCTTACCCAATCAGTGAGAAATTGAGAATCAGTGGGAGGACCTTACTCAATCAGTGGAAATAAGTGGAAAAGAACGCACCCCTAGAAGCATTGCCATAATTAGCAGAATTTGATCCATATACCCCCCAATACCCACCTTCTAATAAGTAGTATGATGCCCCATGGTTCAACTGAATTGCATGGATGATTGTGATCACTAAGTGGAAAAGAATATACTCTTCCAACGCTATTGCAATCAAATATTTTAATATACTTTTAGAACAGTGAGAACTTTGAGGAGATCTCAACTCTTAACATCGGCTATGAACCTCAATTCTCATAAAATTGCAACCATATATTCAAACAACCTTCTTAAATGCACACCAATATCATTACAACTAAATATTGAATCATCCTATTTAAGGTTGAATTAAAAGCGTAAACAATGAAGATCGTCAGTTGTGCTTGTGTAGGGTTCATTTATCAAGTTATTATGAAACTCCTAGTAATCGGTAGGTTAAATAACAAAAAGGACGATCTTAAGGAGCCAAATTAAATCAAATCTTAATTACTAATTAGCTTGATAGAAACACTTCGTTATGTATGAACAAATTGGATGTATACAGCGTTCCAAGCCTTTCAAGACTAAAATAGACTAGCCAAATTTGTATGTATGATAAGAATTCTAAATTAGTTCTGCAATTCTGAATGATAGAAGTGTTGAACCAAAGTACGGTAATGCCAAGTATAGACATTAGGTACAATTTTTTAAGAAACATGTATATAAGCGAATGGAGTACGCCATATAGAAGATGGCATTGTCCCTTAACCGGCCAATTATCAACATCCTTGCTTTGTTGTGTAAAGAAAGGATTATTGTCCATCATATTCTTCACATTTTTTGCATGTCATTTGTGCTACGGAATGACATTTGTCATGATATGGCTTTCTTAACTGGCCGGATGAGTGGTATTAATTACGTACAAAGCACCCTTATTAAACTAAGAGCATGTTTGGCCTAACTTGTGAGTAACTTCTACTTTTTTCCCTATTTTTCCCAACAAACCATTCTCTCCACCTTCTCCTCACACCCATTTTCAATTTCTAAAAAACTTAAACCATCCCCTACTAGGACCCCCTAGAAGCCCCAAAAGTAGAAGTATCAAATTGGAGCTTTTACTTTTGGGCCTCCCAATGGGTATTTCGAGCTTCTTAGAAGCTGAAAATGAGGGTGAGGAGTAGGTGGAGGGGGAGGTTTGTGGGGAAAAAGAGGAGAAAAACTAGAAGCTTCTCACAAGTTAGGCCAAAATAAACACCACCTAAATGCAAGGCTTATTACAGTTTTTTTCATAATCTTGGGTGAATAGATACGAAGAGCATCCAAACAACACGAGAACTCGTATGAGGCGGCTTAAACAAGCATGACGTCATGCTTGGCTATATAAAAGGAGTCTCACCTTGAAATGACCTCATAAAAAACTTGTTGGCCGAACAATCTATGCTGCCGCTGAGCACATTAATGTTATACGGAGTATATGAGACTGAGATGTAAAATATTTTGCCAGTAAATATGGCCTGACTCCATCCTTTTCATTTGTTTCCTACATTCTACATCATGAAACATGATGCATCAATACAAATGGCCGAAGTAAAATAATGAACTATGTTATAAGTGAGCAGTTAGCAGCTGTCAAAAAAAAAAGTGAGCCATTAGCTTGGGAAAATAGTTATTGTGATCGACAATAAATACTCATAAATAAAAAAAACAGTAGCGGACTACGTTTGAAACTGGCCGATGGTAGGTATCCAACAAAGAATGAACAAGATTTGAACTTGATGGATAAGATTACATTTATGCAATGTTATATATGGCACGTTTGACGAACAATATGAGTATTTTAGTTGCTAGCCCATGATCGATGTCAAAAGTCAAAATCCTATAGATAGCTATATTTAGATGGATTCTGAAGTACTAGAACATACCTTACGTACCAAGGAGAGCAACCCACTTACCCACACCTCTTTCAAGTTTGCAAGGTGCAAACATCAATTCGTGTGAACTCTGATCATGCCTATGGGCAGGTCACTATAGGTGTGATGTATGTGAATGCAGTGCCAGACCGGCTCCCAAATTCTCTCTCTCTATATATACCCTTTTGGAAATTATGGATTTAGCTTAATTAGTTGATTGATAACGATGTAGTGCGTTCTTTAGAGCTTCTCTAATCAGTTCAGTTCAGTTCACTTCAGTTCACTTTAGTTCAATTCAGTTCAGTTCAGAGATGGTCACACATAAGTACCGCTCGGTTTATTATTGTTCAATTCAGTTCAGTTCAGTTCAGTGGTGTTCAATAATAATAATAATAATAATAATAATAATAATAATAATAATAATAATAATAATAATAATAATAATAATAATAATAATAATAATAATAATAATAATTATTATTATTATTATTATTATTATTATTATTATTATTATTATTATTATTATTATAACCACACAAATTTTTTTTGCAAACAAACTAGAACGAGTCAAGTGTTATACTAATAGTATTTCCAAACAAACTCATAAAGTTACATTACAATAACAAAAACAACAACAACAACAACAACAACAATAATAATAATAGTAATAATGATAATAGTAATAATAATAATAATAGTAAAAATAATAATAATAATAATAATAATAATAATAATAATAATAATAATAATATATTATGTTCCAGTTCAGTTCGGTGGTGCTCAGTTCAGTTCAGTGGTGTTCGATTCTGATGTGGTGTTCAGTGGTGTTCGATTATTATGTTCCAGTTCAGTTCAGCGGTGTTCAGTTTAGTGATGCTCGATTAAGTTCAGTTCAGTTCAGTTCAATTCAGTTCAGTTCACTTCTGATAAGTTCAGCTCTAAATCAAATAAATCATAATTCAAAACCTAACATAAGAGATCAAATGTATGCGGATACATTTTTAATTTATTTATCTTTTGATAAGATTTTTTTAAGCCCAGCGTTCGTTGCTCTCAAATACTCGGGCGATCTTTGGCACCGACGCTTATGACATACTAGCAATAGGATTCTTAGTAAACTTAGAAAGTCTAGTCTTCTTCCTTGTGGCAGTCATTTCAGGATAATTGTGTTTCGTGTAGACTTGGCAAGTCTCAACGTTTACCTTTTTTAGATGTTGAACATTGTATTAATACGCCCTTATTTTTAATTCACTCTGATGTGTGGCAATCCCTGGTGGTTTCTAATATGGGTTACCGTTGCTATGTTTCTTTTATTGATGATTATTCTCGTTTTACTTGGCTATATCCATTGAAACAAAAATCGGAAGTATTGCAAAATTTTTTGCAGTTTCAAGCGTTTGTGGATAATTTATTTAACTGCAAAATTAAAATATTTCAGAGTGACGGGGGGCGTGAGTTTGATAATTCACCTCTTAAAAAGCATTTTCTTGAACGGGGAATTTATTTTAGAATGTCGTGTCCCGGTACCCAAGCTCAGAATGGCCTTGCTGAACGCAAACATCGTCATATTCTTGAATTGGTTCAGACTTTTTTAATTGAGGCTCAAATGCCGGCTTCATTTTGGGTTGACGCGATATACACTGCAGTATATGTGATTAATCGTCTACCCACTCCGGTTTTAGGGGGCGTTTCTCCCTTTGAACACCTTTTCCAAAAATCTCATGATTATGATTTTTTGCGTGTTTTTGGGTCTCAATGTTTTCCTAATTTTTCAGCGCAACCTTCAAATAAATTGCATCCCCGTTCTAGACAATGTGTTTTTCTGGGCTACGCTCCTCATTACAAGGGCTATCGTTGTTGGGATCCCATAACTGGTCGTTTATTTGTGAGTCGACATGTCAGATTTCATGAAAATGTGTTTCCTTACCCCGAGCTTATTGTCCTGTCTACACGTCCTCGCCCTCCAGATGTCTCGCCACTTACCTTAGGGTCCTCGTAGTCAATCACACCTACTGTTGAGACAATTGTGTCTCCTAGTGTCTCGATCTCTCCTGTTTCCAGTAACCTAGGCCATGTGCCTACCAGGACTGATATGCCCGTGTCATCTCCCGTAGTGCCTATGTCCAGACCCACGCTAGTGTCGTCTACAACACCTGTCAGCGCGTCGTCCCCGATTGTTCACACCTCGTCTCCTTTGGTTTCTGTTGAGCAATCTGCTCCTACGGGCTCCTCGTTGGAGTCTCCTCCTTGTGTGCCTTCACCAGCTCATGAGCACGACATGCCTAGTGTATCTCACGTCTCGTCTGTGCCTCCCAGTGTGTCCTCTCACACTGTTTTGCCCACTACCACTCAGCCCATATCTAGTGCTAGCATTCCCAACCCGTTTGCTACTGTTGCTAGTATTGCTCCTGTGTGTCCTGTCACTAGTCCATTCAGGTGGTTCCCTCTAGCATGTCTCAGTCGGGTGCGTCCCACCCTTATCATACTCGCTCCAAGTCGGGCATCGTTAAGCCTCGTGTCCTCATGTCCTTGTCTTCCGTCCTTAAGGAGGACGAACCCACCTCCTTTAAAAAGGCAAATCAATATGACAGATGGAAACATGCCATGGCTGAGGAATACAATTCTTTAATTGCAACCAACACTTGGGATCTCGTCCCCTATGATAAAACCAAAAAATTGGTCCGTTGTAAGTGGGTTTAGTTTTGGTCCGTTGTAAGTGAGTTTATAAAACTAAATATAACTCTGATGGGACTGTGGAACGGCACAAAGCACGTCTTGTTGCCTGTGGTAATAATCAGCTCGCTGGCATTGACTACCATGAGACTTTTAGCCCGTTGTTAAACTTGCCACTATTCGTATTGTTTTGTCTCTTGCTCTTAATTGGTCTATTCGCCAATTAAATGTTAAGAACGCTTTTTTACATGGGTACTTGCAGGAAGAAGTTTACATGTCCCAACCTCCGGGATTTGTTAATTCTGATTTTCCTAATCATGTATGTCGCTTAAAAAAGTCCATTTATGGACTCAAACAAGCTCCTCGTGCTTGGTTTCAGCGGTTCAGCAGTTTTCTCTTATCTCATGGTTTTATATGCAGCACGTCTGACACCTCCATGTTTGTTTGGCGATCTGGCACTTCCATTATTGTAATTATACGTCGATGACATTCTAATAACTGGTAGTAACCCTTCTCTTGTCACTAATCTTATAAATATCCTATCACAAAAATTTGCAATGAAGGATCTTGGAGACCTTCATTACTTTCTTGGTATTCAGGTGGTGCACAATTCTTTGGGCATTTTTCTCTCCCAACAAAAATATGTTCAAGATTTGTTACATAAATTCGGCCTTCATACCACAAAGTTAGTGCACACCCCACTTGTTTCTCGAACTGCTTTGTTTGTCCCTCCAGGATGGTGAGTTACTTGCGGATCCTTTCGATTACAGAAGTATGGTAGGTGCTCTTCAATATGTTACAATGACTAGACCTGACATTGCCTTTGCTGTTAATGTCGTTTCTCAATTTATGCATGCTCCTCGTACTACTCACCTTCATGCAATTCACAGAATTTACAGATACTTACAGGGAACCGCTGATCATGGAATTTATTATCGGCAGTCCAAGGACCCTACGTTGATGATTGCTTATTCTGATGCAGACTGGGCTGGTTGTCCCGATAGTTCTCGCTCTACCATTGGTTATGCTATTTTTCTGGGTAATAATTTGATTTCCTGGCGCAGCAAGAAATAACCTATTGTTTTTAAGTTGTCTACTGAAGCCGAATATCGAGCTATTGGATACACTATTGCTGACACATTATGGATTCGACAACTCTTGGCTGAATTGGGTATTATACATCGTCAACCTGTTCGTGTTATGTGTGACAATGTTAGTGCCACGTATCTTACTGTGAATCCTGTTCTTCATGCTCGTAGCAAGCACATCAAAGTATATTATCATTTTGTTCGGGAACGAGTTGCTCATGGTGATCTCGTTGTTCGTTATATTCCCACTAGATTTCAGCTTGCAGACATTTTTACTAAATTTTTTTGTCTCCGCAACAGTTTCATTTCCTTAAATCCAATCTGTTCGTGCGCTCACCCAATCAGCTTGAGGGGGCGTAATAGAGTCTACTAGGACTCAAACTAGAGTACTACTAGGACTCAAATTGTAGATATGTAATGTTTCACATTGTCTATAAATACATGTGCCAGGGCTCCCAATTGGATGAGCTATTCTCTGCCAATTACTCTCATAGATTCAATCAATCTACAAAAGCAGAAACTACGACAACAAGGAACCGAGAAACTAAATTATCTTAACATATCATTCGAACTTCATTCTCCATCTTCCATGATAGTTGAGATGAAAATTACAATCATGTACTCGTCTTAAAAACATTGTGAACATAAAATACACACCCTAATTTTGCAAAGGATCGCAATAAAATAACTTCCATGAACTAGAATGCAATGGAGGAACATCAGTTAGTTTTCTCCCTTTCTTTCTAAATGATTTTACCTTGGAATGAAGGAAAACATATTCCCTTTGTTTGTCTTATTTTCTAACTAGCTAGCTAGTCGGAGTGTCCTAGGTTCCCTTCTTGTCAAATTGTAAACGAAATATTGCACCAAAAAGAAATTGTATACGAAATAAATAAATAAAATAATAATAAATATTAAGTATCAAGTTGTCCCCAGCAAGTTAAGTAGGCGGCAAAATAAAGGTAGTTGTATAAAAATTTCGGTTGGGAAGCTCAACTGATTTAAATTTCATTAATATTTATTTAGAGAGAGACGTAGATAGAATAGAATAAGTCCACGTCGTTGAATTTTGAAAGAACAAAATGGGCAGTAGCAAACCCATCCCAAACCCAAACCCAAACCCAAACCCAAACCCAACTCCCATCTACCTTCAAGCTAACATAGCTGGCCGACAATTACCTTCTTAGCCCCTCTTGCTTTTGCTTAACCAATTCCCAAACTCTCCCAACCATAATATTAACCGTAATCATTAATAAATTACGTTACGTGTTTTGTATATCAATTGGAGTATCATCTTTGATGCCTTTATTTAGAGGTATTCCATTATTGTAAGAAATATGCGGCTCCTCTAATTCATCCTAATCCATAAAGATATGAACTTGACTTTGGGGGAGGGGTAACCTATGACACTTCTACCATCGTGATCAAATGGTTTTAAGCTTATGATCTGACTATGAGTTCGATTTTCATCTCCCATTTTCTATAACTGCGAGCTTGTAAGAATTATACTTATTTCTTAATATAGTGCTATACTAACATGATTAGTGTTCATCGTTAATTACGAGAACTTGAACATGATGTAGCGAAAGGTCACTCCATCACCATTGACTCGAACCTTTCTTTTTGCGTATCAATGCAAAACCAAATAGATGGAAACATCTTAATAAATTGGGCCAAGCCAAGCGTATTTTGTTGCTCGCATGAAACTATCTTTTTATTTTGGAAAGAGTGTTGACAAATTTGATTTGGGAAATAGACTTCTGTTTTTTATTTGGCCTTGAAAAAAGAAAAATGAGGTGTTTTCGATTTGGAGATCATGTGTCAGTATAAGTGATCATTTTGCACTTATTAAAGGACAACCCTACTTCTTGTTTTCTTTTAAGGTTCATGTGTTACATTGAGGTTGCTAGCAAGCGCAAATTGAATTGGCCCCCTCGCAACAACCCTTAATTAAGGCATGGTTAAGCCTTCCTAGTGATTGGTATATGATTTTGTTTAAAACTAATCATTATCAAAGGTAGATCAGACCAAATGAGACTCATCTTTTACACTAGCACATTCCAATTCATTTACCTAAGATAAAACTTCAAACTGAAAAGGAAATTAACAATAAACCCCATATCGAAAGTAGATTAGGTCCTAAATAAGCGTGTGTATGGACTTTTGAATCGCCCTTAGACACCTAATCCTAGCCAAACAGACATGATCCGGCCCGATCATAACCACCTCTACTTCTGCACAATTCTCCAAATTTCAGAGTTTTGTTTTATTATTAAATCATTATTTTTATTTTTATAATTTTTCCTTTTTTTATTTGTAATTTAATTATTATTATTTTTGGAACTGCTAGCCTAATGTCTAATTTCGTTCTTCGTTTTCAAGGAAAAAGGTATCAGGTGTCTTCACTCATCGTGTCTTCCATCGTTTTCCACCTCCAAGCACCAGGTGAGGTACCTACACATCTCTCTCTCTCTCTCTCTCTCTCTCTCTCTCTCTCTCTCCTCCCATGCTTTGATCTTCTCTCTCTCTCTCTCTCTCTCTCTCTCTCTCTCTCTCTCTCTCTCTCTCTCTCTCTCTCATAGAATTCAGCAAATCGAGAAGCTCACTAACAATGGCTTTCCCTTTTTTCTTATAGAAGGTAGCAGCTTTCCCCCCATCAATTTCCCCGAACACCAGGTATTATACAGATCTCTCTCTCTCTCTCTCTCTCTCTCTCTCTCTCTCTCTTGTGTAATTCGATCCTTGCATTTTCCATCTTCACTCTTATTTTACCTTTCATATGTCAATTTTGAGTTCTCTTTTTACGATCTATATATTGTTCTCTGATTGTATCTATATTATTTCGATCGCGCTCTCTCGCTCTCTCTTTTGATCCGTTATAAGTTCAATTAACCGTCTGGGATTTAAGGAACATATCATACTCAATCTTAGAACTATTAAATCTACTTTTGAAGCACCCTAAATGGGCATCAATTTGCCCGTTATTCGCGATCTAGGGTTTTATTGAAAGGGACCCTAAAATTTGAATAGAATAAAGTAAAATTGGAAGGAATTGGGTCGTTTTTAAATTGGGCATTTTGTTTAATTGGATAGTTATTGACATTTTGTGGAGGATCTGGATGATCAAGTTCAATCAATGTTGGAAAATGGACAAGAGGGATATTGGGTGTTGCTGTTTGCAATTAGTGAAAAGCATGTTCATCTTCTATTTCTCTAAATTTGTTCATGTATTTTTCCCCCTTGAATGATAGAATTTCCCTGAGATAAATTAAATTAGGGTTATGATTTTTGAACTCATATGGGAGGTAGTTATGTAGATATAAAGATGACTTAAGAAGAGGGGATTTGTAATGAATGGTAGTAAGACATAGTCTGTGTGATTATGAAAATTGGCTCTGTGTTCTATGTTTGTTCTGCTGTTGAGCTCACTGCTGTAGTTGGCTCACTGTTTTGTGAGTGTGTTTTTGGGAGAGCAAACCAATCGCTAGAGATATAATACTATTGGATTTGGTTTCATGTAAACACATTTATATGAAAAATTTAGAGAATACTAGAAAATTGGATACGGAAAACTCGAACACATGTTCTACAACTTAATGCAGCCAACATACCTCAACAATCACCCCCCCTGGCAGTCCCAACTCCCAAGAGAAATAGAAGAAGAGAAGAACATCTGGGGTCTTATACCCCAGCTCACATTTGTTTCTCTGATTAATCAATATAGAGGCAGATTTTCGCTTCAAAATACATTTTTTTATTAGATGTGATGTCATGAATTGTTCCCTTTTCTTTTAGTGAGATTTTTGATATACTTTTTTCTTTTCTTCTGGTACTAATTCCTGTACACAAATCATAGTTTGTGAAGCTTAGCTAAATTTGAAGACTGAGAAGATATTCTTTTGTGTAGAGTGAGGAGAAACAGAAAAGAGAAGAAAAATGCCTGCAGAGAAGATTGAAACTGGACACACTGATGTGGTTCATGATGTTCAAATGGATTACTATGGGAAACGTGTGGCCACGGCGTCATCGGACAGCACGATTAAGATAGTTAGTGTAGGCAACAATTCTGTTTCTCAGCCCCTTTCTACATTGACCGGCCACCAGGGCCCAGTTTGGCAGGTTGCTTGGGCACACCCAAAATTCGGGTCTATCCTGGCTTCTTGTTCCTATGATGCCAGGGTAATAATCTGGAAGGAGGGCACTCAGAATGACTGGACACAGGCTCATGTGTTCAACGAGCATAAGTCTTCTGTTAATTCCATTTCCTGGGCTCCTCATGAACTTGGGCTTTGCTTGGCTTGTGGATCAGCTGATGGCAGTATTTCGGTCCTCACTGCTCGCTCTGATGGTGGTTGGGACACCAGCAAGATTGACCAGGCCCATCCTGTTGGGGTGACCTCTGTTTCATGGGCCCCAGCAATGGCTCCCGGGGCTCTAGTTGGATCTGAATCGCTTGATCCTGTTCACAAACTAGCTTCAGGGGGATGCGATAATAGCGTGAGAGTGTGGAAGCTTTCCGATGGAACATGGAGGATGGACTGCTTCCCTGCTCTTCAAAAACACTCTGATTGGGTGAGGGATGTGGCCTGGGCTCCCAATCTAGGGCTTCCGAAGTCAACAATTGCTAGTGCATCTCAGGATGGAACTGTGGTGGTATGGACAGTAGCGAAAGAAGGAGAACAATGGGAGGGTAAAGTTTTGAAGGACTTCAACACCCCTGTTTGGAGGGTCTCCTGGTCTTTGACAGGAAATCTATTGGCCGTGGCAGATGGGAACAACAACGTTACGTTATGGAAAGAAGCAGTAGATGGCGAGTGGCATCAAGTTTCTACAGTGGAGCCATAGGTTTTGCAGATTTTCTTTGTAATTTCTCCTTACTACCATGCCCTCTTTCTTTGTTGAACTAGTTTTCTAGCTCTTTGGTATTGCATTTTGGTTATGTGGTCAAGTCTGCTTGTAAGGTCCAATATGATATTGAATTTTACAATTTTTTTCCCCATTAGAGAAGAGAGACAAACGAGTTTACACACATCTATTCTTCCATGATCTCTTATTACTTGTTTTAACTTGATTTTTGTTTTGCGGTTTGACAACTTTGTATCCAAATCTCATATTGAATCGAGTTTGCTGTCTTTTTCTGATGTTGGAACTTTGAAACACGGGTTAAGATTCAGCTTTGGAAATCTGGAGCATGGTTTGCGTACCTGCAGGCAATGTACATGTCTTACTCTCATACATCCTGGCATATCTTAGTGTATGTACTTGGTCCCGGGCTCCCGCCTTTTGCACCCAAGATATAGCTAAAATATTTCACTTTGCACTCAAAATAAACCTGTATGTCTACTAAAATGAACCTGTCCAGCTCCAAAAATAAACATGTTGAGCTCCTAAAATAAAGATGCAACCTCTTTATGTATCCAACATGTTGCACTTATTCCATGATGAGTTCAATTTTGAAGAAGGGTTTCATACTCTACTTCATTGTTGCACTCAGCTTTGATGTCCGCATCAGTTTGTTGATGGCTTTGTTGTGGTATGAACTGTGTAGTATCAATATCACCCACGACCAACCGCTCCCTTTGCTGTATCAACATCTCTTGCATATGGAAAGAGCACGTTAGGCAGGTTGCCTTGTCTTTGCAACCCGCCCTTTTCCATATGGGGCACTTTATACTTGTTCTTCCCCTTCACCTTCACCTTCATGCACTCAATCATACATGCTTGTAAACTTAGCCATACTTTGTTCAAAATATATGCATCTGGTTTGTTATAAGCTGAAAAAACAACTTCACATCATTCTTTTACAGTTAATGAAGGTTCTTCATGTTGCAAAGATTGTATAGTCCTACAGAATCCCAAGTCTAGTACATTTAAATCATGGGATTGGGGTGGTTGGTTACATAACTTGATGTTAAGCCCTAATTCTTCTGCTGCCATAACAAAGTTAGTGTCCAATGGGGTGATATGAGGTTTGACATTATCTTGTTGCAACCAATCTGTTGTTGTTTTCACCCATGGGCCACTTGTCTCTTATTGCTGGCGGAACATGTTCAAAGAGGACTGTCTTAAACACTATCTTAGTGACTGGGCTTATGACTTTGGTCTCTAAGGTTCCTCTTGATCTGTTTTTACTGCTTGCTGGTTCCACAACTATAAAAGGAATTAATAGGTCTAAGTGAGACTGTCATAATGTGCAAGTGGCTCGAACCCGACAATTTTTTGGGTGCTTCCATGAGTACTCACCCAGATACATACACTTGACTATACAAATTAGGTCTAATTGATTGTGTAGATGAGATCCACCTACTTTAAAATTCACGCCCCACTTTAAAAGATTGGTGTAACCCTAGCAGCTAGCTGAGAGGTAATCATTGGGTCGGTCATCGGGGTTTTTGGCCAAAAACTCATGTCCATACCCGACCATGGGACTTCCGATGGATTAGTGGGTTTTTCCGGCCAGTTTTACGATATCGTTAATTTCTTTTATATTAGCATAATTTTTAATCCCGATATACGTTTGAGCTGAATTTACGCAACCAGGACATCATATTTGCAAAATTATATTTTTGGAAAAACTTTAATTAAGATTTTAGCAAACAAATTAATTGAGAAAAATATGAAAAATCAAAATATTTAAAATTTCGGGCCATTCGAACCGGATTTGCGGGTTTGACCTTCATCCCAAACCGCCCCAAATATGGGCAGGTTCGGGCCAGGCCCACGGGCCGGGTTTTTTTTGATCGGGTTAGCCGTAGCGCGGAAGTATACTATGGGGGTTCCATTCCACATTCCATGGTATAAATTGCAAGCGCGGGGGATTTTCTCTTCCGTAGGGTAAGCACAGACTACTAGTCTTGTTCCATCTTCTTTGTCATTTGATCACCCACCCAAAAATCACAGCTTTCCTCATTCATTTCTCCCAAAACCCAAATAGAAACTACTAGTCTTGTTCGTTCTTGCTTCCCAAAACATGGATTTAGAGGAAAAACAAAAACCAGGGTGGTTGTTGATCGTAGAAAAACCTGTTGTCGAAATTCAATCCAAACTAATGGAATTGAAAATTGAGTCCCATTTCAATTCCAAATTCAATGAATTGGAAATTGGGTTCAAATCTTGGGTCTCCAAAAACCCTCTTTTGGTTGAAACTGTCGTTCGAACAGCTTCTGGCGCCGTCGAAGGTGTCGTGGGTGGTCTTCTTGTCGGTAGCTATTTTGAGCTATTCGGTCCCTCGCCAGAACCAAATTTCCCTAAGTTCCTTCCTTCTGTACTGCAATTCAAGGTTTGCATTTTTTTTTTTTTTCCCTTTCTTCTTTTTAAAAATTATTTATGTTAGTTTTCTGGTGTTTGTTTATGTGGCTAGTTAGAGAAGATTTTAATGGGTGTGCATGGCTGATTATATTTACCAATTAATTAATCCATGTTGTTTGCTAGTATAGGGTAATAATGGGGCTTAATTATGCATGTATTGATTAAAGGCACTTGTTTCTTTAAATTGTTTTCGTGGGTCTTTAGGAAACAACCTCCCTGCTAGGCGACTTGTTAGGGGTAAGGTTGCGTACATCTGGACCTCCCCATTGTTGATTTGTTGTTGTTTGTTTGTTGTTGTTGTTGTTGTTGTTGTTGTTTGTTGTTGTTGTTCAATTATGCATATATTGATTAAAGACTTAAACTTTAGCCCTTATAGGTACCTGATATCCTCTCAGTTGGGTTTGGGTGAGTATTTTTCGAATTACTTGACCTAATATTGGGGAACAACTTGAGTTTGTTGGGACTGATGATATCGATATGCAATATGAATGTATGATACTCTATTTGTTGGCGGATCTAGGATTTTCAAATAGTGTATCCACAATTTCAAATAGGATCAAGGATTTTCATTCCATATATATGCGTATACAAAAAGAAAATAAAAGGGAGGAGGGAAAAAAATGAAAAGTGGTTGCGTTGGACTGGCCTCTCCCTAGCTCCGCCACTGTTGGACTGGATTGGCCTCCCCCTTGCTCTGCCACTGTTGGACTGGATAGTGGATAGTGGATAGTGAATAGTGATCAGCTATGCATGCATCTTAACCTCACCACATTATACCTGTGGACCCAAATTGGGTGGATTGTTGTTGTATACTCTACATTATTGCAGTGTCTTAGACATTCCATTCATCTTCTATTTTAGGAAGTAAGTGATAGATACTAATCTTGTGGAATGTATTATAGACCTACTCAGGAGGTCTTTCTCTTCAAGCCCGTAACATGACTTGTGTTGGTGCGGTCACTGGTGGCATTTCTGGCGTGTTGAACACATTGAGAGGCAAAGAGCAGGATCTACAGTATGAGTAAGTTTCTATAATTTTGTTTTTGACCTTCTGTTTACTATGATATCTGTTAAACTAAGATCATAAATTAAGTGTTACTCTGAAGTTCTGAACTTGTTTTCAGTTGCACTACAAGAGTCGTAATTTTTTGCATTGCACATACACATTTGAGTTGATTACATACTTGCATTGGGTTAAATAATTAGGAACAACATATATAAATGCCTACAAGTTATGTTTATGTAGGTTGTTAATAGACGATTCTGACCGAGTATCTAATTAACATGTATGCATGGGGTCTGGAGTGATGATTTCCTTGGTTAGTGGCATGAGCGGCATTGGTGCCCCAAACCAAATTCTGGATATGCTTTATTCTGGAATGACCGTGTCCCTTCTTTCGGGAGGACTTTACAAGGTTAGTATACGCGTAATTCTCTCTCCCGGCCTTTTTTTGTTTTATATCCTATGAATGAGTTCAACCAAATTTCTACACGGCTGATCGAAATAAAATTTTACTTTGTTCAGCTAGAGGAAGCGCTCTCCAAAGAGCTCTCCAAATGGCCAAAGGAAGAGGATCCATTCTACAGGAAAACAAGAAGCATGTTGACAAATCTTGGCTTCCAGAATTATGAAAAGAACTTCAAGAGGTGCCTATTAAATGACAGCAGGTTGCCATTGCTTACTGATAGGCAAGTATTTTTGTTCATTTTGTTTGACAAATTGAAATTGATCTGGAAGCTATTGTGGTAAAGCAATTTTGATGTTCTTTCCAGTGCTCTTAAAGATGCAAACATTCCTGCTGGACCGAGACTTCTCATTCTTGATCACATTGGAAGGTTTGATCTTGTTATCCATTGTGCTACTTTGTTCTTTAGTGCTGAATTTTAAGTGTAATGTAGTGGTTACTGGTTAGTAATTTATTACTAACTTCTTTAGTAAATTACCGCAGGAATCCAGACGAGCTTGGACGACAGAAGTAAAGAACATCTAGCTTAACGGACATCTCCTAACTGTTGAATTCTGAGGAAACTTGTGTTTTGGTTAGTCCATCCCCTAGCTGTGTGGATTTGTTAACAACCAACGATCTTTTGCATAGTAACATTAATCTGCTATTAGCTAGTGCCCTTATTGCACCCTGAAAAATTTGCTGGTTGCTTTGCTTGGCTTGTGGATCATCTGATGGCAAAATTTCGATCCTCAGTGCCCTTTTGTAGTGACCCCTATAGTTCATAATAAGTTATTCCTATAGTTCATAATAAGTGACCCCTATAGTTCTAAAATAGTGACCCCTATAGTTCTAAAATAGTGACCCTATTTATCAATAAGTTGGTCTTACACAAGAGTTGCGGTTGGAACAATTGGCTCTCCTGTACGGAAAAATCCAACCAGAAAAATTCAAACTTGAAATTCCCGCTCAGATGTTTGGGCTCAGCTTTTGTCCAGTGGACCTTAATAGATTCCATGTCGGTCCATTGGGTCAAATCTGGACCGTGGTAGCCAAAAGCCCAGAACTACAGTAATGGGCCTGTGTATAGGACTTGTACATTGGGAAAGGGGCAAATAGCCTTTTTGTTAACGTCACTCAAGTAAAGTGCTCGATGCTTAATCGCTTTGGAACTTGGATACTTAAGTTCTGTCAAGAACTTGGGCTGGACACGTAGACAAAATTAGATTTACAGCCCAATTACAGCTCAGATCAACCGGAAAGAAAGCGTGATGTTTCAGTTTCATACAGTAATCAAAATTCAAGCATGTGGATATTATTGCATGTTGTTGGTAAGGATCAACAAGTCTTGTAGAGTATAAGACCAACTTACAAAAAATTACGGTCACTTTTTAAAAATGTAGGGACCACTTAGATGCGCAGTGATCCTTATTTTATAGAAAAGTGAACTCCGTCTTACCAAAAGTTACAAAAACACCGTCTTTTATCGTCTCAGATACTTTAGGTGGTGTCTCTTAAAGTCCATCACTATACTTTCTTACATTTTTTAAATAAAAATTTAAAACACACCAAAAAATATAAAATTTTAGAAAAACTTGTTAATTGGAAGACTCCCACTACATGTCAACTTCGGATAAGGCTCCATAAATATCATCAAATGAGAGAGAGAAACTTCTTATTAGCACAATTAAACGAATAAGATTAGAGAGAAAATCCACCCCAAGTAGTATCTAGTGCATGGTTAAGTTCCCATGGCTTCTAATAACCCAACCTCAACCTCAACCACAACGTTCTTGCTACTACTAGTACTCACCACTTTTGTTATCCTTACCTTCTTCTACTTAACTTCTTTCCACCAAAATCAGTTCAATAATACTCCTAACCACATCTCTTCTTCCCATAATAATACTCTTCCTCAGCCTTTGCCATTATCATCATCAACAACCATAGCGAGGCCGAATAACAATAACCACCATACTCATTCCCATAATCACAACTCAACAATCTTTACTGTACTGGTAAGATTTAAAGTGTTGTACTACCTCTGTTCCGTTCAAACGCTCCCATTTGCTTAAAATGGATGTTTCATACAAACACTCCCATTTCTTTAGTTGGTAAGGAATTTACTAGTCATTTACAATATTACCCCCATTAAAACCCAAGCCCCACCCTCTTCTTTCTCTCTCCTCAAGTCTCTCTCCACCCATGTTAATGTTGAGGGTATATGGGGAAAGTAGATGGCAAAATAAATTTTCCTTGTTTTTTGTGCCAAAAGCAAATGGGAGCGTTTGAATGGAACGGAGGGAGTAATTGGTATTCGTGTTCGTTTATAATGATTTTTCAATTTAGGGTCCTACAAACAATCTCCTTTTTTTATCACACGACGATTAAGAATTTAAGACTGCATGCATCTGAACGCTCTCCATATATATGATCCAGTCTCGTGTCTTTTGCATATATTTTTTTTGAAAATTTGTTGCTTGATCACACAGAAGAAGAGTAGTTTGAAGAAGAAGAAGAAATTGGATGGATTGGCCCAAGCACGGGCAGCGATTAGAGAGGCAGCTAAGAACCGCAATTACACTATGAACCAACATACGACTTTTATTCCAACAGGACTTGTTTACCGTAATCCATATGCCTTTCATCAGTTGAGTTTTCCTTCACTCTTGACTATTCATCTAATTTGACTTTTCTTAATCCTCTCTACATTAATTAACTCTCACTTATTAATGACTTTCCTATAATAAAATTAAATAATAATAGTGGCTCCATATTTTAGTAAGTACTATTTTTATTCTTATTATTCAACTGGAAATTAAGAAAAAAAAACGTAATACATATAGAGTACCATTTTTGTTTGTTGTACTGATTAGGCCTAATGAATCATGATATGAATGTGACATGAGAGCTAAATTAGAAATCAGCCGCTCAAGAAATGACGGACGTGTCACATATAGACTTGTCTGAGTACTTCATTATTATTCTATGATTGATAATTTATTACCGAGACATACGTGTTGATAATTACGGAGTACTAATTGGTCATTAACATTATATATATACTCTATATGTTATCCTTTATGAACATTACACTTTAACTAACCATCATTTTATAAGTTTTAATATATAGTATTTCAGATTTGGAATAATTGTCTTTTAAGTTTCTACTTTTTGTATTTAACTTTTTAATTTTTTAAAGTTATGGTAAGATGGTCACAACTTACAACAGATTGGAGGGAGGGCAAAAAGAATCCCAAACTGTTCGGGATAAGAATTAAACCCCCGTCTCGAGGTGGAAGGTGGGAATGGTGTCACTGCACCAAATCCCAATTCGCTTTAAGTCTCTACTTGGAATTGGTTCATGGCCATTGCGCTCATAGCTAGGAAGGGTGAACTAATGACTGTATAATTTTATACCGGTGTGAGATTAACCCTAATATGATGCACGGGTTATAGCACGAGTCATGAGTGATATATATTTGTTAGGAGTTGATAAAACATGGGGTTGAGTCGGATATGGGTAGGAGTACTTGACTTCTTTTTGTAATAAGCCTATTGGTCGAGTTGGAAAGTAGGCTCGGGATATATAAGTTAAGAGACTAATGAGTTTTTGTGTCTTATCTATTATATACTAGTTTCAACTCCGTATGTATATCTCCTTTCTAACTCTGACGATATTATTAAAAGTTCGATTTTAATATACAATTACACATAATACATACATGATTTGGCTTATATTAATTAACATGCTTTGGAATAACCAGGAGCCACACAGAGATGGTAAACAGATTCAAGATATGGACCTACAAGGAAGGAGAGCCACCATTGCTACACCATGGTCCATTGAAAAACATATATGGTGTGGAGGGACAATTTATAGAAGAAATCGAGAGTGGGATGAGCAAGTTCACGGCTCGACATCCTGACGAGGCTCATGTGTTTTTTCTTCCATTTAGTGTAGTCGAAATGGTCGAATTCCTTTATAGACCTCTCATCTCCTACAATCGAGGTCCTCTCCAAAGGGTTGTGCAAGATTATGTTAATATTGTGGCTCACAAGTATCCTTATTGGAACAGGAGCTCTGGGGCTGACCATTTCATGCTCTCCTGCCATGACTGGGTATAAATACGCACACTACACGACATCTTGTTTATTTCTGCACAAAAACTCGTATGAGGCAGCCTCAACGTGAGGCGCATCAAATAAACATGATGCCATTGCTTGGTTATAATGGTGAACTCAAGTTGAGGCGGCCTCATAAGAGACCTATTGTTTCTACTATTAGATTGTTTGAATAATTATTAGCTTGTCGATCATATAATCTGATTGGGATAAATTTTCAGGCACCAGATGTGTCGACCGGAAATCCAAAATTGTTCAAGAATCTTATAAGAGCGATGTGTAATGCTAACACATCCGAGGGATTCCAATCTCAAAGAGACGTGTCCATTCCAGAAGTTAAAATTCCATCTAAACAGTTGGGCCCACCGAGTCTTAAGTTACCCCCGAGTAAACGTTGGATCTTTGCTTTCTTTGCTGGTGGGGCCCACGGCCACGTAAGAAAGTTCTTGTTTGAGCATTGGAAAGAGAAGGATGAAGAAATCCAAGTACATGAATACCTTGGCAAGGACCAAAATTACTTCCAAATGTTGGGCAATAGCAAGTTTTGCTTGTGCCCTAGTGGTTACGAAGTTGCAAGTCCAAGAATAGTCGAAGCCATTCATGCTGAATGTGTGCCAGTAATTATCAAAGATAATTATTCTTTGCCTTTCAATGATGTTCTTGATTGGAGCCAATTTTCCATTCATATCCCTGTAGCTAGAATACCTGATATTAAGACCATATTGAAAGGGATATCAATAAGAGAGTACATGAAGTTGGTCAAAGGTGTAAGAAGAGTGAAGTGGCACTTCACATTGAATAGACCTGCTAAGCCATTTGATTTGATTCACATGGTTTTGCATTCTGTGTGGCTAAGGAGGCTTAACATTAAGATACCATCTTGATATACTTGAATTATTTTTTGGGTGTATATATTAATAAAACACATGCAAGACTGCTCTAATCTTGTCCCAGTGTTACCAACACCAATGTTTAAGTACTTGTCAAATTTTCTCTTCTACCCAAAAGGGCCAGAACCCACAATACACTAGTCAATTCGTGTACATGTATTTACTCTAAGCTCGTTAATTTAGAGTAAAATGTTTACAACAAAACTAAACTGCAAAAGATAATTAATACTAATGTTTTTTTTGGGTGTAAGTGTGGCATATACTACCATAATACGAGTATAATATTAGTGAACTTTTTTTTTTTGAGTGAAATATTAGTGAACTTTTATCTAATTTACTTAACTCCATGAAAATAATAGCTTAATTTCATGAAAAATTACCATTAAATCAAACTATCAGTAATTCACGTTATCACCCCTAAGAATCTTATCATAAACCATAGGAGGGAGGTTGAGATAATGAACTTGACACTTCACATGCTTCTCCAACATGTACTACTCCTCTAACTAACTTGGCTACCTCGCTTGAATTTGGGAGGCCTAACTTTGCTACGCTCGAAGGCCCATAAAAAGAGGGGTTAGTTCTCTTCTGTTCACCGTGTTTTCCAATTGCGCAGGTTGCACTTGGATCAAATTATAGGGGTCAAGCGTAAACAATTTATCGGGTATGCTTCCGGTCCAGATTGCGTGGTTCAAGACTTGATGCCTCGTTTCAACACCAACACTTCTAGCTTTATAACTAGTTTTAACAAGTTTAAATTTTCTGTTGTTGTTAATGGCTACGGCTCAGAGAGTCCTAGCACTTTTATGTAATGTTTTAACTTTTTTTTCTACTGCTGTCCAAAAAAAAATATATCAGTAATTCAATATCATATCATGTTCACAACACAAAGATTTGACCCTTCAGAATATTCCTCATAATGTGCTTTTTATTGAAAACTACTACCTATTTTTAGACCTGGCAAACGGGTCTAGCAGATTTAAGTTCGGGTCGAGTCGATTCAGGTTCGAGTTATTAGCGGGTCGGGGTAATGTTGGGTCAGAATCGGGTTCGGTTTCGAGTTACTCAACAGGTTTGACAATTATTGTCACAATTTTCGGGTTTAGGTTGGGTTCGGTTGAAAATGAGTCAGATTTCAGTTTCGAGCTTTTTGGGTCGGGTCAGTTTTGCCAGTGAGTTATACCTCCACCGGGTCGGGTTACAACAATAATCAAACCGGAAAAAATAAATAAAAATACACCAAACCCTCTTGACCTGAAGAACCTCTCTTTCGTCTTTTGCTTTACACTTGTTCTCGAACTGAATGAACTCTTCTCAGTACTGTTAATCTCACTTGCTCACAAAACCAGAGAGAGAGAGAGAGTGCTCAAATCAAATCCGCCATTATTGTTGCCTTTTGATTATCTTTCCCTCTCTGAAAGGTTGAAGAAGAGTTGATTCTTTGATTCTTTTTCAATGGAAAACGAGAACAAAATTGAGGAGAGAGAAATTAGAGCGGCGCAAACCCCCTCTATACCTTCTGGCGATGGCACGGTTTGGGCCAATATCTCTCCTCTTCTCAATACTGCCTGCAACGGTCTCATTCTCTCTCTCTCTCTATTAATTATATCCTTGTATGTTTGTGTTTTGATCGTTACATGTTGTGAATTCTTTGTACGGTTGCAATTTGAATTGTTTAGAGCAATGGTTCTTTTGGTTTAGGGGAAAGAACTAATGTGATTGGTAACTAAAGAACATAAAAGAAAAGCAATTGATTTGGGGAATTTGTATAGATTTTCATGACTATATATTATGATAACATTTATATTTGTTTAGAGAAAATACGGCAATTAAAATGTGTGAACAACAGGAACGTTATTGCTTATAGGAGGCATTGCAATGAAAGCTCGAAAAATCATTAATATGCTTATTGCAAGACTGTCCAATGTAAAAATTATGCATCCTTGGCTTCTCTTTCCATGGATTTGCTGCCTCGAACATTGCCACACTTTCCGATTTCAGGGGGGGGGGGGGGGGAGAGAAAAGGAGTTTTCAACTTTAATGAATCCTTAGAACCAAAACTGTTTTCGTTGACGTTCCTTGTTTACTCTGGTGTATGAATTTATAGCCCGTCGAATTTCTGGATCAGTATGTATCAACTGTATCATATGATTTTATGAAACCTTAGTGTGTGGTATTTACTTATATGAGGAAAATTATTGTTTTTTGTCCTAATAATGTTGGGCCCTTGTTAACATTGGGTTTATTTTTTCAATCTTTGTTTACTTTTGGTGACAGAACTTCGTGATGGTGAGCTGATTCATGGTGACAATTTCAGTCTCTTCGCCGCCATGTCTGCCTTAGAGGTGCTCATATTGCTTCAAGTTTTTTTACTTTTGGTGACAGAATTAGTTGAAATTGTGGCCCCCTTTCCCTAACAGAGGAGGAGGGTTGCTTTAGAATGTAGTCGGAACTCAGAAGTTTTTCTTGCATAAAATTCTGACACTTGTGATCTCGAATAAATGTAATAACTATTTTAGGGCTCGGGTTCCATGATTAATTACATAGTTCACTCCTATCTTTTGTAAAGCCCCAGATATTGGTATTCCTCTCCCTCTCGACAGAAGACATTGCTCAGCTTTTCCCTCTAATATCTCCCCTGCCATTTCTTCTAGTCCACACCAAGATGATGATCTTAATGCTTTGGTAGAAGCTCAGACCGAGAAAATGTGGCATGTGGGTGAGGTGTTGGGTTTGGCTAAAGGAGTTGATGCTTCCGTGCTTAAACAGGATATACGACATCTGATTAGAGATGAAATATTGGCGCCCCAAGACAATGGATGAGTTTGAGGAGTGTCTACTCTCTAGTAGTTGGCTTACTGGAATGGGAGGTGATGATTATGGTTTCCTTTCTTTCCTACAGATCATTTGTGTTTGGTGTTGGGGAAAGAATGTGTTACTATTTGATTGCCTTACTTATAATGAGGTAGATCATTTGGTACACAAAAGTGTTTGGGATGAAAGCATGCTTCCATTTTGTTTGGCGTATACGTGTATGTTCTCAGCTTAGTCAGATGTTTTACATGTACATGGAAGAGAGGCCTATACGGATTTAGCCTGTATGTTGATTTTTGACTTTAAGCTTTAATGAAATGTCATTTTGCCGTTCAAAAAAAAAACTTGTTGTAAAGACTGAGAAGCTTCAGAGCATGATTTGCATATTCTGATGTTGTGTTTCTTCTGTTAGATAATGGACCCAAAAATGGATTCAGGGATGGAGAAGGGTAGATATCATTCCATTGACGAGGCAATTGAGAGTGTTGCTGCTCCAATTCCGTTAAGTTTTGATAAAACTATGGATGTCTTAGGTGTTATTGACATCATGGATCATCTCCTTGCTTGTGAGGTACAGTACAATTGCTGTGTTTTCTTTTTACCAGAAATTTGTACGCTCATAGCTATTTGATATTGAACCTTGTATAATGGCAGGCAACCTGGCACAATGGCCATTCTCTGGCTCAAACAGTCTTCTCTTGTATCTACCTTTTGCGGCTTGATCGGACGTCGTCACATGCCCTGTTACATTCTTATTGTAGATTAGTTATATACACATGCAATGCAGTCATATCAGTTGTCTCGGAGACACGCACGCATGAAGTAAAGTACTCAACCATATCTTTTAACCTTTTAATTTCGGCAACTTTGCACTGTTACTATGCCTTTTCATACTGCTTGATTGCGACTAGCTGAACATTAGTTTATGAGAATTTCAAAATTAATTGTGGACCTGTGGTTATCATAGGGAAATTTTTACCTGAATAATGGTATCCTGCCATTCTTACCAGTCATAGAGATAGGCGCATATCAATACACAGTGTCATCCTTGATTACCTCTAGCCCGTCATTCATTTTAAAATGAAGAATGTTTTGTTAAGATATGTGCTACCTTGTGGCTGTGTTTGAGGCACACGTTGTAAAAACTCATAGTCAGAACTAGTAATCACATGCCCCTAAGTTCAAGCATTACAACTAATGACACTATTCAACATGGAAACACTGGGATCTGTCTTTATTACTATTTGGAGAGAAAAAGGGAATATATGAGTAGTTGAGAATCTAATTCTTGCTGCTTGAATTGCTGAATGCAAGGCTGCATATTTTGGTTTGTAGACAGCTCTCAGTTTGGGTTTTCTAAGATTGTTTTGGAGTCTCACAGCTTGCTACTAGTGTCTAGACGTTCTTGTTTTTTGATTTCCTTTAATGAGGTAGATGCTATTTTGGAAGATATTTGTAGTATTTATTCGTCGTTTGAGTCCGTTCGTCGGCGTCATGTTAAGAGGATGGGAATTCTGTTGCCTATAACCTCACTCGTGTTGTTTATTTAGGCGTAGAGAAGGTGTGGGTTCATTGTTATCCGGGGTTAGTTTCTCCTTATGCATTGATGGACAAACTATCTGTATAAAACCTCTACACTTTCCCCCCCCCCAAAAAAAAAACCCTTTTCTTGCTAGAAGAGAGCTATTTGGAGACAGTTGCCCGCTTTCAGAACTCAGAGATGTTAAACTAATTTGATGCTCTTTGCTTGTGAATCTCCTGCCAGAAAAGAAGTGAAGTATCTTAGATTAGGAGGCAATTTGTTTGTTCAATCATAATTACTATGTAGATATTTAGAGTTAGAGGGTTGGTTTCCATTTGGAGCCAATTGGAAACTTCCAATTGGAAGCTGAGGTGGCAGTTCCCCGCTGGGGTTGGATCCATACTGGGTGGTGTTGTAGATGGTAATTAGGTTGGTAAAATCCAGTTTGGGTTGGGTATACTTTGGGTTTGGGTGATTATAGGGTCAAGCCTCCTTGAATTTGATGATAGGTACTCATTAGGAATTTCTTACAACTGTCAATGAACTTTGTAACTGTATTGGAAGCAAAGAGACAGTTCTGAGAATGACGGTGATATAGGACTGGTTACCATGGAAATAAACCAAAGTAAACCTCCCTCCCTCCCTTCCTCTCTCCCTCCCTAATCCTTGTTAAAATTAGGAAAAGGAAGAAAGAATGTGGCAAAATCTAATAATTTGTGTCCCTCTTTAACATCTCAAAATTTCCCCCATAAAATATCAGAGGTGGTAGTGGTATGATTTAAAGTCAAATGTCATTGGTTGGTGAATTAACCAAATTATTTAAAGTTACACGGTGAGGTTATTTTTAAAGGTGTACATAATTCTCTGTTGACTTGTCCTAAGATTAAATTAAGTACAAATTTTGACTACAATTAGGGATGGAGACTGAAGGAGATGTGGATATAAGTGAAAAATCGGGCTGTCTATAGTATAATGTTCGGCATATTATATTTGGGAGTTAAATTATTTTGCAGGATTTTATTTGGTATTATTGTGGTTGTAAATTATTCAAATTATTGTGTGGGTCACTGGGTGTAGTTAATCAACCATCAAAATAAACTGATTAGTATCCGGGTTCATCTGACGCCCTAATTTTAACCCAGCCCAAGCCCAAACACTTATTCACATTGAATATCTGTGCTTAAATCGCAACAGTTCTGTTCAGTTCTAGGTCAAGTTTTGGGTTTGAGCTAATTATGTCTAATTTATTCACTAAAGTAGGGAAACTAAATTTACTTCTTATCGTTTGTTTGTTGGAAATCTCTTTAAAACACGGTGCGTAATGTCTTGATAGGAAGAGGATATGTTCATAATGGCTTATGGTCTGCCTTTGGGTGGAGACAAAGATGAAGGAGGCTTATCTACTCTGAACGCAGTAGAGGAGACACTCTGTCGACAACTGCGGGCTTGTAAAGCTACAGCGACCAAAAGGATGGTGGTAGAAGGTATCTTTGGAATTTGGCTACTTTCACTCAGAATTAAAGTTTTCTGGTGTTCCAATTTTATAATGTTTATACTGACCATTGAAATGCATTGGAATTGCAGACTTAGAACCTTTACAAACTAATCCAGAGCTAGAGGAAGGCTTTTGCCGAGCTTTATTATACCGTTTGCAATTTCGTAAGGTCTTAACCTATGTACTCTTTCTGGTGTTATTCCTTTTCTTTGCTCTTTATTTTCACAAAATTAGATGCGCTATGTGGATGCTTCTTTGTTTTTGAACTTCCAAAGGCGTGACAATTGAAGTGTTTAGTTGTCTTAATCTAGTAGTCTTCCCTAATTAGAAGTTCAATATGCACTTACGAGAACATTATAACCCTCTAGTTATTCACGTTATATGGACATGTACGCTTGTTTTGAGCAGTAAAATATATTGATTGATGTTGGTACCTTCGTACATTTGTTTTTCAAGGGAAAAGATATTTACCTAAAAGAAGCTATATGCCTACGTACAATATTGTTATTAACAATTTACGGATCTAAAACACCAAGTTTCAAGTAAAAATGCAATCTAGAAGAACAAATTTAACAATTCAAAACAGATTCTTCTTAATCACTGTTTTCCGTGTTACAATGACATAGCTTTGAATGCCAGCTCGAGCCCCCTTAGGTTAATGGAGGTTTTTCTTGGTTGTTAACGTTAGGGATTGTTCGGGCCAAAAAAGACATGTAGAATGCCTCTTGAAGAAGAACATCCGTGGTAGTGCCATAGGAACAACACAACGATAGATGAACAATGGTCTCATTAAGTGGGAGACAATTGTACCCGACAAGTGGACTGACTTTATTTGAGAGACAACCTTAAAAAAAAAGGAAAAAAACAAATGAAATGACAGAATTGGGCTTACCATAAGAATTTAACCGCTTATGGCAACCCCCAAAAGCATGAAATGGAGTTTTGTTTTTTGGTAAGAGAGCAAGAGAGAGATTGGTACTGTTTGTACATATCTACCTCTTTAGATAAACTTTAAAGCTAAACATTTTGGGCTGCATATCATATATTTTAAGATTCTTGTTTTGCTTGTCTGTTGTTTGCCGTGTGTGTGTGTGTGTGTGTGTGTGTGTGTGTGTGTGGACAGGGGGGGGCATGGGCATGTGTGTGTTCGGGTGTGTAATTTTGGGGCCCTGAACAAAATTTGTAATTTTTCATCACGTTGCACGAGACACCCTATGGGAAATAGGAGGCTCCTGGGGTCGGTTACCGATTGCCTGTGAGGCTTGGACGACCGTTTTGCCGAACTCCCACTCTAAGGGCTTAAACACCGAGACCATGGGTGGATACAAAGTTCCAATGACATTGGGGGTTCTCTTGGATCACAATAGACACCTCGGAAAATTTTGGGCAAAAATCTCAACCAAGCCCCGGGAAGCCGAAAATTAAAGGTTATAATCCATATTTTTTGGGCTTCTGGAAGGCCCTAGAACAAAAGTTGTTATTTTCGCACCATATCACACGGGGCACCCCTAGGAGAAATGGAAGCCCCCGGGGTCAGTTATCGGGTGCCGGTTAGGCTTGATCGACCAGTTTACTTACCCTAAGGGCCTAAACAACGAAACTATGGGTGAATACGGAGTTTGGGGACCAGATGACCTTCGCATGGCACCAGGGGTCCTCCTTGGTCACAATAGACACCCCAGAAAAGTTTGGGCGAAACTCTCAACCAAGCACCCGGAAGCCGAAAATTGAAGGCTTATAATCCACATTTTTTTGGGCTTCTCGAAGCCCGGGAACAAAAGTTGTTATTTTCGCACCATATCGCACGGGGCGCCCCTAGGGGAAATGAGAGGCCCCCGTATCGGTTATTGGGTGCGGTTAGGCTTGGACAACCATTTTGCTGGACACCCACCCTAAGGGCCTAAACACTGATACCATGGATGAATACTGAGTTCGGGGACCCGGATGACATACCCATGGCTTCGGGAGTTCTCTTGGGTCACAATAGACACCCTAGAATAGTTTGCGCAAAATTCTCAACCAAGCACCAGGAAGATGAAATTGAAGGCTATAATCCACTTTTTTTTTTTGGCTTTTGGAAGGTTCGGGAACAAAAGTTTTTATTTTTGCACCATATCGCACGGGGCATCCCTAGGGGAAGTTGGAGGCCCTCGGATCGGTTATTGGGTGCCGGTTAGGCTTGGACGAGGCGTTTTACCGAACACCCACCCTAAGGGCCTAAATACGAAACCATGGATGAATACTGAGTTCGGGGACCCGGATGACCTTCCCATGGCACCGGGAATCCTCTTGGGTCACAATAGTCACCCTAGAAAAGTTTGGGCAAAAATCTCAACCAAGCCCCGGGAAGCTGAAATTGAAGGCATCCACATCTTTTAGGGCTTCTGGAAGGCCCGGGAACAAAAGTTGTTATTTTCGCAGCATATTGCACGAGTCACCCCTAGGGGAAATGAGAGGCTCCCGGATCGGTTATTGGGTGCAGGTTAGGCTTGGATAACCATTTTACTGGACACCCACCTTAAGGGCCTAAACATCGAAACCATGGATGAATACCGAGTTTCGGGACCTGGATGGCCTTCTCATGCCATCGGGTGTCCTCATGGGTCACAATAGACACCTCTGAGAAGTTTGGGCAAAAATCTCAACCGAGCCCCAAGAAGCCGAAGAATGAAGATTATATAATCCACATATTTTTGGCTTCCGGAAGGCCTTGAAACAAACATTTTTATTTTCGCACCATATCCCAGTGGACGCCCCTAGGAGACATGGGACTCATGGGAGGCCCCCGAGGTTCATTATGGGGTCCCTATTAGGCTTGGACGACCACTTTACTGGACACCCACTCTAAGGGCTGGAACACCGAAACCATGAGTGAGTACTTGGGGACCGGGTTGACCTTCGGCTTCCTGGGCCACCGGGGGTCTTTTTGTTCACAATGGAACCCCTAGAGAAGCTTGGGTAAAAATCTCAGTTGGGCCCCTGGAAGCCGAAATTTGAAGGCTATAATCCACGTTTTTTGGCACCGACATGACTCCCCACCATCATATGCCACCAAACCTTCCCCTAAGCCCCTTCTACTATTATAATGAGATCTCATAATTTTCCCAATTTTTCCTAAATTGATTTCTAATTTTTCTTTTTATATTTTTTTTGGTATTTTATTAATTAAAAATTAAATTAAATTGCTAAGGTGTGAAAAATACAAATAAAATGTTTTTCTTGTGTGTCTGTGATGTTAACGAGTTTTCTGGTTTCGTATGCTTGCTGTAATTACTGAGTCATTGACAACATTGTTGGTGGGATATACCGACCTCCCATGATAGGTTTGAGGACCCCCCCCCCCCATCCTTTCCCCAAAGGGTCAGATACAACTGAGAAACCCCCTTCTATTGCGTAAGCTGGTTTTATTAATCATTAGCCACTAGCTGGGGTTATGTTGTGATATTTGATGAAGGAGAAAGAGAAGCCCATTATGAGGTTTTAGATTGAGGTTGGGGCCGGGTAGCGGCTTCAGCTCAAAGCTGTTGTAAACTGGTTTGATCAATCATTCAAGATGAACTTAGGTTGATAAAGGAATCCTGGAGCTGCATAGAAGTGTCCGAGAGATGGTTTCGAGGCTTGAACCTTATGGGTTAAAGTACTTTAGCTCCTTTTGTCCCCCCTTCCAGAAAAGGCATAATACTCCCTCTCTCCCAAAAACTTTGCAAATATTTCTATTTTTGGATGTCCCAAAACATTACAAATCAAGCCAATAAATGTGCATTGGAACTCCAAATACCTAAGAAATTCAAATTGTATACACATACCTGAAATAAAATTTAATGGCGAACAATGCATTTAATGATGTTCCCTAATATTTTACCAATTTCAAGGAGTTGCATACTTTGCAGGATGGAGGGAGTAACAATTTTCTACTCGTATGTAAAACTATCACTGTTTATTAGATAATAGCTTTATTTATTGGAAAAGATGTTTGTTTCCCTAACTTTGTTGAGTTTGTCGTATGTTAGGCACTTTGTTCTGGAAATTTGTTATCGACAGAATATCTCATATTGCAGTAGTGATTTCGCAACCACAGTTACAAACTGTGGATGACACGTGCATGTATTAATGGACAACTACTTTGGTATGAGCATTGCTTATTCAAAGAGCATGAGCTGAAATTGTACGTTTTGGGATTTTATGAGCCTACCCCTGTGCCTTGTATTACACTTTATATTGCTTTCTCCCCAACTGGATGGATGAATATGCATCTGAATATAAAAAAGTAAACAAGCAGAATTTTATGATTGGGCTAAACTGTACAAAAAGGAACTACTGAACTGATCACAGGGGGTTGGGAAAGGGATGGATATTCTCTCGGTATCTAGTTTGCCATTGCCATTGCCATTGCCATTGCCTTTGCCTGTGATATGATATACTTCGTATATCTCTTGCATTGGCTGTTGTAAGCATGCATGGTTTTGATACAATGCGTTCCGTCCTGACATTTGGTCTGTTACCTACCAATATAGCTATATCTGTAACTCTGTATAATTGTACAGAAAGCCGACCTCACTTTTTGCTCTGTCTTGCAGCATTTCTATCACCTTCTAACATGTATGAGGAGGCCCCAAGGAAGAGGCTTTGAGTTGGCAAGAAAACATATATCTTCGTGCTTATTGGAGCTGGAAAACTGCAGAAAATCATCTGATTTTCTCAGATCTGTGGGATGCTTGGCATGCAAAGATGCTGTAGTGGTAGAGACCACCGCCTCTGGTCGTCAACCAGTTGGGTTTGATGCCAATTTAAACATTAGAGCATCAGCTCCTGCTCCACCTTGGGCAATTAAAACTCTAAGCTGGGAAATGGTGAGAAAAGCCCTTCATTTATTCTTGTTGCTGTTTCAAAATCCTCCGGTCTATGCTTACTCTAAATTTCGTTCTCCTCATCCAGGCTTTGGATTATTTCAAGAAGCTTCTCCATGATCTAGACACTGTATGTTCTTTTTCATTGGACCCGTCATTAGAAAACATATTGCTTTCCATCGCGGAATTCCAAAAGCAACATCCAGATCTTGTTGCCAGAGCTCATCTTCAGGTTAGTTCTAAATGTTAGTCTTTCTGCAGTTTGTACTTGATGTCTTGATCTAAATTGATAAGTTGCTTATTTTCTTTGTTTCTATGTTAGTTATAATAATTTAACTGATAGGTTCACTGACACAAAACTCCCTGTTGTGGTGTCAGTTAGCCACCTTTACTGTAACTTTTTACTCTACCGCCTGCTTTGAATAGTTGGTAGTCTATGATAAGATAATGGAATCTAGGGTGGAAAAATTGGCTGGACATATAACTCGACACAAACTGGACACAAAAAAAATGGTTTGGGTTCATAATTTAGCTTGTTTAATCAAAAGGGTCTAACACATTTAACTAATTCAATTAAATAGGTTAGGATTGAGATGTCAACCCGATAATGACTTGCTTTAACTAGTTTATTAGTATAGGTCTACTTTTTGGTTCTAGTCAGCCCATTCAACCACCAACATTCATTTAAAATTGTTGACACATTTGCAATTGCCTGCGCCGTCATGTTTACCTGATAAAACCTTTCGATGCAAAAGTATATTCTACGTCTTCTCTTTGATTTTTCATCTGGGAAATTAGGTAATAGGATTAAACGGGTTAGGTGGGCAACCTTTTTTTATCAATTATGTCAAGTGTGTTTTAGAGCTCTTTGACCAGTTTGATAAACGAGTTTTCCCGGAATTTTGGAATATTATGACCTAAAGTGCCATCTCTTGAAGGACCCATAACCTATATGGGGAAAGGTCTTTCTTTGCTATCCCAAATGCAGTTGGTAGACAGGCCGTTCTTTTTTAGCTACCCCTTTTTATTGAGGGCCTAGGTGCTGGGGGTGTTGAGAAGCTAGAGTTGTTTACATAATGTTGACTTGTTTGCAGGCTCTCTTGATCCAAGATGGAAAACTATATGGCCGGGATCTTATCTTCCATGTCATCTCTAAGGCTTCAGCATTACCGGAATCTATGAAGAATCATGATATCCAAAAGAGTGAAGCTGTTGTACAATTAGGACAGGTAATTGGTAAATCTACTTGTATTTTCCTTCAAATAGAGTGACAACTTCGTACAGGGCTGAATTCTGCATTATCTAGTTATGTTTTCCTTTGTAGAATCTCTTGATCTTTTGCAAAAGCTGGAATTTAATTGTTCTATAAATAAAAGAATTCTTTCTCAGTTTTGTATCTATTGATTAGAAAGTTTCATATGGCATAGCTGCCTTGCTTATCTTAGTAGTTTTTTCAGAGCTAGTAAATACTCCATGTTTGTAATTATTACTTTTTAATGTCTTGAGAAGCAGTTTAATCTCCATGGCTTGATTTAACATACCTGTATGGTAAATTGATGCAGTTTTTGATCAATTTGCTCAGAATTCTTTGTACAAATGTTGCTTGGCAAAGACGCAAGCTTGGGAAAGTTTTACAAGACTGGCGTGTTATCTACGTACAGGTACGTTAAAGTTTAAGCTCTTGTACCTGTTTCATGCCCATGCAGCTAACCCCCCGCTCAGTGAGGTTGTTTTAAGTAGTAGCAAGAAAACCTTTACTTAGTATTGCATGCGGTCTCCTTGTTGCTTCCATTTGTTGAGTTTCGTGATGACTGAAGGCCCTTCTTGCTTCCATTTCTTGAGTTTAGTGATGACTAAAGGCCCTTGTTGCATCCTTTTCTAGTGGCGACTTGAGGCCAATTTCGTTATCAGATATGTGCGTCCTTTGTCGAGCTAATAGTGAGACTTCCTCACTTGTCTTTCTGAGGTGTGAAGTTGCGCAGGATATTTGGAGCAGATTGCCTAATATCATTGGTGAAATTTCGGAGTATCAGGGCACGGTTATGGAGTTCTTGCAGGTGAGGCGTGTGGGACCAGGGTGGAGTAAGGAGAAGAAGTTGCTGTGGAAGTGTGTTTTCTTTGCAGCACTTTGGTGCATCTGGCTAGAGAGGAATGCTAGGGTCTTTTCTGGTATTTCTATGTCTGTACTCTGTCGACGTGTTATGGGATAGGGTAGTATGGTCGTCGCACTTCAGATCTCGGGTCAAACAGAAACAGCTCTCTGTGAGACTGTCACAGGGGTAAGGCTGTGTACAATCAAACCAACCCCCCCCCCCCCTTTACCCTGCCTAGGTGGGAGCCTCTTTGGAGGCACTGGGGTAATGTTGAATGTGTTTCCTTACTTATCCTGTTAGTTATGCCTCATTGGGCTGAAGTGTAAATGGATTCCTCTTGAGGACTCCTTATCCTCTTAGGATGTATTCTGTTCTTTGTTACTATTAATAATACTTCTTTTTTCTTCTTATGATCTAAAATTATAGAAATTTTTTGCTTTGTTTCAGAAGCTTGGCTTTCATCTTTTTGCCAAAGAATTCTAGCATGCTATTCGTTCTTCTTGTTTTGCAAATATGTTTGATGTCTATAGGCCTTCTGCAGTCAGTGAAAATGTTCTATTGTAGAACTTGTTCCCTAAGAAGAAAGTTTCATCCATGTTTCTTGTTCGAATTTTTACAGCTGGAACTTGCCTTCAGGAAGGAGTTTGGGGAGTTTTCTAGCATGTCTAGTGAGGTATGTTTATGAGACTGATGTGGTCAAATGGCTCACCATGCTAAATCTTTGTAACAAGAGAGGAACTGTTACTGGATGGTCAAATGGCTGTTGAGTGTTCCCTTCTCGAACTACAGAAACCCGGGAAAGGAGAGGAAGGGAATGGGTTTTCAGTTAATCCTTACGGTTGATTAGTTTACAATATGAATTGATATCCTTTTTAGTTGGTTTGCAGAATGTATGCATGAAAGTAGTGAAGCACATACTTCTTTGGGTGGAGGAGCAAACATATTGGATTGCTTTGCGCTTTCTCTCCTTGGGCTTTGAATTGGATCTTTACTCTCCCAATGAATATTGTATGGTATACTGGTACCTGTATGTCATACTGGTTAAGCTTGCTGAGAAAACACACTTGAAGCAATTAGCAGCTACCGACTTAGGTGAGCTTGGTGAGAAAACAAACTAAACCAATCTCTCATTCTCTTAGTCAAATGCGTCCGAGTTCTTTGGACTAGGCAGCTCTTCTTTTTTCATTCTCATTCGACTTCCTATTTTTTTGTCAGCTAAAAGAAAAGGGAAGAAGAAAAGAGACTCAATGATGGATACAAAGGATTACCGGATCCCACCTGCTGTCATGTTGCTTCAATGTTACATATGTCTTGCTGAAGGTCTTGCAATGGTAATGAGGTTTTTTTGCTTGAAATATGAGATTATGTGGATAAGAACGTTTAAAATTCTTTTAACTGTTCATTCAGTTAAATAAATCCCAATGAGTGAGCCCCTCGTTGTCCTGCCGCTAACTAGTCAACTAGAAGTTCCCCAACGAGGCATATGCCAAACCTCGACCCCCAACAACTTGGGGAGTGAGAGAGGCTGAGGTCATATTTTTGTTGGCTGCTTTGTAGACTGTACACCTCTGGAGCAAATATATAGAGTTATCATACTGACTGGAGTTGAATTTTTGCAGATGCTTGCTGCCCTCAGAAATGAACTCAAGGTCTTGCGTCATGTGGGCCCTTTTAATACTGAATACGAGGTGATTTATGATCATGATTTGTTTATCAATATGCTTGTCATGTGAGCGTCATATATGGTTAACCTAACTCGTACCTGTTTATTGTTCCTTTGGTACGATTAACTATCTCATTTTCAATGTTGATGGATGGTTTTACTGATTGGATTGCTTCTTTCAACCTTGTAGAGATTTATGCAACACTTTGAGCATTTACAGAAAGCTTGTTTGCCAGATCACATCTCCTACCAGTCATATCATGATTGTACTACTCAAGCTCGGCTATCAGTGAGTATTCTATCACACCCAATCTGTGGTTACTGATGTGGTAATATTTCATCAGATTGCATGTATTTCCTGTGGCTTCTATAGATTATACCAGTCTATCTATTCTTCTGCAGGCACTTGTGACGCATAATCACTTCAAAGATGCTCAGAGAATTGTGAAGGAGCTAAGGGTTAGCTTTGCCAATGACCCCGAAAAATTGGCTGAACTCCGATGCATTGAGCAGGTTGCAGAGCACAACAGCATCGCACTAAATGTGATTAGCCGTGTTGGAGCTCTTGACAGGACTCTTAAGATATCGCTCGAGTTCACTTATCATCCCAATTTTGCTGTAGTTGTAGTTAAAAGATCTTGAGAAGCAACCTGTGAGCTCCCAAGAATTTTGAGTTCATTTCCTGTTACATTGTTTCCTTACAGTCAATTCTGTGGCCATTATTCATTGTCAAGAATACTTCTGTACCTTGGGAGGGAAAAGGGCACAAAAACGTGGTACTTGTACATCCCCATAATCTTTTATTGATGGAAACTTTTATCTTCCACAGTGGCCTTTCATTTTATTTATTTTTTTCGCTACAAGAACGCATGCAATAGCCCGCAAATCACACACGCTGGGCAAGCTAACCTATTTTTGATGGATTGACGATTCAAATAGAGGAGGGGACCCTCCCTACAAAGAAAGGTAGATGAGGTTTTATTCTTCCTATATAAATGAAAATTTAAACCCCTGATCACTAAGTTGTGAGAGTGAATTACTTACCATTTGTGCTCCGAATTCATCCTCACCAAATCGGCCAATTGGTTACCTCTAAAAAGTAGAAACATTAGTTTAACTATCAGGGAAATGGTTTGGTGAAGAATGACCTAAAAGTTTGGTGGTCTTATTTCATCCATATGAAGCAGAATTCAAGGTGGGTATTTGCAATAGTTGAGCGGTCCAATTCAAAGTGGTCAATTTCTTGATTTTATAAAGTAATCTATATAACACACTATCAAAGGTTCAGATTGGAGAATGTTTGACAGCAAAACTCTGGAAAGGACCATTCCGGTATTAAGCATTTATGAACGTGGCACTGTGGCAGTACGAATTTGACTTAGCCTAAGCTGGGAGATTCATTCCAAATTTTATTTCATTGTTACATTTTAAAGGTATTTTAATTTGAGATCATGATTAAACCATTAATAGATTAAAGAAAATGTCTATATTAGAGAGTATATATCATGATATATACGGAATTTTATGGGATTGTTATTTGTTTGATTATTTACATTTATTTGTGATAATTTATTTAAATCCATTTTAATTGAAAATGGAAATGAAATTTTTTTTGGATGCATCAATTTGAATGATCTTCATATTTGTAACCGCCTTAAACATAATATGATAAAATCCAATACAGATATATCCGTACATCAGTAGTAACGAAAATAAATAATGTATGTCACAAAAGTTCAATATACGCGAGAATCAAATATAGAATCACCAATTTATAACATTCATCTTATCAAATGAGTCTAAAATAGACAATAAAATCAAGTTGTCACCCCTTCTCATCCATTGTGAATACTGAATAGTCTATAGATTTCTCCAAACGAAATGAAACGTACATGCTGGAAAGAAATGAAGAGAATGAATTACATTAATAATTTATTAATTTATCATCACTAGGGCCTTAGGCAATTAAAAATATGTACTACATTGTAAGCTAATCACATAGTTTATCAAAAGTCTAGTCAACCCCAAACCGCATAATACAAGTTAAACATTGTTATTTACTATCGATGTAAAGAATCACCTCATAAGAAAAGAACTTGGGAGAAATGCATAACCACCAAAAAGTCTATAAAATCATACCTAAACACAGACACCACTTATTTTAATCAATTAGATTAGGCTTCACGGTGTTACATTTAATAATTGCTTTTACCAAACACAAGCACATCCAGGAATGAATAACATCTGTTAAACCACCAGATGAAATAATTTTACTTAATTTATGCTTTGCTTGATGGACTGGAATCATTTATACACTAATTAGCTGACATCTCAAGCAAAAGTGTCCTAATAAGGTTGAGTGGGCCCCATGAGAGGAACCTTATGCCTGTAGATGTGTGGGTCCCACGCCAGCTTGTGGGCCTCAAATACTGTACTCTGCAGAGAGCACCGACGTACACTCTGCCAATCTATGTATAACTCACACATTATTAGAAGGTCGAATACAAAACATGGAGTACATTTTATACTCTTTGGTGTATATGATTAACCAAAAAAACTCATATGATGCGATATAACGTAAGACATTTTAAATAAGCATGATATTATATATAATTATTAAGGTAATCTTATATTGAGATGACCTCATAAAAAACATTAACTTAAAAGGTTATATAAAGTTGTTCAATGCTAGGCGCCTCAAATAAATATAATATCTTGACGTCATGTTTGACTATAAAAATAATTCACGACCTCATGTTGAGACGATCTCATAAAAAGACATTTTGATTAATTAAAGAATGTCGATCAATATCTTAATTCTCTTACGCATAGTCATATACTATGTTTTTGGGTGTATGCCGTGTATCAGTTTTTGGAGAATATAAGTAGTAACCAATCACGTGTACCAAAGAGATATCCTTGCTGGAAGGCAGCTGTCCAATGCATTTTCAGGAATTGCTTGATTTATCATGCATATATTGCAGTTATGTGTACTGATATATGCAATTGGCCTTCTGAATTGTCTTAATCTACCTAATTTGTTAACCTGGTTATTGCTAATAGCGAGTTGTAATCTGAACATGTACAACCTTGTTTACCAATATATTCTCAAGACGCATATGAGATGAGTACGTACGTGTACCCCCTTAACAACGTAATATGTGTAAGGCTTTGACTGAAACACGTGTATTTGAAACTGTCTTAATAGGACAATTAATATTATAAGTTTATTTGTTCCTTGGGATCGATTTTTATACTATAAATGAGATATATGTAAATGTACTTTGTGGAAGAAAAAGGATTTTTTTTGGACATTTGAGTTGAGTTTTCTAAGTTTGTATTGATCATTGCTTTTCTTTTTGGCTCAAAGTAGCATTTATACTTTCTAAGAGATGAAATTACTTGTACTAGTAATTCCTTGTCAATATCATGAAGTTCATTTGTTTATTTCCATCTTTGTCAAATTTAAATAAATGGTCATAGGCAGTGTAAATATTAGTAATTCCTTGCCAAGTTAAAACCATGCATTAGTCCCTTTGGCTATATAAGTCAATAAATTGCTCATTAGAAATAAAAATATATTTTTTCTAAAATAGTCTTTATTACTAGTTGCAACTTGCATGTTCAAACATCGGATAATCTCAATTGTTGTTGTTATAACAAAAACTAATAAATTAAAGACATATTATTAGCCATTGATATTTTAGTTAAACCGTAGTAGACTCTTACGGTTATTTGAACGACTGAACTAATAGTAATATGTGGGGAAACCATTATTTTGCAGAGTTAAAAGTGAATTGAAAAACATAAAAAGAAAATAATAATATGTTGAATAACTTAATCAGATAGAGTTTGTAAACCAAAATTGCTATATGATGAGTCAAAGTTTCACGTATATAGTGGTACTCTTCGTAAAGATGGATGCATCATTGCATGCAAATGATGCAAGTTGTTGTAAATGGTAATCATTTCATTTCATATATATGGACCCTTAACAATAACTCATTCATGTTAATTATGTGATGGTCATTGGTTTCCGTAACTAGGTTGAACAATGAATTTCCTTCCTTGCTTTTTTTATTATTATTATTATTATTTTCTAGTTAATTTTTAAAATGGATTCCCCAAATTAAGTAATTCCTTCAATTACACAAAATTTCTCTTTTTTGCTAGGTTTATGTGGTATTATTATTATAATTATTATTTTGTCTTCTAATTAAGTTGAAGTAGTAAACTTTCAATCATCTGGCATTGTTATATCTTTAATAAAAATACAATATAATTATTATATATAATAAAGATAATAGGTAGCAAAGGAATAAAGAAATCTAGTTGAGTCCCATTTTAGCTATTAGGCAAAATGATATCCGAGCTAATGTTTAAATTCAACCACATTTAATTTAACGCAATTGTATTCAAAACACCTTGTATTTAAACTCTATTATGAACGAGTGAGTAGTACAAAAAATTTTTCTTTATTAGACCATGATGCTTCTTTTTTTTAGGGTGCTAGACCATAATGCTTACTTTACAAACTAGGTGGATGCCCGTGAGTATATCCGTGCATTGCACGGACTGTGATTACATAATAAAATTAAGGTATAACGTGATTATTAATCTCATCGAAAAATCAAAGTGTATTTGTCACTTATGAAAAACTATGAGTAATATATGGATAAATATTTATATAATCCATTTAATATCATGAATGCCATATAATAAGATTACTATGACTTTATAGGGCATCTTATCTAATTTAAACTCTAATCATCAGTTTTAATTAGCTATCATTTAACTCATCCCATATGTTATATGATCCAAGAGTTAAAAGTTTCAAAGTCTTTCTATGCTTGATATTGGTACGCCAATACTCTTATGTTGATATAAGTGTACAACTAACATTCCAAATATATGATCCTTCTTTTATGGTAAAATCAGTTTAAATGTCTAATGTATACATAACTACTTTTCAAAAAATAAAGAAGTTTTAGACGTAAACCTTAAAATAGAAAAATATATTTTAATGCTTGCTTGTTTTTTCAAAGTTATATGCGATCAAAGTACTGTCTTGAAAAACACAAAAAGTCCAATGTAATTTTATTTGTGGTCTAGAGGGAGTATATTAATAATTATAAAGTTGAAGGGAACATAAATTGGAACCCTAAAATAACATGGAGAATCAGTATATTACATACAGTTATAAAAATTATATGTGATAATGGTAAAGTTTTCTATTAAAGATTGGACCTAGAATCACTTTAGATTCATCGTTTATTTCTTTATTCTCACATACTCTTTTTTTATATTTTACTTGAGATTGCTCTTTAAATTTTTATAACTAACATACGTATTTGTTCTCTTATTTTTACATTGCAACTGTTTAGTTGTGTCAGCTTGTCAAGTTATTTACTAATAACCTTTTTATGTGGACGCATCTAATGTTGTAAATCAATAGAACATACTACAAATGAGTCTCATTTTAAAGGATATTTCGTACTCGTTCCAATGGTGTAAGAAATTTAATTTTTTAAGCGGTGAAACTAAAGTTATGTGCTTTTTAAAATCTAATAGTCTACTCTTTAATGATTTAGGAAAATACAATTTTAGTATATATTCTATACCAAAATCTCTAATTAATAGTAAACTCTTTAATGATTTAGGAAAGTACAACTTTACTATATATTCTATACCAAAACATATATTTCTATTTTATTTTTATTTTAAAATTTTATTACAATGATTCGCTTAGGTGAACATCTCCAATGCTGTCAGAAAATGCCTCTAATATATAGATATTATGATTGAATTGTTTTCAATGTGTAGTGGAAAGCAATTTTTAACTAAGTGCATGACTATTTCTATTTCGTTACTTTACTTTGCTTTTCTTTTTGATTTTTTTTTCCTCTAAAGGTGGGAGAAAAAATGTGGAAAAATTATGTGTCGTTAGCTTCATCGAACACCGACGAGCCACCCAAACCAAAAATTTCCATTTATATTTTTCTCTATTTTTTTTCTTCCTTTCTCTCTGCTGTTCTCCTCCTCCTCCTCTTCTTCTTCTTCTTCTTCTTCTTCTTCTGGGTCGACTTTTCATCCTTTGCAGGCCGCCCCTTCTCTCTCTCTCTCTCTCATCATTTCTTGCTTTCGTTTATTTATTAAGTCTCTCTCTCCCTCTGGGTCAGTTTGAGTTTGAGGTGAGTTGAATATCTCTCTCTTGCACTGTACAGTATGAACTCCATATTTGAATTTTGAACTCTAATTGAGTTTAATTTTCTTGTTGATTCATTTTTGTTTCTGGGTACTTGAGTTTTGGATCCCTTTGTCTCAAAATTTGTAGCTTTTTTAGTGTGAACTTGTTTTTGAATGAAATTAGTTTTGTGAATGTTTGAAAGTCATTTGATGATCTGGGTTCCTTTGATTTTAATGGAATTTATTATGTTCCTTTTTGTCATAGAAGTATTGTTCATTTGATGAAGTTAAAATGTCAAGTCAGTAAATAAAGTGTTTATTTTTTTTAATTAATTGAGTCCTCTTTAAGTTTTGGCTGTTGAATTTACTTGGTATGTCATCAAAGTTGAAGGTTCAATATTTATGGTCTTTCTATGACTGAATCAAGTGATGTTTATCTTGGGAATGATTGTTATTGAGCAATTATTGTTCATAAAAAGGGATAAATATCTGCAGTATGTCAAATTTTGAATGTTCATAGTTTATATTAATGAATTTTACTGAATTATAGAAATGGGATTCTGAAAAGTTCTTTGATCCAGGGAGAGGATGGCAGGAGGTGCTACTAATAATAGTCTGAGGAAATATCTGGGTTCTATCAAGGACACCACCACCATCAGCTTGGCCAAAGTTAATAGTGGGTACAAGGTAGTATATATTCTTTGTGTTTCCAAAATTCTCCTGTTTCTGTTGAAGTTCCTTTGATCTTTCTCTTGCTTAGGCTGTATATTGATTAATATTTTCTGATGTTACCTTTCTTTCTGACTATGTTGGTTTTCTAGGAGCTAGACATTGCTATTGTCAAGGCTACTAATCATGTTGAGCGCCCAGCCAAAGAGAAGTATTTGAGAGGTGGGTACTTCATAGATGTTGTGTTCTGGTTATCTAAGAAATAGAGCAGTTTGTTGTAGCATGGATATTCTTCATTACCCCCTTCGTTATGCCTCTGTATGAATAATTAGTATCCATTTGGAACATGTGAATTTGACTATTGTGAGTGTTCTTTTTGTTTCTTTCCGCAGCAATATTTGCTGCTGTTTCTGCAACGAGACCTCGAGCTGATGTTGCATACTGCATACATGCTCTTGCCAGGCGCTTATCAAAGACGCATAATTGGGCGGTATGTGTATGACAATTTCCTGATCTGAACCAAAACTGTCGCTATGCCTTTCTGTAGTAACATGTTAAGTAGACTGCAAATATAAAGGATGATGCTAAAATATCTTTCATATTTGCTTTCCAGTTTAGGCTGTGTATTAGGGTATAAAGTAGTGAATATGAAATTGTTGGGGTGAAGAGGGAAACATGTGTGTGTTTGTCATCATAGAAGTTATGTTTAGAGGTTCTATTCATTATGTGGTCTGATTTAAGCTTCATTAAAAACTTCATAACATTGTTTGGTTTCCCTTGTTGATATGTAGGTTGCTCTGAAAACTTTAATTGTCATTCATCGTGCTTTGAGGGAAGTAGACCCGACATTTCATGAAGAGCTTATTAATTATGGGAGGAGCAGAAACCATATGCTCAATATGTCACATTTCAGAGATGATTCAAGTGCAAGTGGTACTATTTCAGATAATAATTTATTGAACTGTTTTGTTTGTTTTGTACGAAAATCTACATTACTGAACTTCTCATAACATCTAATCCAGCTTGGGATTATTCTGCTTGGGTTCGTGCTTATGCCTTGTTCTTGGAAGAAAGGTTGGAATGTTTCCGTGTTTTGAAATACGACGTTGAGACAGAGCGCCCGGTAAGAGACTTGACTGCTCTTTTCATGACTCTCCTTTGTCGTGTTTTTGTTTTCTTTATATGTCTTTGCTGAAATGCATAGTATGCAACATGAATTTTGAAATGCTCTGTTTTAGGCTTCTAGTGTTTCACTATGAAAGCAGTTTCTTTACTCCAGTGAAAGACTGTTGAATATTTGTTTTTCAAGATATAACGATGTTAGTAGCCTTGCATAGTCATGCTTTGAAATCTCTGCCGTGGTCATTCAAGCTATTGACTAGTATCCCTCTATCAAAAAGTAGGGATTATGTCTTTTAAGTGGATCATCTTCTCTCTAGTTCTTTTGATGCTGTTGGTTGAGTATGTATTATATCAATAAAGATACCCGCTAACTAAGACATTGTTGATATCTGATCTTTTGTGCAGAGAACAAAGGATCTTGATACGGTTGATTTGCTTGAGCAATTACCAGCTTTGCAACAACTTCTTTACCGGGTTCTTGCTTGCCAGGTAGATATCTGGTTCTGACTTAGTTTTTTTATACATGGATTGGTTATCATGTAAATGGTGATTTTTTTGCGGCGAGTATCAAAGATTCTTATTTTGGCAAGATGGATGTTACAAGTTCGTAAATTTCACGCATAAATATTTCATATGTTTCTGCAGTCTGAAGGAGCAGCAGTTCATAATCATGTGATACAGTTAGCGCTTTCAATGGTAAGAAATACTTTGTCTGCTTGGCCTGGCTGTAACTTTTAGTGTTGAGTCGAATGATTTGCCTAACTTTCTAATAACTTTGTATAGGTTGCTTCAGAAAGCACTAAAATCTACAATGGTATAAGTGACGGCACAGTCAATCTAGTTGACAAGGTTTGATTTGATTTGCCATTCCCTCTATATTTTCTTTGTTCCCAACTCTCCAGGAAGATTGATTACTGTGGTTAACCTTTATTTTACAGTTCTTTGAGATGCAACGCCATGATGCCACGAGGGCCCTTGATATATACCGCAGAGCAGGACAACAGGTCCGTCTTGTGTGCAGATGTTTTGTTGGATAGTTGATGTGTTTCATTTCTGTGATTTGACCTTGTCATTTTTAGGCTGAGCGACTGTCGGAGTTCTATGAAGTATGCAAGAGCCTTGATATTGGGCGTGGAGAGAGGTTTATTAAAATCGAGCAGGTATATAATCCTCCTTGGATTGGTCTAGTATCAGCTTTCCCGTTCTGCTTCTGTTACCTAAATTGTTTTCTCTTGATGATAATGTAGCCGCCTGCATCATTTTTACAAGCCATGGAAGAGTATGTGAGAGAAGCACCTAGAGGATCAACTTTCCGGAAAGAACAGGTATGCCAAATGACCTGCAGCCTCTTATTTAATGAGGGTGATCAAAGAAATTGGTTATGGTGGTGTGTAAATCTTCAGGCCTTATCCAAGATTTACTGCTGTCCTCTATTACTTTCTTTTGCCTGTATTTAAGAATAGCTTACTCAAGGTTTATCCTTATCATGGTAACTTGGAGGCTGCCCGTGATTTTCTCATGCAATAAATTCAAATGATCAGGTGAAGCAGGTGGTTGATGAAAAAGCCACAGTAGTCCTAGCAATTGAGGACAAGGAGGTTACTGATTTAACTGAGGAACGACCACCATCACCCCCTCCTCCAGAACCAGTCAAGGAGGAAAAGCCAGTGGCTGAGGCCCCTGATTTATTGGTAAGCTTTGACATTATTATTGCCTTGTAAGCCTTCTGTTAAGGCACCTAGGTTTCTGTCCCAATGAGACCTTGCTACTCCAATAACAGTTCTACCCAAAATTTTTCCCGTAGGGTTTGGATGATCCTAATCCAGTTGCTTCAGATTTAGATGAGAAGAATGCATTAGCTCTTGCTATTGTTCCAGTTGGTAAGTCTTACTCTTTTCAGAATTAATCTATATACTGGTAGAATCTGTCTTTGATAGGTTAGCCTAGCCTTTCATTGATCTTTCACTGGAGGGAAGAAAGTGGCAGACAGTTCTTATTCTCATCAGTTTAATAGTGCCCTACATTTATGGAATTATATGGAGAATTTGAATTTGGATTGATATGGTGTCGACTTGGATTCTGTAAAATCTGATACCAATTTTTTTATTTATATATATTTTTTAGTAAATAAAATGGTTAGCTTTGCATTCTATTCACCAAACGGATACCAATGTGGTACCCTTGGGAAAGATCGTACTAGGAGGGGGTGTCATAGAAGTTCCTCAGTTACAATCTCTACTCAAACTAAATTCTCCCCTATACTGCCAAAGCAGTTATAAAACAGAATACAAACAGTAGCTCTTTCAGAACAAACAGGGAACTGGATCTTTCTCAGTCAAGCTGTTCAACCGAATGTTTTTCCTTACTGAATATTCTGCAATTCCTCTCTTTCTGAACGTTTTAGACTGCTCAAAAATGCAGCTCTACAGATCCTATTTGGAAAGTGGTGCCCTATTTCACGTTTCTTCATAAATCATGTAAACCTGGTTGCTAATAAATACTTTACACACCACTATCATGTATTTTTATACTAGTCAATAATTGCCATTTGCATTAGGTAGGAGGAACCATGTGTTAAATTCTTTTGCACAGTCAGGGTCCTGAGATTTAGTTCAATAAACATTGAATTAGAAGTGAATCAGAATTTTCTGAATAAGAAATATGGTTCCTGTTAGAATTTGAACCCGAGTAATTTGCAGTCTAAAACCGTCTTCCAGTTCTCCTGGTGAATGGCATGGTACAATGTTCAATTGTTTGGTGTTAATTGAGCTTTAACTTTGAACTCTCAAACTCTTGAATGGGCTACTAATGCTGTTTCGTTAGAGCCCAATTGATTTTTTTTTTGATTCACAAGCAATAACAGTTCAATTATCCCTTGTTACAGATGCTCAGTCAACCACAACTCCTGCTCCGAATTTGGAAAATGGAGCCACTGGGTGGGAATTGGCCCTGGTTACTGCACCAAGCACAAATGAGACTGCAACTGCAACGAGCAAGTTGGTATGTACCCATGTTTCTTTTGTTTCTTATAGAACTTGCCTCCTTGGGCAATCGACAATACCCGTGATTACTAATGGGCTCCATGTGATCAAAGGCTTATAGTTGGGTTGGTGATGGTGCCATTATAATGTTTGTTGTAAAATTGTCGTGTACTAATTTGTTTCTGACTTGTAACATACAGGCTGGAGGACTGGATAAGCTAACATTAGATAGCCTATATGACGATGCAATCAGAAGAACCAACCAGACTTCAAGCTATAATCCATGGGAATCTGGTCCTTTTTCCAATGCCATGATGCAGCAACCTGCCCACGACCCATTTTTCGTGTCAAGTGCGGTAGTTGCACCACATGCTGTGCAGATGGCTACCATGGCCAATCAGCAGCAAGCTTTCATGATGCAGCAGCAGATGATGACAATGGGCCCACAGCAACAGCCACCTTCGGCAAACCCTTTCGGTAATCCTTATGCAGCCAACCCCTACGGTCCTGGCATGCCTGTGCAAACATATAACCCATACACAACGGGTTTGTTATAGTCCCTAAACCCACAATTTGTTAGAAGTACAGGAAAGTGAATCACAGATGGGCGTCTTCAGATTTTGAGACGAGATTGTTTGCGGGAGATAAGATATGTACCATATTTTGTGCATTGTGTAGGTAGGGTTATTAGAATTTTACTTGATATTTATAGGAAGTTCCAAATTTATTGATCATTCTTCTGGGTGAAAGTAGTGAATAATGATGTATTCTTTTGACCTGCTTATTCTGTTGATTATAATTAGCAGGTTCTGTGAACCTTATTTTTCATTCATCCTGACTAGTTCGTGTAGCCGAAGTTGGATAATAAATTTGTACCTGCTTGTGATTTCGTTTTTGTATTTTACATTCGGCTGTGGTTCGCATCATTTTTTTCTGATTTACTTCAGCTGTTTGAAGACGATGAATACTTAACCTTGCTTTGCCAGTTGTATACTTGTATTATTATATCACTAAACATTTGCAGCATCATTTCAGTTCTACACAGCAGCTGCTTTTTTTCACTAGGGTTGGGCATATTCCATCAGCCATCCTGCATGTCACTATTACACATACATGTACAAGTACAACCCTAAAATGTAATTTATTCTCTCTCCTCCCACACGTCCCCTCCCCCCCTCTTCTACTGAACCCTTTTTTTGTTGTTGAAGTTTTCTAGTGCTAGTACTTGTATATTCAATAATGTAAATGTGGTAACAGTAACACTGCGTGAGTGCGTGTGGTGTCACCTTCACAGAGTCACAACAGTAGCCTAGCTGACGGTTATGATGCATCCTTAGGTCCTGTTCTCTTCAACGGAATGGTGCGGGACGGTTAGGAACGGATCGGAATGGCGTGGCGCGGATATTTCAAAAATATGTGACACAAAATGAAGTACAAAATGCGGCGCGGAACGGAATGAAATGCAGCATGGAAACGACGAAAAGAACAGGGCCTTAGTAGAGTCAGAGATTAGAATAGGAATTGTACTTCCAGGTTTTTTTTTCCCATCAAAAAGAGGGTGCACGACTACCTAGACACCTTTGGTATTTCATTATGTCATGTTCGAACTCTTGTGTTCAACAATGAATATATCAGACTAACTGAACGACTAGCATAAGTATCGTCACTGTCAATATAGCTCCAACAAAGACCACCAACAAGAGGCTAGTATATGTCTTTGAAGCTAGCAGATATAGGGCATGAGGGGATGGGGAATCGAACCATCACCCTGCCTTATAAAACCATTTAAGACTTGGGAGTAAGTTTGAAACCACTAAACTACCCTTCCAATTACATTAATTTTCTAATGGCTAAAGAGTAATGGCTAAAGGGACTCTGCCACTCGGATGATATAACTCAACGGTAATAAAGCAACCTAACCATAAACTTGGTACTCTTGATGCCTTGATGGGACATGTGCTTCACTTGAGGTATACTAAGCAATGAACTTTCTAGACTTGCCTTTTTCTATTTCATGAGAAAATCCCTTATGTCAGTTGGCGATGGCCAGCCCAGTGTGCTGTTTAGTTTCTTTGTGCTTCCCATTCTTTTTTTTGTCTGTTCTTAGAGGCTCCTATTCTCATGTTTGTGGTATGTGAATGTCACATGTCCCACCATTAGAGATGCTTTTTGAGCTCCAACTAGTTAGAGTTTCAAGTCCATCAATGGATATTGGGACCCAGGATATTGCCAAAAGTTTGAAATAGGCAATCAACAAGGATAGCAAACCAACCATGGAGAGGATAGAACATATTATGGGGACCGATGAGCGACCTTTTGTTTGCGCATTTGTTATAAAAGTTTCGAAATCACGTATTTTTTTAGGATTCTCAACTCCTCATCCAAAATGTTATTTAACTAACTAATGAAATTATCCCTCTTTTAGGTATAAAAAAAAAAAAAAAAAAATTTTGAGTTTACTACCATACGACTCAATGAGCCTTCAAACTTTGAAACCTTCACTCTCACAAAAAAAAAAAAAAAAAGAACTTGGGTATAAAAAGATGAAAATGGGTTTAGTAAAAGTTTGGAACTTTCTTTAAACCAGGAAGCTTGAAGAAATCCCTCTCTCCTTGATTCCCTGAACTCACCAACTCAACTCAACTCAACTCAACTCAACTCAACTGCTCGCCATTCTCTCACACTCCACGCTACTCTCTCTCTCCCAAAATATCAATCAAACCCACATCACCATCACCATGTTTGGTTCCTAAAAAGGAACCCTTTTGCTTTAACCCTATTCTCTCTCCTCTCTCTAAATCATGTCTTGGTTCCTCAAATCCCTTCAACTCTCAAATGAAGATCATCATCATCATCATCTCCTCAAAACGACACCGTACCCCCAACAATAGGAATTAAAGACGATTTATCAGCCATCAGCTCCACAATCACCCGCCAATTTCGCGGTGTCGCCGCTTTTCTCGCTCCTCCACCGTCGCCACCAAACGCCGCCGTATCAAGCGCCGGAGGTGACGTCATCTCTCCGTCATCACCATCATCATCTTCTGGAACGTTCGCCGGAATTCGAAATGACCTAGCCGAGATCGGTGGGACCTTCAAAACCTCTCTCACTGGGTTTTCTAAATTGGCTTCTGGTTTGCTTCAATTTAATGAGGAGAGTAATATTAATGATAGTGACGTCGGTATTCGCCGTGACATAAATGATGACTATGATGATTGTGCTGGGATTACTGATGAAGTTGTTGAATTTGCGAGACAGATTTGTAATCGGGTTGAGCTTTGGACTGATTTCCCTTTGGCACTTCATGATCATGGTAACCACTATATACCAACAATTATTTTCCTTTTACATTTTCTTGCAATTCTGAAATTTTTCCCATTTCATTGAATTTAATAGTGATATTTGAAAATTTGAGATTGTGATTGTTGAATGCTTTGGCGGTTGTTTTTCATGTTTTTTGTGATCTTTCAAAGTTGTTCTAGTGTGATCGTGCTATGAAAAGAATGGTAGAAAATTAGGGCTTTGATCATTCTGTGGTACTTATGAAAATTGTGCTATGAGAGCTTGTAAATTTAGTAGGTTGGACTTGGACATTGTAATGTGGTATAAAGAGAGTGATAGATTTTAATTTAGTTGGGGAATCTTTAAGGTAGTGTTGGGGAATTCAGATATATTTTTTTTGATTATTGGTGTTTTGTTATTGCTATGCAGCCATGGCTTAATGTTAATGCTAGTTGGAAATGTTTAGCCTGTAGTTGTTCTGTAACATAGGGATTTTGCTTTTGCATTTTCTGTTTCCTTTTAGTAGCATTGTTGCTTGTTTTTGGTGGTGGTGGTTGTTGAATGCTGTTTTGTTGCTTTTTATGTCTTTGTAGGCTTCCTTCAATTTGGTTGGTTTACCATTGTAGTATTTATTATTTCTTTTTGTGTAAATACCAACAAATTTAGAGCCTCTATTTGATAGGTTCAGCAGAGTTTATGATGATTTAAAGCTAATTACAATAGTGGCATGAGCTACTTACCAAAACTTGGGCTTGGGAAACTGTAAGGATTATTAAGTTGGGAAATTCGTCTATAAGGTTGCTATTTGTATTGTTATCTATAATAAAACTCAAAAATCAGAAAAAGATAAATGAATATGAAGGTGGTATTTGACCTAGCATGCGAGGAGCTTCTACTTTTCCCCACAAACCTCCCCCTCCCATTTTTCAGCTTCTAAGATGCTCAAAATACCCATTGGGAGGCCCAAAAGTGGAAGCTCCCATTTGATGCTTCTACTTTTGGGGGTTCTAGGGGGCCTAGGGGGGTGTTTAAAGCTTTTTGGAAGTTGAAAATGAGTGTGAGGAGGAGGTGGAGGGGGTGCTATGTGACGGAAAATAGGGGAAAAGTAGAAGCTCCTCACAAGCTGGGCCAAACATACTAGAAGTGGCATTGAGGCTTCCACCTGTATTCCGCTTTTGTTCTTACGAAGGAGTTTCGACCTTTGATAGTTTTTCACTTCGATGCTGGTCCATAGTCCTTATCCTTCATTAGTCTAACTCGTGCTTTGGTTTTGGAGCCTTGATACTTAAAAAGGGTCATCCACAGCTTTTTGGGACCTGATAACGGACCCTAAGGGCCTCCCTCAACCCCACCAATACCTCCCGGATCTGGTACGAAAATAACATCTTTCACTCTGACTTCATTACACCCATGATTTCGAAGTTTGAGCCCTTTAACATGGGTGACCAGTAATGCGGCTGTCCAAGCCTAAGCCTAATAAGGATCTGATAACCATCAACGGCCTTCCATCATCTCTGGGGTGTCCTGTACGATATGTGCGAAAATCACAACATTGGTACCAGGCCTCCGGAAGTCCTAAACAAGTGTGTTAGCCTTCAATTTTAGGATTCCTGGGCTCGGTTGAGGAAGAAAAGGACCCCCCATGCCCCGGACCCTGTGGCCCGTCCGAGTCTCTGAATTTCGTATTCACCAGAGATTTTGATGTTTCATCCCTTTAAAGTGGGTGACCAGTAACGCCGCTGTCCAAGCCTTAATAGAGACCTGAACTAGTTGCGAAAATCACAACCTTCGTTTTGGGCCTGTGGAAACCCAAAAAGCGTTTATCATAGCCTTCAATGTTTGGCTTCCGGGGCGCGATTGAGATTTTTGCTCAAAGTTCTCCGAAGGGGTCTATTGTGGCACAAGAAGACTTCCTGTGGCCCCGTAAGGTCATTTGGGTCTCTAAACTTCGTATTCACCCATGATTTCTGTTTTGACACTTGAAGTGGGTGACCAGTAAAATAGCCATCCAAGCCTAATAATATGTAACCGATAACTGGGCCTCCTAAACTCTATTACAAGTATATTAGCCTTCAATTTTCGGCTTCTCGGGCCCGGTTGAGTTTTTTGTCCAAATTTCTCGGAGGGGTCCTTTATGACCCTAAAGGACCCCGTGCGGCCGTGTCCCAGGTAGGCCATCCCGGGTCTCTAAACTTCGTATTCAACAATGATTTTTACGTTTCAGCCCTAGTGGGTGACCACTGTCCAACCCTTATAGGGACCCGATAACCGACCTCGGGGACCTCCCATGATCCTTTGGGTTGTCCCTTGCGAGAATCAGAACCTTCGTTTTTGGGGCCTTTGGTAACCAAAAAAACATGTATTAGCCTTCAACTGAGATCTTCGCTCAAACTTCTCCATGAGTCTATTGTGGCCTAAGAGGACCCCCCCAACACCCATTAGGTCATCCCGGTCTACAAACTTCGTATTCACCCATGATTTCAGTGTTTCGGCCTTTGAAGTGGTTCAACTGTAAAACAGCCGTCCAAAGGGTACCGGTAACCGACCAATTGGGCCTCCCATGACCCCTAACGGTGTCTTGTGTGTGATGGTATGAAAATCACAAAATTCGTTTCGGGATCTTCGGATGCCCAAAAAAATTGAATTATAGCCTTCAATTTTCGGCTTCCCGGGACTCAGTTTAGATTTTTGCCCAGAATTCTCCCGGGGGAGTCTATTGTTACCCAAGAAGACCCTCGTTCCCGCGGTAGGCCATCCGGATCTCCGAACTTTGTATTCACCCATGATTTCGATGTTTTGGCCCTTTTTAAAGTAGGTGACGTATAAAGCGGTTGCCAACTCTACAAGAGACCCGATAACCGACCTCGACCCTTAAGGGTGTCTCGTGTGATAGGGTGCGAAACCACAACATTGGTTCCCGGGCCTCCGAAAGTCCGCTGCAAGTGTATTAGGCTTCAATTGAGCCCGTTTGAGATTTTTGCCCAAACTACTCCGAGCGGTCTCTTGTGACCCAAAAGGACCTCCTTCCGAGTCACTGAACTTCGTATCCACCAATGATTTTAATGTTTCAACCTTTTAAAGCGTGTGGCCAGTAACGCCGCTCTCTTAAGACAAATAGCGGCCCGATGACCGACCTTAGGGGCGTCCCGTGCAAAATCTCAACTTTCGTTCTCGTGCTTGTTGAAACCCAAAAGACGTGGATTAGCCATCAATTTTTGGTAAGATTTAGATTTTTGCTCAAACTTCTCCACGGGGTCTATTGTAGCCCAAGACGACACCCCATGGCCTCGCTAGGCCATCCGGGTTTCCAAATTTCGTATTCAACCATGATTGCAGGGTTTCGACCATTGAATACGGTGCCAGCAGTCCAAGCCTAATAGGGACCCGTTAAGGCGATAACCGACCACCTGGGCCTCCCATGACTCTTAACGATGTTTCATGCACTTTTGTGTGAAAATCAGAACATTCCTTTTGGGGCCTTCGTATGCCCAAAAAAAGTGAATTATAACCTTTAGTTTTTTGATTACCAGGGCCCTTTTGAGTTTTTTGCCCAAACTTCTACGGGGGCTCTGTTTTGACCGAAAAGGACCCTCTGTGCCCCTAGTGGGCCATTCGAGTCTCTAAATTTCGTATTCACCATTGATGTAGTGGGTGACCAGGACCTCCTATGATCCTTTGGGGTGTCCCTTGCGTGAATCAGAACCTGCCTCTGGGGCTTGTGATAACCCAAAAAAACTTGTAATATTGCCTTCAATTTTTTTGCTTCCCAGGACCCATTCGAAATTTTTGCTCAAACTTCTCCAAGGGGTCTATTGTGGCCCAAGAGGAACCCCTATACACTCGTTAGGTCATCCGGGCCTCCAAACTTCGTATTCACCCGTGTTCTCAGCATCAGCCTTTCTTTTTTTTTTTTTTTTTTTGTTTGCAAAGCGTTTCAACCTTTGAAGTGGGTGACTAGTAAAACAGCCGTCCAAGCTTAATAGGGAACCATTAACTGACCTCTGGGGCCTCCCATGACCCCTAAAGGTGTCTCGTGCGAGATGGTGCGGAAATCACAAAATTCGTTTCGAGACCTCCAGATAGCCAAAAGAAGTGAATTATAGGCTTCATTTTTCGGCTTCCCGAGACTCAGTTAAGAGTTTTGCCCATACCTCTCCGGATGGTCAATTGTAACCCAAGAGGACCTCCCTTGTCCCTGTTATGCCATTCGGAACTCCAACTTTGTATCCATCGACGATTTCGATGATTTGGACTTTCGAAGTGATTGGTCAGTAACACAGCTGTCCAAGTCTAATAGGGACCCGATAATCGACTTAGGGGGCCGTCCTCCCATGATCCCTTAGGGTGTCTAGTGCGATATGGTGCGAAACTTACAACATTGGCTCCCGGTCCTCCGGAAATCTATAACAAGTGTATAAGCTTCAATTTTTAGCTTCCCGGGTTCATATTTCTGCTCAAACTTCTCCGGGGTGTCAATTGTAGCTCAAAAGGACACCCCGTGCCCTGGTGTTTTGACCTTTGGAGTGTGTATCCATAAAACAATCGTCCAAGCCTAATAGAGACTCGATAACCGAGCTCAGAAGCCTCCCATGACACCTAATGGTGTCTCATGCGATACGGTTTGAAAATCACAAAATTTCTCTCGGGGCCTTCAGATGCCAAAAAATGTGAATTATAGCGTTCAATTTTTGGATTCTCGGGTTGTAATTTTCCCCCATACTTTTACGGGGGGTCTTTTGTGACCGAAAAGGACCCTTGTGCCCCCCGGTAGGCCGTTGAACTTCGTATTCATCAATGATTTTCATGTTTTCTCTTTAAAGTGAGAGACACGTAATGTCGCAGTCCAAGCATAATAGGGACCCGATAACTGACCTCCGGAGCCTTTGATGATCCTTCTGCAAAAATCAGAACCTTCGTTCTGGGACCCGTGGCAACCCAACAAAATGTATATGCCTTCAATTTTTTGCTTCCAGGGCTCGGTTGAGAGTTTTACCAGAGGGTCTATTGTAGCCCAAGAGGACCCCTATGCCCGCGTGTGGTCATCCGGGTGTCCAAATCGTATGCACCCATGATTTGAGTGTTTTGAGTAAATAACCGTCTTAGCCTAAAAGGGAACCGATAACAGACTTAAGGGGTCTCCCATGACCCCTAACAATGTCTTGTGCGATATGATGCGAAAATTATACTCCCTCCATCCCGGATTCTTCCTTACATAAGGAAATTGACCAATTACCAAGAAAACTAAACTTTTATCTTGAAGTTCCCAATATGCCCTTTCTATTCTTCTCCCTCTCTCTCCCGTAAGGATGTTACCCAGTGCTCAATCCACCTTCACCACCACCTCCTTCTCTCTCCGGTAAACCCACCACCTCAAACACCTTCACCCTCGCCGGAGACGTGATTATGGCGGTGGCTTTCGTTCTCTCTCTCTCTCTCCTCGATCTATTATGGGGGTGGGTGGGGTTTTGTGGTGATTTCGTGGGTAGGAAGTGGGAGGTTCGAGGTGGTAGGGAATCGTGGGTGGGGTTTCAGGCGTGGGGCATGGTGGGGCTTTTGGGTGGTCTTGTGGCCTGTGGGTTGCGGGTGGGGCCTGGTGGGGTTTCGTGGGTGGGGTTTCACGGGTTGGGGGTAGGTGGGGTTGTCAGGGTTGGGAGTGGGTGGAGTTTTGGGGTGGCATCGTGGGTTGGGGGTGGGTTCCTGGGTGGTGGGTTTGTGGGTTGGGGCTGGCGGGGGGTTTTGGGGTAGGGGTTTTGGGGTTTTTGGGGTGAGGGCTGGTGGTGGGTTTTTGTGGTGTGGGTGGGGGCTGTTGGGTGGCTAGGTGGAGCTGGTGGGTGGCCAGTTGGGCTGGTGGTTGAGAAAGGGGTGGGGGATGAAGGATCTGAGGGTTGTCAGGGTTGGGAGTGGGTGGAGTTTTGGGGTGGCATCGTGGGTTGGGGGTGGGTTCCTGGGTGGTGGGTTTGTGGGTTGGGGCTGGCGGGGGGTTTTGGGGTGGGGGTTTTTGGGGTGAGGGCTGGTGGTGGATTTTTGTGGTGTGGGTGGGGGCTGTTGGGTGGCTAGGTGGAGCTGGTGGGTGGCCAGTTGGGCTGGTGGTTGAGAAAGGGGTGGGGAATGAAGGATCTGAGGAGAGAGAGTGGTTTTTTGAGACAGAAAAATGCAAGGGCATTATGGACTTTTAGTCACTCAAAAATTGCTAAAACAAGTAACGTAAGGAAGAATGGGGGACATCCATAAAAGGAATACGTAAGGAAGAATCTGGGCCGGAGGAAGTAACATTTATTTTGGGCCCTTCAGGTGCCCAAAATAAAGTGAATTACAACCTTTAATTTTTTGCTTCCGCGTACTCGGTTTAGATTTTTGCACAAATTTCCCGGAGGGTCTATTGTTACCCTAGATGACCCTTGTCCCGCGGTAAGCCATAACTTCATATTGCCCTGGTCTCTGACCTTTGAAGTGTGTATCCGTAAAACAACCGTCCAAGCCTAATAGGGACCCGATAACCGACCTCCGGAGCCTCCCATGACCCCTCACAGTGTCTCATGTGATATGGCTTGAAAATCACAATATTTCTTTCGGGGCATCCGGATGCCAAAAAAATGTGAATTATAGCCTTCAGTTTTTGGATTCCCGAGGCCAGGTTGAAATTTTTGCCCAAACTTTTACGGGGGTCTTTTTTGAACGAATTGGACCCTTGTGCCCCGGTAGGCCGTTGAACTTCGTATTCATCAATGATTTTGATGTTTTCTCTTTAAAGTGGGTGACAAGCAACGCTGCAGTTCAAGCATAATAGGGACATGATAATCGACCTTGGGGGCCTGTGATGATCCTTTGGGATGTCCCTTGCGAAAATCAGAACGGACCCGTGGCACCCCAACAAAATGTGTATAATAACCTTCAATTTTTTGCTTCCATGGCTCGGTTGAGAGTTTTACCAAAACTTCTCCTGAGGGTCTATTGTGGCCCTAAGAGGACCCCTATGCCCCCGTGAGGTCATCCAGGTGTCCAAATTGTATACACCCATGATTTGAGTATTTCGAGTAAAACAACCGTCTTAGCCTAACAGGGAACCGATAACAGACTTCAGGGGCCTCCCATGACCCCTAACAGTGTCTCTTGCAATATGATGCGAAAATTACAACATTTATTTCGGGTCCTCCGAATGGCTAAAAAAAGTGAATTCCAGCCTTTAATTTTCAACTTCTGCGGACTCAGATTAGATATTTGCACAAAATTCTACGGAGGTTCGATTGTTACCCTGGATGACCCCCATCCCGTGGTATGCCATCCGGATCTCCGAACTTCGTATTCCCTGATCTCCGACCTTTGAAGTGTGTATCCGTAACACAATCGTCCAAGCCTAATAGGGACCCGATAACCGACCTCCGGAGCCTCCCATGACCCCTAACAGTGTCTCATATGATATGGTTTAAAAATCACAATATTTCTTTCTGGGCCTCCGGATGCCCAAAAAATGTGAAATATAGCCTTCAAATTTTGGATTTTCGGGGCCAGGTTGAAATTTTTGCCCAAACTTTTACGGCGAGTCTTTTGTGACCGAAAAGGACCTTTGTGCCCCCGGTAGGCCGTTGAACTTCGTATTCATCAATGATTTTGATGTTTTCTCTTTAAAGTGGGTGATAAGCAACGCCGCAATTCAAGCATGATAGGGACCCGATAACCGACCTCGGGGGCCTTTGATGATCCTTTGGAATGTCCCTTGCGAAAATCAGAACCTTCGTTTTGGGCTCGTGGCAACCCAGAAAAATGTGTATTATAGCCTTCAATTTTTGGCTTTTAGGGCTCGGTTGAGAGTTTTACAAAAACTTCTCCAAAGGGTCTATTATGGCCCAAGAGGACCCCTATGCCCGCGTGAGGTCATCCGGGTGTCCAAATCGTATACACCCATGTGAGTGTTTCGAGTAAAACAACCTTCTTAGCCTAAAAGGGAACTGAAAACAGACTTCAGGGGCCTCCCATGACCCCTAACGGTGTCTCGTGCAATATGATGCGAAAATTACTACATTTATTTCGGGCCCTCCGGATGCCAAAACAAAGTGAGTTACAGCCTTCAATTTTCAGCTTCCGCGTGACTCCGTTTAGATTTTTGCACAAAATTCTACTGAGGTTCTATTGTTACCCTGGATGAACCCCGTCCTGCAGTAGGCCATACGGATCTTCGAACATCGTATTGCCCTGGTCTCCGATCTTTGAAGTGTGTATCTGTAAAACAACCGTCCAAGCCTAATAGGGGACCGGATTACCGACCTTCGGAGCCTCCCACGACCCCTAATAGTGTCTCATGTGATATGGTTTGAAAATCACAATATTTCTTTTTTGGCCTCCAGATGCCCAAAAAGTGTGAAATATGGCCTTTAATTTTTGAATTCCCGTGGCCAGGTTGATAAGTTTTCCCAAACTTTTACAAGTGGTCTTTTGTGACCGAAAAGGACCCTTGTGCCTCTGGTAGGCCGTTGGATTTTGATGTTTTCTCTTTAAAGTGGGTGACAAGCAACGCCGCAATTCAAGCATAATAGGGACTCGATAACCGACCTCGGGGGCCTTTGATGATCCTTTGGAATGTCCCTTGCCAAAATGAGAACCTTCGTTCTGGACCCGTGGCAACTCATCAAAATGTGTATTATAACCTTCAATTTTTGGCTTCCAGGGCTCAATTGAGAGTTTTACTAAAACTTCTCCAGAGGGTCTATTATGGCCCAAGAGGACCCTATGCCCGCGTGAGGTCATCCGGGTGTCCAACTCGTATACACCCATGATTTGAGTGTTTCGAGTAAAACAACCGTCTTAGCCTAAAAGGGAACCGATAACAAACTTCAGGGGCCTCCCATGACCCCTAACGGTGTCTCTTGCTATATGATGCAAAAAATACAACATTTATTTCAGGCCTTCTGCATGCCCAAAAAAAAGTGAATTACAGCCTTCAATTTTCCACTTCCACGGACTCAGTTTAGATTGTTGCACAAAATTCCCTGGAGGGTCTATTGTTACCTTAGATGACCCCCGTCACACAGTAGGCCATCTGGAATTGCCCTAGTCTCCGACCTTTGAAGTATGTATCCGTAACAGCCGTCCAAGCCTAATAGGGACCCGATAACCGACCTCAGGAGCTTCCCATGACCCCTAACAGTTACTCATGTGATATGGTTTGAACACAATATTACTTTTGCGGCCTCCGGATGCCAAGAAAATGTGAATTATAGCATTCAATTTTTGGATTTCCGAGGCCCGGTTGAAAATTTTCCCTTTACTTTTACGGTGGGTCTTTTGTTACCGAAAAGGACCCTTGTGCCCCCGATAGGCCGTTGAACTTCGTAATCATCAATAATTTTGATGTTTTCTCTTTATTGCGGGTGACAAGTATCGCCGCAGTTCAAGCATAATAGGGACCTGATAACCGACCTCAGGGGCCTTTGATGATCTTTGGAATGTCCCTTGCGAAAATCGGAACCTTCATTCACATCCCATGGCAACCCAACAAAATGAGTATTGTAGCCTTCAATTTTTGGCTTCTAGGGCTCATATTGAGAGTTTTACTAAAATTTCTCTAGAAGGTCTATTATGGCCCAAGAGTAGGGATGTAAATGGATTCATAATCCGCGGATACCCGCTCCATCCGAACCGAATATATGGATTAAAACCCGATTAAATGGATGACGGATGGATCGGATAGCGGATGGAGCGGATGATGGATGAGATTTCTCATCCGCTAACCCGATCCGCGAATCCATCCGTCACCCATTTAGATATAAAAGTGTGAAAGAATTATATAAAAAAGATATCAAGCCTATGTTATATTTACATCTTAGTTTAATTTTACTTGTTTTCTAATTTGTATTGTTATTATTTAAACTAAATTGTGTTATTTTTATTGTTACAAGGTAAGACAATCGTATATGAGTTAAAGTTTTGTTTGACTACTAACAGTTTTATTATAGTTGGGTCTATTTATTGTTTTTAGTCCATAAACCGTTAAGCACCCGATCCATCCACTAATCCGCGGATGACGGACGGATTGGATATGGATTGGATGGTTCGCGGATATCGATGGAGCGGATTGATCAAATTGATTTCGCGGATGGAGCGGATGATGCTCCACCCGATCCGAATCCGATCCATTTACATCCCTACCCAAGAGTACCCCTATGCCCGCGTGAGGTCATCCGGGTATCCAAATCGTATACACCCATGATTTGAGTATTTCGAGTAAAACAATCGTCTTAGCCTAAAAGGGAACCGATAACAGACTTCAGGGGCCTCCCATGACCCCCAACGGTGTCTCATTCAATATGATGCGAAATTACATTTATTTCGGGCCCTCCGGATGCCAAAAAAAAGTGAATAGGCTTCAATTTTCAGCTTTCGCTGACTCAATTTAGAGTTTTGCACAAAATTTCCCGGAGGGTCTATTGTTACCCTAGATGATCGCCGTCCCACGGTAGGCCATCCGAATCTCCGAACTTCGTATTGCCTTGGTCTCCGACCTTTGAAGTGTATCCGTAAAACAGCCGTCCAAGCCTAATAGGGACCCGATAACCGACCTCCGGAGCCTCCCATGACCCCTAACAGTGTCTCATGTGATATGGTTTGAAAATCACAATATTTCTTTCGGGGCCTCCGGATGCCAAAAGAATGTGAATTATAGACTTCAATTTTCGGATTCTCGGGGTGAGGTTAAGATTTTTGCGCAAACTTTTACTGGGGATCTTTTGTTGCCGAAAAGGACCCTTGTGCCCCCGGTAGGTCGTTGAACTTCGTATTCATCAATTTTTGATGTTTTCTCTTTAGAGTGGGTAACAAGCAACGCCGCAGTTCAAGCATAATAGGGACCCGATAACCGACCTTAGAGGCCTTTGATGATCCTTCGGGATGCCCCTTGCAAAATCCAGAATGACATTCTGGCCCGTGGCAACCCAACAAAATGTGTATTATAGCTTCTCTAGAGGGTCTCAAAAGGACCCCTATGCCCGCCTGAGGAGGTCATCTGGGTGTCCAAATCGTAGACACCCATGATTTGAGTGTTTTGAGTAAAACAACTGTCTTAGCCTAAAAGGGAACCGATAACAGACTTCAGACGCCTCCCATGACCCCTAACGGTGTCTCGTGTGATGCGAAAATTACAACATTCATTTCGGGCCCTCCGGATGCCAAAAAAAAAGTGAATTACAACCTTCAATTTTAGCTGCGGACTCGGTTTAGATTTTTGCACAAAATTCTCTTTAGGGTCTATTGTTACCCTAGATGACCCCCGTCCCGCGGTAAGCCATCCGAATCTCCAAACTTCGTATCGCCCTGGTCTCCGACCTTTGAGGTGTATCCGTAAAACAGTCATGCAAGCCTTGTAGGGACCCGATAACTGAATAGCCTCCCATGATCCCTAACAAGGTCTCACGTGATTTGGTTTGAAAATCACAAAATTTCTTTCGGGGCCTCCGGATGCCAAAAACATGTGAATTATAGCCTTCAATTTTTGGATTCCCAAGGCCAGGTTGAAATTTTTGCCCAAACTTTTACGGGGGGTCTTTTGTGACTGAAAAGGACCCTTGTGCCCCCGGTAGGCCTTTGAACATCATATTCATCAATGATTTTGATGTTTTCTCTTTAAAGTGGGTGACTATGTTGCTTGGACTCTTCATTTTGCCTCAAGTACCCGACACGGGTATTGGACATTCCGACATGGGTATGGACACTGGATACTCCATTTTAAGGGGAAAAAATGCAGAATTTTCATAAAATGGCCGAGTCGGACATGGGTATGGATAGTGGACACCCTGACACTTCGCCGAGTCCGAGCAACATAGGTGGGTGATAAGTAACGGCGCAGTTCAAGCATAATAGGGGCCCGATAACTGAACTCGGGGGCCTTTGATGATCCTTTGGGATGTCCCTTGATCCTTTGACATGTCCCTTGCGAAAATCAGAACCTTGGTTCTGGGGCCGTTGGAACCGAACAAATTGTTTATTTAGCCTTCAATTTTTGGTTGCCAGGGCTCAGTTGAGAGTTTTACTAAAACTTCTCCAGAGGGTCTAATGTGGCCCGAAGAGGACCCCTATGCCCCGGGTGTCCAAATCGTATACACCCATGATTTGAGTGTTTCGAGTAAAACAACCATCTTAGCCCAAAAGGGAATCGATAACAGACTTCAGGGGCCTCCCATGACCCTTGATAGTGCGATATGATACGAAAATAAAACATTTGTTTCGGGCCCTCCGGATTCTCAAAAAAAAGTGAATTAGAGCCTTCAATTTTCAGATTCCGTGGACTCAATTTAGATTTTTGCCCAAAATTCTCCGGAGGTCCTATGGTTCCCAAGATTACCCCCTTCCCGCGGTAGGCCATCTGGATCTCCGAACTTCGTATTGCTCTGGTCTCCGACCTTTGAAGGGTGTATCCGTAAACCAACCGTTCATGCCTAATAGGGACCCGATAACCAACCTCCGGAGTCTCCCATGACCCAAACAGTGTCTCATGTGATATGGTTTGAAAATCACAATAATTCTTTCGGGGCCTCTAAATTCCAAAAAAATGTGAGTTATCCCTTCAAAATTGGGATTCTGGTGATCCTTTGGGATGTCCCTTGCGAAAATCAGAACCTTCGTTCTGGCCCCGTGGAAACCCAAAAAATGTTTATTGTAGCCTTCAATTTTTGGCTTTCAGGCTTCGTTTAGAGTTTTGCTAAAACTTTTTTGGAGGGTCTATTGTGGCCCAAGAGGACCCCCTATGACCCCATGAGGTCATTCGGGTGTCCAAATCGTATTCACCCATGATTTGAGTGTTTCGAGTAAAACAATCGTCTAAGCCTAAAAGGGAACCGATAACAGACTTTCGGGACCTCCCATGCACCCTAACGATGTCTCGTGTGATATGATGCGAAAATCACAATGCCCAAAACAAACTGAATTATAGCCTTCAATTTTCAACTTCCACGGACTCAGTTTAGATTTTTGCCCAAAATTATCCGGAGGGTCTAGTGTTACCCAAGATGACCCCCGTCTCGCAGTAGGCCATGCGGATCTCCGAACTTCGTATTGCCCGGGTCTCCGACCTTTGAAACGTGTATCGGTAAAACAGGCGTCCAAGCCTAATAGGGACCCGATAACCGACCTCCGGAGTCTCCCATGACCCCTAAGGCCCTAATTGTTTCTAGTGAAATATGGTTTGAAAATCACAATATATCTTTTGGGGCCTCTTAATACCAAATAAAGTGTATTATAGCCCTTCAATTTTTGGATTCCCGGATTCCCAAACTTTTAAGGGGGGGTCTTTTGTGACCGAAAAAGACCCTTGTGCGGTTGTGCCACTCCCCCCGGTATGCCGTTTAACTTCGTATTCATCAGTGATTTTGATATTTCAGCTCTTAAAGTGGGTGACAAGTAACGCTGTTGTTCGAGCACAATAGGGACTCGATAACCGATCTAGTGGGCCTTTGTTGATCCTTTGGGGTGTCCCTTACGAAAATCAGAACCTTCGTTCTGGGGCACTTGGAAGCCCAAAATATGTATATTATATCCTTCAATTTTTGGCTTTCAGGGCTCGGTTGAGAGTTTTGCTAAAACTTCTCCCCGTAAGGTCATCCGGGTCTCCAAACCGTAGGCACCCATGATTTGAGTGTTTCGAGTAAAACAACTGTCTAAGCCTAAAAAGGAACCGATAACAAACTTCCGAGGCCTCCTGTGACCCGAACGATGTCTCGTGCCATATGATGCGAAAATCACAACATTTGTTTCGGGCCCCCAAAGCAAAGTGAATTATATAGCCTTCAATTTTCAGCTTCCACGGACTCGGTTTAGATTTTTGCCCAAAATTCTCCTGAGGGTCTATTGTTACCCAAGAAGACCCCCGTCTCACGGTAGTCCATCCAGATCTCCAAACTTTGTATTGTCCGGGTCTCCGACCTTTGAAGTATGTATCCGTAAAACAGTCGTCCAAGCCTAATAGGGACTCGATAACCGACCTTCGGAGCCTCCCATGAGCCCTAACAGTTTCTCGTGTGATATGGTTTGAAAATCACAATATTTCTTTAGGGGCCTCCTGATGCCAAAAGAAAGTGATTTATAGCCTTCAATTTTTGGATTCCTTGTGCCAGGTTGAAAATTTGTCCAAACTTTTAGGGGGGTCTTTTCTGACCGAAAAGGACCCTTGTGCCCCCGGTAGGCCGTTGAACTTCGTATACATCAATGATTTTGATGTTTCAGCTCTATAAAGTGGGTGACGAGTAATGTCGCTGTCCAATTGATGATCCTTTGGGGTGCCCCTTGTGAAAATCAAAACCTTCGTTCTGGGGCCTGTGGAACCCAAATAATGTGTATTATAGCCTTCAATTTTTGGTTTCCAAGGCTCGGTTGAGAGTTTTGCTAAAACTTCTCCGGTGGGCCTATTGTGGCCCAAAAGAACCCCCTATGACCCTGTGAGTTCATACGGTATCATTATTCCATGGCTGAAGTGGTACCATTTATGTTGCGATACAGTGGCTAATTTGATAATGTTAATTTAGTTACTTGACTGTATTTTAAAACACATTTTACACTTTAAAACTTATAAGAACCCTCTCGCAAAATCTATGCTAGAACCCAGGGGATTAGATGATCTTTAGAAGCCTTTCAAGAATAGTTTCAAAAAAAATTATTTTGGTACATCAGAACTAGGGGATATTGTACTAATTATAAGTGCTTTGATGATCTCAAAGTGATCTGTCAATTGACTGGTTTTGCCGATGCTTTGTGCACTTGCTACTTTGTCGTTATCTTTTGAGGAACGTGTTCTGGGTACTTTAATACTTCCTCTTCATAATTCAGTCTTGTGTGTTTTGTTGTGCTGAAGCAAATGGCTTTGGAAAATCCTTCTGAGCCTTGTTCTGTCATTTGCAGAGTTTGACATGTCTGATGTTCAGTTTGAGCATGTCTCAGTTATGGAGCAACTGGTTCCAGGTCTTGCTGACCTTAGGGGCAGACTCAGCAGTGACATGAGTGACAACCAGTTTTGGATGATATATTTCATTCTGTTGCTTCCAAGGTTAAATGAGGATGATTTGGAGCTGCTTTCAACTCCTCAGGCAAGAAACCATTTTCGTTTTTTGCTATTTTGAATCAAAATTATGAGTAAAGAAACAAACATTTTTGTAAAACTAGCATTTCTCTGGGTACCTCATGTTCCTTGTTCTTTTCTCTTTTTCTGTTCAAGTTTGATTGTTGATCATGTGCTTTGTGCTGCATGAACCCTGGATCTGGGCTGGTCAGTCCTGGTTCCTGAATATTAGCTGCTTCGGTAATTTAAAAGCTATGATGCCTGTTATGTGACTTTCTTGATTTCTTCCCAAACTCCACCCTCTCTTTATTCTTTTTTTTTCAACTAGGCACTGCATTTTGAGCAGTAGAATATTCAAATTTGCTGCCTTGTGAGTGGAATATAATGCCAATTCTTTTCTTTTTCCTGTTTGTGGCTTCAGGGTATGTCTGCATATGTGAAACCCTTTCCTTGTGAGAGGAGAACATGCTCAACAGCTCAATTGCTAGGAAGCAAAGTTATCCTGTTCTATTCGTGGCAATATTTTAGTTGACTTCCTTTTGTAGCTCTATTCTTATTGAATGACAAGTCTAACTTCTGCTGCAGGTTGTTGAAGCAAGGGAAACGCTGCTGCTGTTGCTACGAACCAAGAAGGATACTGAAATCGACGAAAACAATTCTCAGAATCCTCAGTTGGATTGCTCATCTGAGGAAAGTCAATCTGTGGAAAAAGTAACGATATCTGAGAATCTAAGTGCATCAAGAAGTGAGGAAATCAATGAATCTGATAACAGTAAGAAGCGTACAGAAGAGGATGGGAACCGATTCACTGCTAATGATGATAAGCAGTCTGATCCTAGGGCTGATGGTACATCAATAAATGAAATCCTTTCTAGCGAAGAAACAGCTGTTATTAATAGTTCAAATGCCAGGGTAGTAGATGAAGAGCGTGAAAATATTGATCAGCATTTACAGAAAAAAGAAGCTGTAAGTGCAGGAACCTCCACATCTGCTTCAAAGCGATTCCAAAGTGAAGATGATGTTTCATTCAGTGATCTCGAAGATGATGACAATGACCTCCCTAATAGACCATCTGGTTCAGGACGAGCACATTCAACGAGGGGTTCCTCACCAGAGGGGTCCAATGAGTGGGTTCGATTGAATGAAAATGTTGGAAGCAGGGGCAACCAGTTAAGAGCCCAATCAAGTTCTCGAGATAGAGACTCAGAGAGTGAGGACTGGCTTACAGTTGATGATTTTGATCCTTGATAGTGTGGCCAGTATTCCAAGTTGTCAGTTCCCTGTAAAGCCCTAAATATATCTTGTTTTCTTTTCCATTGATCGGTGGTTCTTGAAATATGGTTTTGTGAAAAATGGTATGTCTATATAACTCGAAAATCAAATATGAACAGCTTCCACTTCTCTTCATACTTGTTGGATTTGGTTGCTCATGGCTTATCTTCTTCCATGTGAAGTGATTATTATTTCCTAATATGCATATCTGATGCTTAACCGTGCTCGCTAGCACAAATTGAAGTTCAGAGCCTGCAAACTTCAAGTTTGTATCGAGTATTTGGGCAACACCTTTGGTACAAAAAGGCACTTGCGAATGATTAAATGGAGTTTACATCTCAATTCTCAGAGTTTCAAGATTCGGGTGCTTCTTTCTTTTAAGTGAAGCAATTTCCCAATCCAGTTGCATATTACTACTAATAAGCAAATTGTTGAATAAAGAAGCAAGCGAATAGGAGATCAGAGCTGATCTTCCTAGCTGTTGGCACGACCACACTGTAATACTGTTAAATCTGTTAATTCTGTTAATTCTAAAGTGGAACAGGATGGCAACGTACCTGAGCAACTAAAAAGATGCAGAAATTATCATTGGCATCATCTGATGGAAGAAAAGAGTGGGGGCTGGGGGACTAAAAAAGTTAAAACTATAGCTTCATTCAAGGTAACCCTGATGGGTGGTTCAGCTAGTCAGTACTCTGATTCATTCCAAATCACTAGTACGAAGCCTTTTAAGGCCACTTTATGTTTTCCTTAGTCAGGCAAAGCATAGGCACACACATTCTCACCAGAAAGAAAAAAAAATAGGGGGGGGGGGCTTAATTCAAGGCCATAATATTTCATTGTAACAGAAAACTTCCTACTTACATACTCCTACAACTTCAATCTAGCTTTTCTACAACATAATAAACTCATTCCCCAACCTCCCCAAAGCTAAACATCATGGCCTCAAATCCCTCCAACGAGAGGGATGAACACGGTCTTTCATAGGAGGGGGATCAAACGGAGGCCTGGAAGCAGGCGTTGGTGCAAACCCTGGGGGAGCAGCGTCATCTTTTTGAGTGAAACCATTGAAAGCTTGCTGATCAGCTAGTGGTCCTGGAAGATGAGGTGCTGAAGGGTAATCTTTGTTTCGGGCCTGCAGCTGGGCTGACGTGGGAGTTGGGAGCACTGGAGGCAGATGGCCAGAAGCCGAATCTGCAAAGCCTGACATGGGAACTTTGGAGTGGCTCGAAACAAATGAAGGTCCTTCCCTTTGAGCTACCTCATGCCTCGGCTTATTGAAATCCGGGGGGCACCATTCTGGCATGTCATCATCATCAAAAAGATTTCTTGGCTTTGGGCCAGTTTCACAGTTTGCTATTTGCTTCTGTTGCTGTAACTCTGGTTGATGCCCTCTGTTTTGTGGAAGTGGTCCTTGAAATTGAAAATCTGGTGGCTTTGAGCTAGCTGGGCACACTGCAATTTGCTTTTGTGGCTTTATAGGGAAATTTGGAATACATGATTCAGATTGGTGTCCTGTGTTTTGAGGGACTGGTCCTTGAATATGGAAGTCTGGTGGAAATCTGGAATTAGCTGAAATTTCTGACGTCATTTGTGCTGACATGGGTCTTGGAACATGACTGTCCCTATGTTCAGCTTCAGATCTAGCATCAACTGTTCTAACCTCAAAGCTCCTACTAGCTGAAGTTTGAGAAACTGCATCTCTAAAATCAAATTCAGGTAGATCATCATCATCATCATCAGAAGTTGCTGCAGATTGTTTTAGAACAACAGGCTTATTAAGTTCCATATCAGTTTTGAACTCTGACATCTGTGCAGTAGTACCAGAGATCAAGGCTTTGTTTTGAGGAATTGTTGAGTGGTTAGGTTGATCAACACAAGGAGAGACGCAAACCTTGGGAGTGTTATCTCCTTTACTTTTTTCTCCACCTTCAGTCAGAGTTTGACCCTTTTCAGATGACGATATGATGAGATCCTTATTCTCATTGACCATTGATGGATTTTCTCTGGCAACTAGTGGAGCAGAAGAGATTGAAGGGGAGCACTGTCCTAATGTTGGACCATTAACCTCAGGTGTCTTTGTAGTAGGAACTGAAGATGTATTTTTCCGCCATACAACACACCCAATAAGTGGATCACTTTTGTCATTAACAGCTGTCATACCCTTGAAGAAACCATGTTTGGCGAGAATAGTGATTATTGTGTCACTGTGCGGACAGATGTACATATCGATACCAGTTGACAGCTGCGCAAACCCAACCCTCTTCCCTTCTTTATATTTTCGAGCAACCTGTTACCAAAAAGAAATAATGAATATTACTTGGTCGTTTCACTATAAAAATCTCACCAGCTATGTTCATTTCTCATTCTATCTTCACTCACCTCCTTCATGCTTTTTTGGCTAGCATCAGAGGAACCATCCTTGCAGCAAAGTGACATCACCTGAATACACATTGCCTAGTTAAAATGTGAAGAAAGAAAATGACTCTGAACTGAGTAAAACCACAGGGTCGTCTGAGAGTAGCAAAGAAAGAAATGTGCAGAGACCGAAAGTGAGCACAAGTTGAAAATCTACCATTTGGGTGGCTAAAATCACCAATTAATCCAACTAGGGGGAAAGGGGGAATGGGGAACCAGGAACCGTTGGTAATGGTTGTTCACCTGATCCTCTGCAGCAATCAATTGTAAACACCAAGGTGAATAAAATCCAAATCAGACTGGTTCCTCAATTTCACCGTCAAATCATTCGCACTTACAGTTCCACCTAGGTTTTCTGAAGCTGGACAATGGTAATCAGCCAAGACAGCTAATTCTGTCAGAACTTTGATTGGTTAAGGCATAGATTGCCTAGCTACCTCACATAAAAGAGGTAAGAGAGGCATCTGATGCAGTTGATTATCATCCCAATCTTGAAAACCACCCAATAGTGAGCTCTTTGACGAAGAAATAATAGATGCCTAATAAGGTGTCTTGAGAGTGGATCAGCAAAAAAAAAGGTGCCTTGAGAAAAAACAAAAACAATAATGTAGCTGCCTCAACATTGACAGTAGTGAACACAAGTTTATTTCAAAGCAGGGATTGACTCTTTAACATTAAGATCATATCCAGAATCGTTCCACAAGCATTGCCATAATGACACAGCTAAGAAGCCCTTGAATCAACATCACAGGATTATCTAGACTTGCCTAGCTAAATTGAACTCAAAAAGGAAAAGTTGCTCATAAAAGCTGGTGAATTGGAGTAAAGAGGATATCTGACTTCTTATAATAGCTCCAGTGTCGAAAATGACCAACCCAAACAGGATATCCAGAAGTAAACCCATTAGTTGGATACTGAAGGGTGAACCTTAACCTCAGCATAGATGTCCATGACAAGCACAAGCTTCCCAAAAAGGGTAACTGCACATTTACATAGGGCAATACTGCAAGTCAAACGTTCTAGGTGTCGAATTTCATGTGTTGCTATAATGCTATTTACACCTTTGATAACCTTTTTACCGGTCACCCACTAATAAGGCCCCCAAACCGAGGTCATAGGTGAATATGAAATCCGGGCATCGAAATAGACTCCCCATGGTACCGGGGGGATCTTCGCGGCACTATGGATCCCACTGAGCATCAGGACTGTAAATCTCAACCGACTCTGGTTGGCCAAAAACAAAGGTTATATAATCGGTGAAAATTTTGGGCATACAGAAGGCCCCAGACCTAAGGTTCTTATTTTCGTAGCATATTGCACAAGTAACACCAGGGGGACGTGGGAGGCCACCGGGGTTGTTTATTGGGGTCACAATAACCTTTGATAACCCTAACCCTTGTACTGGTCACCTACTATAAAGGCCTCCACACGGAAACTGTGGGTGAATATGAAGGCCCCACAGTGGGTCACAATAGGGCCCTAAGCTTCGGAGCTTAAAATCTCAATCGTACCGATAGTTGCGAAAAACTTAAATGCGTAATCCCCGAAATTTCGGCGTTGGAAAGGCTCGGGTTCTTATATTTGCATCATACCAATGGACGGGACGTGGGAGGTCGCTGAGTTATTAGGTCGCAAATAGCCTTTGCTATCCATCTTACTGGTCACCGACTGCGAAACCATGGGTGAATATGAAGTTCAGACATCGAGATAATCTCTCGGTGGTACAGGGGGGTGTCTTAGGTCAACATGGGTCCCTCAGAGCATCGGGGATGAAAAATCTCAACTGGGTCACAACTCACAAGGTAGCCAAAATCCAAACTCTATAATCCACGAAATTTGGGTGTCCCGAAGTTCCCAAAACCAAGGTCTTATTTCGTCCCATATCGGATTGGGGAGCTCGGGAAGACATGGGAGGGCCCGGGGACAATACTGATTACTGGTCCCAAGTAGCCTTTATTTACTTTTTCAATAGCCACCACAATAAAAGCCTTACCAACGAAATTATAGGTGCATGAGAAGTACGAACATTGAGATAACCTCCCGATGGTATCGGGGGAGCCTCTTAGGTCACCACGGGCTCGTCGGACTATCAGGGCTGAAAAACCTCAACTGGGTCACGGTAGCCAAAATCCAAAGGCTATAATCCACAAAAATTGGGTGTTTTGAAGACCCTTCGTGGGTGATAGGGTTTGGGCGTTTCTAGACCATCCTCGGGGCTGGTTGAGTTTTCCCACAATGAGGCTCTTATGGGGACCAAGAACTACCCAAAGATTCCTAAGTGCCCAGGGAAAGACCTTCCTAAACGAAATTGTATAAGGGATGGAGCTTTCAAATTGGGTGACTAGTAAACTGCGTGAAAGACAACTAGGGACCCAATAACCGACCCTGGGGGCCACTCGCATTCCTTCGGATGATTCGGAAAATGAGCATCGTGATTCCGAACCTCCCGCATACCCCGTGGTCATGAGTTATAGCCTTCGGATGTGGCATGTTCTGACCATCCTCTAGGCCAATTGAGTTTTCCTACACGAAAAACTTTCAGCCTACAATAAGTATCCAAGCGACCATAAATCCACACACAAGCCTAAAAATAATCCCATGATTGCTTCCTCTACTCCTCTCCTTCCTCCACCCCGCCCTTCTTCTCCTCAAGACCCCAATGCTTCAGTGCCACCTAAACACTTGAAGCATTTTATTCATCAGTTATGAAGTTACAGATCCTCAGCTATGAAGTAGTGTTTTAAGGCATATTTGTGTTCTCAATAAGAAACTTTTTCGCCTGTGAAGAAAGTTTCTTGGCCCTCTGTATCTGTTTCTTGTTTGCAAATCAGCAAAACATATGTCACAATGAAGAGGTCATAGTTTAAGCATGAGTTGCTATGAACTTATGATGGCTAAGCCTTCTAACATGAATCCCATGCCCTCTGCAGAAAGACTCTTTCACCCACCTAAACGGAATTTCCTGAGTATTTCTTCACTAAAGGCCACTCCTTGCATCTAATACAAACACACTAAGAAGTCAGAACACCACTTCTGTACCCCGACCATGCAGATTGGACTTCCCAAAGGTATTTGTGCTCAATTGAATGAAACCCGTTAGAGATAGATTTGGTTTGAACAGGGTCTAGTTTTTCACTTCGACTCGCCTGAAGTTATTTCTGCTCATCCAACACCATAAATACTAGTTTCTACTTCGATTCAGCTGAAGTACCCAACACCAGAAGTATTCTAGCTTCTGAATGTCAAACTTGGCTAGTTTCTGAAAAACTTGTCTTTGAGTTGTCCATGCCCCCATATCAACATATCGATCCAACATGGGTGCTTAAAGTGAAATAATTTATCCAAATAACATTTTCTATTTTAAAGAAATGATACTATAGTTCTTATAATAAAATAAAATAAAATAAGGGAAATAATATTGTAGTATATAGAATCTCTAATAGGGATGCAAAAACACTTCCTACTTCCTAGCTGGGTGTCCCTCATTTCCATATTGATATATTCCTACTACTAATATGATGAGTTTGGTGATCACACAGGCATCAAGCCATCAACCCAAGCCTAAATTTAGCCTCTTCTTCATTTGTTAAGTTCCTTAATAAGTATACAACAACAGCTAAGTTATAGGAATAAATGGAATAGCAGACCTGTTCTATAGGGGAGGGAGGGGTATAATACTTATCCTAAACATTCTATAGGAAGTGCATGCCTAACTTTAACTTTTAAGCCATCAATGGTGTTTTTATATTTTCGCTTTCAAAAGCCTGAGACATTTTCGGGACGGATGGAGTATTAATTTTGAGTACGGAAGTTTCTTTCTTTGGGTATTTTTATTCAGGTCCTCTTATGCTTGGGAAAACATCTGGAAGATGTCCCCAAGACTTCAACTCCTCATACCCAAATGAAAATCTTGGAAATTTGCAGTCTCACTTCAAAGCTGAAACCACCGCTAAATCTATTCAAAGCAATGGATTAATGCCTTAGGTATCAAAGTAAACTCAGTTTTACAGTTTAAGCTACGTCATATTTTGTTGACTGCCAATGGGAGAAAAGTTAATGGCTTGTATTATGCAGTAACTTGTATTAAAAGTAAAAGTCAAGCTACCTCAATATATGAGGCAAATCTTTAGAGTACTAAATTGAAAGTGTTTCTTGTGTCCTAAACTCCTAAATGAGGGAATTTTTTTATCAGATTATTACGCCTTGTTTTGGGACATGCTTTATCTTCCACAAAATATGCTACACCTGATTTGGACCAAATTGTCAAATCACTGGAATAGCAAGTATTGAGAGAATTTTGGCTTTTGGGATATAATTCTCTATCGAGTAATAAAAGTCGGGCCATCATATTTTAAATTGTTAAGCTGTGATTGCCTTTCGGGAAAATTTATGCTTGGCAATTAAAGAGCTAATGTTCTAATCAAGGGGGTGTAGTTGAGTGGTAGGGACTCATCCATCCTTAACCAAGGTCGAGGGTTCGAATCTCGTCTTAGGCATGAAACACCCTTAAATCCCTTGGCAATTGTCTCACCCTTTGAGATGCCTACAAGCCAGCGCGAGGAGATAGTCACTGTGGTCGACGGTAATACCCTTGGTGTGAACCAAAAAAAAAAAAAAAAAAAAAACCAGATTTTTGGCCTCTAAGAGAACAGTTTCAAAATTCAAATCATCATCTCTACCATCAATTGAAGTGTCTCCAAGAAAAAGTTAGACTACGTATTTTACACCCCCTAGTTGAATAGAGGAAAGCTTTACCATGTTCATAGGTCCTTAAATATTATCAAGCTTCATTTTTTATTTTTTTTTATCACATCAAGCTTCATTTTTTACGTTCAAGCTTAAGCAAACAAACTCCCGCTCGCTCAACATAACTAATTTCTAAAAAAAATGTTTTAGTTCTAAGGTATTGTTAAAATATTGTTTAAAGATGGGAGAGAACTGGAGACAAAATAACATATACTCAATTATAGTCTATCACTTAAATATTATTTAACCAGTTTGGTTACATCAAGTGCGTTTTAAATTTAAAGAAATCACATTTATTTAAGTAAATTACAATATGGTTACATATTCGAGTCATTCCCACAACAATTCAAACCTACCCTCGAGTTCATCTTACTACACTCATAATAAAAAGTGTGTAGGCCTCATTTGTTAGGGTCAAACATTAAAAAGTTGATGGAGAAGTACATGCTACAGGAGTAGGTAAAATTTGCGCAGATGTCAATGAGCCATACACGGTAGCGTTAGCTAGGCTCATACATCAAACGCGTTATAAAACTCTATTCATGTTCGTTTGTTTGCTGCACGAATTATGTTGACCGTGTTAGTTCAAGGCTTATTCGCAAGTATATTAGTTCGTTTACAGCCGTATCAATGTACTACTATATGTCACTCCCAATAGTACATTGGGAAACATAATTTTTGGACTAGAAGTGACGAAAAAATCCGCAATTTTGTACTTCTGTCAGTTCCCTTAACAAAAATAGAGATGTTCAGTTAGTGTTCTCAGTTTTGGATAATCGTTGTTCTTGAAGTCCTTTGTCCTTCAAGCTGCTCCAGATGGTGTAAATAGTGCAGATTAAATTGTAAACTTTATTTTGACAATGTTGGCCTTTCGCCATTTCTTTTGCTTCCTTTTCTCGTGTGCTTAATATAAAACTGAACCTAAGTTTGTTCGTCTTTGCAAAAACTATTTCAACACATTACTTTTTTTTGGGGGTGCATTAGGCTGAGACCGTCACCTACTTCAGATAGGCTGTGCTAGGTTAGGGTGTCCCCTACATACAATTAAAAACAGTCTTGGCTCAATTAATACAAGCATCCATGCTTTAGCACCTAGTGCATAGCTCTCACCTACCCTCTCACCAAAAGCCCACCTCTATCATCCTGATGCGAAGCTCAAGACACCAATTTTTTTTTTTTTTTTTTGCTAAGCAGCTCAAGACACCAATTGCTCCTCACACTCCATTGTCCCTCACTCAAACCTGGGGTCTATTACGCGTACAGGCACAAGTGACCTCACAAGCTCACGACACCAATTGCTCCTCACGCTCCATTGTCCCTCACTCAAACCTCAGGTCTATTACGCGCACAGGCACAAGTGACCTCACAAGCTCATGACACCAATTGCTCCTCACACTCCATGGTCCCTCACTCAAACCTCGGGTCTATTACGCGGACAAGCACAAGTGATCTTACCATCAATTAGACACACGCCTCTTGGACAAAACACACTATATATATCCCGGAGTGCCCTCTTTCTCAAACATCATGCCTAAGAATAATATATTTGACAACATTCTTTTGAAAACAGAGGGGCGAGAATTTTGCCTTGACACCAAAAGCCCTGTAACCTCAGATACTCGCCCCAGAATAAGTGCCTATTTCTACTTTCTTCTCCTGCAATGGCAAATTGGAGGCCATAGTATTGAAACCATTCACTTAGACTTGAAGTTGGATTGACATAATAGACCAAGGAAGTAACTTGAATGAACGTTACCACACTCCATACAGTGCTAAGTCCAAAGTTCAGACAAAATGCATACTTCTCATTCAGAAAAATGTCACCTTTCTATTTTGAACTAATCATAGAAAGTATGATCAATCTTTTCACTCAAGCCAACTTATTGGATATGGCTTATCTAATCACGATTATGCCAGGAAGGATAATATTTAGATTTGGTTTTTCACAGGAAAGGGCAACGTTTAGTTAGTAGATGGTGTCTACGCCCTGCTTGTATTAGAAACCAGGAATGTTATTTTGGAAATTTCAGATAGATGGAGATTTGTAGGGATTAATAACAGATGAGAATTCCAGCATTGTGCACCTGTGCAGTAGCAGCAGTCATGATTTGAGCATTTGGATGGTTTCTCAACAAAGGATGAGGAGCACAATATATGCATTTTTGCAGTGTCCTGTGTAGCGTGACTAGCATGAGTGTCCTAAATGATTTAATAGTATGTGTTTTCAGTAATTTGTTTTGCAAGTTTTGAAGTGCATGTATTGCACTGATTAACTAATTTCACTAAAAAGCATACATGAAGAAATTGTTCAACGTGTTTTGATGCTGTACATACCATGAACAAACTTTCAAATAGTAGAAATATTGAGTTGAGGTTGCTCGATATAAGTACAACATACAAAGCAAGTGCAAAACTAGATGATGTAGCAAGTAATTTTCTAAGCAGTAACAAGTTTTAAACTTCACAAAGTTATCAAGGGAGGACAAGGGGCAAAACAGGGGGCAATTCATGATAACACTTCTATGTGAGTTCAACAAAACGCAAATAAGCACCCAATGTTTCCTGTGAACATGATTTGCATCAATGTTCATAAAAAAAGATGAAAAGTTGTATACTACATCAACATCAACATTTACCCCACTGCCTCCAAAGAGGCTCCCGACAGGGTAAGGAGGGTCGGTTGTACACAACCTTACGGCCCTTACCCCTATGAAAAGTTGTATACTGAATTCCCTATATACACAGTGGCCGTGGGTGTGCCAGGTTGTTATGTTTGAGGTGTCTTTCTTAGGGGTGAATGAGGTTTCATCTTGTAGGTTTTTTGGAGCTTTATCTCAAATGGGAGTTGTTTCAATTAATGGCTCCTTTCCACTATCTAATTAAATAGATTCTAATTATCTGGAAGTTGAAAAAAAGTTCCAAAGATCCCAAGTTCAAGCCTCCTTATTCCTTAGGAACCTGTCGTTAACTTCAGCACCCATGGGAAGTGGAGGCTGGGATTAGTGGAGCAAACTTGGATACCCGTGTTATCTAATATAAAACAAACAAAAAAAAAAAAAAGGGAAAAAAATGCTGTTTTAGTGAGTTGCTGTTTGGTTTGCATTCATCCCAGATAACACCACTGTCAAAAACAAGATATTGGCTTCAGTTTCAATTTTCAAAGCTTCAATCAGGAGTATGACAAACCAATGTGATCATATTTCACTTGTTTAGCATATCAGAAATTAACACATGAGCAGAACACCATGTTCTGAAACATCAGGTTCAGGAGAGATAAACCAGCTAGTTGCAACTGGCAAGGGCTTAGCTCTTTTAAATCTGTCCTAGTTACAAAGTGTCTGGTCACTACTCCTGATTACAGGAAGTGATTCCTGATGGGTGCTCATTCTCTTTCATTTTCTCTCTCTCATCTAATGTTCATTGTCACGACATACGCATCATTAATGGCAAGGAGGCATAAACTTAATAGGTATTTAACCATGAGCAAGATTCAGTGATCCAGAGTGGATATAAAGCTGTGTTATTTTACTATCCACGATCATATTTTTAGGAAAAACAAGTCTTGATAAGGCCGCCTCAAGGTGAGGCTACCTCTATATACGAGCATGACAACGGCATGACATCATGCTTGTATGAGAGGCCTCACCTTGAGGCCGCCTCATACGAAATTTTGTGTTTTATGAATGAGCTATCCTTTTCCTCTGATCCCCATGAAATATTTAATTTAGTACATTCTAATGCGCAAAAGGGTGCACCCTCTTCTCAAATTTAAAATAAAGGGAAATTTTCACCAAGGTATACTAATTTATAGTGAAATCACACCAAGGTATAATGACGTTGTAGAAATTATATTGAGGTGTACCACACTATAACCCTCGGTGAAAAACAAGTTTCTGATGAAACGAGACTTGTAAAAAGACCACTATAACCCTCATTTAAGTGGGAGAAATTTGGGCCATAAAAATTTTGACTGAAAATTTCATTATATTTGTTTTTTTTGTTCTTTTTGTACGTGAAAAAAGAAAATAAATATTTTTGACTGAAAATTTATTTTTTTGAAAAAATTATGAGGTGTACTAAAGAGTATTTTGGTCAAAAAAATGCAGTTCTCAAAATTATGTCTCAAAATTGACTTGAAATTGGCCGGAAATTAGTATAAATGTTGCCGGTGTATACCTCAATGTAATATCTGATACGCCAGTAAATCTTGGTGTAATTTCGCTATAAGTCAATATCCCTTGGTGAAATTTTCCTAAAATAAAATATTCTAGCTGCTAAAATCTCCTGGATACACTGAAGAGGCCAGCAAACTCACAAAGGCTAAAAGGAAGATTGAGGAAACAACACCTATACAGGCTAAAAGAGTGAACCCTATTGTAGGAATTTCAAGGAAGGCAAGCTGGCACAATGACATTAAGTCCTAACACAGAGACTAGAGGGGGGGGGGGGGCATACTTGTGAAGGCTAGAAGTAGAATGGATATCAGGGACAACATCTAGGTAAAGGGACTCGAGAACAGACTCAGAACACCTAAAAGTACCCTAGTATCCCCAGCTATAATTCTCTTACTGTGCAAAACTAGCATTGTCCTGGATACAACTGTAGGGGTAACCAGCAGCACAATGATATTTTGATACCAATTTTTAAATTTTCTAAATAAAAAATAAAATAAAAAAGTGGGAAACCCAAAAGACTATTCCAGAGGTTTCTAGTTCGAGCCCCCTTAGGGCTACTCGAGGTTCTCCTGGTCGTTAACAAAAATAATGACAAAAAGAAATAATCAGAGAATTAACAATCAACATAGGCATTTCCTTCCACTGTAAATCATCAGCAGAATAATAGATCTTACCAAAAAGGAGTAAGTTGTGTCTACTGAGGGTCTACTATGTGAAAAGAATCAAAGGCTTAACAATCGGTGGATAAAGAAGCTCCGTCGACCATCAAATCAACTAAATTCAATTGTACGCGAAGGTTTAACTGAGAAGCTAATGAGTGCTTGCAAATTTAACCAGAAAATACAAGTTCATCTCACAACAGCTAGGAAAAGATGAATGTGCTACTTCACAAAGGAACTATCCCTCTTCCACAGCAACAAGATCTTCCCCTTTGGTGTTAGACTTAGTGGACCTTTCTAAGGCTATATTAAGATTACCCGCATAACTGATCATGTTTAGAAGTGTCGGGCCATGCCATTCAATAGGTGATGGTGGGGCAACCAAGCTAGAGATCAAACCTAAAGATAATGTGAGGGGGGTGGGGCACCCAACCTTGAAATCAACCCTTCGTAAAACCTGTAATTTCTATGAGATATGAACTCCCAACCAGCCAAACAATAGTGACACAGTGTTTGATTATTAAAATTTACTTGAAGACTAAGGTGTCAGTTGGGTCAGGCGACAAGGATTCGTTGGGTGTACTTTTGGTTCAAATGATTGCATCAGATATTGATCAGCGAGTCAAAAGCAACTATTCACTCTCTATCCTTTTTTTTTTTTTTTTTGATAGCATGGGTATCAGCTTGACTAATCCCATGGGAATTGAAGGTAACGACAAGGAAAACCTCCAGTGGCCCTGAGGAAAACCTCCACTCTTTATCTTTATCTTTAGCTTGCCTTCAAAAGAAAAACATCTACCTTTCACATACTAATTCTAATAATGAGTTAATTTTTCTTTTATCAGATGAGAAAGAAGTATGTATCAGTACACCAATATTTATTGTAGATATAATTGTCATTTACCTTAACAAAGGAAATTAGAAACAAAAAAGTACTGGTGAATAATATGAGGAAAAGTTAGAATACAAGCTATCAGGACCAAGAGAAGTACTGTGTAGTAGCTAGATTTTAAAGTTTTCTAGGCATTATTTTGCTTGAAAATCGTATACATTTTCTCCCATGAGAGGACAAACTAGATACGAAAGTGTAACCATTCATATAAGGAGAGAAAGTAGGTTGTTCACTCTCAAGTTCGCCGAATTAAGAAAAAAAAATACGGAAAGAGAGAGGAGAAACTCATTCCTCAAGTGAGACGGTGTAGAAAGAGAGTTGGTAAAGGAAGTAGACAAAAAGGAACCAAAATAATGTGGGAAGGCTTTTCAGTCTAACATTCTATCTAGAGCTGTCAAAAGCTGACACGACACGACAACACGACACGAACCGGACACGAACGTGGCGGATTAGTGTTGAGAGATTTCGACCCGTTTAATTAAATGGGTCGACACGAGTAACACGTTCAATTAAATGGGTTAGGTTAAGGTTGGGATTTCTGACACGAAAGCAACCTGCTTACGACCCATTTAATTTAAATAGTCAAATTTAAGTTCAAATAATTTGTAACAAGTAAATAATGTGATAGAATCTCAACTATCTTGAGCATTTTAATAATTTTAAGCTATTGAATGTACATTATATATGGTTAAAACTTCAAAATTTTAGATAATTTTTTATGTTTTTCTCATATTTCCCTCAAAAAATAAAATAAGTAAACATAAACGGGTTAACAGGTCATTAGCAGGTAACACGATTATTAAACAGGTCAGGTGCAGGTCAAGGATTTCCGACACGATTATGGGTTAGGTTTGGGTCAAGGGATTCTCGACCCGTTTATCCTTGACACGAACACGAACACGACACGACCTGACCTATTTGACAGCTCTAATTCTATCCATACTAACAATCTCATGAAGGTCATGAGCCCTGTTTGGAAACTTGAAAACTCGGAAACACGAAGATAACTGGGCGAAACTCTTCTTTATCTGACTCACAAGCCATTCCCTTTCATGGACCTCTAAAATCCCAAAACACCTTTTCTTTCTATTAAACCTTTTACATATCACCCAAATTTACTCTAATAGCTACAATATAGTCCAAAAGAGTTTGAGGTTTCCTTCCTAAGCAATCGAAACCATTTTTTCCTTCTTTTGCATTTCCACATTTCACATTTTGGAAAAGTGGCATTTTTGTATTTTCCATGTTTCTATGACCTCAATTCTCGTGTCAGTTTTTGTGCAACATCTTGACCCAACAGGTGGGCGAGAAGCGCTAGGGTTTGATCAGTTAGGACATGCAATTCTGATTCTGGATCAAATAAGTTCTGTTTGAAATATTTGACTTCGGGTCGGATTCAAGTCAATTTCTTGATAAGTTTAGGTAACTAAAGTTTTTTCCCCCAAACGGAGATACATAACTTGATCAAAATTTCAAGCTTATGAATTTTTACCAAGTGATGAGCTACCTTACTGTGAGAGGAACAACATTTATCGAGAATACCACCATTGGTGAGTAATTATTGCTGAAAGTGTGTCTGTAATTAGCTTCTTTGATTAAAAAACAAATTAAAACTCTATACATAATGCTACAATGAAATTTAGGCATACGTTTTATGCTTTAAGCATTTCTGCAAAATGCTTGACACATTATTTTCCGGTATGTTTATCAGCGTATGTTGCCGTACAGATAGAAAGGTTTCTTGACAAGATAAATAGGTAAGGAGCAGATTTTTTCCATATACTAATAATGACATGTCTATAGGGATAGTTCATTTGTCTTACCATAAGTCCACGAGTGCGTGAACGGGGAAGGTCTTGCACGTACTTTTCAAAAGCTTCTAGTCTTACTTTCCCTTTAACTTCCACAGATTCAGACCAGCTGAAGTCCTGCATCTTCTCTCCACTACAAGTAGAAACCATGGTAATTATCAACAGCTATATCCACCACAGGCACCACCCAACCTTTATAAGGTACATATAAACCAAATTTGACTTAAGCAAAATCCTCTAGGACAGTAAGCACAAAACAGAAAGTGATTTCTAAAGCTGTACTCTGCTCCTTATAATCAAATCCAACACAGGTCATACAATTTATTGGCAACTATAGCACAAAGTGCAAGTAGACAAATGACAATTTAACAATGATATTTGAAATGGATAGGGAGTAGATTGATTCAAACATACCATAATCATGTACCAAACGTCTCTTTCACATGGGCAAGCATGTATTAGTGTGCCTGTGTATTGGGGGGGGGGGGGGGGGGGGGTATGTGAGTGCACGTGTGTGTGTGTGTGTGTGTGTGTTTGTGTGTGTGTGTGTGTGTGTGTGTGTGTGTGTGTGTGTGTACGTGTGCGCGTGTGAGTGACAAACATTGATACAAATTACAACAAATACAGGGTGTAATTCAGCTGGATATCATTAAAAACAAATATTTCTATATAAAGAAATTGGCATCCTCGTCAATATCCAATTTATGTCTTTAGATAGAAGTATGACTTTCCTAAGGGGCTTAAAGCCTGAGTAAGAAGTTAGGACCAAACATGTTGTCATGAATCAAAATGTTAGTTATGAGCGAAGTCAATATTGCATCACTACCAGATTCAAAGCATCAAGTAAATAAATAGCAGAAATAAGCAGTTGGAAGGATTAGCTGGACCAAAATAGCAAAACTTTGAAGATTCCCATTAATTAAAACATTTGGGCTGCATAATTAACAAATATAGGACATAAGTTCTTTTCTAGGTCCCTCCAATTTTCCACTATACCTTTTCTCTTTTTTCTAGGGTACAGGTCAGAGAGAGGATCTACAGGGAGATGATTCAAGAGTGACTATAGCAGACAACCAACCTTAAAGATGTACAATTTAAAACATCTGGATGATTTCAAGCCATATCAGCATATATAGGATGTAGAAATAGCATATTTTCTGCTTCAATATGGCACTAGGGAATGATAATGCACCATTTTTTCCATATTCTATAAGCAGGTAATTCGCTCGTCACGATAAGTATGCTTTGTACAGTATTTTCAAACAGGAACAGAAGATATCTCATACTTAAATACAAAAATATTGTAAAGCTGGGGTTCTCTGAGATAAATAATAACCTTTTAAAGAATGCAACTGCAGACACTGTAACAGAGGAACTTAATTGAAGAGTCCCATCCCACAGCTTTTCTTTAAGTGTTGTAGCTCCATTTTCCGGTTTACATCCTTCATCCATTCTAACAGAACTCTTTTCACCAGGCTTGTCGAGATTAGGAAAAGATTCAACTTTCTTGGATAGGGTTGTTTCCGTCAGAGAATACTTTAGATTCTGAACACCAGAATCTGGCGTCAGTTTCATTGTTTTGATATCATCTTCATGACCTTGAAGTTTACCATTATAAATATCAGCTAAACCAATACCAGAAGCACTCAGAAGTCTTAATGCATTTTGGAGGAGAATGTTAGTTTCATGGTGTAAGCTGTGTACAGAATTTTCGACATTGTCCCCAAACATCTTATTAGTGCCAAATCCAGCAAGACTACAAGCATCACCACTTCGATTTACATTAGGGGAAGATTCACACTTCTTTCGTTCCTCCTGACAACCTCTTTCCTCAAAACCCACAATGGCCTGTGGATTATGAAACTTTTTTTGTAAGATCTCTGAATCCCCTGAGTTATTAGATGCTTGATCATGAGAATCAGCTGCCAGGACCTTCATTTGAACAGGATTTTGCGGCCTACACTTTTGAAATTCCTGAAAATGAGAAGCATTTGGTTCCCTTGCCACAAGTGCACTGGATGGGTGGTTGGCGACATGGATGAAGCCTCCATTCGTAAAAGAAGGCCAAGTAGTTATCTCATGAGTCTGACAACCTTTTACATCAGAACCCACAATAAAAACTCCTGGCTTAATAAGATTTTGCTGCAAGCTTGGTGACTCCCCTAGATTATTAGGTGCTGGCTCACAAATACCAGATGATTCAACCTTCATTTGAACAGGCTTTTGTGGCCCACTGTTTTGAAATCCTTGAAAATGAGAAGTATTCTTTTCTCTTGCTACAACCGCATTAAAGTCATGATCCCCTAGCTGATTAAGTTGTTCACTAATCAAAGGAGACCATCTTGATTTTCTATGAGGCCGCGCCTCTGACATGGATAAAGGTGAGGAATCTTTGTGATGGGGAGACTGCAACTGGCCACTGAAAGAAGAATATCCAGTATACTCAGATCTAGCTTCATGCAGATCCCTTTTATTAGGATGCCACGATGCCACATTATTCTGATCCGAATATTGACTTTGATGAGAATACTCTCTAAGATATAATGACTCCCCAGGTGAAGAAGTTGAAAACGAATTTTGATAATCTTTACCTTGCAAATCAACCCGGTTCAGCTTAGGGTCTGACTTTCCAGAAAAGCCATCCATGATACTCGGAGCAGGCTCAGTGATTTGTTGATCAGAAGCCCCTAATTTTCTTTTTCTTGATGGCTCAGCCAAAGCATCTCTACCAGAAGGTGCCGGAAGAAATGTAAACATGCTTTTGTCATATGGAGCTCCAGGAAATGGCCGTGGCGGTTGCATTTTATGAGCTGGAGAAATGATGTCGGGTAATCCAGTTGCTGGATGTATCCTCGAAGATAATGGCCACAGCCCACAAGCCAGAGACAACACACTCAATTGTGGAAAGTGCTCATGTCAGGAAACATTCTGATAGTAAGATCATTTACTGCAATGATACAAGCAACGTTTTGAGAGGCGTACACCTACAAATAATAATATGCTAGCAGTGAAAACCTGCAAGTACTTAGAGGGCCATGGCAATGAAGAGCTAAAGCATAAGGAATCAACAAAAAATCTTGGCCTAGACACAAGCTATAACACAAAAAAAAAAAAAAAAAAAAAGTAACAAAAATACATGTAGCATCAATTAAACCGAAAAGGAAAGATGGAGGAAGAGAAAACAGTATTCCTCCACATATTAAAGCAATAATGTTAAAGATATCAAACTAATAGCCAAAAGAAAGTGGCCCTCCAACATATCTAAGATGCAGGTAACCAAGAGTCCAAGACTAGTAGACAGACTTTCTTGAGGAACCTATGCAAGCATTCATCCTCCCCACCCCCAAAAACAAAAACCCCAAAAATAAAAATAAAAATAAGAATAAACAGACATGAAAAAAACATACTATGAGGGTGTATTTCCTTAAATTCGATTTTCCATCTCCAATGCTCTTCCCCAACTTCGCCATAGGGAAGCAAAATTTATGTTTACTTCTTGCTTTCAAGTACCAAGAAAATAAGGAGAATTTGGTAATGATAAGAACGATTCTTTTCCAAAATTTGTGCTAAGAAACAAAATAAAAAAAAGTTAAATAGCATGGGTATCTAGGCTTCGCCCAACTAATCCCATGGGCCCTGAAGTTAACGGCAAGGACAATCTCCAGTGGCCCTGAGAGTGAAACAACAAACTAAGTTTCTTAACACGTCCTAACTTTTCCAATCAATAAAGAAGGGCATCAGTTATGGATCCATATATAGAAATTGGGACATTGGGTTCATGGAACCCCCTTTTTTTTGAAAAGGAAAAAAATGCCCACTACTTTGAACTTCTAAAGTAGTTAACATGTAGGAGAACTTAGATAAAATATTATTACAGTATACACTTATTTAGGGGGCCCAGGGGGGATTCATGGTCTGCCATTGAAAGACATGCTCTGAATTTAGTCTCTTTCAGCTATGAGAGCCATCACTCGAAAGGTTCAAGGTTCTAGCAACTTGGATCATAAAGAAATATAAGCTATTTGAATACCATACTTCAACTTGAAGCAGTTAATGATCAATGATTCTAGCAATATAAGATTATAACTGGAAAGCTTGACACCGATGAGACGGTGAGACCTTGCCAAAATGCTCAAAGTTATCCAATTGTAATACCAAAAAATATCCCCGATCCCGAAATTAGGACTGTAATCCAAAAAGGCTCTTCCCTTTCCGCTTGTACCTTAACCAGATGAGCACTCATTCAAACTCTACTGACTACTTTCAATCTCTCTAGTCCCACCTGTATAGCATACTTGTCCAATGAACTTCACCAACGAGTGTGCATCCCCTTTTATTCATTTTTATTCATAGTTTTTCTTTTGTGTGGATAATTATCCTTCTATTCATAGTCATTAAAATTGAAGCAGGATATATGTAAATCCCTCCTCTGCATCGTATTAAAGTCAGCTTTTAGTGGCCACCTATATAGCTATATAGAGGAATGTGGCTGGAGTCTATAATTAGAGCCGAGGTACACCTGTTAAACAGGTCGGACCATGGCGTTATTCTGGTCCAGGTTGGGGTGGTTCCGGGTTGATTTGGGTGACAACCAGTTTTTGTTAGATTTACCGGGTTATTTTCAGGTTTGGATCAAATAATCTGTGCCAAAACCCAATCACAAGTCAATTTTTTGGTCAGGTCAACTTTCAACAGTTCTAATTAGGGACAGCGCTGAGGAGCTAAAAAATGTCAGGGGGATTAATCAAGACAGACCATCATTTTTTCTTATAGAGTAGGCTCTTGATATGCATATAGAGCAGTAATTGGGCCAGGGTATAGGTAAGTTCAAGTTGGAGGTGCAACCATGACTATCACCCAATTCCTAAGAGAAGAATTATAGATTCCTTGGAAAATCAATAATAGCCCTACTGATTCTGTACGATATCTTATTGAGCTGAACCTATTTTTATTTCACTATACCAATCACGAAGGGAAATTCCCAAGTGAAGAAAGAATGGAAAATGACATGAATGAGAGAGGAGCAACTGCTGGAGTTTTAGGGAGAGAGAGTAAACAAAAAACAGTCCGCATTTCAATTTCTGGACAAACTCTACCTATAGATAGTATTAATTAATAATTACAGTATCTACATCACTTTCTTTTCCTAAAATCCTAAGAAAACCATAATCTCCTCCTAAAGGATTTAGCAACCTTCTACTCGTCTATACTTCTAACAACAATTTAATTGGTCACATGTTTCTCACATGGAGGTAATCGAATAAATTATTCTCCGAATTCATAGAGATTACAGGCCACTGGTACTTCAACTGCTTTGAAGTGACTGAAGACGCTGTAGGGGGAAATCACATATTCTGCACCAATTTCCCTCTTCAGTTGAATAAAATTTCATCACTCCTAGTAAGTAAAATATCCATATATTTCTCTCATTGTATAATCACCTGAGCAACTTCATCAACAGACTTTTTGCCCCGAATAGCAGACCATTCAATTGACAATTAGCAATTTGCAACAAATAACTCCAACAGAACCCTAACAATAATTCATCAGTCCGATTAAAGGCCAGAGCTTCTAAAAGTTCCCCAATTACATTCAATTGGATGTTTTAACAATAATTTACATTGAATTTCAACAAGAATTCAAAATTGTAACCAGACAGGGAAAACAATCAAAACAAAAAACGAGAGAAACTTACGTGGTGAATTAAACACACAAACCCTAATTTGCAATTTGCATGAAATAGAAAGAAGCTCAAACCTTGAATAATTGTTTTGGATTTGGGAATCGCAACTTCGATTATCTTTCTCTTTCTCTCTCCAATTCTTGTCTCTGACTCTCTCATTGAAGGGCCAAAACATGCAATTGCATGAAGATGAGAGCACTTAATAGTTGAAAGATGTGGCCTTTACTTGGGGAGGGTTGAACTCGAAGCAGAGAGTACGGTGACTAGTGAGTGTGGTGAGTGACTGGTATGTGCTCGGACACTATCGTGAGATATGACTCACTCACATGCGTTTTGAACTTTTAAACCCTAAATTTTACTACTGCTAAAAAAATCTCAAAGTTTGGCAGTTCATTTTTGCCCAAAAGGCCAAAACATATACTAGGAGTAATGGAGTATAGGATTGCACCAAAAAAAAGTAATGGAGTATAGGACCGACAACTTGGGATGGTAAGGAATTCAAATTATATATCACATTTTGAATCCATACTTTGGATGGAAAGTAAATGTATAAAAGTGGTACCATTGCTTTATATTTTATAGGAATCAAGAGATGTTCTAGTTATTAGGAATATCGTCCTCTAATTATAAGGTTGAGAGTTTGATTCGTATATAGGCTTTGTGTCTTCTCTAACATCAAATAAAAACTAAAAAAATTACTTTATGTTTTATACTCAAGGTAATTTAAATTTAGTCATGGTAAATTGACCACACTCGATCACCCGAATCGAATAATTCGACCCGATATCCGAAATAAGGTAATCCGGACTTGATTCATTCCGATTTGGAATATTTTACACTTTTAAAGATTATAAGCATTTTGACAACAAACCAAATTAACCCAGTCTAACCTGTAACTAAGCTGAATATTTTGAGACCAATTATAACTCAATCCAAGTCAACCCAGACCTTAACTGATCGAAGATGTGACGTCCACTTTTATCAAATTTCTCTATCATTTTAATTGTAAAAGTCATCATGTGTTAGCGTCATCCAATTCGTTCATTAGCTGACGGTGCAATTAAAAAAATCTAACATGTTATCAGAAAAATACAGTATGATTACAATTGTTAGAAATATCAAATCTACCTGGATTTTACCAGGATTTTGTGTAATGTGTCGGCGTAGTGAGGAGGATTGTCTGCATTTATTTGTGTACTGTGACTTTGCATGAAGTTTATGGGCTAGATTGTTGTGTGGGGAGAGCTTTGTGTGTCGAGCCACGGTGGGCGATTTCTTACAGATACGATTTTTTGGCTATGAGGAAGAGTAAGGAGGGGAGGTTGTTGTGGCGTTGTGCTTGTGTGGCTTTACTATGGTGTATTTGATTGGAGAGAAATTCCAGGATTTTTTCCAGGACTAGGAAAACTATTGATTACGTTTGGAATCACATAGTTTATTTGGCTTCTCTTTGGGCTAAGGCGGCGAGAGCCTTTAAGGGTGTTCCGTTGACTTTAGTTCAACGTAATTGGCTTGATGTGTAAATAGTTTTTCTTTTTATACTGAGGATACCTTATCCTCCATTTTTTTGTATTCTTTATTATTTGATTAATAAAATTTTCTCTTGTCTAAAAAAAAGAAATATTAAATCTACATGAGCTTGTTTTGCATATTTTTAGGTTCGTAGAGTAAGAGTTTTTTTTTTTTTGGTTCACACAAAGAGTGTCCACTGTTGACATTAATGACTATTTCCCGCGTTAGCTGACAGGCATCTCAAATAGTGGGACATCGAACCCTTAATCTTGATTAAGGGTGAATGAGTCCCTACTACACAACCACACCCCCTTGATTCCATGGAGTAAGAGATTAGAGATATTTCCCCTCTTCACAATGAGTTTGAACAATCACTATTGCCGGGCATCGGCCATGATGGTCACCCACTCTAACAAGTCGACTAGAACTGCACGACTACATGAGCAATAAGCTCTCAAAGGGAGTACACATTTCACTAGTAATGCGAAATTACAACTCACTACAACAAAATGTACAATAGATACCAATCATCAAAAACCGGTTTCTAAGTTCTAACCCCAACAAAAAGAGTTCAATATCTAATTCAAAGCCTAAAAAGGTGTAATCAAATATTCTATACTCACATCTTTGCTGTAAAAAGGAGCAACCATGGGAACTTGGTCAAAATTGCAATACCCCATACTCGAACAGTTTCAGCCCTTTCAGGACATGACCGTGAATACTTGAGTAATACTTGACCAGAAAACTTTGGATGTGCAAAAAAGGATACAGGACCATTGCACTCCATATGTCATACTAGTATTACAAATTTTTGAAGGTTTACAAATGAGCTGAAAGAAAGCACGAGTGGAGCCAAACACTATTAACAGAGCCTAATGTAGTCTAGTTTCTTCATATATGAAACTTCTCGATATTTGCCAACAATTCTCAAACCAGACAACAATAACCCCTCCACTCTCCCAAATCTGGGTTTGAAAATAAAAGAATAGAAAATCAAAAGGAAAGAAAGGATACGCCTTGCATATACATAAATAATAAGTACAATAATCACTTCGCACGCATATAGTTTTATGTCGTACCCAGGTTCTCAGCTACAGCACTTGTAATTTATGAAAAAACCAATCATCAGCATCACCTTGAGGTCACCCAGCAACACCAATCGATCAAGCAAAATAAATACTAAGACAGGTGGCTGTCTGCCTAGAGCCCATTCACTAAATGCAGGACGGCAGTAATGGTCCATGGCAAACAAAGGCAAGAACGAGGTATATGAGGACCAAGAGAACGATAATTAATGTAAACCTGCAAGTGATCAAACTCTCAACAGTAAGCAAACCATGACAATTTACAACAGATGAACAACTATACATAACCCAAATGGAAATTTCATGCTCTTTCAAGTTGTAGGCAATCCTGCAAAGCAGCATCATAGGGTGGGGGGTGGGGGGTGGGGGTGGGGGGATAATATATTTATGAATTTTTAGTTTTTTACCCAGCCTCCTATCCTATCCATCAACTTACAAGTTTGTGATGTAAGTAATTTTCCACTAGCCATTTAACAGAGATTTTACGACTTCCTCATCTCAATAAATGTTTATACTGAGTATACAAAAGCACATGCAATCAACCTCTTTGCAAGAGGCTTAAGAAAATCATGGGGTCTCCACATTATTTGTTGGTCAAAGATGGATAACATGTTACTAGCACCACAAGACAGTGTTAATATCCTTACCATATAGAAGACCTGGACATAAAATAATGTATCTACCACAGTAATCATAATTGGAAGCACGCAAAAATGAAAATTTTACTTCACTCAGATCACATACATGAGCCTGCAATTTCTCCACCAGACAGTGCTTCTGAAGCGACGGGCTTGCTTCCTGAAACGAAGAGTATTTCCTTGTAGAGTGGAGGTTTTGTCGACAAGCAGCTCCAGGCGCTCCCCTCTATCCAAAACTTTATCGATATTCTCAATCATAACAGTACGTACCTACCATTTATTATTGAACCATAACAATATTGAGTAACATCAAGCAAGACAAATTTGCTTTAAATAGAAGACAGTTCAAAAATGTCTGCTTTGAATATTAGCAAGGCTCAAAATACTAAATCCTAAAAGAAGGCAGTAGTCTTGACAGTCTTTCATAAATTCAAAGATAATCCTTTCTGCATCCGTGATGTGGATGAATTAAACTCAAAGTTCCATACAGGAATCTAACTACTTTGGATTCCAGGCCAACAAGCAAGATCCGCCTTGGTGCTAGTTCATCAACATTCATCAACATTACCCCAGTGCCTCCAAAGAGGCTCCCGCCTAGGCAGGGTAAGGGGGGGTCAGTTGTACGCAGCCTTACCCCTGTGAGAGTCTCGCAGAGAGGCTGTTTCCGTTTGACCCGAGATCCGAAGTGCGACGACCATCGGCAACTTCACAATAAATAAGAAGTGTCGACAATTTTATGAGCCATTTTGCTTTAATCCATTACATTCCGAAGCCAAAAAGTAGAGAAGCTTTTGGCCACAATTTAGTAAGAAGAACTGTTAACAGCATACATCATACCTGAGTCATTTCACCTTTCAATCGGTTTAGCCTATCTGCATTTGGGTCATTTGAGTAATAATCCATTTGCTGGCTCAACACCCTTGAAAATTCATCATTCATTGCATAGGCAGGTGCGGTATGTATGGCACGGGCATATGTCTTTACAAACTTTTGATGTATGTCTTCAAGAAATGCAAATGGGATTCTCCCTGTACAAAGAAGTGATGGTGTATCAGAAAACAGGGCACATTTTCAGAGCAGCTCCGATTATTGTTTACACATACACTACCAATGCATCATAGGCTCACAGCAGTTAGCACTTCAGGGAGAAAAGAGGTCATGCACAGGAAGACCCTCTACTTCAGGGAGAAAATAGGTCATGCACAGGAAGGGGCAAATAGATGTCGTTGCTGCCAATATTATTAGTGAGCAGTACAGCTTCTACTACATCCTCAATTCACACCACCACAGAATACAGCACCATCATCGTATTTCACACACAATATACTTAAACAGAAAAATATACATCATCAAATACTTGATTACGTCAAGCTAAAATGATAAATATGAAGTTATAAAACCATGAAACAATTGCACGGTTCTCAAGCATCAAGCACCACATGCATGATAGGCTCATTGTCACTAGTCACAGGGATATTTTAGCGGGTCCAGACCTTATTGGCAACAAATACTTCAACCATTAAGCATAATCTACCCTGACAAACTCTTCCGAAAACAGGTTAACAAGCTCAGCATGTTTCAATTCAAGCAATCCAATGACATACATATCCAGTAAATAATTTGATTGGCACTCCTTTTGCCCAATCAGACTATTGAGGGAAACCCATCACAGCCCTTAATAAAAGCATACCAGATAGCAGTCATGAACTCAAAATCGATAGAAATGGCTACGAGAGTTTGACTAGAAAACAAAAAGTCCAAGCAGAGCATATTGTTTACAGTTTAACTTCAAGAAGGATGATAAAAGATGTGCCAACAAATACCAAAATATTTTAAATAAAATTCAGCCAAAAATAATAAAAAATTGATTCGTCAATTTACCAATAACTGAAGCAGCTTCCACTTCTCAAACTGATGCAGAAGAAAAAGTTTGTAAATAAAGTCAAAACTAACTTTAAATTATGGAGTAAAAGGTTGAATCTTGACTAATTGCATAGGTTGCCTTTAAACCCCTGCTTAGGAGGATCAGACCAGTCCACTATGCACTCCTAGAGGCTAGAGCTCGACTTACATGATGAGATCAAAATGTAAAACCCAATTCAACTAATAGAAATAATAACAGATATACTGCATTCACAATTTCACATACACAATCAGACAAACACGCACATGCACGAACACAAACAAAATTGCTACTCCCTCTGTTCTTTTTTCTCCTACCCACTTTCCTTTTACATCCGTTCTTTTTTCTCCTACCCACTTCCCCTTTTATTAATACTTTGTGTACTAAAAGACCCATTTATCCATACTTTTTCTTGTCATCATTACTTTTCAACCCACTACTAATTCACACTCTCTTTCATGTTAAAGTAAGGGCAAATAAGGAATTTTAGTTCCAAAAGCAACTCTCATTAAACTCAATCCATAACAAGCAATTTGACCGATTTCACCAAATGGTTCATTGAAATTCTCAACAGAGAACTACAATCTAACGCTAACATCCTCAATAAACACAAATCAACACAACAGCTGATTGCATATATCAAAATGCTAGTATCCAATTAACAGTCAGATATTCCACACAATTCTCCACATTGCATCCACACAAACAAAAAAATGAAAAGAAAAAAACATACGGAAACTGATTCAATAGCAACACAATACCATAAACCCTATTAAATCCTCACAACTGAGCAACAAACACACACAGCCAACCTACGAATCAAAGTTTGACCAAAATCCGCCCAATTCACCTCCTCACAATCATCAACTAATCAATTCATCAAACAATCAGACAATTCAAAAGCCTAACATGATCTAACACCTCGAAATTCTGATTAACTAACAGAATGAGAGAAAGAGATAAAATTATACGTACAATTCTGCACATTTTAACCACAATAAAAGAAGAAACTCGATCAATAACATCAACGCATCACTATAAACCCTAACAATACTCTCAATTGAGCAAAAAAAACACACACACAAATGAATCACCACTCAATTTCACCAAATTCCGCCCAATTCTCCCCATTTCACATCCTCGCATTCATCAACTAATCAATCCATCACTAAATCACACAATTCAAAACCCTAACATAATCTAACACCTAAAAATTCCGGCAATTTAACAGAAAGAGAGAATTATACGTACGTCCGACATTATCCTCAGCCATACAGAGAACAGTGAGGCCATCAGTGCGTTTAACATGAAAAATATACCGATCCTGAGAGTACGAAACATTCGTATCACTACTCCCAGGGATTTTCTCAAGGATCTGCCTTGCGATCGCGCTTGCGTTCGTCGATGTACCGCTGAACTCCGCTAGTAAAACCGTCCCTCTCGCCACCAATGAATACAGTATCGCCATTAAAGGTAAAGCTCAAGCGAGGTTTTTATGTCTCTCTCTGTCTTGCTTTCTCTATCCTACTTTCTGATCGCCGGCGAATAGAAAGAAGGAGGAGAGAGAAAGGAAGAAGAAGAAGAGAAGAAGAATAGAAGACGGAGATGATTTGATGTCAGGTCATTTTGGTTGCCGCGTTTACTTTTTGTTTATTAAAAGTTCCTGCTTTTCTGGGTGGGAGCCTGGGAGGGAGACAGCGTGGAATTAGTGTTGTGTTCTTTTTCTTCCCTATCTCTCTGTTTTTTTTTTTTTTTTTTGTTTTTTTTTTTTTTTTTTTTTTTTTTTGGGTGTGTGTGTGTTTGAGATTGGGACACTAATTTCATTATTAATACTACTAATATTTTCATTTTTATTTTATTCCTACTTAAATACTATACTCCCTGCTTGAATATAGAAATGATAATAATATAATTTGGCCAAAGTACCCTTTATAAGTTGAAATAGGTGCATTAGAAATTTGAAACTAGAAGTGATAAGTAATAGTATATTTGAAAAGTAAGCTATTATTGTATTAAATATTAGAATTCCAAAACGGCAGAAACTATGAGATAAAAAAAAGTTTAGATAAAGGTGTACAACTATTGATATTTTAAGAGAATTCTCTCAATAATCACACATAATCCAAAATACAACACTTTAGAAAATCATGTACTAAAAATATATCGTGGCAAAATTTAAAAGAGTGTCTTTATCAAATGTATATATATGTGAGATTCATTTTTGCCACATTGAGTCTCTGTCATGATCCATGAGTCACTCATGATGTTGGTATTCTAAGGCCATAAATATCTTTATTAAATCTATCAATTTGTTGGCCGACTTGATATACTAATAAAAAAAATTGGGTGTCTCAAACTTTCTTTGTTAAGGCTTTTTTCTCCTCAGTTTAAGTTTACTTTATTTCATTTCAATTCATTTAATTTTATGTGAAACTTATCATTCAAATTGATTTTTTTCCCAATTTTTATTTATTTATTATGATACTTAAAAAAGAATTGAACGAGTACTTTTAAATGAGTTTAATATTAAATATGTTTGGATAAATATTTTTTAAATAGTCAAAGGTCAAGTCAAAACAAAAACTTCAATTTAATTCAGTTCAGGTGAGAAGAACAAGCCTAAAACATGCACCGAGCTACGGAATCAGCGACCGAATCAATAACAGCCGTTATTATTTAAACTACCGACCGATTTTGGCAGACGTAGAGAACGGTCGTGATTAGTGTAAAATAAAAACGTGAAAATAAACGAATTCAGAAAATATAACACTTCGGCTTCAAAGTTCATTCCCTCAGTCAGTCTCATCAGTTTCTTCATGGATCACCAGTCTCTCTCTAAGAGCTTGTTGGCTGCGCTTCAACTGGGCTTGATTATTGTGCCTCTCTTCTCATCTGCTGTGGTAATGGAAGCATACAATCAGTAAATCACTCTCCTTCTCTCTCTTTCTATAGAACTAGGGTTTATTATTTGTTCCAATTTGAGGTGATTGTTGGTAAAATGACATTTTGTTAATGAAATGTAATTAGTTGCTGCACTTAATTGGCTTATGCTGCTTAGAAATTGTCATTTTGATTAATAACTGATAAATATTCCAAGTTTGATTAGTGATCTAGGTTTAATATGCAGAATGCACCATGAGCCTGATTTGGGTGCCAAAAAGTTATCCCACAATGCACTGAACACAATCATTTCAAGATTTCTGATATGTTCGTGACACGATTATGGTCGGTAAATGATAAATAAATAAATAAAGTGAGCATCTTTCTGGATTTAAAGACATGGCATGGGATGTGTTGATATTTTGATGAAAACCCCCTTTTCGTATTGAGATGTGAACATGATTATCTAAATTGTTGTTGCAGTGAAAAGCAACTTGCTCTGTAGACATGGTAAAGGTGACTATGCTTGCTCGTGTTACCGATGGTCTTACTTTAGCAGAGGGGTTGGATGATGGTCGTGATGTGTCTGATGTTGATTATTACAAGCAACAAATTAAAGGTTTGTTTAAGAATCTCTCAAGAGGCCAGAATGATGTGTCGAGAATGTCAATTGAAAGAGGACCTTATGTATTTCAGTATCCTTTTGTAATGCCCATTTGGTTTATGCATATATTCATGATACAATGTTTCCATTTCATCTAGAAAAGTTGATGGCTATACATGTGGAAATTGTAGTTCAGCCAACAGAAATTTTAGCTTAAAAGCTCTTTAGCTAAACAATTGAAGATTTGTGAAATATTGCTGAATCTCTGAAGTAGTTATCTTTTATGACATTGACAGCGCTACTGTAACATATCTGACAGATCCTACCTGATGGTGTTCATTTCCCCCGATTGTAGAAAGTAACAAATTTTCTTTTCTAGATACAGAAGGAAAATAATGCTGCCTGGAAGTCTGCAAGGGTCTTTCTACTTTTTTGTTTTCCTGTTTGTTAACTTCAGGGCCAGTAGGTTTAGTTGGGCAAAGCCCAGACACACAGGCTATCTAATTAAAAATTGCCTACTAATACGTAGCCTGAAAAAATGGTTTTCATATGGACACTTGGACAGCCAGTGTCCATGGATAAATTTGCTAGTATTATAGAACCATGGCACTTTAATTTGTGGTACAATTACCACATGTACGTGCACTTGCTTTGTTTCCTGTAAGGAATAATCTCTAACCCTCTGAATACTTAATCATGCCAAAATAACTTCCTCTTTTGAAGTTCTCATATAACTTTAGCGTGCATCCTTGTGTTAGCTACTTTAAGACTTTGCTATGTTGTTGCCAAGTGCTCTATTGTAAGTCTTTTCAAGCTTGTGACTGATTTTATGCTCTCGCATTGGGATATCTTGCTTTCTGTATAACCTTACATTGATTTACAGCTATATCATTGTGGGGCGTGTTTGTTACCTGACAATGTGTGATCGTCCTTATCAAAAGAAGCTTGCTTTCCAATCCTTGGAAGATCTTGAAAATGAATTTGAGCGTGCCAACGGTAATCAGATAGAAACTGCTGCTAGACCTTATGCGTTCATTAAGTTTGGTAGATCGTCGTGTTTGTATATTCTATTTAATCGTTTTTCTTGACTAAACGTTTTTGTTCATCCTTTTATTTCCCTCGCTTGTTTTTCTTTTGAAGATACATATACAGGGAACCAAGAAATTATACTAGGACACCCGCACTGGGAGAAATATTTCCAAATTGAATGATGAGCTCTACGAAGTCCACCAAATAATGACGCGGAATGTTCAAGAGGTTCTTGGTGTTGGTGAAAAGTTGGATTGTAAGTCTCTGTAATCAACTCTGCCTAGTTTGTGCTCTGTTTTACATCAGACGGCAATTTTGTGCATGCTGTGAGACACTGAGTCCAGAAATTTGGTAAAGGCCTGACCCGAAATAAATCCCTTTTTTTATGGGAGCCAAGATCAAACTTTAGTGATATAGGTTGCCTGGAGGGATTGTATTATAGTATGTTACATCAATGATTAGATTAAAATGTTGGTAACCTGGTATGAATGTCAGTCATGTTTTCTCTGAAAAAATGAATGGCAGTTCATGTACTTTAAAGCTGAAACTGGGGAGATAAAAGGATACATTGGACGAGATCTCCTAGATGTAGCCTCTTTTCAGTCCAACATTAAATATTCTAATGTTTTAGAAGATGGATGACAGTGTTTATTTGAGTGGAGCTGAAACTCACAGCACTATGGAATAATTGTACATGTTATGTTTACGATAGGCCCCCATGCCTCCGGCAGGTCATTCGGATCTCTGAACTTCGTATCCACCATTGATCTTGATGTTCCATCCCTTTAAAGTGGGTAACCAGTAACACCGTTGTCGAAGCCTAATGGGGACCTTGACCTCCGAACTTCGTACTCACCCATGATTTTGATGTTTTAGCCTTTTAAAGTGATTGACCAGTCAAACGGCTCTCCAAGCCTAACGGGGACCCGATAACCGAGCTCGGGGGGCCTCCCCTGACCCCTAAGGGTGTCCTGTGCGATGTGGTGTGAAAATACCAACATTGGTTGCCGGGCCTCCGAAAGTCCAAAACAACATATGGTGGGAAAGTCAATTTTTGGATACCGTGGGCCCGGTTGAGTTTTTGCCCAAAACCTACGTTACCAGGACTCGGCACTTTGTGCCATCGTACCCGTGTCGACACGACACGACACGACACGGGTGCTGGTACGAAATCCGCGTCTGACACGGATTTTTACTGTGCGACACGGCGGTGCGGCTATTACAGAGGCCATAGAAGGAAAGAGGAGAGAGAAAGAGATAGAGAGGAGAGAGAAACATATTGTTACAGCAGATCTGACTTGTTTCCGCAACAATCAACAATTACTTGATCATCTCTCTCTCTCTCTTCTCTCTCTTCTCTCTCTTCCTTCTCTCTCTTCCTTCTCTCTCTTCTGGAAGCGGCGCTCATAACGTGAGCCATGAGAAGTAGGGTTTCTGTTATTACAAACTCGACTTCTGCCTTTGAGCCATCACTTATCACGTTGTGCCTGGCTGCCTGTATCTTTGCTCAAACTTGGGCCTTGCTTAAAGTAGTACATCACTTGGGCCCGACTAAAAATAATACTCCTTGGGCCCAAATAATAGAAACAACAAATACTCCATCTCATTTTTCTGGTACCCATTTACCTATAAAACAGACTTATAATTTTCAATAAATAATATTTCAAACTTACTAAACTAAATTCTTATTTTAAAAATAAAATTTTCAATAAAAAAAATATAAATCTTCAAAAAGCCGTGCCCCCGCACCCGTGTCCAAACTTAGGACAAGGTCCCCATACCCGTGTCCCTAATTTTGGACAGCCTCCCCGTGTCCTTAAATTTTGAACTATGACGAATCAAACCCTTGGACACGTACCCCCACCTGACACCGGTACCCGAGTCCTGGTAACATAGATTCTCCGAGTGGTTTGTTGTGACCAAAATCACCTCATGCCCCCGGTGACTTTGTATTGACCAATGATTTGATGTTTCAACCCTTTAAAGTGGATGACCAGTAATGCCGATGTCCAAGCCTAATTGGAACCGATAGCCGACCTCGGGGGCCTCCCATGATCATTGGACGTGTCCTTTGTGAAAATTACAACCTTCATTCTGGTTTTGATGAAACCCAAACCATGTGTATTAGCCTTCAATTTTTGGCTTCTTTAAAGTGGGTGACCAGTAATGCCAATGTCCAAGCCTAATTCGGAACCGATAGCCAACCTCGGGGGCCTCCCATGATCCTTGGGGGTGTCCTTTATGAAAATCACAACCTTCGTTGTGGTCCTAATGAAACCCAAAAGATGTGTATTATAGTCTTCAATTTTTGGCTTCTTGGTCCCGTTTGAGATTTTTACTCAAACTTCTCCACATGGTTTGTTAAGGCCAAAGAGGACCCCCCTGTGCCCCCGTTAGGTCATCACCCATGGAATCTGTGCTTCGGCCTTTGAAGTGGGTGACCAATAAATAGCCTTTCAAGCCTATAGGGAACCAATAACCAACCTCGAGGGCCCCCTAACTGTGTCTCGGGCAAAATGAAGCGAAAATAACAACATTTGTTTCGGGGCCTCTTGATGCCCAAAAAAAGTAAATTATAGCCTTCAATTTTTGGCTTCCAGGGACTCGGTTAAGACTGTTGCTGAAACTTTTCCAAAGGGTCTATTGTAACCCTAGTGGACTCTCGTGCCTCCAGTTGGCCATCCGGATTTTCGAACGTCGTATTTACCCATGATTTCGATGTTTCTGCCCTTTGAAGTGGGTGACCAGTAACGCGCCTGTCCAAGGTTGTGTGTTTGTTGCGATATGGTGCAAAAATCACAACATCGATTCCCAGGTCTCCGAAAGTTGATTGCGAGTGTATTAGTCTTCAATTTTGGCTTCCCGGCCCAGTTGAGATTTTTGCTAAACTTTCCCGAGGGGCTCCATTGTGACCCTAAAGGATCCCTGTGTACCCAGTAGGCTAACTTTGTATCCACTAGTTGAAACCCAAAAAATGTGTATTATAGCCTTCAATTTTTGGCTTTCTGAGTCCGGTTGGGGTTTTTGCTCAAACTTCTCCAGGGGTCTATTGTAGCCCAAGAGGACACCCCGTGCCCCAATTAGGCCATCCGGGTCTCCAAACTTCGTATTCACCCATGATTTCAGTGTTTCGACCTTTGAAGTGGGTACCAAAAAAACATTCGTCCAAGCCAAATAAAGACCCGATCGACCTCCGGGGTCTCCCATGATCCCTAATGGTGTCTCGTGCGATATGGTATGAAAATCATAACATTCGTTTCAAGGCCTCGAGATGCAAAAAAAAGTGAATTATAGCCTTCTATTTTCGGCTTGCCGGGGCCCGGTTAAGATTTATGTACAAACTATTCCGGAGGGTCTATTGTAACCCAAGAGGAACCCCCGTGCTCATGTTAGGCCATCTGAATCTCCGAACATCGTATTCACCCATGATTTTGATGTTTTAGCCTTTTAAAGTGGATGACCTGTCACACGGCTCTCCAAGCCTAATGGGGACCCGATAACTGAGCTCGGGGGGCCTCCCATGACCCCTAAGGGTGTCCTGTGCGATGTGGTATGAAAATACTAACATTGGTTGCTGGGCCTCCGAAAGTCCAAAACAACATATGGTGGAAAAATCAGTTTTTGGATTCCGTGGGCCCGATTGAGATTTTTGCCCAAAACTTCTCCTAGTGGTTTGTTGTGACCAAAATCACCTCATGCCCCCGGTAGGCCATCCTAGTCTCCGAACTTTGTGTTGACCAATGATTTTGATGTTTCAACCCTTCAAAGTGGGTGACCAGTAATGCCGATGTCCAAGACTAATTGGAACGGATAGCCGACCTCGGGGGCCTCCCATGATCCTTGGGAGTGTCCTTTGTGAAAATCACAACCTTTGTTTTGGTCCTGATGAAACCCAAAACATGTGTATTATAGCCTTCAATTTTTGACTTCTAGGTCCCGGTTGAGATTTTTACTCAAACTTCTCCACAGGGTCTGTGAAGGCCAAACAGGACCCCCTGTGCCTCCGTTAGGTCATCACCCATGGAATCTGTGCTTCGTCCTTTGAAGTGGGTGACCAATAAAAAAGCCATTCAAGCCTATAGGGAACCAATAACCAACCTCGGGGGCCACCCATGACCCCTAACGGTGTCTCGTGCAAAATGAAGCGAAAATAACGTTTGTTTCGGGGCCTCTTGATGCCCAAAAAAAGTGAATTATAGCCTTCAATTTTCGGCTTCTCTGGACTCTGTTAAGATTGTTGCCGAAATTTTTCCAAAGGGTCTATTGTAACTCTAGAGGACTCCTGTGCATCCGATTGGCCATCCGGAATTTCGAACGTCGTATTTACCCATGATTTCGATGTTTCAACCCTTTGAAGTGGGTGACCAGTAACGCGCCGGTCCAAGGTTGTGTGTTTGTTGAAGTTGATTGCAAGTGTATTAGTCTTCATTTTTGGCTTCCCGGGCCCGGATGAGATTTTTGCCTATATTTTCCCGAGGGGCTCCATTGTGATCCTAAAGGATCCCTGTGCACCCGATAGGCTAACTTTGTATCCACCAGTTGAAACCCAAAAAATGTGTATTATAGCCTTTCAATTTTTGGCTTTCTGAGTCCAGTTTGGGTTTTTTGTTCTATTGTAACCCAAGAGGACACCCCCCCATTAGGCCATCCAGATCTCCAAACTTCGTATTCACTCATGATTTCAGTGTTTCGACTTTTGAAGCGGGTACCAAAAAAACATTCGTCCAAGCCTAATAAAGACCTGATAATCGACCTCCGGGGTCTCCCATGATCCCTAATGGTGTCTCGTGCGATATGGTATGAAAATCATAACATTCGTTTCAGGGCCTCGAGATGCTCAAAAAAAGTGAATTATAGCCTTCTATTTTCGGCTTGCCAGGGCTCGGTTAAGATTTATGTACAGACTATTCCGGAGGGTCTATTGTAACCCAAGCGGACCCCCCGTGCTCCTGTTAGGTCATCCGGATCTCCGAACTTCGTACTCACCCATGATTTTGATGTTTTAGCCTTTTAAAGTGATTGACCAGTCAAACGGCTCTCCAAGCCTAACGGGGACCCGATAACCGAGCTCGGGGGGCCTCCCCTGACCCCTAAGGGTGTCCTGTGCGATGTGATGTGAAAATACTAACATTGGTTGCCGGGCCTCCGAAAGTCCAAAACAACATATGGTGGAAAAGTCAGCTTTTGGATTCCATGGGCCTGGTTGAGATTTTTGCCCAAAACTAATCCTAGTGGTTTGTTGTGACTAAATCACCTCATGCCCATGGTAGGCCCCCGATAGGCCATCCTAATCTCTGAACTTTGTATTGACCAATTTTTGATGTTTCAACCCTTTAAAGTGGGGGACCGTAATGCCGATGTCCAAGCCTAATTGGAACCGATAGCCGACCTCGGGGGCCTCCCATGATCCTTGGGAGTGTCCTTTGTGAAAATCACAACCTTCGTTCTGGGCCTGATGAAACCCAAAACACGTGTATTAGCCTTCAATTTTTGGCTTCTTGGTCCCGGTTGTTATTTTTATTCAAACTTCTCTACATGGTCGGTTAAGGCCAAAGAGGACCCCCGTGCCCCCATTAGGTCAATCACCCATGTGCTTCGTCCTTTGAAGTGGGTGACCAATAAACAGCCTTTCAAGCCCATAGGGAACCAATAACCAACCTCGGGGACCACCCATGACCCCTAATGGTGTCTCGTGCAACATAAAGCGAAAATAACAACATTTGTTTCGGGGCCTCTTGATGCCCAAAAAAAGTGAATTATAGCCTTCAGTTTTCGGCTTCCCGGGACTCTGTTAAGATTGTTGCCGAAACTTTTCCAAAGGGTCTATTGTAACCCTAGTGGACTCCCGTGCCTCCGGTTGGCCATCCGGATTTTCGAACATCGTATTTATCCATGATTTCGATGTTTCAGCCCATTGAAGTGGGTGACCAGTAACGTGCCTATCCAAGGTTGTGTGTTTGTTGCGATATGGTGCAAAAATCACAACATCGGTTCCCAGGCCTCCGAAAGTTGATTGCAAGTGTATTAGTCTTCAATTTTGGCTTCCCGGGACCGGTTGAGATTTTTCCCTAAACTTTCCCGAGGGGCTCCATTGTGACCCCAAAGGACCCCTGCGCCCGGTAGGCCAACTTTGTATCCATCACAATTTTGATGTCTCAGCCCTTCAAAGTGGATGACCAGTAAAGCCGTTGACTAAGCCTAGTAGGGACCTCCCATGATCCATGGGGTTGTCCTATGCGAAAACCGAAAATCACAACTTTGGTTCTGGCCATGTTGAAACCCGAAAAACGTATTCACCAATGATTTTGATGTTTCAGCCCTTTGAAGTTGGTGTCCAGTAACACCGTTGTCCAAGTCTATAGCGACTCGATGACCGTCGTGGGTGGGGCGGGGGGTCCCATGATCCTTCGGGGTGTCCCGTGCGAAAATTATAGCCTTCATCTTCGTTCTGTGCCTGTGGAAACCCAAAAATCGTGTATTATAGCCTTCAGTTTTGGCTTCCAGGGGCGCGGTTGAGATTTTTGCTCATACTTCTCCGGAGGGTCTCTTGTAACCCAAGAGGACCTTCCCGGTAGGCCGTTTGGAAACCCAAAAATTGTGTATTATAGCTTTCGGTTTTTTGCTTCCAGGGGTCCGGTTGAAATTTTTGCTCAAACTTCTCCGGAGGGTCTCTTGTAACCCAAGAGGACCCCCCGGTAGACCATCTGGATCTCCAAACTTCGTATTGACCCATGATTTCGATGTTTCAACCCTTTAAAGTGGGTGACTAGTATCGTGGCTGTCAAACCTTAATAGGGACCCGATAACCGACCTCCGGGGCCTCCCATGACCGATAAGCCTAAGGAGTTAGTCCAATGATAATTGATAAGAGGTGGGGAGACCAAAGACCCTTTGTAGGTTGAGCTTATTATGAATTATCTCACTGCGCATTTGCTCTCAGAGTGTGTACAAATGCACTTGCGGCTTGGCCTGTATAGCCAATAAATTGGAGTACCTTGTTAATACTCAATATTACTGTCAGTAACGGAGGCTAATGGCCTTACTCCAAGTTGCACACACACTAAAGGATCAACTACTTGCTGGAAAATTTGTTTCATAATACTCCAACTGGTTTTTGAAGGGCTGGATGCTTTGGCTTTCCCTAGTTCAATTCAATGTGCTATTTTGCTTGGTTATACTTGGCATATTCTTAAAATCTAAGATGAGTTGCATCAGTGGGATGGCAATCAGATATAGATAGTCAGATAAATAGGGGTATTGAGATGAATGATGCTCCCACTATTTGAGTATGGTTCATGAACGGAGTGAATATAATTGGTTTTGACATTTTTGAAGCTAACTGCAGGTGCTAATGTTCAAGCTGTTTTGTTTTGGCTTTTAAATTTTGGTCTCATTATGTCTCATGTTGCATTGTTCCTCGAGTATTATTCTGTCCTACTTGTCCATGAGTTAGGTAATATCTTTGTTTTTCATTGATTGTATTTGTGGTTGCTTCGCTCGGGGTTATAATACTCCACCTTCTCTCCACCCCCTCCAAACACCCCCCCCCCGAAAAAAAAGAAAAGAAAAAGTTCACTATCGTTGATTTCCATTTTAATCCTGCAGAGGTCAGCCAAATGTCCAGCCGTTTGACATCTGAATCCCGGATCTATGCTGACAAGGCCAAAAGACCTAAATCAATAGGTTAGTTACTAGAATAGTCTAAGGCACACTAGCCTGATGGTTATAATTCTCTGAAGTTTTGGCGCTAACTTTGGAGCAACCTCGTGAGATAGCTTATCTGTTTTCTGCTATAAGAAAAGTATTCGTTTGAAATGAATTGGTTGTTTTGAACTTGTAGGTCCTGATCCGTAAATGGGCTCCTTTTGCCATTGTTCTGGGAGTCGTGGTACTACTCTTCTGGGTTCAAAAGGTCTGGTGATTTGATGCTGTTTCATGGCCTCCTGGCAATCCTTTTTAAAACCTTTGCTGACTGCGGGTTGTTCAATGTGAGCTTATGGGCATCAATACTGAGGACAAAGCATCTGATTAGTTCAGCACTGAAGAGGAATCAAATGTGTTTTCAGTGATGTTGCAATTTTGCAAACTATGTCCACGACTGATATTGTTGTAAATCATACAGTCTGATGGTCAAAATGGATGGAACAACAAATCGATGGCCCTGCAGTATCGTAGTACTTAGCATCTTATAGATTGTATCTGCAAAATCTACTTTTACTTCTATATATAGAAGACTAATTTGTGATCAAAAAAAAAAGAAGACTAATTTGTGATTAGATACAATCCTTTTTTCTTGTCTTTGAAAGGGGGAAAATGCGGTATCTATTTTCACACTTATTGTTCCTCCCTTGCTCTGTTCGCAAGTGCAACTTTGGTAATTGGTATATATTTCTTGTCTTTGAAAGGGGGAAAATGCGGTATCTATTTTCACAACACTTGTTCCTCCCTTGTGCTGTTGCGCAAGCGCAACTTTGGTAATTGGTATATATCAATTTTGGATGGACAGTGAAAGCACTTTCCCTCCCTTCAATGGTTATGGTTAAACTTAGACATCGCGTGGTTGTTATCTGCTGCTTTATTGTCTAATCTTGAGTAAAGGGAGACGGTAACAACCTAGTAAGAATCCTACCAATGGCGAAGTTTGGGAAGGTCTAAAAGTACTTCAAGAGAGGCAATTTCTTCCGGACTAACAAGAGGTTTCACTTCTCGTGTCAATTGGTGTTTAAGGCAACTTTTCTAATGGCTAAGAAGAGCATGATATTGTCCAAATTTCACTAGGAAAAAGGTCTTCTACTGAAAATGGTTGGTTTGTGGTTATATTCGAACATCAGATATTGACATAATCACTCTTTGGTGGATGAGTTTGGAGTGATTTATCAAATGGAGTATGTGATTTCCTAATTTCAACTCCGTTTAAAATTTTGTTTTTAATAATAATTTTTAAAATACAGGTGAAATGAGTCGTGTTGCCCTTTTCATCCTAGAGATAGTCGGCTCAAACTTTCTGCAAGACTCGTCAATAAGTATCATGCTGCGACCTATTAGAACCCCCCCAAACCAACAAAAAAAATATTTTTTTACGGAGTATAAGATCGTCCCATCATGAAATAGTTAGGGTAACTTTTTATAGCAATAAGGGTGCGTGACTCAGAGACAACAAAGTCCCCCTAATCTTTTACAGGTGGATGCTTAATGCTTGTCGGTTATCAAGTGGTAAGTATTTTACTTGGTATTTTTTTTATTTGTAGGCAATTTACACATGACTAACATCCACTAGTGTAATACGTAAATATGTTACTATCTATTTTTGTTAAAATCTCCTATATTATACAAGTCGACTTGCAGGTTTGCAGTACTTTCGTTTCTTATCTAATAAGCAAAAATAGCAACCACGTGATGGTTGTCTTCATTATCATCATACATATATATCAATCACCATACTAATCTTATCTACATGGTTGTCATATTGCTCAATGCCATCATCTATGAACCCCCCCATCTCTCTGTCCATGTGCTAGCTATGTGCACAACCTCGCCAATCGTACCATATAGATCTTGCTTATACGTTCATTCTGTAATAATGTACTCGTTTGTTTCTAATATAAACCTATTATTGTCTGTCGATAACATTTCACATGATTGAAATTTTCTTTAAGTATACAATGCAAAGGGGACTTCTAGAAATAATCTTACCATTAATAAATTGCCATAACAGAATATGTACAGTATAATATTTTGGAGATAATTTTAGATAGATAACGTTTTATGGTTGAATTGATCCACAATCTAAAATTTGACTTATCAAACATAAAGTAGATAAGATAAGTAGTCCACTTGATTTATATGTTGGTGTTTTGACCTCAATTCTTTTGATGTAGGACACTAGTACTCACTCACATTAACAATATTGTATATCTTTGATGATATAATAATCTACATATTTGAGATATTGGAGGGATTGAGAGTGTGTTCTTTTCCACTTATTGGACCTTACCCAATTAGTGGAAATCAGTGGCAAGACATTACTCAATCAGTTGGAATCTGTAGCAAGACCTTACTGAGTTAGTGAGAATCAATGGCAGGACCTTATCCAATCAATAGAAATCAGTGGTAGGACCCACATTTCTACTCACAGAATCAGTGGAAGGACCTTACTGAATCAGTGAGGATTAATGGCATGACCTTACCGAATCAGTGCGAATCAGTGGCAGGACTTTACCCAATCAATACGAATTATTGGAAAGACCTTACCCAATCAGTGAGAATCAGCGAAAATAAGTGGAAAATAACGCATCCTGATTACAATGATTGATTGGAGAAAAATTCATATCGATAGGGTGAGAGCCAAGGGGAAGGCAAGTGACAGAGAAAGGAGAGTATTACCAAATCACCCAATGCCTAAAGATTTCGTGACAGGCAGGGAAATGGTATAGGTTGAAGTAAGAGCCATACATTTTATCTTAGAGAAATAAGAGCCATTAGATTTAAGTGCAAGAAGATACTGAAAAGCTAAGTAGAGGTAGCACAACAGCCTTGTTATTCTGGAAGGGGCATATGATATGGGTTGGACAACAGAGAAGACAAAAGTAATTAAGTAGGCCGCCTATGGGTTCATTTTCACAGAGATCTGTAATTGTGTGGGGGATTGCATTTCAATACCCAATTATTATGCAATTTGCATGGAATTTAGCAAAATCGATCTCTGTAATGTACAACTAGCCCAGACTGTATGGCTCGGTACACGTACGTACATGTATCGAGTTCTAACTTCTCATTGTAGATGATGTGCTATAACTTCTAGATATATAGTCCAGATTATGGAACAACAATGTATTATTGACCTTATTATTGCACCTCAAAATCTCAAACTCCATAGCAATGAGTTGGCCTGCTTTAAGATATAAGAGGGGTTGTGGAAATGTTAGAGCTTAGAGGCCTCATATCGTAAGTCTATCCTATACAAGCTTTTGTGTTTTAAAATACTGGAGGACGTGCATTTGTTCTTTTAATTATCTTTATATTAATCGAACAACTCATAAGTTCTTCCAAAAAAAATTGTAAACCAATGCAACCACCATGTGAGATATTTGGATTGGTCTACTACTACTAGTAATTCATCTTTAAAAAAATAAAAAAGATGTGTAGCGTAAAGCTCCATTATCAGATTATAAATATAATCAATTGATGTGAATTCGAACTATAAACTTATGAGAGATATACCATACTCAAAATTTGTAGTGAATGTTTGACTCATATTCTCTTCACCTTCTTTTTATTGAACTTATTTACGCAAAACTGAACTGAAAATTACGGAACAAAAACTTACAAAATTTACTTAAATCTACTTAGTACTTCACACTTTCTAATTAAACAAGTAAGTGTATCAAAATGACCCCAACATATTACACACATACACATTGATAGAGGAAAGTGATTGAAAAAGAAAGGGAAAAAGAGGGTGGACCAATCACATCAGCGCAATTATAAAAGGGAAAGTAGAATCACGGATTCCACAAAGTTACAAAGTAATCCAGCCCGAGGGATTGCAATTGTGCCGCTCACGGATGAGCAACAACTAAGCAACCAACTGGCACCTTCTCTACCTGACCCCTCCTATATCAAATATCTCCTCATCTCCAATTTGTTGTTTGAGCTTTGAATGTCAATAAGGGAGTCTCTTATAACTTTCCACGAGGGTTATATTTAAGTGAAATAAGAGTCATTTTTTATAATAAGTGACCCTTAATTTTCTAAATAGTGAATAGTGACCCCATTTTACGCGGTGAGTTGGCCTCACACAAGACTTGTTAGTTATATTAATAGGTAAAATGCTTATTTTGAAAGCTCTCTCTAATGTAAACTTATGTACATGCAAAACCAAGACGGGAGTTGGTGGATGATGAAATCATTCCGTTAAGGCGTTTTTACTTTATCATACGTTCGTTAATTACTTTTTGTTCAAAATGCAACAATCGTCTCCCAGTAAAACCGTCTTATATAAACTTTTGTTAAATTGTTATTAAAACTAGCTAGAGTATGAAATTTTCAAGTTTTATTTGGTGAAATTAGAAAATAACTGTTTTAAGGGAACATCACATAAACCGTAGCAGTCAAAATAGATATACTCTATACGTAATTTGATGTGTGTATCGTAGTAAAATGTAGTGAATATATGTACTCTTGCTCGTATGTGCACATGTCTATATGAACATAAGATTAGAAGTCATCGCTAGTCGCATTGTCTGCTTTGTCAACTATTCAAAATTCATCATGACAAAGAAAATACTGCCAATTCTAAATGATCTTGTAGTGTACTTTCATTTAAATTACACAAGCATGCAATCAGTCAGAATATAAGGACCAATAGTTTGATTATTTGTAATTGGTCCATGTTTGTACAATCTTGAATCTGCATAGTTCTTAGCCTTGTTAGGAATTCAACTATGAGAGAAGAAGAGCTAGTAATTGTATGATCTTCTTTTGGTAAGCTATTTGTAGCAGTATAGTATAGCCCCTTCTTTCTAGATTTGGTCCCTAACCTAATAGTATATATTCTACATGACCGATTGATATAGATCATTTAATTTCATAATCATGAAAAGACATGCGAACAATGTTATACCCAACTCAGGCTCCCTTTGATTCACCTGAATAAAATTGATCTGAACTGAACTGATCTGAACTAAACTGAATTGATTTTTTAAATTTGACCGTTAACCATTTAAAATTCGTCCAAACATAGTCAATATTGAACTCATTTGAAAGTATGCTTTGAGATCTTTCGGATGACATAATTCCCATCATGAAATTATTTCGGAATAAAAAGTTATATGAGTAATAAAGTTACATATAAACTGAACTGAACTGAACTAAACTAAACTGAATTTAAGTAAAATTAAGGTGAATCAAATAGAGCCTCAGTCATAGTGAACAAAGATACCTAGAGCATCATAAACAAAAGAGAGCTACGAGTAGTAGGGAGGCAATGGCTCCTAGGGTAGAGCCTAATATGTGTTCTCTAAGTTGGAAAAATTAGACAGCAAGATGGCATTTATTGGAGAGCTTATTACATAATAATTTGCTTCCATATATGGAGGAGTAAAATGGAAGTTGTTGTCTAATGATTTACAATGCTGAAGGTGTGTTTTATAGAGTTTACTCAGGCAATGTATTTCAACTTAGTAGTTTTATGTTCAATACAATGGTAGTGTTTAATTCAATTTAGTAGTGTTTAATTCAATTTAGTGATGTAGTAGTATACATTCAGTTTAGTAGAAATATGTTCAATCAAGGTAAATGGTGTTCAATTAATTTATGAATTCCCCACTCAAAAAAAATAAAATTATGAATTCCCTGATTGAAAATACGTTTAAGGTAATTACTTTTTTATAGGGTTAAACATAAATAACCTTTCTATGATCGAGAACAAGTTCTCACTGGGATAAGGTAGCATATAATTGACTTTTTCTTATCTTGTTTAGGCGGGAGCCTCTTTAAATGCATAGGAGTAATGTTAATGTTCACTAGTGTGTCGAAGCTTCAGGTCTTTTGTTTTTTTTAAAGAAAATTTAATGTCTTCCGATGGATTGCCTTGTTTCTAACTTTGTTTTAATAATTTTCTTGTTCATTTTTTGTGCTAATTTTATGATTGATTGGTAAATAAAACCGAAACAACACCAAGACGGGATTTGGAGAGGTTCATTCGCAGCCTAACTCTTAATTTGTTTAGGGAAAATATTAAAATGTTGGGGGGAGGGATGCTCTCGAGTCATGGTAATAGTCATTCACTGGTCGTGTATTAGCCTTTGACAAAAAAAAAGTCATTCATTGGCTTGTGGCGTCTCTATAAAAGTTAAAGGTATCTACCACTAAATAACATTGTTTGTTGCATTATAGTTCTACTTATTATAATTAGTCATACTCTAAAATTTTATATATATTTGACAGAGTGCTTAGGAAACGATTATTAGCCTTTTATTAACAAACTTGAGAATACTCTGGTATTAAGTTCTTCCGCCAAAGATCATCATAGTAGACAATGGATCGAAATGAACTAAGTACATCAAAAATTTATTGAAATCAAAATTTGGATGCCCTATGTCCCATGTCCTAGCACACATGTCCCATATCTCAAAGCCCATGTCCAAGCACCCATGGGCCATGTCCCATATCCTAGCTCCCATGTCCCATGGATTAAATCGGAGTTCAGGGACTCGGATGACCGTCCCGAGGTACTGGAGATCCTTTATGGTGATTATGAACCCCCCGGAGAATTTTAGACAAATTAAAGATGGAAACCGGGCCCCGGGAAGCCGAAAATCAATGGCAATCCACGTTTTTTTGGCTTCTAGAAGGCCCCAGAACGAAGGTGGATATTTTCGCACTACATCGCAAGGGATACCCTTAGGAAACATAAGAGGCTCCCGGGGTGGTTATCGGGTCCTTGATAGGCTCGTAAGGGCGTTTTTACGGGACACCAATATAAGGGCCGAAACACTGAAGGCTTGGGTGATATCAAAGTTCAGGGATCCGAATAACCCTCTCGGGGCACCGAGAGTCCTCTAGGGTCATGATCGACCCCCTGGAGAAGTTTGGACAAAAATGACACCCGTACCCCCGGAAGCTGAAAACAAAGGCTATAATCCACGTTATTTGGGCATCCGGGAGGCCCCGGAAGAAAAGTGGATATTTTCGCACCATATCGCACGGAATACCCCTAGGGGACATGGGAGGCCCTCAGGATCGCTTATCCTTCCCCTAAAAGGCTTGGAAGGGCGTTTTACGGGACAGTGGTGTACGAGTCGGAACACCCAAAGCATCGGTGATATCAAATTCGGGGATCCGGATGACTCTCCCGAGGCACTGTGGGTCCTCTAGGGTCATGATAGACCCCTCAAAAAAGTTTGGTCAAAAATTACACCCGGGCCCCGAGAAGCCGATAATCTATGTTTTTTGGGCTTCCGGGAGGCCCTGGAAGGAAGGTGGATATTTTCGCACCATATCGCACAGAATACCCCTAGGGGAAATGGGAGGTCCTTAAGATTGCTTATCCTTCCCCTAATAGGCTTGTAAGGGCGTTTTACAGGACAGTGGTGTAAGAGCCGGAATACCAAAGGCATTGGTGATATCAAATTTGGGGATCCGGATGACCCTCACGAGGCACCGAGGGTCCTCTAGGGTCATGATAGACTCCCCAGAAGAGTTTGGTCAAAAATTACACCGGGCCCCGAGAAGCCGAAAACAAAGGCTATAATCCAGGTTTTTTGGGGTTTCGGGAGGCCCAAAAACGAAGGTGTATATTTTCGCACCACATCGCACGAAACATCACTAGGGGACATGGGAGACCTTTGAGGTTGCTTATCCGATACCCGATAGGTCTGGAAGGGCGTTTTGCGGGACACTGATGTAAGAGTCGGAACACCAAAGACATGGGTGATATCGAAGTTCAGGGATACGGATGACCCTTCTGGGGCACCAAGGGTCCGCTAGGGTCATGATAGACCCCCCGAAAAAGTTTGGGCAAAAATGACACCTGAGCCCAGGGAAGCCAAAAACGTAAGTTATATAATCCATGTCTTTTGAGTTTTCGGGAGGTCCCGAAACGAAGATGAATATTTTCGCACTACATCGCACGTGACACACAGAAGGGATATCGGAGGCCTCCGGGGTAGGTTATCGGGTCCTTGGTAGACTAGAAGGGCCCCTTATTGAACATCGGAGGCTTACATTTTTTTGGTACCGCCCACCACCCCGTGCCGCCAAAGCTATCCCCAAAACCTCTCTACTATTATAGTGACGTCTCATAATTCTTTCCATTTTTAAAGTGATTTTTTTTTGTATATATTTTCTATTTTTTAGTTAAAAATTAAATTATAAACTTCAGAGACGCGCCATGATCCCTTAATTTAATTACTCCTTTATGTACGTACTTATATTAATCTAAGGGTAAGACTTTGTAAATCTAATTTTTATACTAAATAAGCTTGCCTTATGCTTAAAGCATTGTGTGTCCACAAGTGAATGGTAATTGGTAAATATCGATATTCCGAAAGTTTCAACCAAAATGTATGCTACTAATAGTCTAAAACCCCAGGACAGATCTAGCCAGATCACTTCAAGTTTTGGATTATCTTAGCCAATTGGCTGGAAAGATAATCCAATCCCTTCATTATTCTATTTCCTACTCCCCTTCTAATTCTACCCAACGAAAATTATGGACATGTAAGAATCGTGCAACTTGTACAGTTGGTGAGTTGGCCCATTTTACCTGTCTGTATCACAATGCATTCTTGCAATTAAAACAACAATGTCATTTAAAAAGGTTGAATAACGGAAATTAAAATCCATTGAGCTTTTGGTAATTAAAATTTGGATTTAAATTTTCAATGTAAAAATATTATTATGTCTAGGCCTCACCTTGAAGCAGCCTTATACGAATTTTTGTGGAAGTCAAATTTTATAAGTCATATTTAGTTAGCAAGCATGGTAACTGAATCATATCTTTAGTTTAAGTTTGTATTAATGAGCTTAAAGTCGAGTTCAAATGATTAATGATAACTCTATATTAACACCCTTTGCTTAATCAATTCACACTTTATTTCATCTTAAGCTATACAATGTAGTAATGTTTAAATATCAAAATTTACCATGCTTGCTAGTTCATAAACAAACAATCAAAGAGGTACTATGATCTTTAGCCAATGCCCGACCAACAGCTATTACATTGCTGGACCAATCGAATACCAGAAACCACACACCTCTGATCTCTATGAATTCCTTGATACCATGGGCAGTCATTTCAGTTCCAAAAGAGTATCACTGTTACATTCATAGTATTTTGATTCTATTGTATCATCCTTTCCCTTTCCCATTATGTCAATTAGGATGTACTATATAGGTACCAAATTAAGCTTTGCGTTTGACTGATTGATGCAGCATTTGTACCGATCGACTTTGTAGCAACAATCTGGGTCCATGCAAAAGTTACAAACGCAGCTAGTTAGCGAGTAGCGACTAGTAAGTTTTTTTTTTTCAGAGGGGTGAAATCTGCTGTGTAACCTGACTCTAAGGCTGCAATTGCAGCCCGTCAATGAAAATAGGACATATAAATACTTGTACAAGAAAAAAAAATTCAGAAAAAGAATACAATTTTTTCTTACAAGTGCATATGTGTCATATTTTAATTAGGGATGCAAATTGCAGCCTTTTGATGGATATAAAAGAAGTGAATCAACATAACCATACTCAATTGATTCATCTTTTGAAACATACAATAATTAAGTTTAAGAATATGTACATCTACTATCTAGTTTTTGCTAATCACAACCTTACATATATCATAATGATATCATGATAATGACAATCATCATCCAATCTCTAACATAATATTGTTTAGTAACAAAAGTAGTAGTTAATAGTGAAAAAAGAGTGGAAGCTAAGACATTGTAGGTTGATTGCATTTCGTAAGGTAGTTTTGTTGCCAACTAGCAATAGTGGGTATTTTGGCATCCTCTACTTGGGACCTTCTGTAAGTGTTAGTCCCCATTTGTTCACGTGATGTGCTTCTTAACTGTCTTTTGTTCTCTTCTAATGGGATTCCAATTCTCTTCTATATAACAACTCACTCTATCTTCACTCACTCTTACCACTCACTTCACTTCACTTCACTCTTTTTTTGCTCAGTGTTGTAGTTATGGACAACTCTAAGCTTTCAGCTATTCTCTTTATATGCATGCTCTTCATTTCAACAGCCACTCCCATATTGGGCTGTGGTTACTGTGGTCAACCAAAGCACAAGCCCACTAAGCCACATAAGGGCCATAGTATCCCTACTATCAAGCCTCCAATCACTGGCCCAGTCCCACTGCCACCTGTCACCCTCCCACCAGTCACCGTCCCTCCGGTGCTCCCAATCCCGTCCGTCCCAATCCCCGCCGTCCCCATCCCGCCGGTCACCGGCCTCCCTGTGCCACCTGTCACCGGCCTACCCGTGCCACCTGTCACCGGCCTACCCCTGCCACCTGTTACCGGCCTCCCCGTCCCTCCGGTCACCGGCCTCCCCGTCCCACCGGTCACCGGCTTGATCCCACCAGTGCTCCCCCTCCCACCAGTGTTGAACCCACCATCCACTACCCCAGGGAAGCCCTGCCCACCAGGCTCACCATCAGGCCCATCAGGCCCAGGAAAAGCCACATGCCCAATTGACACCTTAAAGTTGGGTGCATGTGTGGACTTGCTTGGTGGGCTTGTCCACATTGGGCTTGGTGGTGCAGTTAAGAACCAATGTTGCCCAATATTGCATGGGCTAGTTGAAGCTGATGCAGCTGTTTGCTTGTGTACAACATTGAAGCTCAAGCTTCTTAACCTTAACCTCTATGTTCCTCTTGCTCTTCAGCTCCTCCTCACTTGTGGGAAGACCCCACCTCCTGGCTTCACTTGCTCTCTTTAAGTTGGTATGTTCATTTTAAATTTTACTCTAATTTATTTATTTATTTTGAAAACCAAGTAGGAACTTCCAATTATGTTGAAAATGAAGCTTGAACCTAGGTTATTGTTGCGAATAAGTGGAGTGTGAATACGCTACTGCGCCATTAATCCCAAGCTCTTTAAATCTACTCTTATTACATCCTAATTGTATTCCCTTCCCATTTTCATATAGACTTTTAAAAAATTATATTCATGTCCACATTTCTAATCTCTTTGCATTCCCAAATTTACCTATCTTAGTGATGTTTATTGGATTTATCTATAAATGCACTTTAAGGTTATTACTTTACTAATTACTAATATGTGATGGGAAAACATTGTCAAAGTTCCACATTGAAAGAATATAAAATGCTAATTTGGACAAAGGAATACTAATACTTTTGATTATAATTATGAACTCTTTATTTATTTAAAGGTTAGTTATTCTTTGTTAATACTCCCTTCGTTCCTAAATGATCTTCTCATCAAAAAATGGCACGGTTATTAAGAAAATGTAAAATGAGCCAACACTTTCCCCCTTTGCCCCTTATTTAGTGAGTTAAGAGAGAAAAATTTGGGACCACAAGTCACATGGGTCCTGTTTACTCCAGTTAATTAAACAGAGAAGAAAAATAAAAATAGGAAAAAGATAACAGCTTTGGTGGTGGTGCGGTGGGTTTTTGGTGGTGGTTGTCGATTTGGTGGGGTGGGTTCTTAGTGGTGGTTGTCGATTTGGTGGTGGGTTCTTGGTGGTGGTGGTCGATTTGGTGGTGGTGGGGTGGGTTCTTGGTGGTGTTCGATCTGGTGGTTGTCGTGGGTTCGTGGTGGTGGTGTCGTGGGTTCGTGGTGGTGGTGGTGGTCTTGGGTTCGTGGTGGTGGTCTGGTTGTCGATCTGGGTTTGTTGGTGCGATCTGGTGTGGTGTGGTGGTAGCGGTGGTGGTGGTCTGTTGTGGTGGCGGTGTTGTGGGGTCGTGGCCTGGGGTGGTGGTGACTGGTGGGGTTCGTGGGGACTGGGGAAGATGGAGACAGGAGAGTGACTTTGAGTGATGAGAGAGAGAGAGGGAGATGGTGTTTGGGTAAATGACAACATGGAGAATTGGAGATAGAGATGGAGATGGAGATGGAGATGGAGATGGAATGATAACTCATGGGGAGCAAGAACTTATGTTTGGGTTAGAAGTGTTTGAGGGTGGGATTTATGTTTGGGTAGTTCATTGGTTTAATTTGGGTGAATAAATAATTTGTGCGAAAAAATAATTTGTCTGAAAATGAAGTAACTAAATGAGTAGTAAGTGAGGGGTAATATAGGGATTTAACACAAAAAAGTTACTAAATAAGGTAAGGAGAAGATGATTTTGAGACGGACTAAAAAGGAAAGTGAGAAGTTGTTTTAGGGACGGAGGGAGTATGTATTTATGGAGTTTGGTCTGTGGTCACCATGAGTACCATTAGGAGAATGATACATCCACACACTGGGTTGGCAACCCACCTCCCCTTTGTTTCTATCTCTCTCCTCTATTTTCAATTTCTCTCTCCTCTATTTTCAAGAAATGACATTCAAGGTAAGAGAGAAATAGATACAAAGGAAGTATGGGTTACCCACCCACTAGATCAACCAAACATTTTCCGTACCATTACCAAAGAAGCATTTGACTAATGTTGGATTATTGAGTCACGAGTAAGATTTAATAGTGAGTTTCATGCGTATCATGCCACAATATGAGACAATTCTTCCCCAACTCCAAGTGAGCCAATGTGTACTATCTTTATTTTTATTTAATTTTTTTAGGGGACAAGTACTTTTTTTATTTATATACATGGTGTGTGAATCTATTTGACAAAGTGTGTTTTCTTTATACAATTTCGAAATATAGTAATAACTGCAGGTTATGAGACTAACTCACAGAAAATCGGGATTACTATTTAGAAATGTAGGGGGTTACTTATGGTGAGCAGTATTTCTTGTTTATTAAAAAATAATCCCCATCTTACCAAAAATTACCTAAAGAACATTTTATAGAAATTTTTTTTATAGTAATAATAATAATTATTGTATTTCTAACAAATTGAATTAATTGATGTTTGTGTTGCAGGTTGTAGATCAACCAATGAAAGGATTGAACTCGACATGAGAGGATGTCTAGGTCTCAATCCCAATCCCCAACTTTCTCCTTGAGTTAACAGCTTGTTATTGTATCTCCCGTTTTCTCTCATCTGAAATTTTTTATTCTTCCTGATTATTGGTACCAATGGTGTTTTCGGTTTATTGAACACAAATTTATTTGTAATTTGTAATGACTCATGAATCATGAGATTGGATTTGGTCCATTTGTGTATCTTATATATGTTATCCAACCAAGTACACAACGAGGTCATCTCTTTTATTTTGCTTTATGTTATTGTATTTTCAATTTTTTTTCCGAATATAATTATTACATAATACACTATCCTCAAATTCAAATATTGAGCTTGTAAACATTTTGCAGACAAAGGGAGTGCTAAATAAATATTGATAATGCCCCATATTAGTATAATTTGTCAAATAAGCTTGAGAACTTTTATTTACGAGTAATTCAATATATATAACAAATATAGTATTTTTTTTAAATTACTTATTGATATAGAGAGGTACTCGTAAGGATTATAAATTCCTCTAATTTTTAGTAATAATAATAAGTTAATTGGCTTAAAACCAAATCATGTCCTGATGGATGAAATCCAAATAGTATATAATCCGCTAAAATTAGGCATCTTAGAGGTTTCAAAACCAAGATGCTCATTTCTAACAATATCGAATGGAGGGATATTAGGGGGCATTGGAAGCTCCCCCAAGTTGGTTATTAGGTCTGAATAGCTTTTGATGACCTTTTACTTGTCGACGACGATTAATATCCCAACACCAAAACTATGGATGTATGTGATGTGAGGGCCTCAGAAATGCCTCTTTGGGACACTGAGGGGACTATTGAGTCACTATGAGTCCCCTAAAACATTGAAAAAGAAAATCTCAATTGAGTCCCAGATGACCAAAATCAAAAGGTAAATAATACTCCACAAAATAAAATGGTGCCAAAGAATAAAAATAATATGGTTTTGGGTTAGTTCTAAATCTATTTATCAAAATAGTGTCCACGTAAACTCATAATTCACCAATAGTTTGATTTGTCAATTGAGAGTTCGGTAGGGCTCTTATGCGGCCGCCCTATGCGATAGGGCAGGCGCGTGAAAATAACACAGACCAAGACGCGGTCCCCGTCCAAGTTAGGCTGCGTGGTTTTTTGGGTTTTTGTTATTTTATTATAAAATTAATTATTCTGCTGTTACCATCTACAACCTATTAGAGTAGCTGGTAGAAAGAGAGCAAAAATTACATTCTAGGCAGGTTCGAATCTCTTCACTTTACCAACCTTAGTACCCATTTTCCTTCTTCTTTTTTTTAATTTTCCTTTTCTTTCTCTTGCTTACTCCTTTGTCCTTTGGGTTTTTGTACTCCATAAAGGTTGGTATTTTATTGTCTTTTGGTGTCAGTTTATTTTGTAGGGGTGACACAACTATTTTAAGTTGTTGTAATTTTCCTCTGTTACCTCATAGTGTCAGTTTATTCTGTTGTAGTGACACTTTATTGTCTTTTGGTGTCAATTTATTTTGTAGTGTTTGTTTCTTAAACTCACGTATTAGTTTATTTTGCTTCGATGTCACTTTCACGGTACGGTCTTGTAGTGTTAACTTATTTGTCGTAGTATCATTTTATTACCTTGTGGTGACAATATTTTGTAAATTCAATATGACTTTCTCCTCATGTGGTATTCATTTTTTAAACTCTAGTGTCAACTTATTTTCGAATGGTATTACTTATTCAAACACTGATGCCCATTTTCTTGAACTTCAGTTCCATAAAAAATGTTAAAAAATTCATTTAAAATGACTCTTTGACATGTGAATTCTTGTCTAATTTCTACCCCCTAATAAAACTAGTTGTCTTGATTTAAATTTTCTTCATCTCTCCTCAATTAGTTGAATAATATTGTTTACTTTTTACTCACAAAAAGAAAAAAAAACAAAGTGTACCACTGCCAAGTACCACCACCCATAAATAAACACCAACTCTCCAAATTTCACATGGCGTCTAAGTGTCTAACCATTACCCAGCCCAACTCCCCAAAAGATGAGTACATCTATAGAAGGATAATTACGCTGGAGAAAGTAAACAAACGAATGTTAAAAATTAATCCACAGCTTATTCGAAGGAACCACCATTGCACCACCGCTGGAAGGCATTGTTATGCACTTGGTGTATTAGAAGTTGATCTGCAGATCTGGTTTCGAACTTCGTCATGCAAATCAAATTATCAGGGGTTTGGGATGAGTGGGGGAGGAGAGAGACTGTGGGCTGCTGTAGGAGAGAGAAAGTAGGGGTGAGGTGGGCTTGACAGAAGGCACGGGAGGAAAGCTCTGACTGGAAATCGACGGTGACGGTGACGGTGACGGTGACGGTGAGAAATGCAACTGATCATAGGGGCTCAGGTAGTAATGGTGAACTAGTGATGGCTGGATGGATGGCCTGGCGATTTTATTTTGGGTGAGAGCAGAGAACATGGAGGAGGTGGAGATAGAAAGTGAGAGAAGCGGGACCACACGCCCTATTGTATAAGCCGCCCGCAAATAAGAGTTTGCGTTGAGCGTTAAATCGTTGATGTGCTCTGGATCCCCTAGAGCATTGGAAATGAAAATCTCAATTATGTCCTAGATGATCAAATCTAAAGGTAAATAATACTCCACAAAATGTAAGCGTTTGGGACAACTTTAACTTCTTTTTTTTTTTTTTTTTTTTTTTTGTAGTCTTAATTTGCTTGTAATTGCCCCCAAGTAATATAGGCTTAAAAAAAAAGAGAGAGGAATTCTTCCGAACTTTGACGAGATAATTTATATTCTTCATTGTCAAATACGCCTAAAAATCGCCTACTTGCCTAAACTAGGTGCTCATTTTTAACCATTTGAGTATATATGACGAACATTTCTGAGGATATGAGAGTCCTTCGGTGTTGGTCTCAAATAGATTTGGACAAGCTGGAGGAGACCTTGTAACCGATTCGACCTAGCCAGTGTTGAATGGGTCATAAGTCCATTTGCAATTGTAAATGAGCGGGTCAAATTGGGTCAGTCAATTTAAAAATTAGACGGGTCATATCGAATTGCAAATGGACCAACCCACATAATATTTTATTATAAAAAAAATACTTTCTAAATTTTAAACAGGCCAAAATGGGTCGGGTCGGCTGCTGACTGACCCAACCTACCCACAAATATGTCGGACCCAGGCTGACCCGTTGCCCAGGCCCAATCTCAAACATCCATTAATAATCATTTTACTTGTCACTCACTATTCAGACCCCAACAACGATTCACGGGTAGGGATGTAAATGGATCTTGCATCCGCGGATAGCCGCTCCACTCGATCCAACTAAATGGATAAAAATCTGAATAAATGGATTCTTTCGCGGATGACGGATGAAGCGGGTGATGGATAAGTTGAATTAGGGTGAGAATCTCATCCGCTAACCCGCTCCGCGAAACCATTTATCATCCATTTAATAAGTAAATTAAAAAATATAAAAACTATCGTTATTTTATATGATTTTTAGGTTTTGATGTTATAATACTTGTATTTGATAGTAATATATTCCGTATTTTGGTTGTATGTAACTTCTATGCATGATGTTTGGAGCAAATTTATTAATTAGGGAAATATTCTACAAAGATTACATGTTAATAAATATCACACTTCAACAATCCATTTATCATCCGATTCATCCATTAATCTGCAGATGACGGATAGAGATTTACGGATGACGGGTGGAGCGGATGATGCGGATTGATTTCGCGGATGATGGTTCATCCGCACCAAATCCGATCCATTTACATCCCTATTCATAGGTAAATAAAAGTGCGGACACTAGGAAACTCTAAATGACCCAAATACAAAGGTTTCTTCTTCCCCAAATCCCCAACGACCAACAATGCTTCGTCATCCCTTCAAAACTTTGGGGGGGGGGGGGGGGGGCAATGATTCATTATCTATTTGTCTGAATCATCTCCCAATAGCATTTACCACCACTATCCATTACCGCCAGCCCAACAATAGCATTCAGCCATCTGAAGCCTCCTTCCACCTTGCTGCAAATCACACTGACCTACCATTTGAGATTCAATTACCTTCAAATTTATAAAGCTATGCTGTTGCATCGTGCAATTTTCCGAAGAACCACACCATTTGATTATAGTCGCATACACGTCATGAATAAAATGACTGTTCGACTGGAAAATTGCACGATGCAACAGCAGAAGAAATTTCTAAAAATCACAATCACCCAACGAGCTTAAATGCTTTCAGCTCATGTTCGCCCAGATTGTATATATTGCACAATTCTGGCAGAGCAGAAAACAGGGGAGCAACGGCAGGCCTCAAACATCCGAAAAGCCATAAACTTAACCTACCTGATCAAGACAGATCAATTGCATCTCTTTCTATTCCTCCTTAAAAATGATTAGCCACTACAACATAACCAATTCAGTAACTACAGCTCACATATGGATCTAAATGGTGGGCATTTGCACTGACAGGTTGGCCAAGCCACGCCATCCCCTCAACCCTACATGTAAATCTAAGAGAAAATTAACATGGATAAAAAATGGAAAAAAAAAGAAGAGAATTTATTCTCTGGATTGAACTATATTTATGTTACAAATCTTTGCAAGGACTGGTTACCTACCTGTCATAACTGGCACTGCGGTATGGACTACACGACTAATGCAAAGAGAAAAAGAAGAAACCAACACAAAGATCAAGAAGCCGCTTTGGATCTCGAACTGAAGGGCAGGAATCGAATCCGACAACATTGTTTCAACTTGGCCAGAGCTTCTTGAGCTTTCCCAAGTTGGAGATCCACGTAAACTGCCATAAGTGCAGCTTCTTGGCTGTTAGGAACTGTCGCCAAAGCATGTGTAGCGTAGCGGCTTGCCTGCTCGAGGTCTCCTTGCATCACAAACATGGATGCTAGATTGACATAAAGTGCCCCACGAGCTTTGTCTGGACTCAGAAACACATTATCTTGTTGCTCATCGGATGATGGAACCCTACCCGCCATTTGCGCACTATTTGAATCTTCAGCATCCATTGTTTTTTTCGCCTGCCATTGTCTACAATCTTCTTCAGTGTAAGGCAATTCGACATTGCTTCCAGCAGACAAATAAATAGCCAGATGCTCGGCAGCTTCCTTCAGCCTGTTGAGCAAGCAAAGTGCCTCAGCTGCATAAACATGCCCCAAAAAGGCATGCATTCTTGAACATTCGGGTAGTCTCAGCAGAGAAAGAGCAGTAGAGAGCGCCTTCAATGGATTTCCTAGCTCCAGTTCTGCAAATGCCAAATCAATAAGAATAGCTTGCTTGATCTTCTGGTTTTCTCGTTTATAACTATCCTCGTATTCAGACATGGCGTTTGCGGCAGCTGTATTAGCATGAGATCCACCTCTCTGTTCTCTTGCATCCCCATTTGCACTAACTTGACCTGAGCTTGCCAAATTAGACTTTGGATCATTGCTACTCAAATTCTTATGGCCCATGTTCTTAGATGGTGTTCCCTCACTCGATTCATTTTCCTCTGGAGAAGACTTCGGTGACAAGGTAGACTTCATATGCTTTGACTCAGAGCTGCATAGCAAATGAAGCGCATTAAGAAGACACTGACGCGCAAATGACATCGATAGCTTTGGCTTCATATTGTTGTCAAGAACCGACTCCTCTCTTTCATTACCACTCCCATCCCCATTTCTCAAAGAACCATTTTCCATGGCAAGTTGTCTCCATTTTCCTCGCCCAATGACTCTGACCCTAACCTCCGGCTCATGTACAGAGGTTTCGATGTGCTTCAAGAGTCCCTTCTCCAATGCCATTAGGCAGCACTCTGCAAGTCGGAGCCATAGTAGGGGCTTGTTATAAAAAACCAAACTTGCCTTCAGGAGACAACGAGCAGCAAGTATAGGTTTCCCACAAGCCAAGTATTGCACACCACAATTATATGCTATGAGCAGAGATTTGTCTTGAGAGAATGTGGCAAGTTTTCGAGCCTTTTCCTTCCAGAGGGATGAGCAGTTGTTTAGAGCTTTGTGGAAGAATATGCTTGACGTGTGACGCTTGCCTTGTTGAAAATAGATGCACCCGATGTTATTGTTAATTATGATCGAACTTCCAACATCTACCTGGTTACTAGATGCTCTCAAAAGTTTGAATGCTTTGGGGTAGTTTCCACGAGCATATTCAAGCTGTGATTTCAGCAATAGAGTCCTTGAAGAATCAATACCTCGTGCAATGTTCATCGCCAGCTTAACTTCACGCTTTGCTGCCTTCAGATTTCTGGTAAGAAGCAAAAGCTGAATCTTGTAAAGGGGCAACTGCAGCTTCAAATTATTTGTAGGAGTGGATCGATCAACTGAAATCCGGGTGAAATCATTTGGAGATGAGAGATTAGTTGGCCGAGATATGTTCTGTCCACTGATATCCAAGGTTGATAACAAGGTCTCGTACTCGATTGTTTCATCCGATAACGTTCTAGACAAGGAACTTTCCGATGAATTTCCAGCAGCAAATCCTTCTGTGTTTAAATCATCAGAAGCTGATGAATTGTTGGAAATCGAAGAGGACTTCACCACAAGATTTGAGGCTTGTTGCTGCCCTGTGCTTCCACTATCACCTTGATTGAGCATGTAACTAACACCAAAAGCTTTTTCAAGGTAACCTATTACATCCTGGAGACAAAAATATCATGGAATTCAGTCACCACTCTCAAGTAACAAACAAAATAGAAAGAATATGAAAACTAAGAGTTCATTAGCATGCTTCATAAGTAAGTTTATTATAGCTTCATTAACCACAACTGAACAGGCTACTTTAAAGAAGAAGCCTTCGGACAAAGATGAAGAGCAAAATGGTACTATAGAGAGCAGTCGGCCTCTCTCTTCTCCAGCGACTGCCAGCTGGTCGACTCTAACCACCTAGCTTTCATAACCAAAAGCCCTAACAGATCTTTCCTTCTTTCAACATTTGAAGCCCCAATTTCAGATCTAGAGATTCTTACTGATAACCCTAAATTAGAAACCCATCTCTTCTGACCGCTTAATGGGTTTGCCATGTCAGTGACTGGGTTACATTCCAGAGCAAACTGAGTCGCCTCTGACCCACGTTCTGGGATGATCATTCCCAGGTCACGGTTCGTGGCAAAGTAGCAATCACTTGCACACTGTGCAACAATTATCTCGATGAACAGTGGCGAACCTATGTGTTGCAATGGGTGGACCATTGCACCACCATTTTTTATTTTTTTAGCCTTTTTAATGTACAATTTTCCCTTTTTGTAGATTTTTTTAGTTTTTTTGGCTCTTATTGCATCCCAATTCTATAATTTTTTGCACCCCTATTCAAAATTTTCTGGGTTCGCCACTGTCGATGAACCAGTCTCAAACCTGACCCTGTTAGAAAAAGCCTTAATCTACTTTATCAGGTCAGCGGCATAAGATTATTTGTAGTACTCAGGATCCCGACGTGAAGGCTCCAATAAGCTAATGTCAGCCACCCCACACAACCCTCCCTTATTGAGGGGGAAGATTGACAGCAACGAACAAAAGAGGAAAGCACAAAGAAGACACAAGTCACAAATAAACAGCTTCAATGAGAGTACTATAACCCCAAAAGCTAACATGCTGGAAATACATTGCATGAGCCTCCTACCACATTGAATACTGAGAACAAGCACAACCCACTTGACTCCTAATAGTCTTCCATAAAGTAGCACCTATAAGGCATAATTCCCCTCATACACCAACCATGCATTCCTCAGCATTGACTCCCAACTCCCAAGCTACCACAGCCTTATGGGTTTATCTATAGAAATGTCCCCTCTGACCTTTATCATCTGAAAGCCCCCATCCACTGTAGTGACATAGAGAGTACAGTCTAGCAACAGAACTTCTATTTTCTACCAGAAATGTTATCAGATGCCCCTGATTAACATCAGATATGTAAACTATACACAAGACATTATGATATAGCCACCTCACAACAGAAAGTGGCGTGCAATTCGAGAATAGCATTTTTACCACTTCAGTGACTTATTCCAACACTCTTAATTTAATACTCTTGCTTCAAAGAAAAGTTGACATTCTTCACTGACTCGCATGTTAAGGATATGATGGTTCCCCAGAGAAATTCACTTATAGAGCTTTCTACAGCCATCCATCTATCAAACACAGATATAAAACAGCATGACATGCGCCCACCAGCAGTTATTCAACACTTTCGGCATAAATATCGAGCAGCCGTGCCAGTTGCCGAATCTTAAAGTGCGAAGTTTTCTGGCAAATGTGTGGCAATGTACATAATCTTTAGTTGGTTTTACACCTTTACACTCCAACACAACCTCCAATTGCCTTAGCAAAACCGATAGCTTCTTGCCTTTCAACTCAACAAAGAGGAAGGAAAATTCGCCAACTTCAAGGCCCATGGGATTAGTCAAGCAAAGCTTGGACACTCATGTTATCTAAAAAAAACAAAAAGGCAAGGAAATCACACTTAAAATGTTGTACAAAATAGCACACCAACTCCTAGCTAACTTCTCATTTCTTTCATCAGCAAAAAAAAGACTATGCCATCTCTGTCACCCCCCCCCCCCACCTCCCAAAATAAATACCAATAAAGGAGCAGCTAGACATGCCTGCCGAGTGTAACGACCTTAGTCCTAGTTAATAAGTTGTATTTCTTTATGCAAAATCAGGTGAAGTAGGCTAAGTTTTGTTAATAGTATTTGCAATCTATTACGTTGGCTACAGTATTGTCAAAGAACCTTGATGTTTGATTAGATGGTGTAGCAAACTACACGGTAAATGAAAAAATACAATAAAAAGTGAAAAATTACGTACCCAACCCCACCACAAACCTGCAAATAATAACAATAACAATACTCCCACCATCTCATAGCAATTGCCTTACTTTCTATTTGTGAGTTTTCATGCTGACTTACCTAGATGTCTATCACTTGTGTAATTAAGTGACTAGTCCACTAAAACCTATTTCTACCACTTCTATCTTGAATCTTCTTGATATTTGCAGAGAAAATAACTATGACAATTACTCTAATTGAAGGGGGTAACAAAAATTACAAAAAACTTTAGTTCACCCCCTCCACCCAAAGAAAAAAATTAAAATAAAAGAAAGAGCAGTCAAACTGATATCTGTCTAACTTAATGGTTAGTTGCCTCCTGCAGAAAATCAAGGGCAACAGTCAAACTTCTAGAAGATGCTGAAGTTATTCACTTGATATCTGTCTGCACACATGTACACAACTCTAAGGCGCAAATGTTATGTTAACAAGAGGAAGAAACTGAGATCTTCGGCCAGGGATGTGTGTTATGTGTCGACGTGTCGTCACGATGAGGAAGATTGTCTGCACTTGTTTGTGATGTGCGGGGTTGCCAGGTCCTTATGGGATAGGTTGCTGTGTGGGGAACCGTTTGTGTGTCCAGCTACGGTTGGCCAGTTCTTACAGCTACGGTTCTCTGCAATGAGGAGGGATAAGGAGGGAAGAGTGTTATGGAGGTGCACTAGCATGGCTACTCTATGGTGCATCTGGTTGGAGAGGAATTCGAGGATTTTCTCCAACTCTGGGAAGAATATTGATTGTGTTTGGGATCATATAGTTTACTTGGCCTCCCTTTGGACTAAGGCAGCGGGTGCCTTTAAAGGTGTCCCGCTCACGGTTGTCCAACACCATTGGCGTGACGTGTAGATATTTTGGTTCTTTTCGAGTCCTCCATTCTTGTATTCTTTCAACTTTTAATGAATAAAATTTTTCTTATCTATAAAAAAAAACAAAAATTCTTCAGAGAATCTAAAACCTACTGAGAAGCAATGTTAGTGTCTTGCAAATTTTTGATTACTTCATCCTCAAACTTGGAATTAGCAATGGAGCAAACATTTAAATGTATTGCAGGTTGATTTTAAACTGATATGGCCATTGGCATAGAAAGGAGAGAGAAAGACTTAATCCCAAAAGTCAAAACCATAAGCCTTTAGAAACAGGCTTGTATTTGTTATCGAGAAGATGTTTCAGGACAAGAAAAACTATAGAATGTTCTATATCATTTTCAATGTCAAACACTACTGATGTTACTTTTCTTCTTAATTCCTCAGTTTGTCAAGAGGAAAGCTGCTAATAATATCCAAACTCTTCAAATGGCAGTACCACCCACCCTAAAACCTGCCAGTTTTCAGTAAGTCACCCAAGTGTGCTACATATAGCACACAGAAAAAAAATATAGCTCACTCTATTCAAATAAGAAAATTATCAATAATCAACATTATTTTGTGAAGACTGAAGACCCATACGTTAAAGAGACCCACAATCTTCTAAATTTAGAAATCTTCTGACTAGTAATCATTGGTCTTTTCTAAAATCCCGTATTCACCAATAGAACTCCTTGAATTCAAGCAACAATATGAAGGAGAACAAGAGCATTACACCTTCGGTGGAGATTGAGGGAAATGTTTCAAAAAGAATACTCTCCCTAAAAAACCTTGACATGGTAAAGTAGACAATATATGAGGACACTAAAGGTAAACTGCAGAAGAAAAAATCATTGTCATATAATAAGTAATTAATGACTATCGAAAGAAATTCAATTCAACCACACAGCTAATACTTACTGAAAATTTGGATACATCTTGTGTAGCAAAGGCAACATCCAGCATTAAGAGGCAAACATGAAGCGCTGTGGTCTGGATGAGAACAATGGAAAAGAAAAGAAAAGGATTCAGAAACAAATAATGCGACTATAGAAAAACAAACATGGTTATATTGTCCAACCTCATCTATTGGTTCAATATTCTGAAATAGAGGCTCCAAAACTGATAATGCCTTCGAATATTCATGGAGGTGGTATAGAACAGTTGCCTGGAACCACGGTGAGAAAACCATACAATTTAATGTTTCCAGTTTAAAAGTTTAAGGAACAGTTCATCATTGAAGATAGCACATAGTACATACAATGTTAAGTGTTGCAACAGATGCATCAAACTCGTCTGCGAAAACCACACCAGCACTGTTATTATTAGTTCCTTTGGCTCCTGAAATGGCTTTATTAGCAACCAGGGTGGAAGAATCTGCCTGTTCTCTGGATGCACGAGCAAGGTCTTCACTCTTTGTCTGGAAAACAAATAATTTAACTTGAGGAAATCAAATATAGCAGGACAAGATATTGTGGAGATATGAAGTCACAGCCCAATCCAAGGTTTTATATGAGTAGATTTTTTCCCCTAGCATCAAATACAAAAAAGAAAAATAAGCATTTGCACTCCCTAAATAGCTTCCTCTTATCCTCCGTCCTCGGGGTGGAACACGATTTTTCAATGCATGCACTCACAACTAAGAGTGTAGACACTTTTAAGGGAGTGTACACATCATCTATTGATACAAATAACTCCACATCTCGAGAGGGACAAAATCTTTTTATTTTTAAAATTGCCTCACTCTACTATTCTAGAATTTGCCCAAATTACTGTCCACTTCCAGGCATAAAAACATTTCAGAGTCTTCATATTTCTTTTCCATAAAGCTTTCCCTCAAAGAATGAGCCTATAGAAGCGAGAAAGCTGGTCCGGATAAACATCAGAGAACTCAAGGCTTTGCAAAAATGAGAAACATAAAGAAAAAAATAGATCATCCCTGGAGTCATTGTAAAACCAAATCAAATGATTTGATCTTTCTCCCAACTAATAATTTAAGTAGTTGACGCCAGTAACTTTCAGTACAATTCGAAATGCATTGCATCAATCATCAAAATACGCAACCTGCAGCACATAGCAGCAGCCTTGACTTCTGTAAGTATTCCATACCTTAACATTGACAAGGACTTCAATCAATTTCTTTGGATCTGAACATCCATCCCGCAAAAATTCAGACACGGCAATATTATGTAGAATCTGAAGAAAAAAAAATAGATTCAGAAACTTGTCTTGAATGAACAGCTATAGAAGGGGTAAGAAAGATACATCAATCATTTTCAAGACACTGGAGCACGAATGCAAACACTGCTTGTTAAGTACTGCAACTCGACAAGATCTACTTTTATTCATCTGAATATACTTGGTAGTTGGATTTTACATACATACTCTTTGTTTTTCATGTTGAAGGTAAAAGCCAATAAAAGGGCCAGAGGATCCTTGTATGCTCACATAATTTTTCTGCCCAAGGGCATAGCTTCTTGTGAGCGTATTTAAATCTTCGATAATATGGAGTTAATGCTATCGAGGGTCTGCCTAAAGAGCCTTGTGTCTTTATATACATGAGTGGTATCCATCTTATTCTCCTCATACCATGCTTTAGCAAAAAAAAAGTACTGCTATTGCCTATCATTGTTCAATACACAGTTTTAACCCCATTTTCCTTTTGGAACATGTTACACATGCCCTCTAGCCTATCCATTCTGATAGAACAACACGCTCATTTAACTACATATTAGAACACCCTAGGCCATGAGGACTTCAAGGATATGCTGATAAGGGTTGAGAGACTGATAAAGCAAGCAAGAGAAAACATGAGATCATGGTAAGCCTGCGGATAGGATGAGAAACAACCATCAAAATGAAGTACACGCTGCTTCAGTATGAAATTTCAACCGAAGATCGGCTTTGGAAACTCAGATAAATAGGTAGAAGTTGAAGCTATATTTTTTGTCTCTTTGCATCAGAACGCTAGGTGGAAGTTGAACCATCAACTAGGGTACACATTGGAAAAACCTTTTAAATGTATTATCTAGCTAAACAAACACTTTCTCCCTCCTAACCTCAAAAAGCAACAAAAGATGTACCCAGAAGTACTATGACCAAAAAGAAAAGAAAAAAAAAATACTGCTCCATGGCAACTACAACAAAACATGAGGCTTCAATCAAACATGTTCCCATTTTCCAAAAGTCTATATTTCAAAAATCAATTGAGGTGCCAGAGTTTCCACTTTCGGCTCAGTTTGGGTGGAGAAAGGTCTGTTCCAAAGAAAGGATTTCCTAAGAAAATATAACCATCTGGATTTCTTGGATTTTTTTCCCCTCAACGAAACTAGGCCTTAATTCTGAGCTAAATGCCAGAAGGAATGAAGGATATGTAAGGACAGTCACCGGATCATTAATTTCCACAAGTCCAGTTAAACCAAACAGCCATATCCCAACCTATGATGAAGCATACAAATTTGATATCAAAATGCTACTCCCCTCACTGTAGAACTAATATTTCGAAACCCAAATAAATAAATAAAAAATAATGGACATAAACTCTATAGCCACTTTTTATGACTAGGCTCACATAGCTACATTATCTCTCCCAAACATGAAATTAACCAGATTAAAGAAGTACTGCGGTTGGGGTGGTGAACCCACAGCACAAGTACATTCAAATTACACAGAATAAACTTAGATTAGTACATGAACCAATTACAGCATAATTTTCAACTAAAACTGACTAAGTTATTCGCAATACTCAAAAATCAATGAAAGGCGAACCAGCAACAGCAAGCAAGCTGAATTAATTCAAAAATAATAACAAAAAATTTAGCGATATACCTTTGGATCATTCGCCTTTTTCTGCAACAATCGATTCAAAACTTCAACACATTCCGCAAACTTATCCGATTGAAACGAGACTAAAGCTTCTTTAGCAAGCAAAGCAGTTACTGAAAGAGCACCATCGTCATCCACTGAAGAACCACCTTCTCTAGCCACAGTCATTGAAGACGAATCTCGCGAATCCATCCAAAGAGATCGCCAAATTAAAAGGAAATTGAAAATCAAGAAATCGGAAGTTCAGTTCAACCAACAAGGGAGAGAGAGAAATGTAGTTTCAGTTCAACAAATCGACAAAAACCCTAGCTTGCTCAAAATCTCGGAATTGCGTGGCTCATCGCCTAATCGAAGTTCGAATATACTTAAAATTGTCGAAATGAGAAAACCGTAGAAGTTCGAAATTCGGCGATGTATTGAAATTAATTATAGAGGCGAAATTTCTCTCTCAAGCCAAATGGATTGAAGAGAGAGAGAGAGAAGAGACAAAGAGTGAAAACGAAGAGAGAGAAAGCAGCAGAGAGCGAGAGAGAGAGAGAGGGGATTGTTTTTGAGGGTTGAGTTTCCGCTTCTTCTCGTTTCGTTCTCTCTGTGTTTTCTTTTCTTTTCCTTTTTTTTTTTTTTTGCAGGTTCTTGCTAAGATGAAAGTAATTTTGTATTAGTGGGAACTGTTATTTTTTTTGGATTAATGGTTATTCATTTTGTTACACGTCTGTGGTAAAATTAAAAAAACCAAAAAGCATATTGAAAGTTACCTTGTGAGTGGGGAACAAAGGTCTTGCTTAGTTGCTTTTAACTCTTATCAAGCATCCGACATTGTTCAAATTCGGGCATTAACTTTTTTTGGTTAACGGGTTCAGGTAGGTTTTGAGTTTGAATTTTTTCCTTCTTATTTGAATGGGCCGGTTTGGGGGGTTTTAAAAGAGTGTTTTCAACCAATTCGACATTTCTTATAGACATGTACATGATTAAAGTCAAGCTTGGACCGCATATAAATCAAGTTTGACCAATTTTTTTGTCAAATTGATGAGTCGGCAAGCAAGTTCAAACTAGCTAACGGATCGGGCTTTTATAAGTTTGTGAGTATATCTGGCGTACCCTATAGCTCTACATTAAAAGCTACAATCTTCATCTGAACATCAATCTTCATGACAAAACAAACCAAGAATTTTGACTTGTATTGAGTACATAGCAACACATTTACGATGAAGGTAGTGGTTGTAACTTGAACAAAATTTATATTGCCCAATTGATCACATTAAAACTTTCGATATCTTTTCACTTATTTTCAAGTTGACAACTACAACTATATACAGAAAACTGATTGCATTAAGATTACATACAAACTTACCTACAGGTAATAAATGATCACTCTAAACTACAGGTTTAACTGTTCAGACATAATCAGGCAGCTCTTTTCAATAAATCCAAGATGAGTTCTGGATCCCGAATGTCCTGACTATCTTGCGAATCATCATTTCCTTGAGAAAAATCGACATTCGTATAAGTTCGTATTCCAGGACCATGCCCACTACAATCTCTCCCTCTCCCCTGCTGTGCCCTTCTCACTTCCTTCTGATGCTCAGTAAGTTGTGACCTTTTTCTTTTCGGGAATGGGGGCAGTTTGTTCTTACAAGAAGGGCCATCAATAGTATTTTCCAAAAGCTCTACTCGCTTAGAACACATATTCAGTGTAGCTGTTACCTTGTATCTGTCTCGGGCATTGACAGCTTCCAAAGTCGACTGACCTCCAGCTAATGCTGATGCACTTCTTTTTATTTTTACCTTTCCAAGCCGCGATAGCTTGTCCAAAACTTGCAGCAAACAATGAGGGAAATCTATATCAATTTGATCTCCATAAGCAGAGTTCCAAAAACTGATAGTAGGCTCTGAAATGGATGGATTTGGATGGTCAAGTGTTTTCACCAAGAGAGGTGCTTGGAGCTCGAGAAACGAGGAGCTAAACACAAATGCAGGCCAGCTGCGCTGCAAACTTCTTATGATTTCTATCCAAAAGAGTTGTAGCTGATGGTTGAAGCTTTTGCACTTCATCTCCACATCCGACAGCCAGTCTAGCAGTGGATCACATAACACCTGGATAATAATTCAAAGTGGTCATATATAGCAAACTCCAACTGAGCAAGACTATAAAAAGAAATGATCCAGTATTTATATGTCAGCAACATAGTCAGATTGCTTGTTAGATACATTTGCCAGTTTAGACAGAAGAGTACCAAAATTATAGCCTATGACACAAAACAGTTCTCCAGATGGAAGTCTACAGTGGGAATTTCAAGTGTTTTTCACTCCTTCACTCTTCACTGTTTCCAGCACTTTCACACTTGACATATTCAGAAAGGAAGTCGAAGAGAATCTAGATCCTGAAGCCAAGATTACGATGTAACAACAGTTGCTTCGAATCTGGTCTTTATTGATGTGAGGAAGACATCTAAGTTACTTCTACTGTACTGCAAATGAGAACTTAAAGTCTTGAAATGGGAGGTCAGGGATCTTGCACCAGTAATCCAGCGTGTTACCCTACATGCATTTTTTAACTATTAACAAAAGCATTGAGTCTAAAGTCTTCAACCAAACTGGATACTGACGACGTTATCGTTGTTCCTTCTAATAATTCCCTACTGGCACCACAATTTACAGTAGCAACCAAAAAAGCATATAACAGACCTTAACTAAGGAGCCAATATCTTCCTGCCACTGCAGGCAGCCAACAAAGTGTGTCAACGTGGGAAGTAGCCTGTATAATATAATCATGAAAGGAGTAGTAAGTTAAAATGATGGAAATGCGTACAAATTCAAATGTATTCGCCTGGTCAAATTAGAGATGCAACCTTGAGATTACAACATCTACAGGTGATTCGCCATGTTTGGTCCATAAGAGCTTCATGACCCTACATAATAAGGTCAATAACAACAACACCTAGTGTAAGTCCTTCTGTAGAGAAACAACAAAAAACAAAAAACAAAAAACAAAAACAAAAAACCAATAACCACATATACAGGGAGCATCTTTGATAACATGAAGAAAATTTCTGGTCATAATAAAGAAGCTCTATTACAGTAATTGTTCACCAAGCATCAACGATGACGACGTTTTCAGGTGATCTATACAGCATGGCTCATTACAGCTTCTAGTTCTGTGAAGCTGGAAACTGTAGATGTATTCAGCTTGGCTGAATCTAACTTCATACTATTTGGAAGGAAGGCTGCAAACATTATCTTACAGGATTTACACAACAGAAGGACAAATCTCTATGCTTTTTGGAAGAAGCAAATTTACTGACCTAAGGTTTCTAAAATTTAAATAGGACTATTTTATTATCCTTGTTACATTCAACACCCAGTGCCATATTACGTTCTCTGTTGTCTTTTAAGAAATTTACCTCACTTGTCTTCTCATTCTGAAACCCAACTTGATTAACAAATTTGAATGATAAAGTTCTAATCACATATCATGAATATGATTGGACCAGCACCCTTTACTAAAGTTAGTTTTGTTTCCCTGGAAGTAGAAGTTTGGAATGGAAAACCAAATAGTTCAGCACCACAAAAAACAAAGTCCAGAGATAAGCAGTGTCAAACAGACTAGATAATATATAAATTAGGGATTTTTATTACCAAGCCATTGAACACTATTATCAGGTTATCCATGTTATAGAAACATAAAAGACTAAAAGAGCCATATTAATTTGGACCTGACAACAGTTTTATGCTCTGGCAATAATAGCACCCAAAAATTAGAATAGATGTACTGATAGCATAAAAGAACAAAGCAGAAGCCAAGCCAGACTGACTAACTATACGGACAATATAGCACTGTTAAAACAAGCAGACATGATTGTCAATATGCAGTTCCAACAGGAGGAAATTGTTATTTGCGCTGAAACTGATCCACTGACCTGGCAGTGAACTTCAAACAGTTGCTGATGCCACTGGACCCTGTATAACCACTCTTAATTTCTTCAGGAGTGACCTTTTCAATATGTAGATTCTCTAAAATACACTTGGCAACATCACCACAGAGAGAAAGAAAATGGTAGTCCTGAGTGTTGTAGCTAGCATTAACCTCATTGAGACCCTCACTTGTTTTGATTCTTTGAAGGAAGCCATTCAAAGAAGAACAGAGATCCTCTGCAAGTAGATTCACTTTTGGAGATTCATGCAGAGAGCTAGAACTAATTACAGAATAAAGTGACACCCACAATTCACTAACTTGTTCATATGCAAGGTTCTCTGACAAAACAGAAGAAGCTGTGAAGGAATTGCATTCCTTTAGCATGCTCATTTGTTTCTGCAAGGAACAGAAAACAAAAGGGTAAAGCAAGCAATGGCACACACTTAGACTACCAGTACTTGCAGGCTGAATTTTCAGCGGCAACAGATCCTCTGTTCCGTCTATATAGTCCCTCAAGCCTTTGGCAATAGTGATCCAAACCACCAAAGACCTCTGCTCTATACAAACATAGAGCAAGGCGACAACTGCATGAATAACTTCCAGAGAATCATACGCAGATAGAAGATTGTTAAAATATTTAGAAGCTGTCCGTATAGTGCACTCAGTGCTGGCTGCTTTATAGCTTAGTTGAACCACCACCGAAAAGTACAGCACAGTTAAATAAACCATTGGTGGAACCAAATCTGTAAAGCCTATGGGGCTAGTACCCGTCAGAATTTTGCATCTGTCTTCTCCTGTATATCGCAAGTCAGAAATGTACTTGAGGTCTAAGGCAACCTTATAAAGAAGAGATCCCAGGATAGAAGGATCCAGCTCCTGAGTTACTACCTCTAGAAACTGCAGACAAGTAACTTGAAAATCATTAGTTGCATCATCCTCATGCAATGCAGCTTCACATGTTATCTTGCCAAACATCAGAACGGCATTCAAGGACTGCATAACAGTGTCATAAGTAGTTGAAGATTTTGTGAAGTCTATTTGAACCCCTTTCATGAAGGAACGGAACATCCTTAATAGAACATCAGAAACCAACCTCCTGTTTTCAAGGCAAGGAGTAGCCAGAACTTGACTGAAAACCAGTTGCATCATTCTTACCAGGAAGTCCATTTGACTACTATCCCAAGGCAACCATTCCACAAAGTAGTTCTTCAGTGAGCAATCCCCTGACATGAGACTTGCACTATTACTTGTTCTACCTGATAAGTTGCAGCTAGCATGGTCAGGTGATCCATGATTTACACTTGTAAGTTTTGCTTGAATAAAATCCTGCAGCAGACTCATGCAAAACCTCCAGATCCAAATGTTACTGTCCTCAAGTCCAACGTTGAAGACTACCTTCAACATGGGCTCCACAACAGTATCTAGTACACGAAGATCATTAACTAAGCTACCAAGCTTATGCAAAAGATAACACCACGTGCTCAGGCAGGATGATTGGACAGAAAGATCTGATTTGCTTGTCATAATTCCAGTTAATGGTGTCATGATAAGCTTCAAGCTTTTTAAATATCCACCTGTTCGAACTACACCTCCACTCACTTCAGATGTATCCACAGACTTGACTTTAATTTTTTCTACTTGAGGCGAGTGAATTTTTACAGCCCCATTTGAAGGAAGGTGAACAAGTGCATCTATTAGACCTTCCCAGGCAACCTGCATGAGAAAAACCAACAAAGTATATAGTCAAAGTAACCACATTCCAAACTACAATTTCCAGATCATGGTCTAAGAATTCATGAAACGGAAGAAGAACAATCATATAAACCTATTTGGGCATATTATTCTAGCAAAAGGTTCTAACCAATGCATGAATGAAGAGTCCACGTCCAATGTGAACACTACATTCTTATTCTATTTGTGCTAAAATATAAGATGATAAGTCATACAAAAAAAAAAGTCAACAAGTTATTAGATATTTCAAGAACTAGGATAGGGTAGATCAGGATACCAGTGAAGCAATCTGGATCTGTGGATCAGGATCAGAAAAAGTTTGCTCGGGAACCTTAAGCATTTCATTGACCAAGTGTTTAGTCTTCAGAGAATAAGATCCAAGTATACAGATAAACCATCCCCACGCTTGCAGAGCCTGAACTTTCTTGCCATGTTTCAACAATTCCTTCATCCCAGGAAGTAATCTTAGCTTCATGTCTTGAGCGATGGCCTAATCAAGGATAATAAGATAAAACTGACAATGTAATAGCTGATCAAGGATAATAAGATAAAATACCATGAACAATTACAAGGCCAATACAGCCTTGGTGTGCAAAAGATAATTTAGGTTTCACCATTTCTTGGCAAAAAGGAGAGAGTTGGCAACCTTCTACTGGTATCTGAGTTACTGAATATACAAGCCAACTCAACAATAAGAATTTTTTGATGACAAAAAGCATATATTGATAAAATTCAACTATAAAGCAATGGAGGACAATACGTCCTCAAGAGTAAACTATTTACAAGTTGGCCCAGTTCCTCTAGACCTTGGTAACAGAAAAACTTCTAAAAGCCTCTACTGCCTGACACCATAAAAACCCTGAAAAGCGACACGGTCCAATTGCAACTCCAATGATAAGGAGGATCTAGAAGACACCCGTATATTGCTTGAAAGCCAAATACGCCACAAAGCTTCCAAAAGAGCATCCACAACAAAATTTTCAAGTCCTTTCCCCCCTCAAAAGCGCAAAAAGCAACTCTACGGGAGACCCAAAACAGATGATGGGCACGCTCCACATTAAGAACTTATCCTCCCAAAGTTAAAAATAAAGTGTTCAATCAACAGTAGGTTCTAGTCATCACATAAAAGGTTCAAGAAATGTCTTGCCATACAGAATTATGTGTTGGTGTATGGTGATTAGGGAATGAAGAAAACATGAATAACCAATTTCAAATAGCAGGAATAGCTTCATCAAAAACTTCATCAATGCCACCAATTGCAATGCATTGCAGATTCAATGTCTTCAAACAAGTTTCTAGCATTGCAAAGCAAGGTTGCTGACTAGAGGAAGCCAAAAACAGAATGTGTAGATAGAGATACACCTCAAGGATTTTCATCCACAGAGGGCTTGTTCTTGTAAAAAGAAGAGAACTATGACAGAAAGATAATTCAAGCATTCTTATCAAAAAAAAATAAAAATAAAAAAATCAACCATACCTTAGAAAACACCAATGGCGGAGGAATAATTAGACACTTAACCTTCAACAAACATCTTAAGCACATCTCCTTCTCTCGCTTATCAGCACTGAGTAGTCTTCTATATATAGGGGGTCCCCACACACTTGATGTGTCTCTCATCTTTTCACTTATCTGTGTTGCTAACTTCATTACTGCCTGTTAAAGATTGAACCATGGAATAAAGGGGAAACAGAAGAAGAAAAGAGAACCTCAGAGAACTGTTGTGAGTTGCCAACTTGCCATATATGTCATGCTAAAGCTTAAACATGGGTTTCCAAAACATATCACTAAACAGATAATCTGTAGCAAGGTAAAGTGATAAAGTCCTTGGCTTTTGGAGCAAGGAGTATAAAGTTATAAAGCGCTAGGGACGGATGAAAAAGAATCTCAACAGCTTTCTGGTTTGCATGGAGAAAGAAAAAGGGTTCTAAAATTACCACTGGCCAAACTCAACAATGTAAATATGGTAAATTAGATATGATGCTAATGAATGACCACCAAACTCAACAAACTGCCTACAGTTCTTAGTTATTGTGAAGTTCCAATGATCGACGCACATAGGATCAAGGGTCAAACAGAAACATAGGGATAAGGCTACCCCACCCCCATTGCGCCCCTACAGATGGTGTTTCAGTATCTGACTTCTACTCATATAACTCTTCCTTTCCACGTAGCTCTGTCATTTAGGGGTGTAAAAGTTCCCTTGAAGGTATTTTTTGACAGGTGGTTCTTGATAGCATTATTACTAAGCGAAAGAGACAGAGGCCTTACATAATGCTCTTGCATGATGTTTGAGTGCTGTTATAGGAGCAGGAGACTAATGAGCACTTGTTCCTTCCCGCGTTGGTCCCCTGTCACAGGAGTGCTTGGCAGCGATAATTGGAAAATTCGAAGAATGTTGGGTTTGCGCCTTAAGCTTGTGCCAGTGATGTCCCAGATTGGGTACAGTGGCTTGGAGTCTAAAGGAAGCAAAGATTCTTTGGAGATGTGCTAATGTTTGTCCTGGTTTAGCGCATTTGGAGGGACATAAATAACTAGGTGCTTTCGAATCAGTTTAAGTGAAGATTTGTTTGCCCTGGTTTACTTTGGCTCATTGTAGGTTTGTTTTCATAGGATTTTCCCAAGAATCCTTTTGTCAGATGTACAGCTTTACTGCTTTGATTGCTTTTGTTATCCGGGAATCTTCTTTTAACTCCTTTTTGTTCGTTACAAATACAATTACTCTTCTTTCTACAGAAAAGGATTTGCTTTTTGCTATTACAAATATATCATAACAAAAGGTCCGAAATACTTTATATGCTGTAATGTTCATCACTTGATAGTTGATACAATGACACAACTAAACAAATGCAACTGACTAAAGGTAACAGTGATCTTAAAAAAGAAGATCATGGTCCAGAACAGGAGAGAATTACCTGAATTGCCTCAAATGTTGTCGAGATAGAACCAGCAGGATTGTCAAGGGCATGAACAATGGCCCTCAACAAGGAATTGAAGTGGCATGCTAAAGATGAGGCATCCAACTGTTGGATGGATATGCACCATACACCTAGATTGCAAACCAACTACGATGACAAGGTTAAGCAAGTTAATTTACTATTGTACCTGTATAGAATGAAAAAATATGGATCATAAATGCCATTCATTACCTTAACTTTAGTAGTTGTTATCAGTCCAGCCAGTGATTCCAGCACTTGATCAGCATATTCCTCTGCATTACTTACCCAAAGGGAGCAATAAAAAGGAAGAGAATGTTATACACACACAAAAAGAAAATAGAGATTTGTACTTTCTAGTTTCTTCACGCATTGCAAGTTAAAACAGCAATTCAAGGCCACCCCTTTTCTAGAGTAATCAAGCTAATATGAATCTTCGAATTTCTAGCAAACAATTATGTCAGTTTTGTTGTATCCCTGACAATTAGCTGACCTTTTTTCCAGTTCCATCAGAGTTATGCCAAATATCCTTCAAATGACACGGAAATTAGAAAAGGAGACACTTAATCTCTGTAGTAATATCAACACTCATCGAAAAATACATAAAAATAAAGTCCTATTATCTAAACTCAATACTACGAAAATCTGTAAAGCGACAATCTTGATGTGAGGAAACAATGACCTAGAGGTAGTATTCTTGAAAGCATCATATAATTGGTCCTGAACATGACACAAAACTATTGCGAAAACACACAACCCCCACCAAATGTGCAAAACCAAAATGGATTTGATGTATATTTAATACAAGTTCAACAACAACCATTTATCTGACAGTGGCCAAAACAAAAAATCAAAACACAAACATGACAAGTTAATGATAATTTTTTCCCACCAAATGATACAGAAAAATAAGAACTTTATACAGGCAATAAAGAATGATATTCAATACATACTCGAAATCGCAGCAACAAGGGATGGATGATAAAGCATGAACCCCAAACACTTCAACGCCAGCGTAACACTGTAATAGAACCAAAATCAGAAAAGTTATAATGCCAAGAATAATTGAAGTACAATTAACTATAAAATTAGTAAACTTTTTATTCTTTACATTTCTTCATCAACATCGGCATTTCGAATGTCAGTGATGATTGTAGAGAGAAATGTTGAAGTAGATTCGAGAAGCAGTGGGATTAAGGAACTTTCGCTGCTCGATTGCTCTTGAAGATGTAATAGAGTTGAATAAGCAAATGATTTCTCTGATTTTGTAGTTGATAAAATTAGGGTTTTGATCTGCTCAAGTTGCTCTGCGAAATTCGACATGTGTTTTGTTTGGGTTTGGAGATGATTTACAGAAATTGATTGTTCAAATGTTCAATCAACCAATTTGGGGATGATTAAACCCTAAATTAGGGTTCGTAGCAGGGCTTTCGCGCCACGTTGATTTGGGGGGTGTAACGTTTTGGCGGGAGAATAATGTATGGGCCTTGGGCCTTGGGCTAGGCTAGGTGAGCAACTCAGTGGGTTAGACCTAATCACCTAAATGAAGATTTATTTATTTATTTCAATTGTGTTTTATGAGGCCGTCTCAATAGAATGTCCTCTCCATAAACAAGCATGATGTTATGTTTGTTTGATGTGCTTCATGTTGAGGCCGCCTCATTTTAGTTATTTTGTTTCTTTTTTAGATGTGCTAAGTTCTAAGCAAGATAATGTGATGTACTACAAAATAACTTGTATGTCACTATGTGCAACCTTTCGAATTTCAAGACCTAGTAAGCTTGAAGAGGAAGCCTATGCTTCGAAGTCAAATCAGTATGAGTTAAAGAGTTGTTAAATTTACGAATCTAACAAGTTTATAATAAGAAAGGTTTTTAAGGGAGAAAATATTGTTAAGAACATTACAAAAATGCCATGAAAAATGGTGGCCTTTACGAAGCTCATGCACAATTACTTTTGCATCACTATAAATAGTCTCGTTACCTAGAGTAAGAGGACATAAACACCTGCATCAATAACATTCCCTTCATCCCCTCGTCTAACTTAGTCTGCAGTAGCATTAGTTCTTCAAGTTAAAGTTGGCACGTAATTAAATCATTTCAAAACTCATTCGATCCAAAGTACAAACCCGATTTACATCAATGTAAATAAGTTGATATTTTTAATTTATGTGAAACTCTCACTGTCGTGTATGAAGTGAATGGAAATGCATCAAAATTAATTCATTTTACACAATATTACACTAAACCGAACTAAAGTGAAGTGAACTAAACCGAACTAAACTGAAATAAACTGAATCAAATAGTGAGTAAGTGGAAAAGAACTCGCTCGTAACATTAAATGGAGCTACAACTTCGAGTTTTACGAGTGAAATTATTTCCAAGTGGTCGTTTGGTTAACCATGAAAAGTTACTTCCCATGGGAAGTAGAAATTCATGGGAAATAGAAGTTAATGAGAAGTCTCTAATCTTGTTTGGTTGCATGAAGGAATTGCAAGTTCATGGGAATTGATGTGGAAAGTTACTTACCTAGGGAAGGGTGCTTTCTGCAGGAAGTAAGTTCCTACATTTTTTTTGTCAACCAAACAAGAAGAAAAATCACACTTCCTAAAAAATAACACTTTCTCTATTTTTTAGGTGTGAACCAAACAAACACCAAGATTCAATCCGAGATCCCATCATATTCTTTTTTGGTCCTAGAAATTAGAAAGTGGCTAGTTGCCCCATCTAGCCCCACTTGAACCCACTTTTGGAGCATAATTGAACGTTCTTCATTTCTTCTTGATCATGAATCATGATTGCATCCCTTTGGCATGCTCCGTGGGTCGCGAAACACCCAGTAACTCCTCGCCACTTGACCCACCCGCCACGTCCGCTTTTTCCTGTCCTTTTCTTTGATGATAACCTATTCAATCCAATCTGAGCTGACACAATGAGTGCTAAAGGATCCAATCTATCAACTCGCTTTTGTTTGAAGTTTCGCCCTAATAATTGTGTTGATTATCTCACTCTCACCTTCATTGTAAGGAGCATATATAAACAAGACTAATTGAAAAACAACATCTAAAAGTTTTACCCTATCTTTCAAAAAAAGAAAAAAAAGTTGTGTCCAAAGTGAAGTTAGTTCAGTTTACTTACCAGTTAAATCTAATTCAGCTTATTTATCAATTTAATCTAGTGAAAAAGAACGTTCAAATTGTTGTTCTTATGCATTTTCAATATTTTAGCATATAAGTGCATCCAGTTGAAGAAAGCAGAATCTCAATAGCGTGATACTATTATTGCATGTACGGATGTACATGAAATCTTTTACTCAACTTATGTATTTTGAGGGTGCGTTTTTAATAGCTGAACTGGACATTACTGAACTGAACACAACTTGATATGTGAGAAAAAAAAAAAAAAGTTTTTAAACTCAGCACCACTGAACTGAATTGAAATGAACCTTATTTAATTGATTAGAAATCACTGAATTGACATCTAATTAAACTGAACTAACTAGGGGTGAGCACAACCGGGTACCCACCGGGTATTGTACTACCCGAAATTGGAATTGGATCCACCGATTCCTAATTTGTAAGAATTGGAATTGGAATTGGTTGCACCGGTTCCTAAATCTTAGGAATTGGAATTGGATCCACCGGGTACCCACCGGTTCCTGGGTACCCAAGTCCGCATTAAATCCAAATTTTCTTATTTTTTAAATCAAAATTATGTATATTTTAATAATAAAAACACCAATAAAAAATTACACTAATAAATATTAGTTTCCATAAATACCCCAAACATATAATCAAAATACTTAACATTGTAAATCAAAATTTAAATAACGTATACAATAATTTAATTATTAATATTACAAATACAATCATAAAAAAACATTAAAATTACAAATGGAAAATTTTAAACTACTAACTTTACTAGAAAATCACCATTCTTCATTTCTAACAAAGAAAAAAAGTCATTTAATTTTTTTGCACTGGGTACCCAACCGGTTTCGGTTCCCAAAAGTCAAGAATTGGAATTGGAATTGGTTGGTACCAGTTCCTATTTTTGGGAATTGGAATTGAAATTGGAATTGGTTAGACCGGTTCCGGTTCCGAAACCACCGATTTCGGTACTGGGTATCCGGAATTTTTACTCACCCCTAAAACTAACCATATAAACTCTAAAGAAAGCAACATGAGTATGTCACTATTGTCCATGAAGCATTTCACTTACACCTAGCTATTGTTGTCACGCTCTCCCAATAATTAAGGCATATGTCCACATATATATCCTAGCTAGCAAATGTCATACTATGGGACAATGAGTGCAGAGTGATCCAATCAAACACCATATAAAATGCATCTCAATTCTAAGCTGCATTACGTCCTAAACCCCATATGATTAATCATCCAATCAAAACGTCATTTGCAGTATTCTTTAAGCAAAGTAATTACTATTCTTAGTTCAATTTTGGTTCAATTCGCTTAATCGACGACTAGTATTAGTGTAGTTTCTTTATACGACACTTTCACCAATAATTGAAAGATACGACATAATGTTTGTTATGTGACTGAATAGAATTCCTATGATTAAGGGAAAATGTATACTAGTGAGTATTTGGTATTACTATAATTTAGCAGTTACTAGTGAGCACGTAACATATACGAGTATAGGCTAATTTATGTATGAACACATATATTATACTAACTAATTTAACTTAATTAAGTAATTAGGGTTGTTCTTTTCAACTTTTCTCTGAAATATTCAGTAAAATTTAGTTCAGTTCAGAAAAATTCAGTAGAGTTCGGTAGACCTAAGAACAAATTTACTCTTTGTAATTGTAAATTCAATAAAAATAAGTTCAGTTCAGAAAAATTCAGTTCAGTTCAGTAAATTTCAGTTCAGTTTAGTATTGTGCAGATAAGTTTAGTAAAAAAAAGGTGAAGAGAACATGTCCTTACTATCCGTTTTAATACATTATTAGGACCTATTTTACTTTTATGTTACTTTTTCTAAGGTATTTTGAACTTCGATCACATTTTTACTTCTAGGGTTAATTGATTTTCCTTCTCCGTGTGTCATTATCAAATGATTGAGTGTAAACTCAAAAGTGAAAATGAAGACCAAAAACAACGACTTCCAAGATTGTTGAACAAACTGCAATAGGTCTAATTTAGAAAATGGAACATGTCGCTACTTTAACTGGAAAGCATGCTCTGGATTATTCCGGGCAAGGGGTCGTAATGACAAGAACGGAAAAATTCATTGGTTATTTGCTAATTGTCTTAGAAATTAACCCATAGGATTTCAAGTGTCCAATACAATCTCATACACTTTACCATATAAACTACATAATGGAGTACGGGTGTGGTTTTTTAGAGCTTACTCCGTCAATTTAATGATGTTCAGTTCAGTGGTATTTAGTTTATAAATATATTTTTTATCTCACATATCAAGTACGGAGTAGTGTTTACTGCAATTCAATGATGTTGAATTCAGTTCAATAATCTTTAATTAAGTTTTCTTTTTTTTTTAGGTCAATTAAGTTAAGTTAAGTTTAACTCTAAAAAACACATCCTTCATCATTCAAAAAAAAAACAAAAACACATCCTTCATAAATAATAACGGATTTAAAATAAAAAATAAAAAGTTAGGACCAATCCGACATTTTTTTTGGTCTGAGTCCGTCCGGTTGAATCCGGACCTAGCCGAGTGGGACCACAAGGGCGGCAAAGTTCTCCCAACAAATATTTAACACTACTGCATTCACAGGATCTCGAACCCAAAATCTCTGCTTAAGCTAAAAAAATCCTTCGCCAACTCATCTAAGTGCTTATTGGTAGGACCAATCCGATATTAGAGACCTCATTCTAGAGTTGCCTTGTCCAAGTCAAACTAACCTAAAAGGCTAAAACTAAAAAAAAAATCCCAAAAGGGAGGATTCTGGATTGGACTAGTACGTGGATCCAACGTCTCACACTTTTCACCGTCTGATGATCTTACCAACAAGCCAATAAACTCTCTCCTTTCTCTCTCACAACAGACCATAAACTGTTAAACACAACCATTGCGCTCTCTCTCTCTCTCTCTCTCTCTCTCTCTCTCTCTCTCTCTCTCCTGTAAACTGTGAAGGAAGCAATTTAATTTTTTTTTATTACTAATCGTATGAAAATGGTGTCAAAGATATTGCAAGGAAGTCGACCAATCACCCCTATAAATTCAGCCTCTTTCCCTTCATTATTCTCTCACATCAATAACAATCGTCACTCAAAATCGATCCAATACATCAAATACCCATTTTCATCCAATACCAAATTACCAAAACTACCCCTCATCTCTTGCAATTTTCCTCCTAATTTTCCTTTTGTTTCTGGTAATTACCCAAATCCCAATTTTATTTTTTTTTCCTAAATAATTTGTTTGAGTTTGAGTTTGAGTTTGAGTTTGAGTTTGAGTTGAACTCTGTTATTAACATTGGTTTGGTCTTTTTGGGTTTCTCCATATTTCCGATCTTCCAGGAAGTTGCTAAATTATCGTGCTTTCTCTGTTAAAGCTTTTAAGGTACGTTATAAATTATTATTTCCCATTATGGATAATTTTTTTGGTTATAAACTTATAATGTAGGTGATGATTGAGTGGTGATGATAATAAATTGGTATGGAAAGTTTTGATCTTTTTCTGGGTTGGTTTGTTCTTATGCGGATTGTTTGGATTTTTGTGTGATTTGTATATGTGAATTGACCGTTATGGGTAATATGATGGACTTGAGCTACTTTTCATTTTTTTGGGAAAAAAATAAAATTTTGGGTGAGTCTAATGAATTTGTCTAGGCTTACAATCTTAAGATAAAGAAAGAAAAAACAAATTTCCTAGCTTAATGGCAAACATTAGATTAAAGTAGTGATCTTTTGATTGTAATTAGAATTTCATATACATTCATTGGAGCCTTTACTATAAGGTCTTTGGATGTCACCTAATTTACAGGTTTTTGAGTTCTAAGTTGCTAATTCGATTAGAATAAACATGAACTGAATGTGACAAAACACCAAATAAGATAACAAGATCACATGTAACTGATATTAAGCACGATTTGACTTGTATGCAGTCTACTCATTTTAGCACATCATGTATGGATTTGAGTGATGGGTGTGTTACAACTACCATGAGGTTTATAGTTGCTGACAGTGGTTTTGAAAAAAATAAAATTCTTCATAAAGGCTTTGTCTTTCTATGAAATACATTCTCTTATGATGAAAATGATTGTAGAAAACATAATTACTCATACAATGTTTTGTCTTTGAGCCTTTTATGAATTACAAACTCTTAGATGAAAAAGGTTGCAAGGAAGAGGTTTTGATTTGATCTTTTATATCATGTGTAAATTTGCAGAAGAGCGAGGTCCCAGAGAAAGAAAAAGAGATGACTATTGCACCAGCAGTCCGGATTGTAGACCGGAAAGTAATCGTAAAGGATCGAACCATCCTAACAGGAGTACCCGACAATGTGATCACAACCTCTGCTTCATCATCCGGACCAGTAGAGGGGGTGTTCATTGGGGCTGAGTTCGAGCAGGAGAGCAGTCGCCACGTGGTCTCATTGGGCACTTTAAGGGATGTCCGATTCATGGCATGCTTCCGGTTCAAGCTATGGTGGATGGCCCAAAGAATGGGGGACAAAGGAGGGGATATCCCCTTGGAAACCCAGTTCTTATTGGTTGAGACCAAGGATGGATCCCACATCGATTCAGACGACGGGGATGAATCCAATCAGATCATGTATACTGTGTTCCTCCCTCTTATTGAGGGCTCATTCAGGGCATGCCTACAGGGAAACTCGCAGGATGAGCTAGAGCTGTGTTTAGAGAGTGGAGATGATGAGATCAAAGGGTCATCATTTACTCATTCCCTATTCATAAGTGCAGGGAAAGATCCCTACACCACCATCTTTGAGGCTATGAAGGCTGTTAAATCACATCTTCAGACGTTTAGGCAGCGCCATGAGAAGAAATTATCAGGGATTGTTGATTACTTTGGGTGGTGCACGTGGGATGCCTTTTACCAAGAAGTTACCCAAGAAGGGGTTGAGGCAGGGTTGGCTAACCTCTCAGCTGGTGGAGCCCCTCCAAAGTTTGTGATCATCGATGATGGTTGGCAGTCCGTGGGAGTGGATCAGCAAAAGGAGAGTCTGAGCGAGGAGACTAATCATCAGGAAGAGGGTAATGCAGATAAGCCCTTGCCTAGATTGACTGGGATTAAGGAAAATGAGAAATTCCAAAAGAAGGATGACCCTAGTGTAGGAATTAGGAATATAGCAAATATAGCCAAGGAAAAATATGGGTTAAAATACGTGTATGTGTGGCACGCGATTACAGGATATTGGGGTGGGGTTCGGCCTGGGGTGAAGGAGATGGAGGAGTATGACTCTTTAATGAAGTACCCAAACGTGTCCAAGGGAGTGATGGGGAATGAGCCGCAGTGGAAGAGTGATCCTTTGAAGGTGCAAGGTTTAGGCCTAGTGAACCCAAGGAGTGTGTACAAGTTTTACAATGATTTGCATAGTTACTTGGCTTCTAATGGGATTGATGGGGTTAAAGTGGATGTGCAATGCGTTTTGGAAACTCTAGGTGCTGGGCTTGGCGGCAGGGTTGAGCTCACTCGGCAGTTCCACCAAGCGCTTGATGCTTCTGTGGCTCGGAACTTCCCTGATAATGGTTGCATTGCTTGCATGAGCCACAACACCGACGCATTGTACTGGTAATGTTGCTTCCCTTTCATATATGATTTTCCCAAGTTTGCTTAATTCCAGTTCACTCATCCAGTGACTCGTACTTCTCTTAATATTTGAAATTAAGCCTGATTAATTTACAGTAAACTGAACTTAAGATGCATGAAATTCCTTGTGTAAGAAAACTGATGCTACAGTATAACTATGGTTAGTTCTAGCCTGGAATTGCACTGTGTGATATGTTACAAGAGAAGTAAAGATCAATAGTACTAACGCTGTGATTGTTGCATTGTGGAGCAGCTCTAAGCAAACAGCTATAGTGAGAGCATCTGATGATTTCTACCCACGCGATCCTGTATCACACACAATCCACATTGCATCGGTGGCATATAACAGCGTGTTCTTGGGGGAGTTTATGCAGCCTGATTGGGATATGTTCCATTCAGACCACCCAGCTGGTGAATATCATGGCTCAGCCAGGGCTATCAGTGGTGGCCCGATCTATGTCAGGTACACAAAATCTGTACAATGTATCCTAATTCATCGCATCACATTTCAATCAATCAATGCAAGTAGATATATAACAAAATTGAGCAATATACTCACATTATGACGACTTACATGATTTTCAACCGTGTTCGTTTTGTGTTACAGTGATGCACCTGATAAGCACAACTTTGACCTCCTTAGGAAACTTGTTTTGCCTGATGGATCAGTGCTTCGACCCCGTTTGCCTGGTAGACCGACCTCGGATTGCTTGTTCAATGATCCTGCCCGTGATGGTGTTAGGTATGGCATGTTACTAGTATACTTCACTGCTTGTAGATTTTGATAAATGTTATGGCACATAATGTTAACAATTAACTTCTCATGAAATGCAGCTTGTTGAAGATATGGAACATGAACAAGTACACTGGGGTGCTAGGAGTGTACAATTGCCAAGGTGCAGCATGGAGCGCTACTGAGCGGAAGAACGCCTTCCACGAGACCCAACCTGATGCCATAACGGGTGTGGTCCGTGGTCGGGACGTTGCCCTCATTACCGAGGCTGCGGTGGACCCCACTGACTGGAAAGGTGACTGTGCCGTCTATAGCCACCGAACAGGCGAGCTCATCACCCTCCCATACGAAGCAGCTCTTCCGGTTTCTCTCAAGGTCTTGGAATATGACATTTACACTATCACCCCAATCAAGGCCCTGGCCCCAGGCTTTAACTTCGGCCCATTGGGCCTCATTAACATGTTCAACGCTGGAGGGGCCATCGAAGGGCTTATCTACCAAGTCAGGAGTGGGGCCGAAGTAGAGAATGGGCCGGGCCATGGCGAGGTAGTGGAGAACCAGGGGGATGAAGTGGTGGGAAAAGTCCATATGGAGGTGAAGGGTTGTGGCAAGTTTGGGGCCTACTCATCCGTTAGGCCTAGGAGGTGCCGGATTGGGTCGGAGATGGTCAAGTTCGAGTATGATTCTGGGTCGGGTTTGGTGACCTTGAAGTTGGATCAGATGCCTGATGAGAGTAGAAAAGTTCACATTGTTGAGGTTGAGTTATGAAAGTGTTAAAGCTGGTAGTATTCTTTTTCCCTTTGCTCCTCAACTATGGTGAAGTTAGAGGTGCAACAAAATAGTGGGGATCAATTCTTGGGGTTTGATATGAGGATGTAAACTACAGTAAACATTTGTTGTACTATTGTAAATTTTTACATGAACCACTTTGTGGAGTAAAATATTTGACATCTCATAATAATTTGTTTCATGTTTTCTAGAAATAACTTAAAACCATTTTATCATTGCTAGACACACTACGGTTTTGAGGTCAAATATCATAGCTTTTGATCGCTTCTGCTATGCAATGAATGGGGAACATTAACATATTCCAGAAGTTGCCCAGTTCCATTTTATGGTTAATATTACAATAAGTCGTGTATGAGGCTGTCTTATGGTGAAACTACCTCTATATACAAGCATGGCGTCGGCATGACTTCATGCTTGTATAAGAGGTCTCACTTTAAGACCATCTCTTATACGAGATTTCGTGAAAACTTTAATCCAACAAGAGAAACTTGGCATCACTTAGTTTAGAGTCCCCTAATAAAATTCCTACATACTCAGGACCAACATTCATTGTTAGGCCGAGTTCTCACCGAGGCATGAAGTACTAAAAACCAGTTTTAGGAACATGAAAAGGGTAAAACAAAACAATGACAGTGAGAGAATCAGGTCAAGGAATGATACCTACAATGGCAAATGCACACAAATGATACAAGTTGTCTCAAAAACATACCTTGATCACGCAAATTACAATGTGGCTATCTAAGAGTCAGGAATCATTTTCACAATCTGGACTAAAAAAATAAAAATGCACTAACAAATGGTACCGAAAAATAGAAAGCCAACTCTACCTAATCATAGACATGGTTATACGACTTGTAGAAAGACAGAATTCAGAGCTCCATCTTCACTATTTCTTTTGAGCCTTTTGGTGATTCTTGCTGCAACCAATCCTTAGCGCATATGAGGGCTTCAACAGTCTCAGGCCTCAACGAGCACCGGTAGGCGTCCATCTCCTTTTCCACGGAATCGAATACTGATTCAGGAGGCCCCGTTGACAGAGGAATGGTTAAGATATCACGAGCCATTTTTGATAGGGTAGGATACTTGAGCTTGTTCAGCTTCCACCAACCTAGCACGTCGAAATCTGTGACCCTAGGCAAGAGAGACTCCTCCAAGTACTGATCCAACTCTGACTTCATCTGTTGGCTTGTTGTCTCCATTATGTACATATCGAAATCTGAAAGTCCGTTGCTCGTGAGCAGATTTCCGTTCTGATCCTCTCCCTTGACATTGCCACTCCCATCTTCGGCATAAGCTGGTGTTAATGGCAGAGGAAGGGTCACATACTCATGGAAGAGCTCATGGATTCCCTCATCAACAACTCTAATGAATACCGGTGCTTCTTCTCCAAAGATTTTTGTGAAGCTGAACTCAACAAGTTTCATCTTAAATCGGGGATCCATGGCAACAGAAATTGCTAAGATCAGGCAAGAATTCTTCCAGTATTTGTGGAACTTCTCTTGCAAAGGTCTAGCAAGGCCACTAACAAAGAGATCATCACTTGCAGCAGCACGCGCCAGCTCCAGCTGAATCTTCCAGACCTCATGGAAGAACACATTTGAAGATTGAGCAGCTTTTGAAGTGAGCATGCTAGCTGTGTCATACAGAAGTTTAAGGTAATTGCATATATTCTCGACTTGCTTCCAGTCTTCCATGGACGGGGCATCCCTGTATTCTGAGTCGGATGTATCTAAGCATGAAAAGATTTCCTTCAACTCAGACGCAGCAAGCAGCATTTCATATGTCGTGTTCCATTTAGTTGTATTATCAAGAGAGAGACTCTTTTCGGTGGGCACTTGTAGTTGTTGCTTCAGCTCAAGAAATTTCTCCTCGTGAGATTCTGATGTCTTCACATACTTCACACTAGCCCTGATCTTCTTGATGGTTTGTTGGCCAGCGGCTAATACATCTTGGGCCATGTTTCCCAGAGTACGAGCAAGACAATTCTTAATCAACAACTGACCATTCAGAAGCAGTGGGTTTCTCACAGCAAGCAAGGCCCGCAGACTTTGAAGTGCAGTTTCGGTCAGGACCTGATGGAAAGTTATGGAGGCCAATTTGCGATCTAAGCCCCAGTCGGAGAGACAAGTTCCAACAGCATGACTGAGTGCTGCATCTGACTCAGGAAACGGTACCATCACAACATTCAGAAGTCTTTTGTGCAACTTCCAGTCATTATCGATGAACTGCCCAGTTACAAACACATAACCAGTAGATTGAGTTGAAGTCCACATATCCAAGGTTAGGCAGACTCGCCCTGGAATCCCCTCAATGAACCTTTGGAGGTTTTGTTTTTCCCTTAGAAAAGTTGCTACACAATCACCTTGTACAATGTTGAAGCTCACCATATCGAAACGGGGCTGTAAATTCTGGACAAAGGAAACAAACCCAGGATGTTCAACCATGTGAAGTGGGTAGTCATGCATAATGATCATCCTGGCAATCTCATGTCGGCAACGATCCTGATCAAATATGAGGTATGGAGAACTGGAGCTCCTATACCGCCGCTTTGGTGGATCAGTAGCGACATCAGTTCCACCAGTCTTTGGCATATATGGCGATAACTGATTCCTTTCTTGTTGACGCAGGATGACAGGGCACGTCCCTTTGGCAATGTGCCGTTTCAGATGGCTTGTCCCAGCAACCTTGGACCCAGTACTGTATGCAAATGACTGTTTACATACCTTACAGCAGGCCCTCCTGCAGCCAACACCAACAGTTTCAATGGTAAAGTGCTCCCAGACTATGGACTTCTTCTTTCTACGTTTATTAGGCTGGGTCTCTGGAGTGGCTTGCTGTGCATTAGCGAGCTCTGTGGTGAGAGGTTGTGTATTAACCAGCTCCATACCAACAGCATGAGAATTGACAAGTTCAGCTTCAAGAGGATGCGAATGGACAAGTTCAGCTCCAACTGGCTGTAAATTAACTGCTTCCAGATTGCCATGATGCACATGCACAAGCTCGGAACTGACTGGCTGTGAATGCACAAGCTCGGAACTGAAAGGCTGCGAATGCACAATCTCTGAACTGACAGGCTGCGAATGCACAATCTCTGAACTGACAGGCTCGGAATACAAGTATTGTGCATTGATAGGTTGGGAATGACCCAGCTCTGTGTGGACTGGATGTGAATGAACCAGCTCCACGCTGACTGGATGCACGATTTCTGAACTCACAGCCTGTGAATGCATATGCTCTGAGCTGACCGGATGATATATGTCTTCCTCACCAAGCGGTTCAGGATCAGCAAGCTCAGAACTCATAGGTTGTGAGCCAAGTGGCTCATTGAGAGCCTGCGAGTCAACCGACTCACCAACAGCCTGAGAGTCAACAGGCTCACCAACAGCCTGAGAGTCAACCGGCTCACCAACAGCCTGAGAGTCAACCTGGTCACTCATAGGCTGTGAATTAGCAACCTCGGTATCCATGTGCTCTGTGTGGACTGGATGTGAATGAACCAGCTCCACGCTGACTGGATGCACGATTTCTGAACTCACTGCCTGTGAATGCATATGCTCTGAACTGACCGGATGATATATGTCTTCCTCACCAAGCGGTTCAGGATCAGCAAGCTCAGAACTCATAGGTTGTGAGCCAAGTTGCTCATTGAGGGCCTGCGAGTCAACCGACTCACCAACAGCCTGAGAGTCAACAGGCTCACCAACAGCCTGAGAGTCAACCGGCTCACCAACAGCCTGAGAGTCAACCTGGTCACTCATAGGCTGTGAATTAGCAACCTCGGTATCCATGTGCTCTGGGTCCAGTCGCTCTGGTTTCACCATCTTGGAATGGTTTGGTTGTGGACTGGCTTGCTCTGAGTCCATTGGTTGAGCATCGACGTGCTCCGAATCTACCAATTCATTGTTTTCATCAGTGGTTGTCATACTGCAAAAGATGCCAAAAGTCCTGCAATATTCACCAAAAGGGCAGGCTTAGCAAAACTTCGTGGGCAAAGAATTTGCAGATACTAACAGACATAATGTACTATGAAACACAAACATACTAAGCAACCTCTTCATTCTCAAAACAGATTATATATGCTGCCAACTTTGAACCTCATACTCATCAGCCAAATATTGAGAGACAATTAGCTTCGAAAGATTACAAATAACAAACTATTTCTTATTACATTCATGCTGAATAGCAATCGTATCATCAATGCCCAGCTTTTGATAACTTGTACCCACTCAGAAAATTCTGTTACTACAATGCAATTTTCCACAATCTCCGTATACTATAGGCATTCACCATGATGCAAAACTCCTTTCAGATTAACCAAAAATTTAACGCAAAGAGTGATTGGCTTAGGCATTGCTATCTCAATATCTACTGTAATTGGATATATATTAGCACTATTACTTCTAACCTTGGCACAATGGGGATTTTCCATATTCTCAATTACTCTTGCACAATACAAACAACTAACAAGCAACAAACCCAGTCTTTCATGATTAAAAAAGAAAACTTTCACACAAACAGTTGACCGACTAATCAGCTATTTTCATATCAAAAGGATAAGCAATTTCCTATATACAGTATAGTATTACGCAACAAAACTAAACTCCCATAAGAAACTAAGGCCCAGAAATTGACCAATTGTCACACAATTGTTATAAAGTAAACATCTTTTCCAATTTCCCCCCAACCCATATGGCAAATTCAATCGCATATAAGGAATACGAAGTAACCCAGTTGTTAAAGAGGGAAAACATACATTACGAACCAGAGAGAGAGAGACGACCCATTACCAAAAGAGAGAGAAGACCCAAAACGAGCGATGAATTATTGAAATCTACGGAACTGGGCTCCTCAAAACGTTTTGACCCAAAAGACTCAAGCTTTTTCTTCAACAGTTTTTAATATTCTGGATCCAAATCCACCGCTAATATAAAAAGGTTTGTCCTTGTTTTGATCTCTCTCTCTCTCTCCTGATAGGGGGAGTATATAAAATAGAGGGGTATTTGAAGGAAAGGCTAAGGGGGTCTACAAGTACAGGCCATGATATCACAAACCTAAAAAACAAAAAAAAAAAAGAGGCCCAATAAATGACAGCCCGTCGTAAAATAGAGACAAGGGCAAACTAGTCATTTTAGTAACCCAGGCCCCTTTTGTGGGCTGTTATGTTGAAACCATCACAGATCAAACATCGAATTCGAACCCCTCTTTTTTTAGGGTTCATGACTGTCAATCTCTCTCTTCAACCTACTTCATACTGGGCTCTCTCTCTCTTTCTTTCTTTCTCTCACCAGATGCTTTTTAATTGGTCATAGAAATAACATACCACTAACAGAACATAATAAACAAGTAGAAGCCCAGATGAATCTGACCAGAACTTTAAAAACCAAACCCACTAAAAATTCAAAATAATCAATAACAATGAAACCAGAGAGCCAAAATTCAAACAGAAAACACAGAACTCATCAATATGTAAAATCGCGGTTCAATTCGAAATTAGAACCTCCAAAACCAAAAAACTCAAATCAACAATCACAACAGTTTACACAACAAAGATACAAGATTAACGAAGTCAAACAAACAAAACCCCTAAAAAATCGAAAATTAAACTCAAATCAACACAAGAAAGCAAAGGAAAACAAAAAATCGAGACCTTCAATTGTCAAAAGCACATCTCAAGAAAAAAGAAATCGAAAAAAGTTAGGGTTACGAGCGAAAACTTACAATCAGCGATCTACGGTTACCGGCGAGCTAACTGAGGAGAGAAGGAGAGAGAGACTCCGTTACCGGCGAGCGAGATCTACGGTTTAAGAGGAGAGAGAAAGCTCGAGGAGAGAGAGAGAGGGGAAAGTCGAGGAGAGAGAAAGAGCGGTAGAGAGAGAGAGACAAGTGAAAGGGTAAATGGGCTTGGGTTTAGTGAACTGGACCTTATTTTAGGAAAAAAAGGAACGGAGATCTGATAAGGTGTTAATGTGTTATGGTCACAAGGACTTTTATGACCAAATAAAATTAAAGGGCAACCCTTTTGATAGTGGTTTGGTTTATGGTCCAATGGGATATTCTATTATTCAACCATCTTTACATCTACAAACTAGTCTACTAGTGTAGTCTATGTTGATGTGACCAATGTGAGTGAAATTTTGGTTTTGGATTTTTTTTTTTTTTTTTTGGATTGGTTGGACCAATAGCCCACTCTTTAAAGGTGTAATGTATGAGTATGTATAGGTTCTTGGTTGGTTACTACATTTACTTCACCTTACCCACAATTGGATGGGATATGGGATTTGGGATTGGAGGGGCCGTTTTATGTGGAAGTGGAATGGGATTCCTTTTCAAGGAGACTTTGTCAAGGAAGAGTTTGGTTTATCTTGGCATGGGTATGGTATCTTGGTATTAGCCCAAACTTGTTAGTCATTGTTCTTTTTCCTGTGGTATGTTTCGCATGATACAAGTTTGAGTGTATGACACAACATAGGCAGAGAATGACTCATTCAATTAGAAGTCCTGCATGAAGATGACTGGATGAGGTGGGAGCTCAAATGGTAAGTGCTCCCCCTCATAAGTCAACCCATTGGTCAGGGGTTCGAATCCTCATATAGGGAGAATAATAAAAATCTCCTCTACCTTTCTTTGTATGGAGGGTCTGCTCCTCTACTCGAGCCCGTCGGCCCATCAAAGATGGATTGGCTTGCCCGTCGCATGTGATTTGCGGGCTATTGCATGCGTCCTTGTAGCAAAAAATAAATAAATTAGAAGTCCTGCATATATAATTACAGATAGAATACACTATGCAAAATAATAGTTTGAGTCCTCTTAATATTCTTTACGCGGCCTCAAGTTGATCGGTATGCAAGAAAAGATTGGATTTAATAAGAAAAAGAAATGTTGTCCAGACAAAACTTTAGTCGAAATGTCTACTAGTTGAAATCTAATAGCGCACAACAAGATCACCATGGGCAATCCTTCCGCGTACAAAATGATAATCTACTTTATGTGTTTGAGTCATGAAGAACATTATTGGCGACCAGATATGTACCACTGCTTTTATCACTCATGAGTAGGATATTGGAGATGCACAAATCCATGATTTGAGTTATATATACTTTCTCCAGTAAATATTCATTAGTAATTAGGAACACCTGAACCTCCTATGAAAACATTATTAACGTCCAAATGACGAATTGACCAATTAAACACACGAGCTAAAAATAAAAACATTGTGTATAATAGCAAGTTTAACTACAGGACTGAATGTCTTGTGATAATAAATATTAGGAGGTTGTCTGTTATCGCAAATAACCAATCAAGCCTTGAGCCTCTCAATCGTCTCATCAAAATTATATATGAAGACCATTGTGGTCATAGGTGGGGAGGTGACAGTAGTGGTCGAAGGGAAGGGATGATGGTGGAGGAAAATGTGGGGACCAAGGAAGAGATCGGCGAGGAAATGGTGGTGGCGACGATGAATTTGTGGGGGTGGGAGAAGTTGTTGGGGACAGTGGAGAACTCATGATTATCGAAGAAGAAAGGAAAGGAGATGTGAAGGTTTTACGCTCAAAAGCAAAAAAGAATTAGGTTCTAAGAATTATTGGCTCCGATACCATTGTTATAAACATGGAAAACATGTAGATTCGTATGAAATAACTTATATTATGAAAAACTTTATTAAAGAATCAATAATAATATGAGCCCAACTAATATTGTTGGCTCGTTAAGACGTATTTGCAGTCTCTTGGTGCCTAATGTATTAAGCAAACGCCTCACATGATAGAACTGATGCGTCTATAATGAAAACGACACTTCGATCCATTAAAGTTTCAGCGAATAAAGCCATGTTAACACTCAAGGATTTTGGAAAGAGGGGAGAGTTTTGTTGGAAAATAACTTGATTTCAATATAAGGCTTTTTGGGGTATTTATACTGCTTGTGAAAAGCAGTTATTCCAAATGTTTTCTGACTTAAGATACGCTTGTCTACAATTTAATGATTTTGAGTCACATCACAAACACCATAAATAAACATTTTGCCAAAATGTTATTGATTTGATCTCTTGGAGGTACAATGAGAGTGAGTTGTGAAAGACTTGGAGGCAGAGGGGCATTATTCATAGATTCATGTAATGTGCAATATATGTGCAATATATATAACAAAATAGATAAGGACACGTACATAGTCAACAACTTGTATCCCACTTTGATGTTATATAAGCTTAGTCAGATATTCTATATAGTACCAAATGTGATGAACCATGGCTTTTATTGGTACAATTAATGCCCTCGCCTATTATTGAACTATATATTGTCTCAATATTTAACTAGCAAGTTAGGAGAAGGAACTTAATGATAAAGATAAGAAAAAGAAATGACAAGAAGTGGCCAAAAGAAGGATGGTTACCCAAAATATAATATGGAGTTACACTTAAAAGACTTGTTTGCTCTATCTAAATTGGAATTTTGGAGCACAGCAACAAGAGTGTTAAAGTAACTTCAATGCTAGCATTGTAAAACCTCATTCACCATGTTGCAGTTGGAGGTGGTTGCGCCATTCGTGCCTATGTTTTATGTTTACGAAATTTACCCCTTCGATTATGAAAGCTACCCCTTCTCGCGAGGATAAATTCTGCACCATAGTTAGTCAGGATTTTAAGGTATGGAATAAATTAAATTTTTATAATTTAGATAAGACTATTACTTTTTCATTGGCTATTACATAAGTTATGAAGTTAATTGATAAATGATCTAAAATGTTTTTAGGAGATAAATCCTGAATGCTACGCTACCATCCTTCAGGTATGGTATGCCATTGATGATGTCACTTCCCAGCCAAAGGGGCTCGACATTTTATCACAGAAATTTAATAATTGTAGGTAATTAATCATTTAAATACGTTGAAAAGCTATAATATGTTTTAAGTTTTATTTATTTTTTCCCTATCAAAGTTGTGTACCGAATATGAATTATAATTATTATTATTTTTTGCTTAAGTCATTTAGCCATGTGGCCTCCTTTGAAGAGCTCCAGTCCTATATAGCTCGTGTTTACTATTTTTGCGGCCAAATACATATACAACGACCCATCAATTTTTTTTTTTTTTATTGGTTACACGGGCACATGTGTAATAGACCGCAAACCACACGTTCTGAGCAAGGTAACCCATATTTGATGTGCTGACGAGCTCATGTAGAGAAGGGGACCCTCCATACAAAAAAATAAATAGAGGAGATTTTATTCCCCTATATAGATGAGGATCCGAACCCTTTTACCATTGGGTTATGAAAGCGGAGCACTTACCACTGAATTGCGGCCAAATACATAAAACGACACATCAATTGATGAACCCAAAACAGAAGATAGAAAACCAATACCATAATTGTAATTTGCTAATTGTCATCCATCATGATACATGCCTAGTTGCCTACTGGAGGAGTACACTGGACGTCCTTGGCATGAGTACACCAGGCCTCAGCATGTTTCGAGGGAAGGGCATGTGTTTACACAGGCCCACAGGCCATATAGGTAGAGAGCGCAATGCACTGATCCACATCCACAAAACCAGCCACGAAAAGAAATGATTTTACTGTTTTTCTTTTCTTTCTTTCTACAAAGATGCATGCAATATAATAGTCCGCGAACTAGATGTGTCGGAAAAGCCAACTCATCTGAATTCACATTTCATTATTCTGAACATGAAGATCAATTGTGAAATAATAACAAATGTCATAAATTGTACTTAAATCATGAAAATAAACATTCGGAGTTCCATAGTTTTGGGGAAATTGGAGCTGAACAAAATGTGTGTACTATATAGATGTCTACACGGTCGATTGACACATACTAGCGCTCAAATTTGACACATAAATTATTGAAACTTACCAGTGTAAGGAAATAATGTCTGAAGAGCACACGAGCTTGCTACTTACAATGCGAGTAAAAGGGGTGTGCTCTCCTATTCTACAGTTTGATTTATTACTCCTTTTGTCCCACTTTAATTGCCCATTTTTGATACTATTTCTTACAGAGCACTCATATTTTATGAGAGAAAATCTCAGATATGTATATGAAAATTTGACATCTATTTCCATCTTTCTCATAGATATACTTTTTCAAAATTTACCTATATTCTTAACTGTAGGGCTCCAAAAATATACTAGTACAATAGTACACTATATGGTCGTTTGGTTAACCTTGAGAAGTACCTTTTTATGAGAACTAGAAATTCATGGGAAATAAAAGTTTATGAAAAGTGTTTAATCTTATTCTATTGCATAAAAGAATTACAATTTTATCCAATACGTTTTCTGTGAGGTGGCCTCAAGGCGAGCCTACCTCTATATACAAGTATGATGTCAACATGACATCATGATTGTATGAGAGATCTCACCTTAAAACTGCCTCATACGAAATTTTGTGAATTCCTATTAACAGTTTTAAAAGACACAAGTCGAAGACACAAAACTACTTGTTCCTCGAGATCATTCATTGCTTAGATTATTGAACATTTCTCTTCCCCAAAATGAAGTTTTTAGCGTATCCCTTCACAATCCCAACCAATAACGGGTGAATTAAGTTGAAGACTTTACACACCCCAAAACACAAACTATTACTACAAGGACACACACACACAACAATAAGGCAATTAAAAGGTGGACTTACTTGTAATTGGGAAAAGAAAAGAGAGAGGAAAGACAAAGTTGTGGGTTAAATCAACACTGATCTTCAAATGGTGTCGGGTTGGGCATGTGTGTGTTAATAATTAGGGAGTTAAACAGAAAGGGGTCATACATATGCTGCCAAAAACACACCCTAGCCCAGTACATGGAAATTGGAAATTTTCCATGTATTTGTCCCCTTAACTTATACACGTGCACTTCTGTATTTTCCTTTCTGTCACTATTTTTGTCACTCTTCTTAGGAATGTTCCTCTCACTTAATTCCCCATTTTAATTTAGGTTCCTGATTTATTACCCACCATATGATTAGATTAATTGCGTTGCATTTAATTTACATACGGAGAGCTCATTCAGTTATAGGTGTGAGGAGTTCGGCATTTTCATCCCATAATCGAGGTCGGTGGTTCAAATATTGTAAATAAAAAAACTATTTATTGGGAGCATTTTATCCCTTTATAGATTAACCAAGTGCGGACTAGATTTATCATGATATAAATGATTTCGTGTGATCCTTTGGTCCAAACCAAAAAAAAAAACAAAACACTACAAACTAATCATTCAATTATCATCAGCAATGATTCAAATTTAAAACAAAATTGGTTAAACCTTATTTGGGTAATATTAGGTCAACTAACCATTTGGGAGTGGTGCTAAAAAAAACTTCGAGTCAACTGAGCCCAACCATTGTAGGTTAGTGCTCGGTTTGATCCAAACTCGAGCCAAGTTTTGACCAAATTTAATTGAGATTCATGAAAAAATAACGAATGATTAAGTGTGCGTTTATTAAAGTTGAACTTATCAGAACTGAACTGAACTGAATTTAACATCAATAAACTGGACACTACTGAGCTAAATTGAACACAACTTGATATGTGAGATAAAAATTATGTTTCTGAACTCAGCACCACTGAACTGAATTTAATACCATTCAACTGAATTTGAAAATCACTAAATTGACACTTGAACTGAACTGAATTGATCGTGTAATCTCTAACAAACGCATCCTAAAATGTGGTGAGATATAAAGTGGAACACATAATGAAATACAGAATCCAAATTGTAAATTTTCAGTAGGTCTTGTGTGGACTTAATCCACCGTGGACCAAGTAATTTTAAGGGGTGGCTTCAGTTGAAGTAGGGGGTGACTCCAGTTGAAGTAGGGGTGGTGCCAAGTATAGATTTGAGGGGTGACTCTAGGTGAAGTAGGGGTGGCTCCAAGTGAAATAGGGGGTGGCTCCAATTATTGGTCCACCATGAACTAAATCCACACAAATTTTTGTAGTAAATTTTAGTTAGCATGGCCGCATGGGGGTTTATGATTTATCCGAAATACATAAAATGTATCAAATTGGGCTTTTGACTAGCAAAAAATAAATAAATCAAATTGGGCTTTGACTGAGTAAAAGAAGTAGGCCTTTAATAATGTGGCTAAATTAAACCGGCCCAAAGCTCAAACATTTAGCAGATCGGCTGAATTGTGTCGTCAACGGGCCGGTTTTGTTGACCTTTTTCAGACGGAGTAGTACTCAAGTAGTAGATTTCAGTAATCAGTGAATATGAATTCGAGGACTGAACTACTGACATACCGCTTCCACTCACTATTTGCAGTTCCTTGCAGACAACAATTTTGATACTTCCCAAATTTATACTGGATCATAAATAACGTTTTTTCTTTTGCACTTATTAAAGTTTTTTTTGTTTTTTTTTTTTTTTTTTTTTTTAAAATTTATTTATCATATGTTTACTTTAGGGTGCGTTCTTTTTCACTTATTTTCACTGAGTTTCACTGATTGAGTAAGGTCTTGCCACTGATTTTCACTGATTGGTAAGGTTTTGCCACTGATGTCCATTAATTCGGTATGATCATTCTACTGATTCTCACTGATTCAATAAGGTTCTGCCACTAATCCTGTAAGGAGAATTGTGGGTCCTGCCACTGATTTCCACTAATTGAATAAAGTATTGCTACTGATTCCCACTGATTGAGTAAGGTCTTGTCACAGATTCCCACTGATTGAGTAAGGTCCAATAAGTGGAAAAGAACACACTCTTAGTGAATAATATTCAATTTAGTTTAGTTCAGTGATGTTAAGTTTAATGACATCGTTTTCTATCATGGGTTTTCTCTTGCCCTCAATCAATTCCTAACTAACCACAAATGTAAGTACTAATTTTGATTTTTATTTTGGTACGTTAGTTAGAGAGATGATGATTGTCTTAGAAATCTTATACTTAGATCAAATTAGGTTCTGATCTCTTCAATATAATAACTCGGAACAATGAAAAATGGATCAGCGTGGAATAAAACGGAACAGAATTGCTGGGATAAAATTAACAAGATTGGCAGCAGATCTTGTATATATGATCGCGTCACAATGTCACATACCTCATGTCATTGTCGTCCATCCTCCATGACACAAGCACCTTAAAATCTGTAACCTTTATTACTACTTTGCACTTATTTAATTTTGATTCAATAAAATCATTGAAGGACATTTATATTTATTGCTTTTCAAGAATATACTATTGTCCCTTTGCATCAAAGCCCCATACTAGCCTTCCATTTATTTGTAAATCATCAACTTATAATTTATAAAAACTAATTAAAATAAATTTATAACAGAAGCTAAGAAAACACATGAAGGTCCATGATTGGTCGTGGTCATGCATCGAATGGGATCAAGTGCCAGTTGTAAATAGTTCCACTTTGCCGGCAAAAGATATTGCATGGCCAAAAATGTTAAGGTAAAAGTGAGGAGAGGTGGTTGATTAATTTGACTGATCAAATCACATCAGTGTTAAGTAATGGCATATTATTGTTTTAGTGAAAAGACTGCCCCAAAATTAAGTGATTGCCAGCTATCTTAAGCTCCAAATAAAGGAGATAACAACCCCCACAAAGTACCAACTAAGTAACCAAGTGCCTCAACGTGTGTTTAATTTCCAAGCTCCAACCACTTGTAGATTTCCAGCTCCTCCCCCTCAACCCCCATAATGCTAGTACTATACCTTTCTAATCTTGGCGCCTTTCAAATATTTGTTTCTCATTTTTCATTCATGAAAACTTATAATCCCTGTTTAGGCTCGATTCTCTTCGATGGAATGGTAGAAACGGTAAGAAACAAAACGAAACAACGCGAAACAAAACAATCGATGCAGATAATAAAACAAAATGTGATACAAAACGAAGTACAAATTGCGAAATAAAACGAAACGGAACGGAATAAAACTGACTAGAATGCAGTATGGAGACGACGAAAAGAACAGGGTCTATTCAACATGTTAACTTGTGCACAATTGTCTTTACAACGATGACTTAGCAGACGACCCTGTTCTCTTCAATGGAATTGAAGGGTGCAGCATGAAATCGGGCGACAGAACGGGGCGGAATGGAACGACGACACTTGTAAAATGTGATGCATCGTGAAACGAAACGACTACAGAACGTATTAAATTGTCTTCATAAATTTAGGCTTTGTTCTTTTCATCGTCTCCATTCTGCATTTGTTTCCGCTCCATCCCGCCCTGCAAAATCCGTTTTGTTCCGTTCCATGCTACATTTCCCGTTCCGTTTCGTGCTGCATCAATTATGCATTTCATTTTGTCTCGTGTTTTGTATCATTTTGAAATTCATTCCGTTCCGTGCTGTAAATTAATTTCTATTTCATTCCGTTATGTGCTGCGAGTTTTGTTCCGTTTCTCAGCTTCCCACGTCATTTCCTTCGTTGAAAACAACAGCGCCTTATTACACAAATAATTTATCCATATCCATCCATGTAGAACGGGCGGCCGGGTCTCATAGGTTGGCCCGTCCATGATCTTATTATTCGATGGAGGTATGGCATTTTGTACGTAGCCCATAACGTAGGAGTACGTATTAAAATACAACAATCATACTATACACACCATACTTCACTAGCTAGCAGGATGTAGGGAGAATAAAATATGTGATGTATAGATGGACATTATCGTACAGATAGAAGAGTATGTAAAGAGTAGCATCCTCCGACAGGGAAACCTCCGTCCCGGGAAAAACGGGGTGCATGTCATTGTTCACACGTTCCCCCACCGTGGGTCACCCTCACATGCCACCATGTGATTTCACCCCATTTTCATTTCCAATTAACGTTTCATCACCCCTTCATTTTCCCTTTAATTTTTGTCTAATCCTTTTCAAACTTCACTTTTGTTCGCTTCATTTTCGAATGTTTATTATTATTATTATTATAAACCAAATTTAACTTCGTTCCGTAATATCAATGGTGTGGTACGAAGGAACACCATATTTATTGAGAAATGAATTTTAAAGGTGTATATATTCTTTTCTGCATGTTTTACAAGTGGTTCAGTTCATGGACATATATTTCTCACAAATATTATTATTAAATTTAGTGATTTTTAATTAGTTTAATTCAGTAAAAAATAACACATTTCAGGTAGCATCAGAATTTGCAGCACAAAATAGTTCTACTTTAATTGAGAAATAATAATTTTCTTGCCTTTGCGTTGCATTACATACAAGTGCATAATGTAAGTGCAATAATAATAATAATAATAATAATAATAATAATAATAATAATAATAATAATAATTATTATTATTATTATTAATATTAATATTAATATTAATATTAATATTAATATTAATATTAATATTAATATTAATATTAATATTAATATTAATATTAATATTAATATTAATATTAATATTAATATTAATATTGTTTTGATATTAATAAAATACATTTTAGCATAACCATCAGATCCATTATATATCTACTCACTCACTTTAAAATAGCTATATAAACACATGTACAAAATTCAAACTTGTCCAACATTAGTAGTAGTATCAAGGTTATTAGTTTAACGAAGTTCAGTTCAATTCAACATAAATTTATTTTGGCTATTAATTTTTCTTTATTTCTCTTCTTTTTTTAATTAATTTAAATTAAAAAAACTCAGACATTAAATAAAATCAGATTCCGGAGTTAACGTTACAAGCTAATACTTTCATTGTTAAAATTTTTAATACAATCTAAGACGGGGTTCAAAATATACAAGACATTATCCGATGCCTTTTTCTCTTCTTTACCAAATGATCAGTCATTAGTGGCGGATTATCAAGAGGGCGGAAACGGAGTTGGTCCCCACATAATAATGAAACTTTGATATTTTTTGTTGTATAAATGTTGCATGGTACAAACACTAATGTCTGATGGTGATATGAGGGGCTTCTGTTGGAAACTTATTTGAAAATATACTCACCTTGTAACTCTTTTTTTGAGGGGACAATAACTTCTAATTTTAGAGTAGTCTTCCCACCCAAACATAACCATAGTAGGTAAAGTATCAACACTGTAGTGTATCTAAATTTGAGGTTTAGTTTAATTCAAAGTGGAATCAAATTGAGCAACAGGTTACAATTTGATATTTAAAATTTTGCCCCAAAAGAAATGACGAAAAACTGAGAGAGAGATTGCTGTGACAATCTAACCAACGGGAGACAAAGGTGACATCTGATTTATTTTTTTTGGGCGACATTTCATAATTTCATGTCATATATGCAAAACCTGCCACTGTATTGAAATTCTAATTCAAAGTTCAATTTTACGTGAATGGATGCTCTGGTGTTCTTTTTCTCTGTTGTCCATTCCTCTTTATTGCTCTCCTCTAAATTTTTTTATTTTAAAAATTCATCCCCTCCTAATGTAAGAGTGTATGGGTAATGCGTTTGATAGGGCTGAACTTACAAGAACTGAACTGAAAATCACTAGATTGGACACTATTGAACTAAACTGGACATAACTAGATTGAATCGAACACAACTTGATATGTGAGCCAAAAAGTATGTTTCTGAACTCAGCATTAGTAAACTGAACTGAACATCATTTTAACTGAATTTGAAATCACTGAATTGACACCTGAACTGAACTGACCGTATAAACTCTATCAAACATACCCTATGTTTGGAGTTATTTTTACAAGAGCAGAGGATCTGCTCTCCAATCTCACTACCAACTAGAACCTTGAAATAATTCATGTTTTAAATTAAGGTTTATTTTGTTGGCTAAATTTTAGGCCCTGCTCTGTTTATTACTGGAGTAGAAGAGAAGAAGGTCGAATTTGCAGCATAGAACGGAACAAAACATGCAAAATGGAATAAAACGTGAGATAAAATGAAATGCTGAATGGAATGGAGCCCGAAAATGAAACGGAACAGAACAAAATTTGCATAATAAATAAGGTCCTATTCTTTTCGTCATTTCCATGCTCCATTCTGTCCCGTTCTGCATTCTTTATTTCATTTTGTCTCACATTTTCTTCCAATATTCACGCCACGTCGTTCCGTTCATCAACGTCCGTATCATTCTATTTAAGAGAACAAAGCCTAAAAATGCAAGATAAAATAAAATATAAAATAGAACGTATACATGAAACATAACAGAAACTGCAGGACATGACTGAACGAAACTGATATTTTAACACCAATTGATCATAAAAAAATGTGGATAGAAATGGCGTGAAACAAACCCTTCCTTAATGTGCGTTTGTTAGATCTGAACTTATCAGAACTAAACTGAATTCAACACCACTAAGGGCCTGTTCTCTTCACCTTCTTTTTACTGAACTTATCTGCACAATACTGAACTGAACTGCAAATTACTGAACTGAACTGAATTGTTCTGAACTGAACTGAATTGTTCTGAACTGAACTTATTTTTACTGAATCTAGCTACAATTACAAAGTGTTAATTTGTTCTTTGGTTTACCGAACTCTACTGAATTTTTCTGAACTGAACTTCTTTTTACTAAATACTTCAGGGGGGAGTTGGGGAGAACAGACCCTAAATTGGATACTACTGAATTGAATTAGACATAACTGAACTGAATTGAACACAACTTTTTGGGTGCGTTTGATGTAGCTAAACTTACCAGAACTGAATTTAGTATTACTAAACTGAACAATATTGAACTAAACTTGACACAACTGAACTGAATTGAACACAACTTGAGATGTGAGACAAAAAATATGATTCTGAACTCAGCACTAGTGAACTGAACTGAACATCATTTAACTGAATTTCAAATCATTGAATTGACACCTGAACTGAACTGACCGTGTAAGCTCTTTCAAACGCACCCAAAAAGTATGTTTCTGAACTCAGCACCGCTGAACTGAACTGAACATCATTTAACTGAATTTGAAATCACTTAATTGGCACCTGAACTAAACTGACCGTGTAAGCTCTAACAAATGTATAATTTGATTTAAATATCAAAAGATCATGTGGTTTTCAAGTTGTTGCTTACGACAAAAAAAAAAAAAATGGTAGCTATGGTTTGTTAGCTGAATTAATTTTTTTGAAAGCTTGGGTGAGTAAATTTTCGTTTTAAAGTTTTTCTTCCCCAATAAAAGTTAAGTGAAAAGATTAAAATTCTACTTGTCTCATGCAAATGCATGCCAAGACACACAATAATTTATTTTTTGAAAAAAAAAACACATTTATTAATTTCATTGTTTGGGGTAGGGATCTTCCATGTTTGTTCACTCTATTAAATTACAAAAAGGGAAACATGATACTAGAACTGTTTTTATTTTATTTTTTTAAAAATAAAGGAGAGGAAAAGGGGGGGGGGGGGGGGGGAATTATTCAGAGATTGAAAGAGAAGGTGGATTACTAATATTCTTCTCGGGATTGGTGGTAAAAGGACCTTATTTCTCCTCTATATATATCACCTCTTCTTCTCCCCCTAAACCTACGCCTCTCAATCTCCTCTCTCTCTTTCTTTCTCATTTTCTCTCTCCTCAACCCCGCTATATGGGTATCTAGGGTTTAGAGGGGTAGCTAGACAGACAAACAATCCTATCATACATAAAACCTATTATGATGATAATCAATATGGTGCTATTTTGTATTTTTCCACAGCTTTCTTGAACTGCATCTTTATGAGTTTTTATCCCCAGATCTCTCTTTGGATTGAAATTGGAAAGATAAAAACTTTATTTTGGTTTGCGGTTCAATAAAGCTGTGGGAAGAAACAAATAGGGTCAAAAAATGGCAGTAAATTCATCAAGATCCATCCTTTTTTGCTGATGATGGCTATCTCCTTCTTATATGGTTCTTAATTCTCACTTTTCTTTATTTTCTTTACTCCTTAGTTAATATATATGCCCTTTAATTTATTTTTTTTAAATTTATTTCCTTCAGTTCCTTTGATTTGGGTGGTACGGATACAAAATATTCATACATGAAAAAGAAAATATATATTTCTTTTTTTTTTGACAAGGAAAAAGAAAATATATCTTTGTTATATTGGTCTAACCCTAATGCTCATAAAGGGTAATTTTCATTTGTTTTTTTATACATTATTATGCTTAGCTATTGATCTTCTACAAAAAAGGAAATTTGGATCTAATTTTGTTAGAATGTCTTTTCTTCGATTACAGAAGCAAAATGGGTTTTATTTGACAGATCGTGAACAAACATTAAATAAAAATCCCTTTTTTTCCCTGTTTTTTGGTTGAAATTGTGGTTGTTTTGTAAATGTAGAGATAATAGCCATGCAGTAAAATCTGGGTACACAATTGGATGATGAATTGAAAGAGATACAATACAATTTACAAGTGGAGTGATTCACTGTATGTATGTTTGTTCTCACTCTCTCTCTCCTTTTTTTTTTTTGCCGTTTTGTTTAATTATGTAACTGATTGGTGACCGGTCTAGGTAGCTCACTATGGCCCCTTTTATTTCTGTTTATTATTTGGTTCGTTTGTTTTCTGGTGTCATTTTGAATTTGTTTATAATTTGTTCCTTATCTACATGACTACATACTAGTTTATTGTCATTAGAAAAATAGGCAAAAAACACAGAAACGAAGTTTGTTGGTTCTTTCGTTTTCTGCATTAACTGATGATCTACTGGCACAAAATTAGTTTGATTGACTTGTGTCACTGGTTTGTAGATCTTTGGGCTACTTGCATTTGTGATAGTTTGTACAAATCCTTATTATGCATCTCAAATTCCCATGAAGATTTTAAAAATTTGGGATTGATTGGTCATTTGGTCATATATACTAAGATATACTCGGATCCTCTTCTAAAGATCCGGTATTGGCTGGCATTGATCGGGATAACGGGCCAGGTCCATATAAATTTACACAAATAGTTTGTTCATACCCCCTCATTTTTTGGGCTGGATGGACGGGCACCATGAATCAGCCCATCTATAATCATTTACACCATTTATACTTCAAGCCCTAAATAATAGATTAATGCATCACTATCTCAAGTATAATAGATTGAGCTCATTACAACATTTTCTTATATTATGATGATGGAAGCAAAAGTGCATCAAATAAAATCAGGCTAGTTGTTGTCATTGTTGTTGTTGTTGTTGTTGTTGTTGTTGTTGTTTTTGTTGTTGTTGCTTGTCAACAAACTACATGCTAGACGTACAGTAGTTCCTTTACAACTACATACATACAATCATAGTTGTGAAGGGACTATAGAAACAACAACAACAACAACACAATAAATTTGTTCAACTATTGAAAGTAGGACGGACCACGAGATGAATAGGGGGTATTGTTAGCTTACTTAGCTTGTGTGATTCTATTCCATGCTGGAAGTTCTGGAACCCCACAGGAAAAAGTGCAAATCTTTAGGGACTTTTAATTTATCACATGGAAACTATAGGTTAGGTGAGGCTTTAATGTGGAGATCATGAGCAAAGGGATTTAAGACGTATAATATTTAACAAACACATTAATTAAGATAAAAACAAAAATATAAAACTAGCACGCAAGTGCTGGAGTAAAAAAAATATTTAACCTATTTATACTTATTTACTACCTAAAAGGAAAACTCATTACAGTAATTTCATGAATAATTGCATGCAGGTCTTAGTTAAGATAGAATGCAATGTGTTTTTTTAAACAGATATAATTTCTATTTTTTTTGGTGAATTATACAGAAGTAGTTTGACGATGGCTTTTTAACAATCTGATTTCTGGATGTTCTTAATTCATTTGTCCACAATTCTGAATCACTGATGATGTTTTATTTGTCATATATATGCCAATTGCCAGGGGTACAAGAACACATAAAACAAGGTTTAGTAGGGAACCTATTAGTCTAGGACACCTACATGTATGGCTACAAAATCAATCCTTTTTGTTAATGTATGTTGGCTTAAAACATTAATTTTGTACCAATGAAAAGTTCGTTCATAAAAAAAAATTGAGATGTTAGATACATTGCATCTTAGTTTTTAATTTTTTTGTCTTTTAAATAATTGACAATTTTATTTTAACCGATAACAGAACCGTTACATATATATATTTTTGTTACGAAAACCCCCATCACCATGTGGTGTAGGCTCCTCTCACAACCATTTAGAATAGACAACACAAGTAATGGTCCATACTCCCCCCTCTTTGTCATTTGCTGAAACCAATAAGATTGCCCATTTTTACCTATTTTCATTTGCACCATATACTTCTACATAATTTCTCCTCCTCGTGCTTTCTCTTCGAGTTAAACACCTTGAACTGGTTTCTTCATTGCATAATATATGCATAAACAATAAAGACGAGTTGTTAAATTTTACTACAATGATTTTGTACCCTTTTATAGGGCGGATATAATAACTACGGATAATATTGTAATAATTTGACTCTTGTGATGTAGTAATCAGGAGCATCGCCGGGCTTACAAATTAGTAATATAAAAGCAACTTTTGGGCGATAACATTAACCATTCCACATTATTCCTTTTAATTTCACCCTTATTGGTAGAATAGTATAGCATTTCATGCACTATATATGGAGTTGCCATCTAATTTCACTTCCCTTTACATCTGTTCACTGATCTAACAGCCACTTCTTTCTTTTTTCGAATATATTTAATTCTGATCAAAGCATATTTATGTTTATATTGTATAATAATAACTCAAAGTACAAAGTACAAACATGCATGTTCCTGAAACTAGCTTGATTTGTGCTCATTCAACATTTTAAATGTATATATGAAATCCATCACCCAAAACTCTGATCTTTGTCTGCTACATAGGAAGGTGCTCATTTACAATTTTATCATTTTTAAATCATTTGCCTTTATTTTATTAATTATAATACATAATAAGGCAGAAAATGCTAGTCTTGATGACTGTATAATCATACTTTAATTAACTTTTGCATTGGGATCAATTAATTTGTACCTAATGCTGTTTCACTTTTTGAGGGTCAACTCATAACTTTTGTCAATGTTGTAGAGATAAAGATGAACATCGGTGAGATAATCTATGTATCTTAGAAAAGCTAATTGCCTTAATTAATTGTTTGATTGACCAATTAGCCACCAACTTTTGTCAAAAAGACTATGCTACTATGCTTGTCTGCTTTCTCTTTTTTTTTTTTTTTTTTTGTATGAAATGGACAGAAAGGTTTAATAAACAGAAATGTAAAGGAAAATATTATAAAGTAAAAGGTAATTATGCAAATTAAAGGAGGTTAATAATCAAAGTTGATCATCACACTAAAGTTTGCTTTATGGATGAAAACATAATCTTTATCGGGATTATTGTTTTCCTGTCCTCCTTACTTTTGCTTATACTAGTAGTTAAAGCTTTATTTCTTGTCATGCATACCACCTGATCCAGATTTGTGAACCTCTTTCACTTCTTCTTTTTTCTTGATTAGGTAAAAGGGATTACAATAGCTCTGGGCGTCCTCATCAATCCTTCACTGATGAGCATTATTCATGAAGGAGGCCAGTCGCGAGAATAAAATAGGTACTACTATTTATAAATTCGCTATTAAAATTAGGTCGTGTTCTCTTCAACGAAATAGTGCACAACGAATTGGAACGGAACAGAACAGAATGAAACGGCACAGCGCGGATAATGAAATAGAGGCAAAGAAGTACAAAATGCGGAACACAACGGCGCGGAACAGAATGCAACATAATGACAACCAAAAGAACAAAGCCTAATAGTACTAATAATATAAAAGACTTTTGTGAACATGAAAATGCTCTTTGATATTCAAATCTTTGTTAACTAAAATTATCATGTACCATTTGGTTAGTGCATGAAAGATGAGAACGAAGGTACCTTCCGTATGTATCGGTTCGTGATGTTTCATTTGGTTTATGCACATATATGGACGTGTGAGTGTATTTATATGGCCCTCCATTAATTATTTCCTGTGTGTTCTTTTTCATTATATAACGGGATCCATATCCATGGTGCAAGCTCTCCACCACCCACCAATGTAACCCCAAAAACAAAGAAAGAAAGAAAAGGACTTTGTACTTTTTTTTAAAAATGTTTATGAGAATTCAGAAAGTTCCCTTTATTTTTATATTGGTCACTCGATCATCGTGATCTATAATAATCGATTTGAAGGTGGGCTTTTCATTGGCCAACTAGAAAATGAGCTACAATTCATGTGAAATAAGAGAGACTTTAATTTGCGCATTTTCATAACTTGTGCTTGTGGTTTTTGAACTACTTTCTTTAGTGCCTGTCATATTCTCATAGCATGGATTACAAAGATCACAACGGAAAATGTCGATACTGAATGTTGTTCTGCTTTTGTTACAAATTGGACAATCATAAAAGTACATACACTAGATCATGATCATTTCACGCTTTTTTAGGCACCGCTCTCTTCAAAAGAATAGTGTGGGATGATAAGGAACGGAACAAAATAAAACTGTACGGGACGTAATGGAATAGAATGACGCAGATAATAAAACAAAAACACAAAGTGAGAGACAAAATGAAGTACAAAATGCGAATTAGAACGACGTGGAACTGAACGGAATGCAGCATCGAAACGACGAAAAGAACATGACCTTACAAGTCACAGTGTCACACCCATAATTGGTATTTGTTCTCTTCAACGAAATAGTGTGGGACGGTGAGGAACGGAACGGAACGGCACGGCGCGGATAATTCAAAAATATGTGAGACAAAATGAAGTACAGAATGCGGAACGGAACGGAACAGAATGCAGTATGAAATCGTTGAAAAGAACAGGGCCTAAGAGTTAGGGTTTGTTATTTTAATTTAGCCATGTTCTTTTCAACGGAATGGTGCAGGACGATGAGTAACGGAACAGATTGGAATAGAACGGAACGACAAGGATAATGTAACAAAATGAAGTATAGAAATGCGGAACAGAACATCGCGAAAGGTAACAAATTGAAATAAAACGGAATGCAGCATGAAGACGACGAAAAGAACATAACCTCATAACCTTACTCAATAATTGATTCAATTCAATTTAATTAATTGAACTTTAGGATTTTTCACCTCTCACATATTACTATTAAGTTGACTTCATTTGAGTGAAATTCGGTTCATTTATGTTGAAAAAAAGACACTAAAAGCGTAAACTTATCTCACAGCCTAAATCATGATGATAGAGAGATAAGTTGTCTGTAGAATTAGGAGTAACTAGAACTTTACCTGTACTACGTACGGATGACCAAATTATCACTATATTTTTATGTTACATAAAATTTTGGATTTTTTAAAATTATACGTATATAGGTATGTAAAGAATAATGAAAATAATGATTGGTCAAAATTTTACACATGTCATACCACTCATAATTCTCCTAATTAAAAAATAAAATAATATGAGTCACTTGTCACATAACTTGCAATTGTACATCAAATGTATAACTTAATAAAATGTTACTCCATCCAAATGTGACCCATGTCAATTTATTTAAGTTTATCCTTATAAATTTGTGTCTAATATGTGTTTATACCCTCAAATATCAAACATAGTTAAATATTTAAAGCATGTCATATTAACAACGATTATCCTCACAAATAATAGTCAATTTTCACGTAGCCTACTCTAACACCAGCTAATATAATTTTTGTTATTAAACAACCGCCGGTTTGATCAGGTTGTCCGTTAATATGTATTTCACTAATTGGAATCTAAAAGTTGAAAGAGTAACCTTCTTTCAATTAGGAAAAAAAAATGACAACTCACCATCTGGAAAAATGGAAAATAGTATGTATTTTATTAAAATGTGACACTTAGCTTGTACGTTGACTGTGTTTATACCCACCACTATATAAAACTTGTTATATTATGTGCACCTATTCCCCTAAATATTCATCATCTGATCTATACCCTAGTAAAAGTTTTTATTGTGTTCAAAATATTAAGACTTGATACTAATGCCATTTTAGATTGTATCAATGTAATTCTAACTAAATTTTAAAAAAAGAATATGAATAGGCTATAGCAATTACTATAGGATATTGACAACTAATCACCAAAATAAAAAACCAAAAAACTAAAAATAATAAATGACCAATCAAATTGTGACACTTTTCATATTATCTGTGATCTTACCCAAAAAATTATATAGCTAAACTTATTCCACAAATATCAGCCACATGTTAATTGTCACATAACATGTGCTTATCTCCGCAAATATTAGTCAAATATCATCTACCATGTAATACCCACAACTATATATTGAAAATGATAACTTTATATGTGACCCTTGTCACATTACATTTGCTTATCCCCGTAATTAAGCAAACAAATATTACTCACATATTCGTTGTCATATGACCTACGCTTATCGCCGCAAATATTAGTCAAAATATCCCCTGCTACGTAATATCCACAATATGTTGCTTAATAAAAATGATGAGTCTATATGTGACCCTCATCCCATCACGCGAGCTTATCTCCTAAAATTAGGCAAATATATTTTGTCACGTCAAAATACTTATTTTTGCCCATAATTATAAAACTCAACAAAAGTGGTGATATTAAGTGCTTTAATACTTGTATATATAAAACTTACTAAAATTGATAACCCAAAATAGTACTTAATCAAAAAAAGTTCAAGTATTAAATAGATATTTTTAATAAGACATTTAAAACATTAACTTAAATATCACCATAAATGTCATAATAACAAAAAAAAAAGGAAAAAGAAAAAAAATGTAAAGACCAATAAAGATGTGACACATGTCACATCACCAACGCTTTTACCCAAAAATATATATATTAGATAGATATATTAGATGTGGACCATGATACACATACACTAAGTGTATGTTGCAAAATATACACAAATAATCTTAGCCCTCCACTTGTCCCTAATTAAAAATCTTCCTTTAAAGCTTGTGGAGGAAAACTAGGAGGTTTTGGAGGGAAAATAAGAGGCCAAAGGAGGGAAAAAATATGAGGTTTGGAGCCAAAAAAAAAGGGGATGAGAGAGAAAACAAAAAGGAAATTAAAAGAAAAGAGCTTCATTGTTTCCGGTCCTCTCTAACTTCTCCGATTACTCTCCGACGACATCCCGGAGAAAAACGAATTTTCCGGCGAAATAGGAGCCCAGTTGTTATCGACTTATTCATATGATAATACTTTTCTACCCATATTTTTGGGCAAAACTTTACACTATTTTTCTGATTAATTTTCGGGCAAAGAGTTTCCGTCCGTTCTTTGTTGTGGTTGTTTTTCTTCTCATGCTTATCGAAGAGTTTTATTTCGTATGACAATCAAAACAGGTGGTTAATGTATATATTGGTAGCAAAATAATTTTCATTTGCGAACTTATAAATGTCGTAGATGGTAGCAAATTTAGTGTGTACTTGTATTTAGATTAGTGAAGTCAATGGTAGCAAAATGCTCCTTGATTGCAAAATTAGTTAGTACTTGGATTTTTCGTTAGTGAAGACTTTGGTAGCAAAATTACATATTTCCAAGTTAATACATGACCGCAAGTCCCAAACTCGTCGGAAATTCGGAAAAAAAAAGGTTTCTTGATTCTATCTGGACACATTGAAACATGAATATTTATGGATGTCTAATTAACTAAGAAATTCTATTCACTGATTTTAGAAATTTCTAATATTCGCCAGAAATATGTTCGACGTTTTAATGTCACCGGAAAAATAATTAAAAGTGTTGTGCCGGGTGGAGAGAGAGACAGGGGTGGGTGAGTACCGTTGCAAAGTCGCCAAAAAATTGTAAGGGGAGGGGAGAGTTATTTGATTTCTAATTTCTAAAATAAATATTAATTAAATTTACGAGTATTAAATGCTTGTTTACTTTTCCATTTGAATTTCAAATTTAAAAATTTTCATATGAAAAAAATTCTTCCTCGCATTTAATAAGATTCACTCAATATTCAAAAAAATTGCCAAGTGTAATGTTAAGATGATTTGTGTATATATCACTTTATACACTTAGTGTACATGTAGCCTTTTCCATTAGATGTGGTTGACCCTGCAAAAAGATCTTCCAAAAGTTGGTGTCATCAAATTGCCCTCTCGATAAGGGTCAATAGGCTATTGGGATAGCTACCCAATTGCCCTACCATTCATCACATTCTGAATTATAATTTCCTATTCCTTTATATATATGCCTTACAATCCTCCCTAAGCTATTACATGATGAAGGTTCAAGTTGAGACAAAGTGCTTTAGGCTCAGTCTCGATCCCCGCCACTCCAACACCCCCTTTTTTTCGGCTTAAAAAAGGTATACCCAAAGAGCAATGAGTTTAATTTTTCTTAAGCATAGGTATACCCATCAACCATTTCTATGATTTCCGTGTGTTTGTTTTAGACTCTCAATCAATCCGAATATGATAACGTATGTACATGATGATGATCCAAAATCTAAAACAACCTAGATCTCAACAAAAAGTCTCGAGTTTAATTCGTAATTCTTGCGCATCTTGCGACAAAACTCCTCTATGAGAGTTTGAAGCGAAGTTCATGATGGTACCGAGATGGAGCATAATCCATTTTTTGTAACAACCTGAATCAAGACTGAAATCGGCCCTAAATTAGTATTCAACACATTTTTAGTGACGTGATTTGAACAACCCATTTTCCAAGCGTTTGTTGTGGATTACGACCACATGTGGATGGTTGAAATGTATTTGAATCTTTTCTTTTTTTTAATTACAAATTTTCTTCAATAGCAACCAATTGGTGAAAACTTGAATATTTGAGCCAATAGAGCCTTCATCTATTGTACACTAGCAATAACTACCTATCACAACCATAAAAAAAACACAATACAATTAAAGTCTTCATGGCTATGCAACTGTTTAATGATTGGAGTTTGGAGATTATTTTAGTATATCCCCCTTGGTGGTTATGTAGAAGGATTGTGAGAGAACCTATAGGGGGCAGGTCAAAAGATGATGAACATTTTTTGGAAAATGGGAGAGTGGAGATTAACATCTAAGGCTCTGTTTTTTTTCGTCATTTTCATATTGCATTCTGTTGTGTTTCGCATTTTTTACTTTATGTTGTCTCACATTTTCTTTCAATATTCGCGTCACGCCATTCTGGTTTGTTCCGCACCGTTCCGTACTGTTCCTCATCGTCCCGCATCATTTCGTTGACAAGAACATGGGCCTAAGTGTCTAGTAGATAGTGCACCTAATATCAATTGGTTTAGACATGAAACCTCAATTTATGTGTAGTTTACTAGGTATGCCTATTGATCTAGATGAATAGATTCAATCATTTCGTGAACCAAAGCCATACTAACTCTATACAGCAGATCGACATGCATGTCCCAATCAACTTTACTTTGTCTGGAAATGATCTTTTTTATGAATTAAGGCTTAAATTTAGGAAATACGCATACAAAGAGCTTCTTCTTCCTTTATACCCTAGGTAGTAGAAGGCCGGGCATCAAAGTAAATTAGCTGAGATCATCAATACAAAGTATATATAGTCTCATAGACTTGCCATGCTTTCCATTCACTAAAAGATCAATTGGAGGCCTTCATTGTCTAAATAAAGGGTGAGATCCTCTTTCTAACCAATTTTTGAATCAAATAAATTCAAAGAGTCAAAATGAAAGAAGGAGATCTAGCTCTCCATTTACGAAATGGAGTGAAAAATAAATAGAGAGGATCCAAACTCAAAACCAGAAGAGCGAGGGAGGGGGTAAAGGTTCTTCAAAAATAGTTTTGAGTTTTTGGTTTTTTTAAAAATTAAAAGCCAGTTTTTATAAACAACAAATTTTGGTTTTTGATTTTCATTTACCAGCTTTGAAAATTATGTGGACGAGTATGACAAATAGATCTAAAAATAGTGTAACATACAAAACATGTAAGTGAATGCAAATTAAACAAATAAACATACCACTATAGTGACTTTGACTCTATACGTACTAAGGATGTGTTCTTTTCTATTTATTGTACCTTATCCAATTGGTTGAAATTAATGGTAATACCTTACTCAATCAGTGGAAATCAGTGACAAGACACACATTCCTACATATTGAATCAGTGGCAATACCTCATTGAATCGGTGAGAACCAGTAAAAAGGACTATCAGTGAAAATCAGTGATAAGACCTTACCCAATCAGTGAGAATCAGTAGAAAAACATTACTCAATCAGTAGAAATCAGTAAAAATAAGTGGAAAAGAAAGCACCCTAATAATAAATACAGAGATACTTTCTACTATATCATGAACAAAGTTTGTTTGTCCAAAACATCAATGGAGGGTCAGAAAACTATTGCTAACCTTTTACTATCAGTGTGTGTAGTACTTATATATTAGCTGCAGTGCCTCTTAATTAAAATCTTGGAGGTTCAGAAAGGCTGTTTTTGGTCCTTTTGGTTTATTAAATGAAACTGTCAAACCTCTGTACCCTTAAGATGAGTTTTGAAAGCTAAAGGAAAAATTGCACTGAAAGTTTAAATGCTTCTGAAAATCAATTAAATCTATTGGGGATGTCCATTCAATATGAAAATGCAGCCAAACATTAAATTAATTCCTGTTTATGATTTATGATTTTGCCAGAAACTGCCTTTCCCTGCTGTCTGGCCTTTGTTTCAACTCCTTGAGGTGGACCACTAACAAAATTAAATTTTTTGGTTATAAAATATTTATTTTGAAACAATTTATTGGGGAAAAAAACATTTCAGAGAAAGATGGGGACTATATTGTTCACCTTTTATTTGGTAAAAAGATTCCTAATGCCAATGGCAAAAGAGCAAACAATACAAAAGGGGAAAAATTAAATAAAATGGAAAAAAAATGATAATAAATAATGGAATTATACCTTTGATTTTATGTCATAGGCAATGTAGCTTTCACAATAATTATATGGAGCAACAGTCCCAGTTTCTCTGATAAAAAAAGCAGGAAATTGATAGCTAGAAGTAGATTAGGAATTATTGGAATTCATGGCTGTCATGTGGTTCATTTGCCACCACCATTTCATGAAAATCAAGCCCTCTTGTTGCTGCAGGGACCACAGCCACCTATATGTTATTCAATATATTTCATAAACACATGATATGAATGTCATATATAGCTTGGACCTTGGATTAAGACTAGCAATTTATGCAAAAAAATTAAAATAGATAGATTTTACAGATTGAAAAAACTAATGTTTTGATGTAAAGATGCAGAATTATACCATAATTGGCTTGACATACATATGTCTGCCATTTGAATTGTTGAAACTTTGGGGAGTATCTAAGTGAGGCTTGATGATTTGGATCCTCTTCAATACATCACGATGGAGATTTACAATCTAGTCGATTATATATGCACATACGGTAGAAAAACAAAATCTCGGCTAATAGGGAAAAGTAAATTTCAGTAAGGAGAAACCAAACGATTCACATATATCACAGAACAAATACGAAACTACCAATAAATTGAATTGAAATGATCGGATAGTATATTATCAGGAGAGATCCATGTCCCTAGTGAGGTTATGTTAGAGTATTTCACAATTGGTGCTATAATGCAGACAAAACAATAATGAAGATAAAAAAAATTAAGCCTTAGAATATCTGATAAAATTAGATTTTGGAAATCAAACATTGAATTTGAATTATTAGGTAAATACATGGAACCTAGATAGAATTATGTATATGGCTGGACAGTTGGGGTTTCAGTTAGCAGTTTCAGAGATCAGAATTTTTCCCACCTCACAAGGAAAAGGTTAAAGGGGGAGGGGGGGTAAAAGGAAAGGAGAAGATATGTTTTTTTAATTTTAAAATTAAAAAACTGACAAATAGGGACAAAGGGTAATATTAATTTCACAGAAAAAATACTACTGTATATCCTGGTAAGAGAAAGAGAACAATACCCAAAAGACAACAAAAGAGAACTTATCATCACCAGCATGATCTCTGATCTGGGTGACAAAAAGAAAAGGCTGGGAATCTTCTCTCTGCTCCAATCAAATAACAAATAAATAGTTAATTAATTAAAAAGAAAAAAAGAGTAAAAATTATTTCCTGCATTTTTATTTTCTACTTGCTGCATGGGTAATAAACTAATAATGGTGCAGTGAATTGGAAAATTTTCTGAAATTATCAAAGAAAAAGTGAAATTTGTAAGGAAATTTTGATCAAATCTTCTTGAAATTCAGTGAGTAACTACTTGCAATCTAAACAAATCCCAAAAACAAACTGCACACTTTCTCTCACCTCCCTAGGAATTCTCAAGAATTGAACTGCAAAAGGAATGATTCCCCAAAATTGAGATGTGAAAAATCAATGACTCACCAACTAGTACATAAAAATTCCTAAAACCCATCACATTTATGTAATTCATGATAAAAAAAAAAAAAAAAGAAAAAAAAAAGGTCATATTGATAGTTGCTGGAGAATTGGGGAAAACCCCCAATTCAAATAATGAGAGAAAAATTAGAATTAAAATAAAGGAAAAGATGAAGAGAACTTTACCACAAAAATGATGAACGGGGAGAGATCGACGGTTGTCGAAAATGCCGGCCTATTAAGTCCTAGGAAACGCCATGTTTTCCCACAGCTTTCTTAAACTTTCCGATGGTGGGTTTTTTTTGGTTTCCTATAGGGAAAGAAAAAGAAACGGAAAGTTCAAGAAAGCTGTGGAAAAGCATAGCAGGACTTATTTTTCTTCTAGTTCGCTAGTTAGCTCGCTCGATTGTTGTTTTGATTGTAAAACGACGTTGTCGCTGGATCGATTTAAAAGAGGAGAAATGAGGAGGAGAGAGAATGAGGGAGAGGACCACTCTAGCAATCAATATGGTAGTATGTGAAGCGCAGCTTTATAGAGAGGGGAAAGAGAGAGTGGGGTTGAATTTGGGAAGGTTTCTAGGGTTCACAAGACTCATAATTAAGAGCAGTAAGAGAGTTTTTCACGAAGGCTACATTTTTATTTTTTTTTATTTTTACTACCCACATACATACTGTTATGTGATATTGCATCGCAAGACGCAAGTATACACTATATGTATGTTTCTCTCTCTTGTTTTGATGGATCTGTTGTTAGTGCGTTCTGCGGTAGCATGGCAGATACGCAACGCTGGAATAATGGAGCCAAGAAACACTCTGTTAGTTGTTGTGACTCAATGACTTGTGAGTTGCGACAACCCCAAAAAGAAAAAAACCAAAAATAAAAAAAATTAAAATTAAATGGATCGATCTTCCAGTCACGTCTTTGTTTCAATGGTTTGAAAAGGGTTTTTTCATCCTTTTTGGTTTATAGGAGATAAAAGACGACTACTATTTGCTTATACACAAAAAATGGTGTATAAGATTGTGTCACGGTGAATTTAGAAAGTAACTTCGTCTCCTCGTGAAACCACGATCTTACACAAGTGATCTTAAAACTGTCTCATTCAAGACGTGCCCAATAATTGAACAACAAAAACCTCTTTTTCCAGGTTACTATTAGGGTATAATTAAAGCAATAGCTTCACGCTAAGAAACATTAAAAAAGACGAACCTATCAATAAACTTATAAGTACAAGAAACACGCGATTATACCGACCAATACTATATCGGTCACAAACTAACTAGTATTTCTTGTAGAACTATTATCGACACACAACCTCTTTTATTTCAGAAGTTGACTCTAACCTTGTATTTCGAGGAGATTATATGGTTGATGACATGCTAGATAAACAATCACAACAATGTCAACCTACTTCTAAGAAATTACTCCTCTATCGGTCAAACCTATTGAGAAACCCTTCTTCAAATCCTTTGTTAAGGACGAATGCATTAGCTTTAAAGGTATTATAACCTATTAAAAAACTAAATGAGTTGTGTAGGGAGATGCTCGTACTCAAGGTCGTCTCTGAGATTTAAGAGGCCCTGTGCTAAAATTGAAAGTGAGGCCCTACTCGAACTTTTTATAGTGATCGATAAACCTATTCTGATTGAAAACTTTTTTTTGCTTTATTATTTTTATAAGGAACTGAACATAAGACTTCCTCTTTTGTGGCATTACTGCAAAAACAAATGGGCAACAAAACAAAAACAATAAAAGAAAATCTAGAAATTGGCAATAAATCTATAGAATTTTTTTTGATAGGAAGTAGAAATTTGTTGTAGAATTGTAGTACCGTTAATGGTGGAATAATAGGGGTTTATGAATCTCTGTCTTTTGTAATGGGAAGAACCGCAGAACAAAATACGAAGAGCCACAGAAATATGTGAGGGTTGAAAGATAATCTCGAGATGGTAAGTTTGATGGGGCAGTAAAATGATAGTGAATAGTACTAAATAGGGGTATTTCCAGTACCTTTTATTCTGATATTCGTACATCACGCACATACTTTAGTTTTTGTAATTCACACATTTATATTTTCACTCACCAAAAAAAAAAAATTCAAGTGGGGCCCTGTGCAATCGCCCCACTCGTACTCGAGTCTCCATCATCAAGCGAGTATCGAACTGATGCTTCTATTCAGATTGCTTATTATCGAGCGAGTTTTGATCAAGTATGTTTACAATTCCCTTATGAATATATCGACTACTTTACAACCCTAGTAAATTTAATTAGAAGGATATTTTATGGAATTTTTTTTAGCATTTTAAGTTTTAAACAAAATTTTTTTTTTTGGGGGGGGAAGAAAATAATAAAAAGCCAAAAGCCTTGCCCCCATATCTGCACATGGAACCATGTGATCAAGATCTCTCTCTTTTCCTTTTTTCTTTAATCACAAATGCATAACCGCAGGTATGGGATGTTTATGGTCCCGTGCTACTTAATGTTTTCCCTACAACAAACTCTTCATGACGTTCCTTATCTTCTGATTTGTTTTTCCCCCTTAATTTCATGATATATAATACAAAAGATCAAATCAGCATATAGCTAGCCATATACACGTAGTACTCCATATCACCAGATGTTTCTAAAAATTGCCCTTATATGAATTATCCGGAAAATTAATTACTAACTTGATAAGTAGAAAAAAACACACCCTAAAATTTTATCTGAATTGGTTTCAACATATGGTATAGTTTCTAGTCAATGAAAGCAAGTTTCAATACCGCAAACTTTTATCCAAAATGATACAATTTTAGTAACATTAAATTTAATAAATAAGAATACTCAAAGTGCGCGTATGTATGAAAATGAGACCTAGTCCTAATTTTTGACTTTTCAAATTTTCTTGGATTTAAATATCAAAATTTGTAGAAGACTTTAAACTTTACTTGTATATTCGTTGTCTATTTATTGTACCAAATTTTTTAGAGTGTATTTTTTTCAATTATTTGAACGGAGGTGAATTGAGAAGAAATGAAGTGAACTCCACATAATCAATTGAGTTGAATTCAATAGCAATAGATGAGAGATTAGAAGAAGTAGATCACTGAAATGGATGGATCGAATTGAACTGAACTAGTTACTTCCTCTGACCTAGGTTTATCTTTACATTGGATTTTTTAAGGTTAAAGTTTGTGAACTTTGACCACTTAAATGTGAAAAGTTACAAAATTTTATAATGTGAAAATAGTATTGCTAGATTCATTTTAAATAGTATTTCAAAATATCATCTTATTATAACCTCTATAATTATAAAATCATAAATATTCATGGTCAAAGTAGTGTTTTAGAGACCGTAAAAAGTCAAATGTAAAGATTAACTTGGGACGGAGGAAGTAGTAAATAAGTGAAAAAGAGCACACACTAACTATACTGCCCTTTGTGCCCTAGCTAGACAAAAAAAAAAAAGAAAAAAAAAGAAAAAAAAAAAAGAAAAAAAAGCGTATTAGGTGGTATGTCTTTGACTCGTGTAGAACGAAAGGCAGTTTAGACATTAATGCAGATATGCAAAACCTCTGTACCTTATTCACTAGTATGTGATTCAACAGGTGTACAGAATGGGCTGTCTATCTTAAATCTAATTGGATATGTTAAAGTAATGATTCAGCCAATCTTTGCATGGCATATGCAAGAATTATAGATTTCTTATTCCCTAGTTGTACGTACAGCTCAATTACTTTTGTTTGACTGCCTTTGTAATCTTTTCTGGACATACAGAAAGGGAATAGAATACCGTCTGAGCTTATGAGTGCGTTTTTTTCCACTTATTTCCCCTAATTTTTATTAATTGGTTATGGTTTTGCCATTAATTTTCACTGATTGGTTATGGTTCTGCCATTAATTTTCATTGATTCGGCAAGGTCCTTCCATTTATTCTCATTGATTCAGTAATGTCAGATCTTCATATCACTGATTTTGTGAGTAGAAATGTGGGTATTGTCATTGATTTCCACTGATTGGGTAAGGTCCTGCCACTGATTCTCAATGACTGAGTAATGTCTAGCCACTAATTGCTACTGATTGAGTAAGATTTTGCCACTAATTTCTACTAATTGAGTAAGATCCAATAAATGGAAAAAAAAACACATATCCTATATATGCTGGGAAGCTAACGGGTCATGTAGTAAAATGTTCAACCATTTTCCTTCTTCTAAATGAAACTAGCTAATCCATGTCATCACTAAGGAAGCAATAACTTCGATTTTGATTATAGGATTCGACATTTTACCAACTATACCAACCTCAAATTTCAAAATTTACCGCAAGTTGATTATGAAAATAGCCTCGTATTTCGATAAGAAGTATGTGATATAACTTGTATGAGGAGACTTGTACATCAGCCATATTTTAAACCCGATGAAAACTTTGTGTTTGAAGACGTATTTACTATTTAGTATGTTGGACTATTAATATTGTTCTCACTAAATCATTGCTTAGCTTAAAGGGAAAAGTGGCTCCAAAAATTAATAATAATTAAACCTATTACAACTTTGCTTAAATAATGAGAGTGTTACATTACTCATACCGACCATAAATGCTCAATTTCTACACCTACGAGACTCCTCGCTACTCTGATCCCTAGCCTCGTTTCACCTTACCTCTGACTTTTACATTTTGGGTTGATCCTTACAAGTTACAACTACAGCAAGATTCAAACAGAAATCATCATTCATGATTGAAACCATTGAACATAAAAAAAAAAAAAAAAAAAAAAAAAAAAAAAAAAGGGGAAGAAATTACGAAAGAGGAGAAAATATAAAAGGAAAGAGTTGGCAACAAGGCTGGGAGTGATGGTGGGCTCCAAACCTTTCACACACGAATGGGCCAAGATAGGGTATTGGGCGATCTTTAGATCAACCAAAGGCAAAGGCAATAGCTGGGTTATTGTCAGGTCCACCTCATGTCATCAAACCCCACCTGCGCGCATCAGCTTCATTTTCAGTTTCTTTTTGGCCCTATTCCCCCCCACTACTTCCACTCCAACCTCCCTAATTATTACCCTTTTTCTCCTCTTTTTTTTTTTTCATTTGAAAGAAAAAAAAAAGGCGGGAAATATAAAATATATTTTGTTCTTTACAGAACTTAATTAAACTAATTGGGACAATACTATGCAAGTGATAGTTCTTACATGAGTTGAACTGAATCAAAAATTAGGTTAACGGAATATATCTCAAACTGGACTGAATTGAACGTACATAAACTAAACATGTTAAACTGAGTGAGGATTTGTGTATCACATTAGAAGAAGTGAGGTCGAAATATCAACATATAAGTCAAGTGAGTTGCTTTTCCTGTGGCTAATTAATTTTAGAATGAACTCCTACTTGACTTGTTTGTGATGTTGCTCTTCTTCATCCATGGGCCTTGTACAGACCCATTGGAAGTTTAATAGTAAAACCGAATTGGAATGAAAACTTATCGACAAGCTAAGGAATCACGAACAGGACACTCAATCTTATTTTCCATTTTTGTACTTCCTAATATTTAATACTTTTTGAGAATTTGCGTTTCCGTATTCAAGTTGTCCATTTCCGCATTCCCTTTTCGTGCAAGAATTGTATTGGGAACCTATGAAGCTGTAAAGCCTTGAATTCAAATTTAATTTATTGAAAGTGGAAAAGGTAGCACAAACGAACCTTTATTTTCCTATTATTACTACGAGTAATGTATTTTCCCCGAATTATCAAAATGGTCTTTTAAAAGAACATGGGTGGACAACTTGATCTTTTTAAAATAGCGTGAGACAATATAACCTTTAAAAAAAATTGTTTGGGCAAATTCCCCCCCAAAACCGGGTTTTGTGGGATCTTCCGTTAAAAATTATTTTGGGCCAGTTTTCTATTTTTTTTCCTCCCGATTTCTCTATTTTGCCACTTATTGTCGATTTTTTTGCATTTTCCCTTTTTTTTTTTCCTTCCCTATCTCTCTAGTCTCCCCTGTCCACTGAACCAACCCCCACCCCATCCCCACCGTACCCCCACCTGCAGTCGCAACCACCACCTCCATCAACAACCTCATCATGTTGGGGAAAACTACGGTATTTACCCACAATCAGAACAACAGATAAACGGAAAAATAAAGTGCAAGAACCCAAAAAACAACACAAACAATTTTACGTGGAAAACCCCTCTCAATTAGGGGAAAAACCACGGTGCGGATCTCCACGCACTAAACAATAATCCACTATAATAATCAAGAGTACAATCAGCAACAATCACAAGATCAAGCAACAAGTAAACAAGCTATCTTTGGTATTAGTACAAATTGACAAACTCTAACTCAATTTGGTACTCCCACAAAACCAAAGATACACCCACAAATACCTGTTGATGACCGATCCGAATACTCCGATTACCTTCACCCGAACAAGCCGAATCAACCGTGAACTGAAACAAACCTCTTTGGAGAAATACTCAATTTCTCTCACACTTTGTTTGTCTCTCACTCACTTGGCTCTCCTTTCTTTCGTTTTGTTTGGGCTTCCTTTTACTGCCAAACTCAATCACTCGGCTATTGCAAAAACAAAGGGCTTGTCCCTTTTATATTCAATCATCAACCACTAAAGAAGACCAAAAGGCTAAGACCTTTTGTTTCCCAATCATCAACTAAAGAAAACCAAAAGGCTTAAGCCTTTTTGTTTTCCCATCTTTCAACTTCCTTTTTTTTTGTCTTTTTGTTTTTCTTTTCTTTTTGTTCTATTTTATTTTCTTTACAAAACTAAACTAAAATAAAACACAACTAAATATTATTTGGTATTTGGGGCGTTACCTCAACAAATCCTCCCTCGACCCAAATCACCAAATACTTCCACCTTGTCCGAAAAACAGACCTTCTTCTTCACGGTCTTGCTCCTCCCTACGCAATGACCCTCAACATAGCACAAGTTGTTCTCCGCCTTCCTCCCTTGCACAATCAAAGTAGCACCACGATACACTTTGCACCATCTTCCCGTACCAATGTATCTACACCCTTGCGATGTCAACTCACCCAACGAAATCACGTTAACACGAGCATCGGGTACATACCTCACATTGTGGAAAGTTCTAGTCACACCACCATGGAGCTCAATTCGGATGCTACCCATCCCTTTCACCTTCAACTTACCACTCCCCATGTTGATGTCACCATACTCTCCATCTTGGCACAAAGTATCAAACATAGCATGGTCTCTACAAATGTGAACCGAAGCGCCGGAGTCCAACACCCAACTCTCTTTGCTTTCCTTCCCCTCATTGTTCCTAGCCAAGAACAACTCCTTATTACCATCACAAGACATAATTACATTAGAGGAACCGCTATCATCATCAATTTTGGTCTTGCCCATCTTCTCTTGCAGCTGCTTGAAACTCTTCAAATCATCTCTCATCTTTGGGCAACGACTCTGAATATGACCCTTCTCACCACAATAGTAACACTCCACGTTACTAAAGTCTCTCGCGCGCGACTTCGATCTACTTCTCGGGCCACCACCTCTTCTCTCATGATTCCTCCCTCTTTCGGACACCTCCGCAGCTAGTACTCTATCTCCTCCATCACTAGGAGATACACCATCAACCTGCAACATCATCCGATCATTCTCTCTCAACACTGTCATTGCTTCATCTAGTGTAATCTCTGTCCTCCCTACAAGTAATGTCTGCACAATTGGCCTGTAGGACTTGGGTAGTGAAGCCAACAATAACAATGCCTCCTCTTGATCGGAGATCTTCTCATCTGCATTTCTCAACTGACATACTAGCTGGTTAAAACTGTTAATGTGGTCCTGCAACGCTGTACCTTGCTCCATCTTTAGCTGGTACAACTCATATCTCAAACAAAGCTTGTTAGTCAGTGACTTTGATGCATATACACTCTGGAGCTTATCCAACAACTTCTTTGGATCTGTCTCAGTCAAGTAATTATACTTGATCTCCGGAGCCATAGCTAATCTGATAGTACTGACAGCTTTCTTCTTCTTCGATGTCCATTGGGCATCGGTCACCCCACTAGGCTTTGTCTCATCTAAAGCCTCATCTAAATTTTGTTGAACCAACAAATCCTCAACCGTACTCTTCCACACAGTAAAATTAATTTTACCATCAAACAAAGGGATTTCAAATTTGGGCACACTACCAGACATGTTACTTGCACAAAATAATTCCTCCTTCAACAAATACAGTAATTTTCCCACCACCGATCCTACAACCAAAAGCTCTGATACCACTGTTGGGGAAAACTACGGTATTTACCCACAATCAGAACAACAGATAAACGGAAAAATAAAGTGCAAGAACCCAAAAAACAACACAAACAATTTTACGTGGAAAACCCCTCTCAATTAGGGGAAAAACCACGGTGCGGATCTCCACGCACTAAACAATAATCCACTATAATAATCAAGAGTACAATCAGCAACAATCACAAGATCAAGCAACAAGTAAACAAGCTATCTTTGGTATTAGTACAAATTGACAAACTCTAACTCAATTTGGTACTCCCACAAAACCAAAGATACACCCACAAATACCTGTTGATGACTGATCCGAATACTCCGATTACCTTCACCCGAACAAGCCGAATCAACCGTGAACTGAAACAAACCTCTTTGGAGAAATACTCAATTTCTCTCACACTTTGTTTGTCTCTCACTCACTTGGCTCTCCTTTCTTTCGTTTTGTTTGGGCTTCCTTTTACTGCCAAACTCAATCACTCGGCTATTGCAAAAACAAAGGGCTTGTCCCTTTTATATTCAATCATCAACCACTAAAGAAGACCAAAAGGCTAAGACCTTTTGTTTCCCAATCATCAACTAAAGAAAACCAAAAGGCTTAAGCCTTTTTGTTTTCCCATCTTTCAACTTCCTTTTTTTTTGTCTTTTTGTTTTTCTTTTCTTTTTGTTCTATTTTATTTTCTTTACAAAACTAAAATAAAATAAAACACAACTAAATATTATTTGGTATTTGGGGCGTTACCTCAACACATCAAACCTCTTTTCTCTCTCCTAATTGGGTCTTGGTTGCTACCAAAGTTGGCAAGAGAATTCACAACAAAGGTTTGGTTTGGGTCTAATTAAGGACAAATTATTAAGTTTGAGTTCTACTTAATTCCCTCATATAGTATGTTGTAACTTGTAAGAGAGGAGGAGAAGATGAATTTTAAGGTGAAATTTAAAGTCCTAATTGGATCGTGTTAGCTGTTAGGTTCGTGGCTTATCACCTCATCACTACCGCCACTGACATGCTTACTGTAGTTCTCCCCATCCCACACTAGCCAAGCCAGTTGCTCACGCTCAAAAATATCAAGGGCATGTCAAAACAGATATAAATCTCAACCAACTCTATTTAAATGTACCAAAACTTTTCTTGATCTCTAAAATCAAGATGAGTATATATGTCGATAGTATCATCATCCAGTAGTAGTGGGTTTACTTCTTGTCAAAAAAAAAGAGGAGAGAGGAGAGATAATTTGAAGGAGAATGAGGAGAGAGAAAGAGGTGTAATGGTGTGGTTGTTGATGGGGGTAGTGTGGGGATGGGACGGGGTGGGGGTGGGGGTGGAGGTGGGTTGAGTGGACAAGGGAGAGACAGGGATGGAACACGAAGCAAGGGAAAATCAAAAAAAGAAACTCCAAAATAAGAAAATAGATGGCAAAATAGAGAAAACAGGAAAAAAAAATTAGAAAATTAGGTCAAAATAATTCTCAAGTAAATATTCCTTCAAAATCGGGTTTTAAGGGGGAATCAGCACAAACATGTTTTTTAAAAAGTCATATTGTTCCACGCGATGTTAAAAAGACTAATTTATCCACCCGTGTTCATTTAAAAGACCATTTTGATAATACCGAAATGTATATCTTTTCCAAATTCAAAATTGAAATTGTCTTTGGGGTAGATACGTAGAGTAACCAATAGCAGCAGCTAGCAGTTGTAGACATGAGTGGAAGTGGGGGTTGCGCTGGAAGGGGAAGTGTATCACGTGACATGACGTCAGAGGCAGCGAAGCGTCGCTGTAGGAAGACATAAAAGGTCTGGGTACGGCGTCGTATTGGCATTAGCTAGCATTGGCCCCCCACGTGCTTGTGAATAGTGGGCGCGCCGGCGCTGTTTCAGCCGCGCTCTTTCCGTATTATTACTGAGGGTCGGACTGAGGGGCCATATTAATACTCTTAACAATTCTATTCCTCTTCATTCTTTGCTTCTATTATTCTTGGGAGGCCCTTTTTGATATAAAGCCTTATTTTTCCATTAAATTGTTGTCCTTTACAATGTGTTATTGTCCCATGAATTTAAGTGGACAAAACTAAATGAACTTAACTCTATTAAATTGAATTAAGGGTGCGTTTGCTAGAGCTTATACAGTCAGTTCAGTTCAGTTCATACGTCAATTCAGTGATTTTAAATTCAGTTAAATGATGATCAATTCAGTTCAGTGGTGTTCACTTTCGAAACATTACTTTTGTCACACATATCAATTTGTGTTCAATTCAGTTTAGTCGTGTCCAGTTCAGTTCGGTAGTGCCGAGTTTAGGGTGCGTTTGTTAGAGCTGAACTTACCAGAACTGAACTGAACTGAATTCAACATCATTAAATTGGATACTACTGAACTAAACATAACTGAACTGAATTGAACACAATTTAATATGTGAGATAAAAAGTATGTTTCTGAATTCAACACTACTGAACTGAACTCGACATCATTTAACTGAATTTGAAATCACTGAATTGACATCTGAACTGAACTGAATTGACCGAGTAAGCTTTATCAAACGCACCCTTAGTGATGTTGAATTCAGTTCACTTCAGTTCAGTTCTAGTAAGTTCACCTCTAACAAACGCACCCTGAATATACTCCACCAAACTGATCGGATTGAATTGAAAATTCACTGAACTGAACTAATTATTGAACAATATGGAAAAGAACACACCCCAATAGTTCAGTTTCAATTTAGTCTGATTCAATGTTGTTAAATTGATGTCCTTCTGGATGTGTTGTTGTCCAGCACGATATCTGCAAAATGTGTTCTTTTCTAGTGAATTAAAATGAACTGAGCTCATTAATTAGTAAGTGAAAAAGAACACGCCTTGAGCTAGTTGTTCAGTTTCAATTTAGTCCAATTCGACCCTGTCCAGTTTTGGGACATACCTTTTTTTTTCCTCACATTTTATTATTTAATTTAGTTTAATTCAATTTATTGACTTCATTCAAACAACACACTTAATATTGATGATTTCAATTCGCTTGGTTGAACAAGTTATATTAAAGAACCACTAATTAGGGTGCCTTCTTTTCAATCAGTGTGTGATAGTAGGCTACAACAAAGGTCGCATTGATTCTTACAGTTTTAGCTGAAATCACAACTATGGTCTAGATCAGAGGTAGGCGACTTAAAGATTTTGAGTTCGAATCTTGAAAGTCACTGCTCTTTTTAAGAAGCATTTAAGCACAAGATATGTATATGTGAACATGTCCATCTTCCACCGTTCCAGCCCAAAGAACAATAGCGTGCGGCTTTATGACATATTTACTAGTGTGCTTGCTATATTTTTGTCAACCACACAATTTTGAAGCGGATATTAGTATAAGACGTACATCATTAAGCATTATTAATTTCTTATGTTTCTGTCAACCAAACAACCACTCGTCTTGCCTTATGAGTACTACTTTTTCTCTTTTTGTATCAAACGACATGGTATTACTACAATAAAGATAGTTGATGATTAAAGAAACACAGAAAATAAAGAACCCCACCTTGTTTGTCCTATATATATATTGAAAGCGTATTTGTCATTACAATTCACAAACTTGTAGGGAACAACTTGCTCTGGCCTTAACAAAGTGCAAGCAGAAGCAGATATAAGGAGGAGTTGTTCTCGGCTCCTTTAGTTGGGTGTGGCAGTGAATAGATCAAGGACGTACTCATGATAGAGATTGAGATAACATCACACACGAAAAGATGATTTATTTGGGGTTAAAAATACAAGGAGAGAATTTGGGCCAAACATGCCCTCGTGTGCCAGGATAATATGGCAGTGTACTATACTAGAATCGAAGGAAAGATCAGAGACGAGACAAAACAAGAACAAATTTGAATTATTATGAGTGACATGATGTTTCTGCTACTACAACTCCTAGTGGCTACTACTATACTACTGTTTTTATTTGCCCCCGAGATAAATGGCTCGGTGATAAAATGCAAATTTATAAGAGTAATATCGAGAGTCGTTAATAAAATGACTCGGATTTGATTTCTAACTGTTACGTTGCATATCTAGCGAGTAAACTTCTCTATGAAAATCCAGAGCATTGGTGGAGGCGCCCAAAGCATGATCCTTTTTTTTTCCACTCATTTATTTGCCATCACATTTTTTGTTCTCTTTCCCTTTTCTGTTTTGCCCGATCTCATAATTTATATATACTCGTTTTCATGAATCATGATAGGGATACCAATGGATTGTACCTACGTACCAGCTCAAATCTCGATTAAAAGAGAACGAGACAAACAAGAACAAATTTGAATTATTATGAGTGACATGATGTTTCTGCTAGTACAACTCCTAGTGGCTACTACTACTGCTGCTGTTTTTATTTGCTCCCGAGATAAATGGCGCAGTGGTGAAGTTTAAATTTATAAAGATAATATCGAGAGTCGTCAAAAAAAGTCTTGAATTTGATTTCTAACTGTTACGTTGCACATCTTGCGAGTAAACTCCTCTATGAGAATCCAGAGCATTGGTGGAGGCGCCCAAATAAGAGTGATCCATTTTTTTCACTGATTTATTTGCCATCACATTTTTTGTTGTCTTTGCCTTTTTTGTTTTGCTCGATCTCATAATTTATATATACTCGTTTTCATGAATCATGATGGGGACACCAATGGATTGTACCTACGTACCAGCTCCAAAAGAATCCATATCAAATGACCAATCCATCATATCGTTTTCTTTTGGGCAAATTGGTGAAAACCCCCAAGAAGTTTGGAGTTTTTGCTAAGAACACCCAAACATTTTCAATTTTGGCAAGTACCCCCAAATAAAATGAAAAAGCCAAGTTTGCGCCACCTTAAAAAAAAATTGCCCCATTTTACCCTCACGTGCTTTGCACGTGATCATTAATTCTCCAATTAATGATCACGTGCAAAGCACGTGAGGGCAAAATGAGGCAATTTTTTTTTAAAATGGCTGCTTGGGGGGACTTAACAAGCTTTTTTATTTTGTTTGGGGGTACTTGCCAAAGTTGAAAATATTTGGGTGTTCTTAGCAAAAACTCCAAACTTCTTGGGGGTTTTCACCAATTTGTCCTTTTCTTTTTTCTTATGATTTTAATTTTTTTTCTCTCTACTGTTCTTTTTAAAAACTTTTTTAGTAGTACGTACTGTTTGGATAAATGACATTACAGTTTGCAGGGTACGGAAAGACATATCATTAAATTTCTTCACCATGCATGTTCCTAATTAGCTTTTGCTTGCTCGTGTTTCTCTTACATACTGCTTGGCCCATGCAAATTTGCAAGCTCGTGGGCACAATTATTGCTGCAAAAGTACTACATATACGTACATGCATCTATATTCTATAGCACCAATTATCAATTTATAATTAAATGTATATGAATTGCAGTAAAAGTTTAAAACATGCAAAATGTATTCCCTAATAATGCAAAACTTGCAGAATCTGTACAATCATGGCATTATAAAGAATTTGTTAACTTTTTATGTAGTTTTGCTTCTAGATGTAGCGATTAATTAGGCTACTCTAGCCATACACGATTGATTTCAGATAGGTTAGACTATGTTTAAGAGGAAATGGAATAAGATTAGGTACTGTTAAGAAGAAATAATATGTCAAAATAGAGAACTAACCTATTATTAAGGCCCTGTTCTTTTCGTCGATTCCATGCTGCATTCCGTTTCGTTCTGTTATGTTCCGTTTCGTTCCGCGCCGTTCCGTTCCGCATTCTGTACTTCATTTTGTCTCACACTTTTTGAATTATCCTTGCCGTTTCGTTCCGTTCCTCACCGTTCCGCACCATTCCCGTTGAAGAGAACATGAACATTTAAGTTGCAGCAAGAAGAGAGGACAAAGGGTCGGGTGTGCTCTTAAATTAATTCAGTCCAAGGGTAGTCTCATAATATCAGTTCAATAGTACAGTGTTCAATTCACAAATATACTTTTATTTTCTATCAAATAAATATATTACTATTTGATTTAGTTAACTTCCGTTCAATGGTATTAGTCAGGTATAATGCAATAATGGTGTTCGGTTAGTTCAGTGTTATTGAATTCAAATTCAGTTCAGTTAATTCCTAAACAAAACGCATCTAAGCCGTGACCTTGCACTAAAACTAGTCTAATGTATTTAGCCGGCCAAATTTGCTTTCAATAAATTTAGTGTGCGCTCTTTAGAGCTGAACTTATCAAAACTTAACTTAACTGAATGAAATTCAACACCATTGAACTCATGAATTATTGGACAACACTGAATTGAATTTACGTGAGAAAGTAAAAAAATATATATGCTTTCGAACTCAGCTGCACTTATCTGAACTGAACATCACTTAACTGAATTGACACCTAAACTGATAAACTGAACTGAACTAAATTGAACGACTGACCATACAAACTCTAAAGAACGCACCCTTAGTTTGTTGTCAAATTGATGAAAAGTCCAATTGTTACCATTGACGGTTTGATTATTAACGTTTAGATAGAATAGAATTCCTATCTATCAGCTTTTGATCTGTGGGAAGAGCTCCATGTTAATTTTCTACCAACTTAGTAGTGCAAGTGTACAACCGATCAAGTACAGGAACGAGAACTCATCAGAACTGAAAAGACTTTCCCCTAAAAATAGGATACTCATTTCTGAAATTAATAGTAACAAAGCATATAAAAGCTCTGCCCTACCAGCAGGCTGCCCTTTGTACCCTGATGAATGAGAATGACCTTCTAGCTGAATGACTGCTGGTTAATGCTGGATTTACATTTTAAACAAATGTGCTCGGATCCTTTGCAATACTGATAAATGTAACAAAATAATGTATTTTATACCACTTATTTAGTAATTACTTCAGCACAAAAACTTCTATAAGACGATTTTTCCGAAATTTTTGATGAGACGAGTCACTACTCACAATAAATGTCCCCTATATTTTCTAAATAGTGGTCTCATTTTTCTGTGAGTTGGTATCATACCAAGACTTGCTCTTTATTCTTATTAGTCGTTTAAAATACTCATTCTGATGTATAAGTTTTAAATGCGAAATGTGTGTAACCTCTATTTCACTACAAAGTGTTACCGTCTAAACGAAAATTAGGTAACACTGTTTTATATAAAATTTTATTTTCTCAAAAAAAAATCAAGTAACTAGACAAAATTGCAAGGAAATAGGTAGGCAGAACGGGACGGAGTGTGATAATGAGCAAGTACGGTTGTCCGCTACCGTTTTGGGGTCGCTGTGGGTAGGCTTGGCAAAAGCTGACCCGACCTGATAACCCGACCCGAACCTAACCCGAAAAAAGCGGGTTAGGGTTGGGATTTTCGACCCGAAATATTAAATGGGTCGACCTGATTGACCCGAAAACTTAAATGGGTTAGGTTAAGGTTGAAAATTTCAACCTGCTCAACCTGAAAATTACCTGCTCAACCCGAAAACATTAAATGGGTCAGGTCACAGATCAGGTCGACCTGATTTTTATCGGGTTCGGGTCGACCTGATCCGTTTAACCCATCTAAGAGGGAAACCCAAAACAGCAGCCCAAGCCCAAGCCCAAAATAGAGAAATAAGAATAACAAATAAAAAAGTGACCCAAAACAGCAGCCCAAGCCCAAATAAAAATTACAAATAAAAAAGGAAACCCTAGCCCTCAGCCACTCATTGTTTTTGCCGTCATTTATCATTCTCGATTTCTCTCTCTTCCTCACTCTCTCTCACTCTCTCATATTCTTCAGTTCTTCTTCGGCTCTTCCTCTCTCGACTTCTCTCTTCAGTTCTTCTTCCTCTTCGGCTCTTCCTCTCTCGACTTCTCTGAGAGAAGTTAATCTCATTCTCTCTCATTCTTTATCTTCCTCGCTTGAAAAACGTTTCTCTTCCTCACTTTCTCTCGTCTCAACTCTCAAGTGGTTAAAGCTTAAAGCCTAAAGGGTTCAAGAGGACGGAGCTAATTAAAAAAGAGTTTCAAGCGAGAGAAAGCTTAAAGCCTAAAGAGTTTCAGGTAATTAATTTAATTTTACTTTTTACGCAAGGTAATTAGGGTTAATGGGTATTTTCTAACAATTTGCCCTTTTTGATTTTGTTTTGTTTGGTTGCGTTTTTACTGTAAATTTCTGCTGATTAGGGCAATTGAATTGGGTTTCTGTGTGTATCTTATTTGGGGTTTTGATCTTGTTAGTATATGTATTTGTATGATAAAATTATGACCCTTTTTGTATATCTCCTAATCTTTTGGGTTTGACTTTGATTGTTGTATTGTGAGTGTTTGTTGTTTTGAGTTTTATTTATTTTCAATTTGTTGCGTTTTTGTTTCTTATTTGTATATGTTTGGTTTGTTTTGGGAAACTCTGGTGTATGTTTGGTTTCTTATGGCCTGGGTTAATGGTTTCTTGTTGTTGTTGTTGTTGTTGTTGTTGTTGTTGTTGTTGTTGTTGTTGTTGTTGTTGTTGCAACTGTTAAATTGCTGTTTTCTGAGTCAAATATCTATGTTTTCCATAGTGCCCAGAAGTCATTTTTAATGATCTGTATTAAATTGGGCTTGATTTGATTGCTAGGTGAGTGTGTGAGTTCTTGTTTTTGTTTTACTGTTTTTTCTTCAAGGTATTGGTTTTAATTTGTGATCTTTTTGTGTTGGGGTTTTGATTTGATTGTTAAATGTTGAGGTGAAGAGAGGGAAATGAAATGGGATTTTATTGTTTGTTTGTGGAAATGAAAATCAATGAGGGTAGAACTTTGTGTTGTCCAGCTTGTTAGTGTCCAACTGCTGGTTTAAGTGTTTGGTTGGTGTTGATTAAGTTTCTACTAAGTGAGTTGAATCAATTCTGTTCTAAAGCCTCTTATTGGCACTAGCTTGAAGTGGCATTCTTTGTGTGCTATACTGATTTCTGGTCTTAGTTTGGTTCCATTCTCGGAGTTGGTTCCATTGGCTTAACCTTGAACAAATATGATATGCTGAGTTCTATGTATATGACTTGTGAAAATTTCATTTAGGAAGACTGGCAAGGACAATCTTTTCAAGTGTACTTATGTCCTTCCTGATGGTATCACTCATACAAAGGGATATGTCAAAGACATGGAAGAAGCACAGAGGTATCAGACTCTGTACGATGGAGCATCAAACTCTGGTACCAGCAAGGAGAGAACATAGATCAGGCAGACTATGTAGAGAAGTCCGTTGACAAAAGAAAAGCTGATTTAACCAAAAATGTGTCTGTGTATTCTCTTCTTTGGTTTGCCATACCCTGTGCTTAGTTTCTTATCCTTTGTTATATAAAAAGTTTGTTTTGATTGCCGCAGGAGTTTAACTTGACAAATGAGCGCTTCCTTGTGCCAGAGATGATATTCCGTCCTGCTGATTTAGGTCTGCTACCCAAACCAATTATGTTCTAAGTTCAGCTCAAATTACTTCGGTATTGCATTTTGTCCTTGTTTAATGGTCGAGGTCATATGCAAACAACTTATTCCTCTGGTTTTCTGGGGTGCATATTGAATGAATGAATTAAGTTATCTTCGGCCAATTGATTGAAAGCATGGAATTAGGCAATGGTCCTGTTCTTATGGCTGTCCACTTGTCTTTGCTATATTTGCTGTGGTGCCTAAAGCATATTTGATACAGAAGCTTATTATACTGATAGTGAAGTGACACATTGATGCGTACATTGGTGATGTTATGGAATGGAATTGTGATACCCTAAATCTGTTTTGCCTCAGAAAAATTGTCTTTTTTTAAGTTTTCTTTGATAATTATATTTTTTTTGTAGCTTTGATTGAACCACAATTGGAGGAGCTTTGTGGATCCATAATGAAATTAAAGGTGAGCGATGAAGAGGAAGAGAACCCAGTTGAGAGTCCACTTCAATCGGGCTTCGCAGCCGAAACACCGGAAAGTGCAACCGAATCGGCAATGTTCCATTGATTTAAACTTTAAAGTTCTGAAAACTTGTAACTTGGATTTTTTTGGTTCTTGTAAACTTGTAAGTTGTAACTCTGTCAGCAATTCAGCATGCTGACAACAACCAGGTTAGGGTCAGATTTTTTGACCTGTTTATTAAACAGATCAGGTTAGGGTCGAGTTTTCTGACCTGTTTAGTAATCAGGTCAGTGGGGTTCAACCCGAACCCGACCCGACCTGATCTGTTTGCCAGGCCTAGCTGTGGGCTGTAATGGGGTATCATTACAGTCTGTTCACCGCAACACTCCACCTTTTTTCTTTTTCTTTTTCTTTCTAGATTTCTGAAAAATGAGTTATGACTTACGGAGTATGAGAAGTAAATAATTAATTGGGTGTTACTAAATACCGCCCCCAAATTACTAGCTACCGCCCCCCAAAATTCCAATTTTGCCCTTTTTTAATTTTTCACTCATCCTCTCCCTCTCTCCCTCTCTAACTCTCACACCACTTTTCTCCCACTCTACCACCAACTCTCATACCCAACCTTCATCAACATTCACTCAAGCAACCCGCGGATGTCTGCCGGCGATGAAGAAGTGCCGTCGACGGTGGCGGAGGTAAAATTAATTTTTTTTGCGCATTTTTTGCACGGTCGTCTGAGATTTTCGACTCACCCTTGGGTGAGTCGTCTTCTACAGGCGACCAATCCAAAGGAAAGTCGTCTGTAGGTCGCGACTCACCCTTGGGTGAGTCGTCCGCTACAGGCGACTCACCCTTGGGCGAGTCGAGATCAATAGACGACTCACCCTTGGGTTAGTCGTCTGTAGCAGACGACTCACCCTTGGGTGAGTCGAGATCGACGACCGACAGACACACAAAAAAAAAAATTATTATTATTATTATTATTATTATTATTATTATTAATAATATTATTATTATTATTATTATTATTATTATTATTATTATTATTATTATTATTATTATTTATTGTTTGAATTTAAGATTAAGCTAACATTGTTTTCGTTGTTTTCGTTAGATTCCTTTGGAGCGGTTCGGTGGTGATGGTGTTGATTACAGTACGCATTTCGTCACTGATGAGTTATTTGATAGTGATACAGATGCAATTAATTGGGCAAAACAAATTGCACTTACTATCGGGTTTGAGTTGATAATTTCGTCACACAAGAAGAGTGGAAGCGTAAAATTGTTAAGATGCAATCGAGGTGAACGCTACAGAGGGGAATTAAGACACTTAGATACTGCTGCTCGGAAGAATACGAAAACAAAGGCTTGTAAATGTACGTTCCAGTTGAGAGCTCGGCAAGTGTATGGATCCAGTAGTTGGATGATTGTCACATTGCCTGGGATTAGGGGTACCCACAACCATGACTTTGCTGTGTATCCTGAGGGATATTGTCAGATGAGTGGTCTTAGTCCTGGGTCAAAGAAACTCGTTCGTGACATGACTTCGGCACAAACAAAGCCATGTGCTATCTTGGCCGCGATTCAGGAAAAATTTCCCGAGGACAATGCAACTAGACGGCATGTGTACAACCACAGAGATCGTATAAGGAAACTTGATTTTGAAGAGAGAGATGTCATTGGTCAGTTTCATCATTTAGCTGTGGCGAATAAGTACGTACATTGGACAAGAGCCGACCGAGCTACTAATGAGGTAACTCACGTGTTCATGGCACACCCTACATCAATTCAGTTACTTCGGTCTTTTCGTTGGTTGATTGGCTTAGATTCCACGTACAAAACAAACAAGTATAAGATGCCGTTTCTTGAGATAGTGGGGATGACTCCAACCAATAAGAACTTCCTCATAGCTTATGCCATTATGAAGGATGAGACTCATGGAAGCTATGCGTGGGTCTTAGATAAGTTGAGGATGCTTATTGGAAATGATGTACACCCAACAGCAATTGTGACCGATCGTGAGCTAGGGTTGATGACACCTATTAGAGAGATATTTCCCGAGAGTGCCCATTTGCTCTGTACATGGCACATTAACAAAGTCGTTGAAGACAAAGTGTACAGACTTTGTGGAAAAGATAAGGCCGTCGCGCAGAGGTTCAAGAATGGGAGGTGGAAAATTATCATGGAAGCTTCCACAGAAGCTGCGTACGATAGAGCAGTGCGTACGATGAAGGTTAGTTGGAGGACTTACCCTCACGTGATATCCTATGTAGAGGAGACCTGGCTGAGACACAAAGAGATGTTTGTGGCTGCGTGGACGAATAAGGTGCTACACCTTGGCAACACTACGACTTGCAAGGTGGAGAGTGCACATGCCGCGCTAAAACAGTGGTTGAACTCCTCAACTGGAGCTTTGGACAATGTTTGGAACAAGGTCAACAAGTCAATCGAGTCACAAATAACTGAGATCAAGTACACACTTGAAGAGTGCAGAAGACGAAGAAGTGTGGTGTACTCGGGTTTCCCATTCAACTATCTGACCGGGTATGTTTCCCATTACTGCTTACAAATATTATTGGCTGAGCTGAACAGGATGAGAGAATTGAGTCACCAAGTATTTGATCGTTGCGGTTGTGTATTGAGATCCACTCATCAGATCCCGTGTGCGTGTGAGTTGAAAACGGCCACGGATACGGGCACGCCAATTAGCTTGAATAGTGTCCACGAATTTTGGCGAACACTCGTTATTACTGATGCAGTGGAGATAGCTACGCTTGACATGACTGAGCATCCATCTGAGGACCATCGATACTTTCGGTCTCTGGTCGACGAGGTTAACTCAAGCGACCCGGCAGTTGTGCGCAACATATCTGTCCTTATGAATGAGCAGCTTCATCCTGAGGAAGCGAGTTACGTCGAGCCGGAAGCGAACACGACAGTCAGAGGTCGACCGAGAGGGAGTTCCTCTACCAGACGTGATCCTAGTTCATGGGAGTACTCCCAGAGGGGTCGTGGTCGCCCTAGGTCATCCAGTTCGAGCCGCGGGCGTGGTCGTACCTCATCCTCATCGAGTAACTTCGTAAACAGTACTGGTATGAAAACCCATAATTTATTAACATGTACATAATGTTGTTACTTTTTGATAAGTACTATTATTGACTTTCTATTATATTGTGTTGCAGCTGGACACGCAATAGATATCACTGAATTCTATCATGTTAACAAAATTCCGGGAATCATCGTACCTTTCATTGAAGGATATCTCGATGTGCTTGGGGATGGTAATTGCGGTTTCCGTGTCATTGCGGACTACATTTTCGGAGACCAAGAGCAATGGCGAGTGGCGAGAGTTTGCATTGCACACGAACTCTTAGCTAACCGAGCATTGTACGAAAACTTATACATTGAAGGGGTCGACGCTGGTTACCGCCGTATTATGTGGGACGGAGGTGCGTGTAACGATGATCACTGGATGACAGTAATTGAGGATTTGTTCCCGATTGCCAACCTCTTCAATGCAGCGATTATGTTATTCGGATACGGCAGCGGAAGGGGGTTATATCATTGTTACACAGTGCTACCGTTCCAAGCACCTTCGACTGCTACACGTCCAAGTAGGGAAATTGTCATGTGTCATTTAGGTGATTCGTATTCCCATTATATCCGTCTGGATTTAGCCCCAGATTTCCCTGTTCCTCCGATATGCGAAGCATGGTTTACTTTCCGTTCTGATAGTGTCGCTGGTTGGGAGCAAATGTATGTTACGCGAAGAGCACATTGGGATCGTTTAGCGAGGTCGATGTAATTGAATGTTTTGCGTGATTGTTATACTTATATCATTGTCACATTTTTGTGTGATTGTTATATTTTGCATGTGGAGAGTGGTCGTGATTATTGGAGGTAAATAAAACAACAAATTACAATAAAACAAAAAATGTAAACAAGAAACAACAAATTACAATAACACAAAATAAATAATAACAATAACAATGAAACTCTTATAATAACAAATTCATCTAGGGTCAATACATCATTTGGCAGCCCGCCAATCTCTCATATACTCGTCCATAATCGATCGAGAATCTTCCACTTGCTCCGGAGGAATCAAACTAATGAAAGACTCAGCTGCGACGGCTAGATGATTCACCCACTGCAAAAAAGTAACAATGAGTGTGAGTTCAGAGATATGAAATACGTAAAAATATATATTTTTTAGTTAATCACTTACATAATCGCTGTTGGATCGTGGAGGAATCACAGGTGCTGCAGCGTCACGTATCAGCCGAGGGTGGGAGTGAAGGTAGTACCATGCGAGGTAGTCATCCGTACATGCTGTGGGATCTGACGTGGATGCCTGAAACCCATGGAGACCAAGAATGTAAAATCCCGGGAACATACGCCAAGCATCAGATGAGATCCGTTCGGGGAAGACAACCTTGTACGAACGACTGCTCCATGACCTGATCGCTTTGACTGGCCTAAAGATCGGGGTTGGGATACTCTGTACGTACCCGATTTGTCGTAAACAACGACCAGGCATGTACGGTTCGATAATATCCCGATACTGTAGCCACCCCATGAATACAGTCCTCGGTACAGATACTGTCGGGTTAGAACCGTACGGCAGCCACACCACCTACGTAGAAATGTTGAAAGTTACGGTGAAGTAAAAAAACATAGCAAACGACGAAATAAATCATGAACACCGATAACTAAATGACGTACCTCTGTCGCTCGCAGATGATCCAAGCGTCTACGTAAGGAGTCCAGTCGACCCATGTCCTTGCCCTCAGCCAGGGCACTCCATACGGACGCACGGGGAGCCTCGTCGTCCCCGACAACCATTCGCTCCCGATGAGGTCGGAAGCAGGGAAAGTACTCGTATATCCATGCCTGCAGGAGAGTTAGGCATCCGCAGATGCCCTGAGAATCCCCGCGACTAGCTATACCGAGCTGACGATATAGGAAGGCGAGAGCAGCAGATCCCCAAGAGAAGTCATGCACCGTATCGACACCGTCGTCCATCACCTCCATCACGCAGGAGGGTCTAATACGGTTACCACTCTTGTCGACAAACAAGGTGGATCCAATAAGTAACCACATCTAAGCTGTCGCCTGGATGTCATCCACTTGCTCACGGCAAAGCTCAAAAACCGACTCCGTGAGGACCGCACCGCCCTGCCAGTGGCTACACATTAGTTCTTCTGGGCTGACCCCGAGAACCTCCATGGCCGCCGTCTGCAGCTGCCCATCCCGTCCCTCATTGGAAACGAGCTCTCCGTCTACAGGAATCCGAAGAATATGCCATACATCGTGCAACATGATCGTCATCTCTCCGAACGGCATGTGGAACGAGTTCGTATCCGGCTGCCACCTTTCCACGAATGCAGATATCAGGGGGAAGTCAATATGTCTGAACATAATGTCTGCCAGGTGTGATAACCCAGTCCCCTCGATCTGGGCCCTCATCTCGGCCGACATCTCCGCTCGCCACTGACTCAGCCGCTGACATACAGTCCATCGGTTCTGACACTTCAAGAGACCCCTCATCTCTCCATTCCACATACGAGACGCTACGTGGCCCAAGAAGCTCGGTATGACGCTATCATCCGCCGGCCCACCGGACACAGGCTCTGTAACAAGCCACGTAGTGTCGTCCTCCGCTCTAGATCGTTTGCCAGTACTGGACGACCCAGTACTAACAAACCTACCGCCTCTGCCCTTCACCACGCGCCAATCTGAGGATAATTCGACGCCAATCTCATCATCGTCTTGCTCACCGGAGTAGAACTCGCTAGTTGCGTAATCGTCTTGCTCAGCAGTCATCTCCCTCATCCGAACTGCCTCTCTCTGTCTCCGTACAGAGGCATCAATCCCGCGCGTCCTCGTGTGACGCGGTCCTGAACCAGCTAGTTCACTAAATAACCGAGGCACCGATTTACCGGCTCCTCCCATCTATCATTTCACATTTTTAGTTAATTAAACAATAATCAATAATAATAATAACAATCAATAATAATAATAATAATAATAATAATAACAATAAATAATAATAATAATAATAATAATAATAATAATAATAATAATAACAATAAACAATAAATAATAATAATAATAATAATAATAACAATAAATAATAATAATAATAATAATAATAACAATAAATAATAATAATAATAATAAATAATAATAATAATAATAATAATAATAAATAATAATAATAATAATAATAATAATAATAATAATAATAATAATAATAATAATAATAATAATAATAATAATAATAATAAATAATTTTTTTTTGTGTCGGTCGTCTGGTCTCAGACGACTCACCCAAGGGTGAGTCGTCTGACGATCTCGACTGACCCAAGGGTGAGTCGCCTGAGACGGGCGACTGACCCAAGGGTGAGTCGCCTGAGACGGGCGACTGACCTAAGGGTGAGTCGTCTGCCTGTCTCGACTCACCCAAGGGTGAGTCGTCTGCGACAGACGACTCACCCTTGGGTCAGTCGCCCGTCTCAGGCGACTCACCCTTGGGTGAGTCGAGATCGGCAGACGACCGACGCAAAAAAAAAAAAAAAAAAAACACAACTTCAATTCATAACTTCACGATTCAATTCAAGGCAAAAAATATTCAATTCAAGGCAAAAAAAATTCAATTCAAGGCAAAAAAAATTCAATTCAAACAAAAAAAAAAAAAATTTTTGAAAAGTTACCCCCTTGCGCCGTCGGTCGCCGCCTCCCTCGCCGTCGAAACCTCTGCCGCCGCTGCCGCTAGCACTTGACATGGTCGTGGTGGTGGTGGTGGTGGTGGTTGCCGGTGTGATGGTGTGGTGGTGAGGATGAGTGAGTGAGGAAGAGAGGATGAGTGAGAGTGAGTGAGTGAGAGTGAGTGAGGAAGAGGGGTGGGTGAGGGTAAAATTGGAAAGGGGGGGCGGTAGCTAGTAAAAAGGGGCGGTATTTAGCAATTCACTAATTAAATTATAAAAACGTAAAAGAGATGGTGGGCCGGTCCTGGGCGTTGGATCTATGCGGGAGCGTGGAAATAGAAACAAGACCCACCTACATGGAAAGGGGGGAGGTTTTCACGTTCGAATTTTGGCCCAAAAACAACCAATCATGTCACCACATGCACCACTACAAATCTACAATATGCATGTCTTTTCATCAAAAAAAATAAAAAATAAAAAAATGCAAATGTCAAATAAGTATCAAAAATAATTTGGTTTGGGTCGTGCAAGTTTTGTTGCACATTGTGGTGAGGGTTTGTAGAAAGAGGTACATTTAACAAAAGCCAACTCACACTACTACAAATGTTTGAATCGAAAATAATGACTTAACTAGAGATATTGAGTCTTGTTAATGTCGATTGAACTTGAAGTGTGGACATGATGCACGACGCCTGCTCTCTTGTGTTGGAATGTTTTGATATTGAGAATGGTGACTCCGAGTTGTTCACCGGTTCAGACCTGGATCAGATCAGATTGAACCACTCGTGTCTGGTCAAACCGGACTGGGATTTTTTAAAAAGAGCACAAGACCGGTTTAATACTTTTGACGTCATTTACCATTCGGTCCAGATCAGACTAAACTTTTGGACCGAACCGGATCGGACCAAAATCCTATCTGGCAAGTTCAAAAGCAGGACCGGTCTTGACCGGCCAGCCTTAGCCGGATCCGTCCGATCCAAAAGCTCTAGTGACTAGCATATTTTAATTTCAAACCTTTTGATTGTCATTACTCAGATAGTCAGATATCATGTGAAGTTTATGTTGATAAGTGGAGACCCAGCTACTCCAACAATTTTATGTCCTCAACAATTGAAGGGATGCATAGGTGACAAGATCCAAGATTCTTAGAGATAAGCAACAAAATTCATGGTAGAAGAACCTTGCAAAAACACCTAACACAATAAATTTGCCCTAAAAATCAACCCGATCCAAACCCGACTAGCGGTCCAGGTTGATAAGTCAAATGCGTAAATCAATAAAGCACCACAATGAAGTTTTCAACCTTCGAAACGATCAAGTGCAATTGTGTGAGTGTCCATTCCCCTCTTTTCTGAGACTTGGGCACTTAGCCCAGGTTGGTTACCTATCATCTCAATTATTATTATTATTATTATTATTATTATTATTATTATTATTATTATTATTATTATTATTATTATTATTATACTCATAGCCCAGTAGCTTGGTAACTGGTAGTGGTACCATAAGCTACACCTACTGACCTCATAGCCCATTGGTGACGCCCAAATAGGCCCTACCAGAAATAGATAGTGCAAATGGAGAATGAAGATGCTGACATGCTGGGCCTTTTGGCGTAACCAAATTATGGGAGTAAAATGAGTTACTTTATGTTTCTATGCCTCTATGCTCTATCAGTCTATCTTGCTGCTAATCGAGCGAGTCAACTTACAAGCTATTCAAAATCGACTCAATCCCACCTCGACAATTGTTTTAAAAAGGTAAATCAAACTCCATCACATCTCGAAGCTCGATATAAATTCCAAAAAAATTAGTGAAATGAGTCGAGGTGAGTTGAACTTTTTTCCATACTCGACTTGAAACAACTTTTTTTTTTAAATAAGTGTTAATTTTAAATATAAATGATTTTAACTTTTGGCCTTATTCCATAACAATAATCTATGTACATCTTCTGTTTACTAGTTTGACGAATTTGGGTGTTTGAGGATTTACTAAATCATAAAGAGCATGAGTTGCATTAAAAAAAAAAGTTACTCCACCATTATTCACCTAAAGGAGCATAAATTCCTTGATTCAAAGAGACAGATACACGTTAACAAGGTATCTAATGCAGGAACAATTCAATGGCAAAACCACACAGCCACTAATAGTCTAATAGGAGACAACGACAAAAATTATGACCAATAACAACGAGCTAAGACTTGATACTCCTATGCGTGGATATGAATGGTCTTAATTCACGGTTAAGATTGAGCAAATGAAACACTCAAAACTCAACAACAATAACAAAATAAACCTTTTTTGCTTGTTAAAAAGGGGTGCAAGTAAATGGCGACCGAGACACTTCCTGCTACGTTATGTTTAGACTCTCGTATTCAACAGCGAACATATCAGACTAACTGAACAACCAGCGCAAGCGCTGGTCTCGTCAATGTAGCACCAACAAGAGGCTAGTATAGTTCCTAAAAGCCAGCAGACACAAGGCATGGGAGGAATGGGGATTCGAACCCATGACCTTACCTTACCAAACCACTTGAGAATAAGCTTGGAACCACTAGACCACCATCCTTATTGGTAACAAAATAAACCTTTTACTGCCTACTAAAGTGGAAGTAACCTTGACACTTGACAAGGTGACATGTAGATTCTCATGATCAATTTCAAGTTTTTTAACCACACAGTTATATATACGCAAGAGCATCTTGGACAAGATGTGGACCAATATGTCTCATTATTCATGAAGCCCACAACCACAAAGGATGAATCATGGCTCTCATAATCATCACTCCCTCTTCACACCCATTTAATTAAAAATCATCACTGTCTCTAGCCTCTTCTTAGAGAAAGAGATTCCGATATTATATTGATAGATTAATTAGCTTGTTCCCGTATTATATGCAGTCTCACTTTTAGGTTGCTATTTGCAATCCCTATTTAAAATAGGACATATAATTACTCGTGAAAGAAAAAAATCAGAAAAGAAAACTATTTCCAGTTTATTTGTCATGTACAAATTGGGTGTGCGAATTGCAGCCTGAGGTTATGTGACTGTGCATACTCGCATAGTATCCCTTTTGCAATGTTTTTCTAGAGCTTATAATGATAATTCAATTTTTTTTAAAAATGATGTGATTGAGTGGTAGAGACTCATTCATTGTTAACCAAGTGCGGGGGTTCGAATCTTTAACTGGACATGAAGCAACTTTAAATCCCAAAGCCAGTTACGAGTGCAGAAACTGAAAAGAATGTTTCATTAGTTTTAATTGCAATATTTTTTTTTGGTTCACGACCAAGGGTATCCACCGTCGACCACAGTGACTAACCCCGCGCTGGTTTGTAGGCACCTCAAAAAGTGGGACAACTGGCCAAGAAATTTAAAGCTGCTCCATACCCAAGGCGAGATTCGAATCCTTTTAATTGCAATATTGATAGATCATGTTCCTTTTGGTACGTTGCAATTGCAAATACCATATGAAGACATGATGGTAGCAAATTAGCAATAGAAGTTACCATAGGAAAGGGGATACCCAATGCCCAATCATCATTAGTTGCTTCGCTTTTGTGCCTCTCTCTCTCTCTCTCTCTCTCTCTCTCTCTTACCTTTTCTTATCTTTCTTTCAGAATCAGAGCCAATCCAAAAGCACGAGTAAATTATTTACAGTTAACGCGGTTTGTGGGGATCAACCATTTACCCAACTAAACGCGTACAAGACGCGTAACTTACTAACTTGTACTTTACTTACTTTACTACTATTATCCCAACTTAATTCTTTTTTTCTTTTTTGTGAGTTATTAACTTATTATCCAACTTATATAATGCAAGCTTACCTTACACCACAAACGAATAAAAATTAGTTACACTATACCCAAAAATCTTTACTCCATATTCCATAAAAAAATCCTCTGTTTCCTCTCTGTTTTGCTCTGTTCTATAGAGTAGCTATTTAGCAAAAAAAACAAGAGAAAAATCAAGAACACCAAAAATGATAATACCAATACTCATATTCATAACATCAATTCTCTTCCTAGCTGGGTTTTTGAACCTCAAATTCCCCAATTCTATAAAGAAATTCTTGTTACAAATCAAAAAACCCTTCTTATCCCCCCCTGCCCCTACCCTGCAGCCTAGTTCTTCCTCTGTTTCTCCTCAAACAAACACCATAACCAAGAATGGAGGACTCAAAGAAGTATTCGACACGTTCGACAAGAACGGAGACGGGTTCATAACCCGGCAAGAGCTCAGGGAATCTCTTAGCAACATCGGTATGTTCGTGCCTGCCAAGGAGGTAGAAGAAATGGTAGACAATTTGGATTCTAATAGAGATGGGTTGATTGATCTTGGTGAGTTTCAAGAGTTGTTTGCAATGATGAAGGGGAGAGAAAAGAGTAAAAGTGAAGATAATGATAATGATATAGATGAAGATAATATGAAAGAAGCCTTTGATGTGTTTGATGGGGATAAAGATGGGCTTATTACAGTGGAAGAATTGGGTTTGGTGTTAACTTCAATGGGGTTGAATGAAGGTAAAAGAGAGGATAATATTAAAGAGATGATTAAGAAAGTGGATGTTGATGGGGATGGTATGGTTAATTTTGATGAGTTCAAGAGTATGATGAAAGCTGGTTTTGGTGCTTCAATTTAACCCCCCCCCCCTCCTTTTTTTTTCCTGCTTTCTAATTTCATGTTCTTCTTTTAGTGCTCAAGTGAATGTTCATAGATAGGAATTGAAGGATTAGGGTTAACTATCATGTATTTTGTAATTATGTAAATCCCTTATGTTATCAACCCTCTTTGGCTCATGTCTAGAAGTAGATGACATGACTTCAACAAAATTTAAGGAAAATCTGTAAATGGGCAGCCCAATCCTGTATTCTTCCTGGTGTGTTTTCTTGTTCTTTTTTTTTTTCTTTTAAATTTTTTATTATTTTATTTTTTTATTTTTTATGGGTGCTATATGGAGATTCTCAAATTGTTATGATACATCACTCAATCTGACATACATATATTTGCGATTGGTTTTGTATGGTGTATTCTATGAAACTTAAGTGAACTATACTAACATGACGTAGTGGGGGGTACCTCGATTGTAGAGGCCTTAAAGTAGATGGTTTATCTTCAGTAAGTATGCCAAAAGTTACCTTTCAATTCGATGATTTTTAAAAGAGGAGAAACCCTTCTTTTATAAGTTTCCTCATCAAAAACCACAATTTAAGGCAAATTTTTTCTTACTAAGCACACAGCTAAAATATGACCTAATTTGATTTCAAGTTGACCAGCATTTCACCAACCATTGGCGAAATGGAGGTAGCAACAAACCTTAGACATCAATTTAGAGTTCATTGGTGATTAGTCCAGGGTCACTTATTTTATCTTCAAGGGTAGTGATTTAAGTTCTAACTGGACATGAGTTTGGTTTACTGTGGAGGGGTTCAACACACCTGAAGATTGATGTCAAATCTGGGTGGAAATCGCCAGTGCTATCTTGTTACTCGAGCTTTAAATCGCAACAATTCCTTTCTTTTAGATAATATGGGTATTCACACTTTGTTTGACTAATCCTCATGGGCCCTGAGGTAACAATCAGGAAAACCTCCTGTGGCCCTGAGGGAACTCGAACTTGATACCTCTAGAATATATCTCACAGGTCTTACCAAATACCAACTGAGTTACCCCCAGGGTTAAATCGCAACATTTCCTACCTTTAATTCTTGAGAAGTTTACAATCCTGGTCATTTATATAATACATATGTCTCAACTCTCAGTAAACACCTTACATTCTTAAACTTCCACTTTTCACCAGCTAACTAAAAGGGGAAAAAATAGATCTCTTAACAGTCTTAAGTAAATCCATTATCAGAAAATAAATACATACTTCAAGTAAAAGGAGTTCAATGCCGGAGTAAGTTGACTAGTAAGCAAAGTTACAATGTAAATTTGAAGTAACATCCCTAGAAGACATCAGGGTTGAAATGCCCGGGGATAGTGTTATTTTGTTGAGCCTGCTTCAAGAGCATTGCCCAAGCATAGTTATTAACCTGGTCAACACAGCATAATGACTACCACTGATCAGAAAAACCGTTAACATAAGTAGCAAAATGCTGTATGCCTGTATGTATGGCAATTGACAAAACAATGAGACACAAAAGCTTTAAGAGACGAAATCCAAAAACTTCAAGCAAATGAGAAAGGCTAGGAAACCATGGCCGATGGGAAAGTAGAAGAACTAATGCTCTTAGAAACAAGAATACCTGAAGGGAATACCAATCTGCTACGAAGAAAGGAAATGGGCATGCAGAAATGGGAGATGGGAGATGTACACAGGCGGCAGGCCCTTACGTATTATCAAAGCTTATGAGGTTCACACTCACATTCAAACAAATACTAAAATCAATACACCAAGTCTAGGAATCTGACCTCTAGTGTCCTTATATGTTCCTGGCACTGTGACAGTAGCTGCTTAAGTTGTTGCACCTCTTGCGACTTAGCGTCATACTCTTTCTGACGCTCATGCTGAATAGACACAGCACGCTTGAGGATTCCATTTTCGTGAAGTAGGCCTTGAACTTGCTCTTTCAGCATTACATTCTCCTGCATGGTTGTAAGATGTAAGTACAGCATAGCACTCAAAAAGAAGGTGCCATCAATGACTTGCTAAGTTGTAACCTAAACTCCATTATTAGCTAATTGTATACAACACCCTATTACCACCACCACCACCAAAAAAAACAAAAGAAACAAAATGAAAGCAGCATGCACCTTGTATTCACAACATGCACCTTGTATTCACAACATGCACTTTGTATTCAATATCCAAAATAAAATACCATCATTCCAAACAACAGAAAATAAAGGGAATGATAAGTGGGCAAAACAAGGTGCAAATCACAGCTATCTAACTACTCGCCGCTGATAATCATGTTCCCACCAAAAGTCCATCATAAGAAAATAATCACCTGTTGAATGTTTTTGGCAACTTCTGCACTCACATGAGCGTAAATTGATTTCTCAAAAGCCTCGAGAGCTCTTGAAGCACGAACTCCTGCGTCAGCCACATCAGAAGCAGAGCTCATTTCCTTTACAAAAAGCTCCACCCACTGTGCAGCATCCATGGGAGAATTTAATGGGTCTTTTGTTGTTGATGCATCTCCTTCATCAACATGAACTGACGCATCAAAATAAATAAATAAATACGGTAAGAAGATGCAAGTATAAGTTGGATAAAATCTTGACTGGCTAAAGGCTTTCCTTGTGCTTAAATTATCCGAAAACCAACTTTGTTGCAAGAAAACAAAAGCAACAGCAGAAGTTGAAATTTAAGCTATGAGCAGGCTCAATTCCTATGCGTACCTTGTGGCTGATTGCTTGATTGTGGATGGTTGTCTGAAAAGGAAACGGCAGCAACATTATTGTCAGCACATCCTAAACGGAGGTCCTTCAAACTCTTAATTGTGAGGTCCAAATCATTTCCACAACTCTCAAGGGCTTGCTCAATAAGCTGCAGAAGTTCCATGTAAATGCAAGTGATTAGTTTATCATACTAATTTTAACAAATAGGTTATGTTAAATATAAATGATCAAGTAAACGAATAATAAGAGCCGAAGATCTCAGTTCTCGCAACAATACTGCAAGAGGGAGAAAACATTCACGTGTCTTCTCATATAAAGCATGCACATTCTAAAACAATCACCACTTTGCGCTTTGCACTCTGCACACAAGTTTATTATATCAAATATAGCAATTTTCTGTCTAATGAGTAGTTTACATTGTAAAAATTTCAAGTCAATTCATAATCTATCCAAGCTGATTCATGAAATTACTGTAGAGCAGAGCCTCAATATGTATGGTCTATTGCCAGGCCTCGTATCAGGATTGCAATAAGTACTCAAGCCATCTTAAGGGTATATTTTCATACAATCACCATATCAAAACACTAGCATGTTAAATTAGTAAGAAGTTGGATTGGATCACCCAAACTTGCCTTATATCATAACCCAAGCCAGCTTGATGTAAGGAATATAATCACCAGATACTATATGATCCATGGAAGATTGATTATGAAACTCTTTTCTCAAAACTAAGGCTACATGCATAGTAACTTACCGATATTCACTGGAAAACAACCTTCATTCAATTCTGAGAAGGACCCTCAGGTGATGCATATGAAACTACAAACCCAATGGCGCAGTAATGTCTCCCTATTTACATCTCCTTCACTTCAGCTCAAATAAATTGTACTATAATGACATACAATTCTCCAACATCTACACAGTGCACAAAACCATGCAGAGAATCCGCCATCGTAGTCCTTATGACTCGTAAGCCACCAAGGCAGAGACCATTGTGGGAATGTTACCAAGAGGCTGTCAAGACAACACAAAGTCTAACCTTTTATTCATCTCTTCACAGTGTACTCCAGTTATAGGGCCAAAAACACTGTAAGAGACAATACATCCCACTAATGAATCATATGCCATATGCACAACAGCTACGAAACAAACACCTATTACGCAAAACTGAGAATTTGTCATCAGAAAACTCCTCATAACTCCATATAAGACCCTAGGTCCACTATCCTAAACACCAACAAGCATAATTTCAAATTTCAATCATCCTTAACACGAAATTCAATCTTCATCCAAAAACAATCACAACACCATTCTATTCTGTACAACTTACTACACATCAACAAATCCATTCAATTGGCTAAACTGATCTACTAATAATTTCAAAAAAAAAAATGATATGAAAGACAAACCTTCTTGTCCATATGAGGGAAAATAGCAAGAATCTGATCGATCAAGAAAAATGGCGGTTGACCACCACCGAGTGAACTGGACCGGGTGGAGAAAACCGAACCGGAGAAGATGAAGAGCAACGAATTCGCTTAGCAACAGGAGATGAAGATGAATTTGACGGCATTTCCTCGAAAAAAGATGATCTCTTTCCACACACTATTGCAGACATGTTGTGGTAAACCCTAACCCTAACTTTTTTTGCAAAACGATCGATTTCTCTCAAAATCGGAAAACAAATTCTTCTATCTCTGGAAACTCATCGAAGATTGAAATCAATAAATTAGAACCTTAAAAATAAATGGAAACAAATTTGTCAGATCTTTGTATGATTTGATAATAATTTTGTTCAAAATGTCGATGATCTGAGGTTTGATTATCCGAAATTAAAGACATAGATGAGATTCGAGCGAGAAATTAGGGTTTGGAAAGAGGTTTCTCTCTCTTCAACCATTTGCTGATGAATTAGTGTGTGTTGTCTCTCTTTCTCTATCTGACGAGTAACGCCGTGTTTGGTTGGTGGCAGATGGTGATGAAGATGACGATGATGATGATAATTGGCCTGAAAATGGGGGGAAATAAAATTAATTAAGAAAATGAAAGAGAAAAAAGGAACTATGGAAAAAGAGTAAAATACACAAATGGACAAATATCCACGTAAGCTTACTGCTCAATGATAGTCCCAGCTCCATATAGTAATATGGAGCATCTGTCCTTCTCTCTCTCCTTCACCCATTTTCTCTCTCCTGCCCGTGGATTTCGCCGGGCTATCCTAACTCCACGAAGCTCCGTGAAGTTGGGAGTATATAAAAAGTTGTAACTGAAAAAAGGCCTGTTGAAATGAACATGGTCTTTGAGACTGTGTCTGCGAGTGAGGATGTTTTTCTTTTTCTTTTCTACTAGGAGTCGAGGACGCATATAATAACCCGCAAATCACATGTGTTAGGTAAGTTAATTCATTTTTTTGATGGGTTGACGGGTTCAAGTAGAGAAGATAACCCTTCCTACAAATAAAGGTAGATGAGTTTTTTAATCTCCTTACAATCTATATGGATGAGGAATTGAATCCCTGATCATTGGGTTGTGAGAGTGGGACACTTACCACTTGCACTCTCACGTTATCCTCTAGTGAGTGAGGATGTTTATCTGGTAGTGAATTTGGTGACGGCTGATTAGTGAAGCCATATATCAGTTTGGGCTTTTGGAGCCTTTGATTAATTCATGTTTGGTGTACCGGAAAAGAAAGGTGTAAGTGAATGACAATTGATACACCCTTACTATATCATGTTGGACTCTTGTATTTTACCATAAACATTTCAAATTGACTGATCAATCAGCGTAAATAATAGCCCCGTTAACATAACATCAACAAGGGGGTAAAAGTATAGTTTCCTAAACGAGGTAATTACAAGGCAAATTTAGAAGTAAGGTTGAAATACACTTGATCATCACTCTTGAGTTGACGTTATTTTCTTTAGTTTTCAAGTATGACTCGGAATGTGTTTAATATTATACATAGAGCTTTTTTTGGTGCAATATTATAGATAGAGTTAAAGATATTAGTTAAACTTAGCTGGTTATGAGCTATGACGGAACCTTAAAAGTTATCTAAATGAATGTCTTAATGCATGCCTTCAAATGAAAATTGCATATTTGCGCAAAAGTGGTTCATTTGAAATTACAGTACAAGATGATTTCAGATCGTGTAAGCAACATTCGAAAATACTATAAACAGAGACCTGGTTCGATCGATCAAAAGCATAATCATCATCTCTAATAGATTCTTCTAACCAATTCAATGATATACCCAACTATCTTAAGCACTATAAATTTGGTCCACCCCAAGATCCGTGTTTGATATTGGCATAATAACCAACCATATCTTGACCGCAAAAATTGTACATCTGGGTGTTTGGTGTTTCACCTCCATAGTCCATTCAATCATATGGTGTGGCCTGGCTAGCAAGTGTAACTTTTCGCCTTTCCTTGCTACCAACCGATATGATAGTTTTTCAATAAGTCTTGTATGAGTTCACTTTTAAGGTGATATTATCTCTATTTACAAGCATGATGTCAGTATAATATCATTCTTATATAAGAGGCGTCACCTTGATGTCGATCCAAACAAGATTTTGTGTATTTTTTTTATTGATTTTTATTTTTTATAAATTTTATTTCATTTTATATGAATATATGATGTTTAGCTTAGTTTGCAAGTGTTTCAATGACTATGCATTCTAGCCTTTTCTCTCTCTTATTTTCATGAAATGGTGAGAGCCCATAGAGGGCCTACAAACTAATGGGGGCAAATGGTATCACTGTTTTCCAACAAGGACTAGTCAAGTTGCAAGGAAAAAGGTATTGAGAGAACGAAATAATAATTTAGAAAAAGTTAGAGAAATTTGAAGACGGATTTACGATTACATGACTCCTCATCAACTCAAAGCAATAATAAACATGATCTTCTTTTAATGACTGTTAATGAAATGACCTCCCACCACTCTCATCTGCTTGCTTTAGAGCTGAGGATGATATTCTCTTGAACGCGTGGGCGTTCTGTTAATTTTATGTTTTGCCACTATTGAAAAAGAAGAAGAAGAAGATATTCCCCAGTGTTCAAACTTTCACTTCCCCACACTAAAAATCACAGAGAAAAAAGAAAAGAAAAGAGATGGTGGGGGAAAAAAGGGAAAGAAAAGTTTTTTTTTTTTTTTTTTTCCCTTTTTTCTAACACACAGGGATGAATATGATGGTGACTGTGATGGTGATCATGATACCCTGCACTGCAATCTCTAACAGCAACAAACAACTACAACAACAATCTCTCTCTCTCTCTCTCTCTCTCTCTCTCTCTCTCTCTCTCCCCTTTCTCATTCTCCCAACATGAATTAATCTCTCTTTTCTCTCTCCTCATCTTCCCCTCTCATGCCCTGCAATCATACTCATAGATTATAATAAGTTTAATAACACATCCAATTACAGAGAGAGAGAGAGAGAGAGAGAGAGAGAGAGAGAGAGAGAATGGAGAAGAAGTGTGGATGCTGGGGAGTTCTGACAAGGGGTGTAAAAGATGCCTACAAACCTTCTGCTGCTTCAAAAACCTCTGTTAATTCCATCCCTCGTACCAGTCTTGTTTATGATACAGGTCTTATAAACTAAACTTTATATTATAATTTCTGGCATTTTCTGTTAAAAAAGCTTTCTTTTGTTTACTGATTGTGATTGATTTGGAGTATTAAATATTTCTTTTTCATGAATGCTTCCAAATGCTTCACTAAAACAAGAAATTTGGGTCATTTTTAAGGTTCTGTTTTTTTCTGGGTACAATTTATTTTTCCCTTTTCTGGGGATTTATGTGGTCTGCCCAAAAGCTGTGTTGAATTTTTCATTAAAGGGTTGCCTTTCTCTTTTGCTTGTAACTTGATTGTCTATTTCTCTTTCCCACCAACTTTTGCACCCACATAAAACTGCTAGGACAAGAATTTTTAGGCTAAAATTTCACTATTTGGGGTGTTTAATTTAATGCCTATCCCCAAATATTCCTAAAGTTTGGATCTTTACAAGTAATTCAATGGCCATTTGCCCTAATTGTATAAAATTCCTTAATTTTGACATCTTATTTGATCAAGGTACCCAAGATAGATCAGAAAGTAGTAAAAACTGACAACTTTGTATTACTGTGTTTGGTGTCTTTGAGGTAAGTTTTTTCATTTCTCTTGCAATTTCTAGAACTTGGCTTGCTAATTATATGCAGAAAAACCAAAGAGTTATTTTGGGTTAAATGTTCAAATTTTAAGGAGCACAAGATATACTGCAAGTTATGTGTAATTGACTAATTCATCTGTGACTATCAATGCAGCTACTGAGACAAGGTATCTAAATGCTAGCAATAGGGAAATGTGTGTTCCTAGTGATCCTCCTGATCCACCACCACCTGAAGAAACCACCAAACCCACTCGTCAGCTGCTTCAATTCACATTCCAAGAGCTCAAATCCGCAACAGGTAACTTTAGGCCTGATAGTATACTCGGTGAGGGCGGGTTTGGGTATGTCTTTAAGGGATGGATAGAGGAAAATGGCACAGCACCAGCTAAACCTGGGACGGGGGTCACGGTTGCAGTTAAAAGTTTGAAGCCAGATGGCCTTCAAGGACATCGAGAATGGGTGGTTAGTAACTAAAATTACTAATTTGGTTTATGGTTGAAGAAGGTGTGATTAGTTGTGTATACTGAAAATGATGGGTTGGTTGATCATTTTCCTTTTGTTGAATGTAGGCTGAAGTTGACTTTCTTGGACAGCTTCACCATCCTAATCTTGTTAAGCTTATTGGGTATTGTAGCGAAGATGATCAACGGCTTCTTGTCTACGAGTTCATGACTCGGGGAAGCCTCGAAAACCATCTCTTCAGAAGTAAGTTCTTCACTGTTTGTTTGGGTTGCTTGCTACATTGTTAAGCCATTTTGTCTAGTAAACAACCTGATAATAAGCAAATTAAGTTGCCAAGCATTGTGTTTGTTAGGGATTGACCATTGCAGTTAAACTAGCTGTTATGTTGGTCAAGGTATATCCTTCTTTTAATATATGATTATTGGCCATTATCAAGTATTACTTTTTTAATTTGGTCTCAGTTGACTATATGATTCAAACCAAAATCTCAATTTTGGGCATGTTTTAAAACAAATTTAAAGGGACTCTGTGTTAGTTAGATATATGTACAACTACTGCACTTAACTGATAAAGTAGTGAACACATTGTTTTTCTTGAAGGGACTATGCCTCTTTCGTGGTCCTGCAGAATGAAGACAGCACTAGGTGCTGCTAAGGGATTGGCATTTCTCCATGGGGCTCGGGAGCCTGTCATTTACAGAGATTTTAAGACGTCGAATATTTTGCTTGATTCGGTAATCTATTTTCATGAGAATTGAATTGAAATTACCTCCCCTAACTTGCACATTTAATCTACAACATAAAATTCTAAGTATTAACTGCGACGTTTGTTCTTTGTAGGAATTCAATGCAAAGCTTTCAGATTTTGGTCTTGCAAAAGCAGGGCCTCAAGGGGACAAAACACATGTTTCTACAAGGGTTGTTGGGACTTATGGTTATGCCGCCCCAGAGTACGTTATGACAGGTATGTTCTCTCAAACTTGAACACCTCCTAGTGACACGCTTCAACAGTTCTGAGTAAAGAATATCCATTGAAAGTTTTATCCATCTATGCAAGCTTCGTGCCTCAGAGGCAGAATGACATACCCTTAGTCATTATAGATAGAATGACAGAAGATAGCAATGAATTAATGCAGAATGACATACTTTTAGTCATTATAGATAGAATGTCAGAAGATAGCGATGAATTAAAGGAGAATTACATACCATTAGTCATTATAGTTTATAGATAGAATGTCAGAAGATAGTGACGAATTAAAGCAGAATGACATACCATTAGTCACTATAGATAGGATGTCAGAAGATAGTGATGAATTTCGAATTGTATGATAAGAGATTGATTTCATTTAGTAGAATTTGATGCAAAACGCTACTATCTCATATGAATAATCTTTAACTGATACATAGAGATGAGTTAGATGTGTATGTGTATCCTTATCAGGGCTCATTTCTATGTGTAGGACACTTGACATCTAAGAGCGATGTATACAGTTTTGGTGTAGTGTTGCTTGAGATCCTAACAGGGAGGAGATCAATGGACAAGAAACGTCCTAGTGGGGAGCAAAACTTGGTTACTTGGGCTCGGCCATACCTTAATGATAAGCGAAAGCTATATCAAATAGTTGATCCCCGTTTGGAGCTGAACTACTCCATAAAAGGTGTGCAGAAGGTCTCCCAAACTGCTCATAGCTGCCTTGGCCGAGATTCCAAATCCCGTCCTTCAATGGATGAAGTTGTCAAGGTTCTCACTTCATTGCAAGATCTCAACGACATGGCCATCTTATCATATCACTCGCGTTTATCTCAACCCGGGAGGCGAAGGAAGAAGCCTGAAGGAACTGCCCTCCAATTCACTCCCCATGCCCTCCAGCCTAGGAGTATTAGGGGCTCTCCCTTGAATAGTGGGAAGCATCAACTGCACAAATAGCTCAATGGGTTTTTGCTATTCTTTCCGAGTTGCTTCAACAACTCAAAATTCTGCCTTGGTCGGAGATTTCTGAAGCTTGAGGAACAATTTGATGGTTGTTCTGGAGAGTTAGATTTGCTTTCGTGGTTTCGCCAGAGCCAGCAGGTCGCTGTAATAGGATGAAGTATCGTGGCTTCGAGATCTAACATGCTCGTGGATCTTTGATTTGGCATTTTTTTTTGCCTGCATTGTAGTAATTGAGATATATGAATGTAATTACAGAAGCTCTTGAATTTCCTTAATTAAGAGATGTCTTGATTCAGTGCAGAGGTCTAAAGGGCAATGGAATTTAAAGTATGCATGTTAGATAGCTTAATTGGTGAAGTTTGGGGTTTGTACTTGAGATTTTAATTCAGAAGTCATTACTTCGCGTCTCATTTCTTTTGATACGAGAAACCCGCATCAGCCACTATTCTTTGAGTGTGTATTAGATAAATCTCGAATGTATGCAGACATTCTTAACAAATAGGGCTTAGTGGAAATTTGAATCCATAACTTATGCCATGAAATCCAATTCCACAACCAATTTTGCGTCTCATTTGAACACCGCCCCTCCAGCCTCCGCCAACATGCCTCGCTACCAAATCCATTGGGGCTACTACTAGTCCATATCGATATGGCTCCTGCCTCGCGTTGGACAAGGTCAAGGACTCCATACCTACCATCACATAACTTCATATATAAATTGGAAATGCGAGCAAGCTAAACACACAAACTGGAAGTACAAACTTGAACAGAACTTGCATATACTCAGCTATAATTGGAAGGTTTGATTACTTTTAAGCATTCATAATTGTGAAAGAGCAGGCGCTGTCTTTGGTAGGAACATTTTGACAAAGAATGCATGCGCTTAAGCATGATATATAAGCACATATACTTTGATCAAAGATAAAAAGGTACAAGTATTTTTCTTACAGGTATATGCTTTAGGAATATAACAAACAGTATAACACCACCTTTACCTTTATGCTGGTGCATTTTCTATAGTAAAATAGAAGTATTGTGTATTATTGTTACCTTTTCCCAAAGTATTCTTTTTGCTGTTTGGTCCAGATTGATGTCACACCAATTTGTTATATATGCTTCCAGAATCTAAATCTAAAGCTTGTAACATCATGTTTTGTCGAATATAAATTAGTACTCACTACTTTTATGATGATTAATTCGTTATTGTACACCATTCCCCCTATGTCTTGTCTACAGCTTTTTAGAAACTATGCTAGTTTCTTGTTGGTGTGTTGACGGGGACAGTGCTTGCACTGGCTGTTCAATTATTTTGATATGTTCACTATTGAACACGGGAATCCCAACATGACGTAGCGGAGATGCCTCGTCACCATTCAATTGCACCCTCTTTTTTGATGAGCAAAAAATTTAATTAGTTGCTGTAAAAATAGTGACAAATTGAAAAGATTTCTTATTAAAAAAATGCAGAACAATTAAAAAGACATAAGAAGATGTTAAAAATTGTGATAGGAAAAGCGCCCAATGTTCACTCACTTTTTGTCGTTGGAATAGTGGAAAGCTTGACAATTATGCCGGTAAATATGATTATGATGTTTGTATGTTCTTTTACAGCGTGTTTGGTTACATTGGTAGATTGGAAAGAAAAAGAAATAAAGAAAAGAAAAGAGAAAGGAAATGAAAAGAAAGGAAATAAAAAGAATAATATTTCTCACGTTTGGTTGTATAAAAAGAAATTGAAAAGAAAATAATATTTTCTGTTGTTTGGTTGATGGGATTTGAAAGGAAAGAAAATGAATGACAATTTTAAACTCACTTTTCGTCCAAATTCCACCAATTTGGGAGGAAAGAAAATTGAGGATTTCATAGGAAAGTTTTCCCATCATTTCCTTTCCTTTCCCTTCACTTCCTTTTTATTTTTAAAACCAAATATGAGAAAGTTAATAGATTTCTCTTCCCTTCCTTTTCTTTCCTCTCATTTCCTGTCTACCAAACTAGCTCTTAGAGAGGCTTCTGCTTTCCTACCAGTATTTTGAAATGAATCTTCGTTTTGCTTCTTGACCCATCATTCAATATTTGTTTTCTTCTTCTCTTTTACTTCTACTAGTTTATAAGCCCGGCGATGTCTGGGTTGCATATTAATAGCCTGATGGATATAATTTAATAAATAAAAATATTAATTATAATTTTGCGTGAGAACTTAAGCTTATATATCTATCTTATATTGAAGTGTAAAATATGAAGTTTCAGCTGAATTAAATGTCAATTTTGTGTTCCAATCCACACTAAAAGCGGTTGCCTCATTCTCATCAATTGTCCCTCTTTTTCCTCGTAGAAAACTTCGTTTTCTTTAGAGTTTACACGGTCATTTCGGTTCAGTTCAGTGCAGAGTGATCTCGTATAAATTCAGTGATTTCCAGTTTAATTAAGTGATGCTCAATTTAGTTGAGTGATGTTCAGTTTAGAAACATATTTTTTGTCCAACGTTAATATGTCAATAGTCAAAACGCAAATTCTATTTCTTAGTAGTTGTTTGGTCAAGCACATGAATAAGCTAAGCAGGGTAAGCAACATCCTCCGGTTTTGTAGGTACCTTATCTCCAGAGCGGAACTTCTCCCTTGTGTGGCCTTTAGGAGTACTGCAGTCTGCAAGTGCAGCTGAAATGGGCTGGTCCTGAATTCGGTCTAATCTAAAAAAAATGTTGTTTACTCAACTTAGAGCCCAAAGAGACCCAAAAGGAGAGAGAAAGGAAGAGAAAGGAGAAAAAAAGTAAGGAGGTTCCAACTTTTAAAATCATGATATAACCATTGCTTTATAGACTAGTACTAGTTTCTATTAACAACTAAACACGACATCTTTAAACTCACGTCAAAAGAATGTGAGGTCAATTTAGCTCTCCCATCAGGCCATCATCAATCCAATTGCACCATTGACATATTCTATAACTTCTGTAAAATGTAATAGTAACACCCTTACTGAACAACAATTTCCATTCTCATTCTCATAACCTATATGATGTACCTCACAAAAATCCTTTTTCTCTAGCACTATAAGCTCCACTGGTCTGAATATTCTCCGTAAAAATACTCTTTACCGTATCCTCTGTAGTGTGTTTGGATACTTGAATTTGAATTAATGGTTTTGAGGTGAATTTGTTTTTCAATGCCTAAGATAATTGTAGGTTTGAAATTGATCTAAATCTATAGCCTTTCATAAAACCTTTAAGGAGAATTTCAAATTATACCCTCCACCTTAGCATTTGAAATTATTCTCCCTCCTCCCTCTTCCCTACATTTAAAGGCTTTAATTCATCAAAATGTTAGGTGTGAAAGTTCTATTGAAATTCAGAATTTCAATTTGACTATCCAAATACACTCCTACTTTATTGTTTGATACAGTTCTACTTTAATTTGATTTTTTTAGTCAATGTTTCCATGTTTGGCTGTCAAATAATATTTTCTTCTCATATTTCCCTTATTAGTATTAATAATATTTATTTTTTAGATAATATGATGTCCAAACTTTATTTGACTAATCTCCAAAGTTAACGACCAGAAAAACTTCCAGTGGCCTGAGTGGACTCGAAACCGGGACCTATTAGTATTAGGCTCTGTTTGATTCAGCTTAATTTCACTTAAATTAAGTTCAGTTTAGTTCAGGTCCAATAAGTTCAGTTCAGTTCAGTTCAGGGTCAATAAGTTCAGTTCAGTTTAGGGCCAATAATTTCAGTTCAGTTCAGTTATTATTTAATAATGCGTGGTAATACCTTTAAAATTAGATTTTGTGTTTTAAATTAAACACAACAATAAAATAGTAAGAAATAAAATTAAGGGGCAATTGGTTTGTTATTTGATAAGGAAAAGGATCAATAAATAATTAATATTAGAAAAGGAAAAAATGAAAGAAATGACCCTAGTTATCCTTCTTGATTGGTTCACTCTAGTAAATTAGTAGAATTACTTTCAACTAGTTACATTCCCGTGCGATGCACGGTTTGATACAAAAATCTTCTTCTATAAATCTCTCGCTTAATTCATATCGTACAAATCTAGAACATTGCATCAATTGTAGAGTAGAATACCAAAATATACAATATCTCATTTCTTGTTAATCATGATATAAACCTGGTTTATACAAACTTTATTATTTTTGTTGTAATTTACCCCAATATCTAGTGTCTAATATCTAGTCCAGAAGACCACCACCACTACTACTACTTTGTGCGGCAGTTTACTCCAAATATCTAGTCAAAAGAATCATAGCCTAAGTATAAAATTATGTTTAGTTAGTTAACAACTATGTATACCCATCATTGAAAGCTAATACACATATCATTTCGACTATATATTACCGTTAGAACAAATAATGCAAAAATTGAAATAGTAACGTTGTACACTTTGACTCGAATATAGTGAGCTCTATTATTAAAGCATGCATGCATCCGCCACCAAAAAAAAGGTATTAAAAAAATATATTTTATTATTATTATTATATGCATGTATCATTATACAAATTTAAGAAAATATATTTAATATAATGTAGATTCATGCAATTAATGTAGATTCATGCATTAGTGCAAATTCATGCATTTTATATTGCTTATGTGTCAAGCTATGTGGATATGCCTTGCTTATGTGGACGCCCACGTATCCATCAAGCAAGTATGCATAGGCCTGGCAAACAGATCAGGTCGGGTCGGGTTCGGGTTGAACCCCACTGACCTGATTACTAAACAGGTCAGAAAACTCGACCCGAACCTGATCTGTTTAATAAACAGGTCAAAAAATCTGACCCTAACCTGATCTGTTACAGATCAGGTCGACCTGAAAATGACCTGCGTAACCTGATTTATTTTTGCAAACTGCATAGTTCATATTTCATTCAAAAAGTCACCGTAAAATTCTCACAACCTCGTTGTTCGTGCTTCTTGATTTCGCTGTTCGTGTTCTTCTTGATTTCACTGTTCGATTGATCAAGGATGTCTCAAATAGACTCAAATCCACTATACCTACATCCATCAGACCACCCTGGAATGATGCTGGTTGCAAAACCTTTTGATGGTTCAAGCTTTGGCTCTTGGAAGAAATCTATGTCTATATGTTTATCCGCAAAGAACAAACTAGGCATGGTCAATGGTGCTGTTGCTCAGCCTGCGAACACTGATGCTTCGTTTAACGTCTGGCAGAGATGCAATGACATGGTTACTTCATGGATCTTGAATGTGCTGTCCACTGACATAGCAGAAAGCGTATTGTATTGCAACTCTGCTCATCAAATTTGGACTGAGCTAGAGGACAGGTATGGACAAGCTAGTGGTGCAAAATTATATCATTTGCAGAAAAATATCAATGAGATTAACCAAGGTGCTAGTGATATTGCATCATATTTTACTAAAATAAAACGAAATTGGGATGAGCTCAATGTGTTAAGCTGTCTACCAACCTGCACTTGTGGAGCAGTTCAGGCTATTGCCAAGCATGAACAAGATCAAAGACTTGTTCAGTTTTTAATGGGATTAAATCCAGCTTATGATAATATTAGAGGGAATATACTCATGATGAAACCTCTACCTAGCATTAGTCAAGCTTATGCTCTCTTGATTCAAGATGAGAATCAAAGAGGAAATCACTCACCCACTCAATTCATTTCTGAGTCAGCAGCAATGTATGCTAATAAGCATACCAAACAGCAACAAAATCCATCACAAGGCAACTACAAAGGCAGATTTGACAACAGAAAATCTGTTATTTGCACTCACTGCAAAAAGGCAGGTCACAGTGCAAGTAAATGCTACAGAATTGTAGGCTTTCCCAAAGATTTCAAGTTCACAAGAACTAAATCTTATGCAGCCAATGCTCAAGGAGATTCTGGAGATGAGCAGTGTCATGTAGAACACAACTGTTCTGTTGACAGTAGCTCAGTCAAGACTGCTTCTGTTATTCCTGGACTATCACAAGCAGACTGCAACAACCTTCTGGCACTGCTGAACAAGACTCAAGTTGGAAGTGCAAATGGTGCTAAAAGCACTTATGACCCTGGTCTTTCTCCTCATCACATCAACTCCTTTATAAACTGTGCTGGTAAGGTTTCTGGTATCTCTCACAACTTTTCAGGTTTATGTATTTGCTCTATTTGTTGTTCTGCATCTGCTGATTATACCTGGATTTTAGACACTGGAGCCTCAGACCACATGTGCCATGATCTTTCTTTTTTTACCAACATCATATCTCTTAACTCACCTCACCTTATTTCCCTTCCAAATGGCCAAAATGTTGCTGTTGATCGGATTGGTACAGTCCAGATTACAGACAAGATATTGTTGAACAATGTCTTTTATGTTCCTCAATTTAGATATAATCTACTTTCCATTGGTAGATTATGTAAACAATCACATTGCTATGCTATATTTACTGAGATGCAATGCTTTCTATTGTTCCTACAGGGCCCTTCACTGAAGAGGCCTCAGGCTCTTGGTGATAATCACAACCTCATAGATTTTGGTCATGCACATGCCGGATTATTCTTGTTGAAAATGAAAATACATGTTGCCTCACATAGTCCTGATGTTGCTGCTGGAATTCCTGCTTCAGAATTAGATAATAATGTTGACAAAGTTCATTTTCTTGTCAACAATTCTTCAATTCCTGATTGTTGTAATGTCATGGAAAATGACAATTCCCATTCCCTTGTTCATGATGTTATTGGTGATGCTCAATGTAATAATGCACACAGAAACAATGCTTGCTTGTGGCACACTAGGCTTGGTCACCTTCCCCTATACAAGTTAAAATCCATGGATTTATTTGATGACAATTCTGGTGACAATGTTGTTTCTAGTTGTGATGTATGCCCTAAAGCCAGACAACATAGAAATCCCTTTCCCCACAGCCAAATTCATACCTCCCAATCATTTCAACTCATCCATATTGATCTTTGGGGAGCCTATCACACTTCTACATATAATGGCTACAATTATTTTATCACCATAGTTGATGATTTTACTAGAACTACTTGGACACATCTTCTCAGTGCCAAGAGCAATGCCCTACCTATTATACAAGCCTTTTCAGAAATGATTTCCACTCAATACCAAGCCAATATCCAGATTGTAAGATCAGATAATGCCTTGGAATTAGGATTAAGCAAAGAAGCCACCAATTTCTTTCTTTCTAAAGGCATTGTACATCAAACAAGTTGCACTGACACACCACAGCAGAATGAAATAGTAGAGAGGAAACACAAGCACCTCTTAGAAACTGCTAGAGCTCTTCTTTTTCAGTCCAATCTACCTGTGAGATTTTGGGGTGACTGTGTCCTTACAGCCACATACTTGATAAACAGATTTCCCTCCAAACTTCTCAAGAACAAAACCCCTCATGAGTTGCTCACTGGTTCCAAACCTACATACAGTCATATGAGGAATTTTGGATGCCTTTGCTATGCCTCCACATTAAAAAGAGGTCGAGATAAATTCAAACCTAGGGCATCTACATGTATTTTCCTAGGATATCCCTTTGGAAAGAAAGCTTACAAGTTGTATAACATGGATACAAAGAAAGTTCAAGTTTCCAGGGATGTCATCTTCCATGAAGATATATTTCCCTACAAAACCTCCTCTACCACCACAGATTCCTCACATTCTCTATTTCCTTTTCAATCCATGCCTCATACTTTCAATTCTGATCCTTCACTCTCAAATATTCTTTCCAACTCTCAAAATCAATCCACAGATTCATCTCAATCCACACCTGATCCTCAAGATCAAGGTTCAACTCAACTTCACCATTCTGATCCTCAAGCTCAAACACATTTTCCCTCTCACTCTCACACTGAAGTCAGGAGATCCAGCAGGACCATTACAGTTCCTAAGCATTTACAGGACTATGTGTGCACTAGTATTTGCAGCAATGCTACATCACCTCATCTCTCTGAATCTACCTCATGTCCTCATACCATCACATCCTCTATAGACCTACCACAACATGTTTGCTTTAGCTCTTTATCAGCCAATAGTCAGCATTTGTTGAACAATGTTTTGCAAATAAATGAACCTAATTGTTTTGAAGATGCAGTTACTAACCCTTCATGGCAGGAAGCAATGTCTAAGGAGTTTGAAGCCCTAGAGGCTAATGAAACATGGACAATCACTGACTTGACTCTTGGGCCTTAACAAGTGAGCACACACACAAGATAAGTGAGGTTCCAACCCAAAACCAATTGGCAATGGGTGGAGTAACCCACTTCCTTATATGTATGCTCAAGACCACCAAATCTTTCCATGTGGGACACAAACCCACTTCAACACCCCACCTCACGCAGAGACCCATCATGGGCTGAAGCGTGGACCAAATAAAGCCTACTATGGGCCAGTCACACGCGCGTGGGCTAAACAGGGGTTTAACAAATACAGGACCAAAGCCCGCTCTGATACCATGTTGATCGAGGTGAAACCAGCTCGAGCTCGTGAAAAAAGGGGAAGAACAAGAGAGAGAGAATTGTTTAGTGAGAGAAAGTGTTTTGAGAAAAACAGGAAAAACTAATTCTCATTTTTTTTGATTAATTATTTTACAAGTTGACTTGAGCTTATATACAACACATTAAAGCTAAGCTATACTAACAGACTCTGTACAAGCTAACAGACTCTGTACACCGTACAAACTAACAGACTCTGTATACCGTTACAACTAACAGACTCTGTACAAACTAACGGACTCTGTACACTGGTACAACTAACAGACTCTGTATACTGTACAAACTAACAGACTCTGTACATTGTTTGTATTAAGCTTCTAGCTAATAACATAATTACAACAAGATGTAGAGTAATTCCAACAGAAGACAAAGGTGGTGATCCGAAACAGGAGGATGAGGGAATTGAGCCGCTTTAGCTTGTGTACGGACAGCGTCGACTGGAATCTAATATCATGCGGCGATGAAGCGATGTTGAAACGGTGGTTCTGCGGTGACCGCGATGGTGGAGGAGGAGTCTCACTGCCTCCTCCGTTAAGGAGAGGCTGCGGTGACCGCATTGTCGTTGTTGTGTTGGACAGAGTAGCTCACTGTGAATCATGAGATTTGAGAACACTGGAATTAAAGGTAGATGAAAGAAAAGGTCAAAGAAGGAAGGAGATGGAAAAAGAAACTTCCATTAGTTACGGATGTGAGCTAGTTGACCTCGTTATTTCTTAGGCTTTCACCCAAATGAAGAGAGCGCATAGTGGCATAATATAGTGTCTTGTAAGAATCCAGATTATTGAATGCCATTTCTCATTTAATTTTTTAGTAGGGATTCATTATAGGGCAGATGAAGAGTGAGTAACCTTAGGTTGCATTATGGTAAGTTTCACTAAAGTGAACCAAATTGACTTTCAATTAGAAATCAACTATTAGTCTAGTACTACGAAAAGAATAAACAAAATAAGCATCACAACGCTAGCAATCTAAGAAACATGTCAACCAATTTCCACACCAGCTTACTTTGAAAAACTAAATTAATCAAAGGTGAATATTTAACGCAATTCTAACAAAGGGGTGATATATACCTTGAAAACGGTCCTGTTCGAGAAAGTGACCTTGTAGACACTGCGCTGGAGATTCATCGCCATGGCTTGACTCCTTATACCCAAGCCCACAAATCCTACCTCAATACCTCCATATACCAAAGCCCGAGATACCAAGGCCAGCAGACTAAGATGTCTGGTTTCTAGGCCAAAAAGTTCTCTTCTTAATTACCATTATTAGTGACGCTCACATTCAACAGTGTTTCCAGCTTGCTCTTGATAATGAAGTACTCATTCCTTGCTTGGTGCAAGGATTTTAAGCACCTACATATACAATACATAGTTCAACCCCAATTCATCAAGACCATAGCAGAAGATAATTCAAGAGGCTATGTTTGATTGGCTAGAAAATGTTTTTCTTAAAAGCGGTTGATGATGTTACAATCTATTGAACCACATGTATCATTCAAGTGGAAAACACAAGGAAGAAAATTTACTATAATGGTGATCTATCAATACTAAGAAGATACACAACACTATTTTTTTGGGGGGTAAGAAAACCAGAATGTTTGATGGAGGACATAGGATAGAAAATATCAATTTGAAACAATTAACAGAAAGACTGGAACTACTGCCATTCAATTGGTGGACAAGAAAGTCAAGCTTTTAAAGTCCACATTCTTTGCTCTCTGCTACTGTGGAACGGCTCTTGACAGCATCTGGAAGGTAGGAACTATGTGATGCAAATTAGAGGGGCTAATGCTTCTGTTTCTGGGTGTGTTAACCAGACTATTAGTTTGCTCAAAAAATGTTAACAAAAAAGATGCGCCTAAGAGGATTTGAACAATGTCAAGCCAGTGACAACTCAGTGTAATGACCTGTTATGTAACCAAACTCCCTAAGCCAACAACAATCAGAAGTATTCTCTTAAAATAGCACACGCAAATCAATACTAACTACTACCAAATTCAAATCCAATGAAAATATCACAAAACCTACATTCAAAGCATGGGTAAGCAAATATCTTGGTTGGGACAGTTTTTCACATAGTATGTGGTACGTTTTGGTACACTAGAACAGGTACAGGAACACAATTATACATAGGTTTTTCATAGTTCACTAGCGGGATCAGCGAATTATGTTTTCAGAACGCAGTACATAAACTCGGGAACAAAATTCGCAAAGGTGGGAATTTAATGTGACACTGATTTTATCAAACAACTAGCGTGCAATATATAAACAGTTTAAGGATATGATAGCTGATGAAAGTTTTAATGTTTACCTCCTAATAAAGCTGCTCCCCCAATATCTCTCGCACTATGTTGCCTTCTGGAGTTCTGGTTCTCGCACTGCTTTGCTGCCCAATTCAATCTGCAAGAAAATACAAAGTTGAAACAATTAAAATCCGAAATGGCAAAACAGGGAAACAAATATATGAGGGTATGTCACCATGGAAATTGCTCAAAATTGGAATTTCCAAACACCTTATCTTTAGAGTTGCTCTGGATAACAATGGTGGCAGTTTAGTGATGTTAAATTCAGTTCAGTTTAGTTCGATCCAAAAATTGAAAGAACAATCACATAAACAGCAATTCCTATAACTATGAACACAACCCAATTGAATAAATTCTCAATAGAATCAGCAAGACCAATACTTCACTAAAAAACAATCCAAGGAAAAAAATATACAATATTGAATTCACAAAATTAAGCTACTTCTACAATACTACAGCTAGTGGCAATCAAGTAAATGACCCAATGAAAGCAAGTCTTCAAATTTCAAAACCCTAATTCAAGTAGAAAATTAGGGTTTTCTTAAACTCAAAAGAAATTGAGCTAGCTGAATCGCCTATAATCGAAAAATTACATGAGCAGAGCAAAAATACAATTGGAAATGTAAACCCAGCTTACCTGTGTAACTTGATTGGGACAATTGTAGAGAGAGAAGAACAGAAGAAACAGTTGTGGAGAGAGAAAAGTACCAAGTAAAAATGGTGACTGGTTTTTTTCCTCTCTGAGAAAAGAGGGGGAAAGGGGAGAGAGACGATTGGCGGGTTCCGGTAAATTTAGGGGAGGGTTTGTGGAGCTAAAAACCAAATCCACATCAGCCTATCATGCTCTAAATATCCACTTGTTCAAGGTAAGGGTTTGGGACAAATATACTTGTAACTTTATGAGTGTCATTGATTTGATATGATTCAATAAGTGGATGTTGTGAATGTCATTAATCTGATTTGGTAAGTTTTGATAAATAGAAAAAACGCACCTTGTATAATCCGTCAAAATATCAAGAACTAGTCTTGAAATCGGTGTGGATAGTTTTCCTTGGCCAGTTTCCTACCGCTTAGTGCGCTGACAGTTAGGACGAGAGAGTTAGTCATTGTGATCGATGGTGGATATGGCAAAGACAAAAAAAAAATCGGTGTGAATAGTTTCCCAAATTAAGGATCCAAAATTGGAACTAGATTTGACCATGTCCTCAAAATTGAGAATCTCTCACTGTTTTGAAGTCCCGGCAGTGGTCAGCAATATTTAGTGGAGTATCTAGGACCTTTTAATCTGTAAAATCATGTGGCAATCATATAAATGTGCTAGTTGGTTTGCTTTATAAATAGTTGAATTCTTTTCAACTTAACGAATCATAGGTTCAACTTTATTTCATAAATCGTTGGAGGGTTTTTTCTAGAGTTAATAGAATTTGAAAATCCTAATACAATGACAACAGGACTCAAGCACACATAAAGTTATTGAGAGAAATATGACTTGATGAATAACCCAAACTTGACACAATAATATTACCTATGTTCTTATAATGTAATTATCTAACTTTCTAGATGATTTTTGATACATATTGAGACCAATACAAAATTGACAAAGGAACCAAGAGTCCAAGACATGAACATGATCCCGCTCACATGAATTGTCAACTCTAGTTATCTCACGGCAGTCATTGTATAAGGGTTAAAAGGGTTGCTTTAGAATTTTCTATGGGTGTGTTCTTTTCCACTTATTGGACCTTACTAAATCAGTGTAAATCAGTGGTAAGACCTTACTCAATCAGTGGGAATCAGTGACAACATCTTACTGAATCAGTGAGAATTAGTGGCAGGACCTTACTCAATCAATGAAAATCAGTGGCATGGTCCACATTTCTCCTCACATAATCAGTGGCATGACCTTATTGAATCAGTGAGAATTAGTGGAAGGACCTTACTCAATCAGTGAAAATCAGTGGCAGGACCTTACTCAATCAGTGGAAATCAGTGGGAGGACCTTACTCAATCAGTGAGAATCAGTGGAAATAAGTGAAAAAGAACACACCTTATATCTCAAGGAAAAAATGGTTAGCTCAAATTTGTTTGTCATCAAAATGGGAAAAGGTGTGAACAACATTGAATTTGTCCTCTCATGTCCGCTTTTTTCGTGAAAAAATACCAATTGAAGTACTTAAACCGTACCCTCCACTAACGTTTTCATTTTTGGCAACTGACCACTCACACCTAAAGGCTAATGCCTAATAATACTGCATTTTGCACAATGAACCATTGAACTTATCTGCACAATGTTGAATGGAATTAAAGAAAATGGACTGAATTTTTTGAGCTAAATTTATTTTTACTAAATATACAATTTATAAAGAGTAAATTTGTGCTTTAATTTACTGAAAATATACTGAATTTTTCATAACTAAATTTTTTTTCACTGAATTGAACTGAATTTTAATGAATACTTTGAGAAGGAGTTGGTACTAAGGTATCCATAACAAAAAGTTAAATGCTGCTCCACATGAAAAAAAGATGAAAGGTGCACTCCACTTTGGTTCACTTTTTCTTAGGTACTAGGCTTAGGCCGCCCGTCCTTCAAAAGTTGAATCATTTGATTGTAAAAGATACCACTCATATGTGATCACTAACATTAATATGATGTGCTTAATAGTAATTAACCTTAAACCATAACGAACAAAAACAAGCTGGCAGCACAACCCAAAGATACAGACATCCAAATTAAAGCAAGAACATAAAATATAATCAGAGAGATCCATCAGATCAAAGGCCACCCAACGAGCAATCAATAATCAAAGGAACTATAACAAGATTATCATGTAAATCTTACAAAGATTAGTTTATAATCGTTTCTCTAATATTAATGCATTTCATATGTTATTCTATTTGATCTTTGGGATTGGCATGGAACTTCATTGAAAGCTACCGTACCTTGCTTTCTATGTTTGGTGTTGTGTAATTCTTTTGTCTTTTAGCACATTTCTTAGGTGTTAAAAGAATTACTTTTTCGACGTCCTAATGAATCTTGTCCTAAGTCATTATGAAAAAGGTCACTTACAAGATATACAGCACAAGAATTAAGAATCAAACCAACTTATAAACAAATAATGTATAATCCATCTACTTATTATGATGACTTACAATCAAAATGAAAATTTGTTTCAAGAATAAAAACAATATAACATAAAAATGAGACGGAGTATCTAGCAAACGAAATAAACTAACCTCGATTATAAACAAAAGCTATTGAGAGATACATAACCATTTTTGTTAGACACATTTCTAACATGGGATGATAGTGCAAAATCAATTACAAAGAGTTACTATATCTTTCGTATATAGGAGCGGTTGATTTTAATATCTGAGCAAATGTTGTGTAAGAACCCGCTTGATCACATGGATGACTATAATCTTGTGTAATAACCACAGTACAAAATATACAATCATTGCATATATATGATTCCATAAAGAGTGACTCTCGTTTAAACTAGCAAGATGGTGCGATCATCATCATAGACACAAGGTGGTATCCGACTTGATATAGTAGTGAGAATTAGTGTTTTTTTCCAAAAGACAAATGTATAAAAGCCTGGTTTTCAGAGCCTAACAATAGAAATAGACCAACCCCACTCAAATATTCTCCCTTTTCTTTTCCCTCTTGTTTTTCTTCCCTATTAAAAAGGTTCACTTTTGCAGTTCCAACAGTGAGTGAGTCTCGTCTTTTGGGTGGATATTAATCTCCACAGATCAGAGAGAGAAAATAGGAGAGAGAGAGAGAGAGAGAGAACAACCATGGTTTCATCACCTAAGAAAGATCGAACACTACCCATCACTGAAAGTATGAAGCTTGAAGATGGGATTTCAACAACGGGCATGTCAAGGAAAGGGATTTACGCTGCCATTTCTTACATGTCTTGTGCAGGTTTTTGTCCTGAAACCATAATAATACTACTTTGTAATTTGTAAGCAAAATAGATTAAATATACATAATGTCTCATGTTTCTGTCTTTAATTTTAATATGTGTTTGAAAATTGGCTATTAATCAATTTTGCATGAGTCTAATTACCTTCTAAACTATTTTCCTAATTAATCTATCTCTGGCTTTTATAATCCATCAAAATTGTTTGTCGTTTTTGACTTATTGCATGTTTAGTGGCGTAATATGGGTACCACTAAACTGATTAATGCCTTTAGTTTCTGTATGGTGTGCATTAATATTATTCCACAAAAAATTGGGGTCACTCTGTAGAAATGTAGGGGTCACTTATGGTGAGTAGTGACTCTTGTCTCATTGAAATGTGACCCATGTCTCACCAAAAGTTACAAAAAGGTCGTCTTATATATGTTGTTGTAATATCATTAATACAGGTTATGGTGGTTGTGTAAGCTATGAAGGTACTGTAATTGTTTGTAGTGGGATATGGATTGATGGTTGTTTTAATGCATGGTGTGATGAGAGAGAAACTACAATTCAACCAACTTTGCTTGCTAGAAATTGTACTGATAAGGTGGAGGGTTTCTCAAAAAAGGTTAAGTTAGATGCATTGTATGTTTCAATTTGGAAGGCTAAATTCACATTTGCTCATGGATTGTGGATTTGTTTGCTCTATTTTCTTGTCTATATGCTTGTTTGTTGTGCCGAAATTCGACAGATTCTTCTATCAGAATTCCATCTAGTTCAAACTTTGCATTATGCAGGGCAATATGAATATATGATCACATAGTTTATTATATGCAATTACTGGAACAGTTGATTCAGAATTTTCATTTTTTGTTATATGAAAATTTCAATATTATCTCGTGTATTAGTGTACCACAAGAACTGATGAGAATGTTAGAAGAAAATGTGATGGACTGCGAAAACCATTAACAAAACTTTACTCCCCTTTCTTACTGTCTCTTTTCGATCTGATTTTTCGATATCTGTAGTTTATTGTTTGATATTTGCTTCGCAGTTCTGTTGATTATGTTTAACAAAGCTGCCCTGTCTTCTTATATGTTCCCATATGTAAATGTCATCACGCTTTTTCAGGTAAGCGGCTAACTAACCTGTATTACTCTTAAATTTTGCACTCTTAGATCTCTTGCATAAAAGACAACTAACCATATGTTAAACATGAAAGATGTTAATGTGTAGGTAAATTGCAGTGTTTATATTGTGTCCCTTGTTTCTGAGTATCTACAGATTTCACTTCTGCTTATGATTCTAATTTGATAACCAACATGAATAATCATGCATTCTCCAAAACCAACTTTAGCAATCAAGGGGAGAAAGAAGCATTTTTAGAGGTTGGGAACTAATGCTGCATAATTGTTGATGTATGATCATGAGTGCTGGTGTTAAAGATTCTGTCAGCTTCTCTCTGGTGTTTCGACGTAATTGATTTTTCTGTCAGCTTCTCTCTGGTGTTCCGACATAATTGATTTATCATCAAATGGCTCTTAACATATATGCTGCTACTGAACTATTTACAAATTAAGCTGGAAAATTTGCTTTGCAGTTGATAGGCTCGTGTCTACTCCTTTATGTGATGAGACAGTCAAAGATTATTTCCTTCACAAACAGTGAATCCCTTGGAACTGGTAACAACCCGCTAACTCTTGTACCAGTCAAGACATTGGTTAAGACCCTTCCTCTGGCGTTGTCATATTTGCTATATATGGTATGTTTCTGGGCAAAGCTTTATAATCTTGTTAATCAAACTCGTCTTTCCTAAGAAACAGAAGAAAAGACAAACAAAAGGTCCCTTCAAGTGGCTAACATAATGTTTGTTTCCGGGTATGTCTCATGAAAGCTGGTTTCAATGGAATCTGTTCGTGGGATAAGTGTTCCCATGTACACAACCCTTAGGCGGACTACTGTAGCTTTTACAATGGTGGTTGAATATCTCATGGCTGGTCAAAAGTACTCTCGTCGTGTTGTTGGCAGGTAATAAAAGTGGGTTCTGTCTTTAATTTTTACTTGCTTCAATGCAATACTATGATTTCCTTTGGATGCCTAGTCTGAAGTGTCCACTTTGAACATATCAGTGACATTTTCCTATAAAAGCTTTGAATTTCCATCCAGCGTTATTATTAGCCAAGTGCCTTGGCTTCTTAAGTTTGCTAACAGCCTCTCTAATGAAAATCCCCAAGGGTTTTATCAGTGTGGCAATCATAGTACTTGGTGCATTTGTAGCGGGAGCAAGAGATCTGTCGTTTGACTTCTACAGCTATGCTATTGTGCTTACATCAAACATATGCACGGCAGTATACCTGGCCTCTATAGCTCGCCTTGGTAGTTCTTCATATGTTCATACCACTTTTGAATTACGTTGGCTTCTGTTGTTCCATGCGTGCCTAATATGTTTCATTTCACTTCATTTATTTCTTCAGGAAAATCTAGTGGCCTAAATACCTTCGGCCTAATGTGGTGCAATGGTAGGTAATTTAGTTTTTGCCAAACCAGAGTACAACTCTGCTTATCATTTTATTGCCTGAAAATTCGAGTGAAGTTTCCATGTCGATTTAAGAATTTTCTACAAATATCAACATTTTCAGCAAATCTCTCGTAGGAATAATTTGTGGACCAATTTTGCTGCTGTGGACATTCTTCCAAGGTGATCTGCAGATGCTGATGAACTTTCCCTACATTTCGGCCCCTGGGTTTCAGGTACTTCAGGATAAATGAGACTGAGGCTGTGATACTTTTCCTTCTTTTCTTTGCCCCCATTTTTCAAATGGAATTGTTGAAGAGTCTAGATAAGTCCTATAAGAAATTTTGCTTACTGTAAAAATTAATGAAAATTTAATCCTCAAACTGTGCATCGGATGCGGTTCTTTTTGCAGGCAGTCATGTTACTTTCCTGCATAATGGCGTTCTTGTTGAATTATACTGTGTTTTGGAATACCGCTCTTAATTCAGCACTGACTCAGACTATCTGTGGAAACTTAAAGGTATGTATACTGTGTATCAGGGATTTTGCAGCTATTTCATATTACTGTCATTTGAACACTCCAAATTACATAAACTATACCAAAATCCAGCCTAAAGCAACCCTTCTGCCAATTTTGTGTGTATGTGAAGTTCTTTGGCTTTTATTTGCTAATCCTAACAGTGTTAATTAAGATTTTCCATTTTGGCCTTCCTTTGTGTCCTTGACAGTGACACACCATATGTAGCCAATGTAGGGACTTACCTGCTGGAATTATGATCTCATTATATATCCGACCCTCAAACTTAAGAAGCATTTATTTTCCCCAATTTCCTCGGGAACTCTTATTACAAGTTCATCATTGACGGATCACTTGCCTTTACTGGTTTTTGACTGCAACTCTAACTGTAATGTAGGATGTATTCACTATTGGATTTGGCTGGCTTCTGTTTGGTGGCCTTCCGTTTAATTGGGTAAAGGGGCACTTCTCCTTTGACTCTCTCTTCTGTCTATCGTCTTGGAACCCTCTCCTGTTTCTGTCATGGCAATCAATTCAGCTGTTCTTCTCATAATTCTTTCGTGGTTTTGGATTCAGGTGAACATACTAGGTCAAGGCTTTGGATTTTTCGGTTCATGTTTGTATGCTTACTGCAAACTCAAAGGAAAGTGAGAGTTTTAAGGTAATTTTTAGAGTAGATATTCCATCAGGGAATCTAAAAGGTCTTGTGACTTACATAAGCATTCATAATGTTGGGAAAGGCTAGTTGTAAATTGAAGGTTAGAGAGTTTTGATAGTGTCAAAATGTTTCTCATTTTGCCTTCTCATAAAAGTCCCTCAGTTGTATTTGATTCACTCTTTCCCACATTGAGCATGTTTAATTTTGACATGACCCTGTCATATGTGCGAGAGCTAATGAAGTAGTGAACTGGTGACGCAGAGACGTCGTTATAAAACATATGATGCTTTTGCTGGCAATATATTTAGCTTCAGCAAAATTTTCATGTATCTTTGGCCCTCTACACTCAACCTGCAATAACATTTGTTTTATTAGCAAAGTTGAGTAGTGATGAAAATTGAAAATCTAAAAGATGCACATATGTAAGCAGAGGAAAATTTTCCAGTATCAGTGAACGAATCATGCATACAGCATAGTACAGTTTGATGGTTAATTCTTGTCATTTGACGTGCAGATTAAGTCCTGGCACCAGTACTATAGAGTGCTATATTGTTTCAGAAAAGATCAGTCTATCATATGTAAACCGCGCTCTTTTTTCTAATCCCTATCTCCACCTCCTATTCCCACTAAACAAACGTTGTTATAAGTTCTCAGGAAATGTTTGCTGGAATCACTGTATGTTCGATCGGTCCAGTACAATAGTTATATGCATTCACCAAAGGCCTGCCTTGGCTATGGAACTCCTCATCTAAGCGTATGTTCTTTTCACCTGGTTTTCAGTTTTGTCCAGTTTTGCCCAGTTTTGTCCAGTTACCAGTTACAAATTTCAGTTTTGTCCAGTTTTGCCCAGTTTTTATATTAATGATAACAACAATAACAAATAATAATAATAATAATAATAATAATAATAATAATAATAATAATAATAATAATTAATAATAATTAATAATAATAAATAATAATAATAATAATAATACATATTAATAATTATAGTAAATAAATTTTTTTTATTATTGATATTATTATTATTATTATTATTATTATTATTATTATTATTATTATTATTATTATTGTTGTTGTTGTTGTTGTTGTTGTTGTTGTTGTTGTTGTTGTTGTTGTTGTTGTGTTGTTAGTATAATTATTAAATATTATTATGACTATTGTTATTATGATTATTATTTTTTTTGTTATTATTATTATTTTTATTATTGATATTATTATTATAATTATAATACTAATAATAGTAGAAATAATAATAATAATAATAATAATAATATTTATTAATAATATTAATTATAATAATAATAATATTATTATTATTAATATTATTCATATTATTATTATTGTTGTTAGTATTATTATTAAATATTATTACCATTGATATTATTATTATTATTATTAATATTATTAATATTATTATTATTATTATTATTATTATTATTATTATTATTATTATTATTATTATTATTATTATTATTATTATTATTATTATTATTAGTGAAAATTGTTTTCAGTTTTTTCCAGTTTCTTCCAGTTTTTCCCGGTTTTCCCCAGTTTGACCCAGTTTCCCCATTTTTTTCAGTTATCAGTTAGACTATCCAGTTTTCACCAGTTTTGTCCAATTTCTCCCAGTTACCAGTCCCAGTTTTCAGTTGAAAAGAACGAGCCCTAAGCCCATATCATTACCTGCCATGCATGATGATCAAACTTGTGCCCTACAAACAGAAAAAGCTCCCCTAAATTATTTTTAGTTGACTGTATTATTAATTTTAGGGGACCTAAACCTTTCCATCAATAATTTGCATTTAAATATATATGATATATATACTTGCTAGAGCTAGTAGTCCCTAGCTAAAAAAGGGGTTAAAGAAAAGTTATAATCCTTGTGTTTCCCAACTTGGTTGTATGAATTACTCAGAATTGAATTGGAGAAAATTTTGGGCTCATGTCCAATGGAATGAATCCCCATTGTTGCAGCATCCTCCATAATAAAAGTGGCCAATGCCCCATCTCATTCTCAGGGAGTGAGTGCGACAGGGGATCAAAAAGGGTTGGTAATTCGAGTTTATGGAGATCTTTGCGTGTGCGTGTCTTTCTTGTCTACAGAAGCTGACAAAACTGAGTTTGACTTTATTTACTGTCGATGCATATACTTATACCATAAAATCTCGTATAAAGCGGCTTTAATATGAGACGTCTCATACATGCATGATGTTATGCAAACGTCATGCTTGTATATAGATCAAATAGCATTGGCGGCCTCATACAAAACTTACTGAATAATACTTCCCGAGTTTCCCCCATGGTTCATCTCCTGCTAATAAGGGAGATCCCCAAGATTTATAGGCCATTGTCAATTGTGACTTAAAATTGTGCTAAACAATCAAGGCAGTGCATAAGTGATAAGTCCCTAGATGAACTCGAATGAGCCTGTGGCAATCTATATTGATCAATAGGTTTTGTGTGGGGCAAGCTGTGGAGTGTGGACCTATCCCTTCAGGTGTTAGAGGGGGAAATGAAAGGGATTAAGATGTGAGAGGGGAATGTAAAAAGTTTCATATCATGAGTCTGTTCTATACAAATTTTTTTTGGTTTAATCTTAAATATGTACAATGATTCATTAAAGACTTTACCAAATGAAATAACTAATTTTCATATACATATATACACCAAATGTTCTTTGGCCATCCAAATTGGCATACAACTATATGTTTGAGGTGCCTTATTGAAACAATTATTCTCCTTTAAATTTGCCTTGCTAGAGCCACTGACTGAAGAGAGAAAGTTAAAAAAGGGATGAGATCGAGTTAAAAGGGACTCATGCTTTTTTTTTTTCTTTTTTTTTTTTCTTTTTTTTTTTGGGTTTAAGGGAGGCAGAAAGGCCGGTATCATAAATTTACATACAACGGAGGAGGGAAAATTCGAACCTGGGACCTAGGGTGCGTTCTTTAGAGCTTACTCCGTCAGTTCAGTTCAGTTCAGGTGTTAGTTCAGTGATTTCAATTTCAGTTAAATGATGTTCAGTTCAGTTCAGTGGTGCTGAGTTCAGAAACATACTTTTTGTCTCAAATATCAAGTTATGTTTAATTCAATTCAGTGGTGTCCAGTTCAGTTTAATGGTGTCCGGTTCAATGATGTTGAATTCAGTTCAGTTCAGTTCTGGTAAGTTCAGCTCTAAAGAACGCACCCCTAATGTACCCAAGATCTTAGTCTTTACCACTAGGCCAAGACTTTATTGGCGGGACTCATTCTCTCTAGATCTAAATTAGTTTGGTCTCTCATCATCATTTGAGGCGATAAGTTCGCGTGCCACTGCCCCCAAGCAAGATTCTTACACGCTTAACAGAATACCAATTTGCTTTTCTATGCCCCATTCACTCTACAAGATCCTAGGACTTTTTTCTTTCTTTCATGTTCTAATTTTTCTATTTTATGGATGTTGGAAAAATAAAAATTTGTATAATAGGATACATAACAACATTGATTGACTCTCCAACCATCCACTTAAAATTGCCTAATGGTATATCATAGCCAGATAAAAAAATAAAAAAATAACTATATAATATCGATCGACTCTCCAACCCTCCGCTTAAAGCTAGCGGCTGTCTATGATATATCATAGCCAGATGACTCAAAGGTATATGTTTGAATCTTGTTGGCCCTTATTCCCTGTAAATATTCCATTCGTAGGTTTTTTATGACGTGTTTGAAAGAGAGCTAAACTTTCCCGTTTTAGAACAAGCTATAGAACCATTAAGCCTTTTTTAGGTTTAAAACACAGGCTCACCTATGTACTTTGCATCAAGAGTAATCATGTTCGTGCGGGGTATATCCATGAAGAGGTAAAGTATTCCCACTAAATAGTTTCTTCAATCACAAGATCAAATTCAAACCTCGATATTACGTAAGGAATGAGAGTGCCGCACTACTCACACCAAGCACCTATTAAGCCACTTAGTGAAGTGCTACTTCAATACGCGTACTCATTAAGTCACACCAAGTACTTTTGAACCATGCAAAATCGAGGTCAAAAGAAAATGGGTGTTTGAACACAGTTAACTGAAAGTTGAAGGACAAAGGGACACCATCACACCATGCATGCTTTAGTTAGTTCATGATAGATATTCGATCAGTAAAGCTAAATTATTCAGGGGGGCCATTTTGACTGCTAATTGGCTCTTTTTAATAATCTAAAGACCAATTTATTAAGAAAGCAAACATACTTTCTTTTACTCTTTTCTTTACTTAAAAAATAATCGTGATGTGTGCTTACACTTTTCCAAGGGAATATTTGAGTAACTTTTTAACCTTTTGTTTCTATCTTTTTCCTCCACTTTTCGTGTCTTATACTGCATGTATATGCATAATCATGTATCGTTAGTTATTAAATTCTTCACAAACCCTGTACGTATCATTGCGTTATGTATGTGTGTGAGCAACTAACCAACTTGGATTTTCTCATTAAATTTTGGGAAACGTTTCTTTGGGTTTCTAGCCCCCAAAAAGAAAAAGGTCAAATGAGCAAGCAACAACTCTCGTTATCGAAAAGCATTGTTTATAGGGAGTAGACTTGATCGATTAGGAAACTAAGCACACCTTAAACTCTACTCCATTTAGGGAGGGAAATTAGTTTCTTTTTCCTTGGAATGACGATGGAAAACTCCCCATGATGGGTCGACAGTCACAATTAGAAGTTAGAGCTGATAAAAACTTATCCGAGCTGATGATTGACATTTGACTCGAACCCGATTCGAAAAGGTTCAAATTTTAAATAATCTTATCCGTTTTGATCCGAATACTTTGACCCGTATTTGATACGACCTGTATTTGACCCAACTATTTTCGAGCCGACCCAACCCAATTCGCCCGATTCGTTTGCCAGATCTAGTCACACTCGACACAACACTTTCATTCATTTACTTTAGTTTTTTTGTAGGGTTTGTTATCACAAAATCTTAGAAGAAGTGAGTAAGTCTTGTGTTTAGATTAACTCAAAAAACAATTGGGTCACTTAGAGCTGGCAAAAAGTTATCCGACATGATGACCGATTTAAATCCGGTCTGGAAAGACTTGTCTTGTTAATGACTCGATATGTTGTTGACTCAAACCCGAAAATATTTGATTCGAACCCGGGCCAACTCGAAGATTTTGTGTGACAAAATTTGCCGAACTCGATGGCTAACCCGAAACCGAATTGTCCAAAATAATTTGACCCGATCGACCAGATATGTCATGATCTACTAAACACTTGTACCCGAAATGACCGACCTAAGTAACCTGACCCGTTTGTCAAAATCCTATTATGAGCGAAAAACCCGATCACTTATTATGAACAATAACCCTTATATATATATATATATATATATATATATATATATATATATATATATATATATATATATATATATATATATATATATATATATATATATATATATATATATATATATATATATATATATATATATATATATATATATATATATATATATATATATATATATAAGTGAGTTCATTTCGTGTGGCCACGACACGTAGGATGCCACGTAAGCGCCAAGTTCGTGTGGTGATGACACGTATGCTGCCACCTAAGCCTCCATTTGTGTCAAGCATTAATTAATAATCATTATTTGACTTCATAAATACAACCTATTATATTTATTATCATTTTGTTAGGATTATAAAATAAAATAACTTTTGTTACGCAACTTCAAAAATTATAATTCTTCCTCCATTGGATCAGGTTCGTAAAATACTTCAAAATGAGATGCATATCTACTACTACTATGTCTTATAAAGTTGGGTTCTTTTCGTGGGACGATGACATGTGAGACGCTACATGAGAGAGATATATTCGTGTGAAGATGACACATAGGCGCCACTTCGGTATACATATAAAGTGAGTCCAATTCGTGTGGGCATGGCACGTGGCGTTCCTTAAGCGTCACGTAAGCAAAGCTTGCCACATAGCCTAACAACTCACCATCAAAGTGTCACTCATTAATTTTTTCTCATTAGTTGGCTTTATTACATATTTATTAGCTTTTTTTTATAATTACAAAATAAATAAATAAAACTTCATAAGTCAAAAAATTATAAAATCTTGATTCAATGGATTGGATTTGAATAAATCTTCAAAATGAGATATATGTCTTACAAAAGTTGGGTCATTTTCTAGCGGTGATGCCATGTAGGATGACACTTAAGAGGGAATGTTCATTTGAAGATTACATGTAGATGATGCCACATGTGTACAACCTGGTTAAATAACAATCAATGACACTTCTAACAATACCGGCCTTAACTATTTGATGACATTTGTATTTAACTTGACCTTTAATATTTTATAGCATAAATGAAATTTATTTAAGTGGTGCTTTCCTACATGATCTATAACTAATCTGAATTGGATTAAACTAAATTGGACTAATAATAAATTGAGAAAATAAAGTCTTAGTATACTTGAAGAAAGGTTTATTAGTCTTTATCTTTTTTTTTTCTTTTTAGAATTTTGATGTAGGCTAAAATTATGTTTATAAATAAATCTTTTTTACATTCATCCTAGTTTTGATGTAGATCGATTTAAAGGGATATTTTATGACAAAAATATTAAAATAATCAAATGTAGAATTAGTTGTGCAGTTTAAAACAGGCATGGGATATCACTTAGGAAGTTATTTTCATTTTCGAGAGATAATTACCAGTCCGTGCGGAGCACGGAGATAAAACTAGTTTTACTGAAAAGTGACAGAAACCCCACCGAAAATTATAGTAAAACCGTCCTATACAAATTTGTCACTCTTCATCCTTTCTAAACAATCTCCATCCAAACAAGACATAAAACGAGCTCCATTTTTTCTTATTTTTTTTTTTGTTGGACTTCCCAAAATCCATCCTCAATTGCAGGGTATAGAGATCAGGAGAGACAAACTTAAAGGGTTGTGAAAAAAAGAGAGTTGGGGAGCAAATTGGCAATACCCAAGAAGAGTGTCTCCTATTGCAACGCCAAGGCAGGGCCCGTTTGGCGCCGGTGTCTCCGCAATGCTTGTATTGCTTAATTGGTGTGTGTGTGTGACTGACTTGAGTTTTTTTTTTTTTTTCTTTGCGATTGATGAGCCAACTAATGAGAAAAATAGAGAAAGAGATTGACAAAAGGCAATAACTTTGTACCTTCCGAAACTTCTAACTTTGTACCTTCCGAAACTTCTTTCAATTAACCCTCCCATTCACTGACATTCTGGGTTCCTGTTCCCAAGATTTCATCTTTCTCTTTCCTCCCTTTCATTTGACCCCACAAACTTTTTATTTTTATTTTTTAACCACAGGTTTATTAAAATCCAGAAGGTTAATTATGTTCGCTGGGTCGGCCCACGAAGGGGTAAAAGTACTCCCCATAGCATAAGTAGTTTCTCCGCTTACAAGATTCGAACCCTCGACATTACTTAAGTGATTAGAGTGTCGAATCACTTACACCAACCATTTATTGGTAGGTAACCTTCATTCTCTTTCAGGTACCGGGTTAGTTCCTCCAGGTACAGGGTTAGTTCCTCCAGGGTTACTTTAGTTTGAGTTTTAATTTGCAAATTCAATAACAATGTGTTCATCACTTACCTGAAACTTTTTTTTTTCCCCTAATCTGTTTATTAATAGTCCTTCACAGTGTACATAGAGTTGATTTAATCTTTGTGGACTTTAGAATGAGGATCAATGAAAAGCCATGAAACACTGAATAACCAGTTCCTGCATCACATAGCATATACCCATGAAATCAGGAGTTGACTTATATGCTAGTACTAGTATATTACTAGCAAATGGAAGTCGGCAGACTTTTTGATCTCATTTTTTTTTCTTCTGAAATGTCAATACAATAGTGAATCATCTACTGGTGTGACATTAGTGCATATATTGATCTTATGCTCTCCTTTTTTTCTCGAAAAAATTATAAGTTCTTAAATCATCTATTTACATTTTGTGCTAACTAGGGTCATTTGAAACGGTTTGTAAAGCCTGTTCTTTTCGTCATTTGTATGCCACATTTCGTTCAGTTCTGTTCGTTTCGTGTTGCATCTTATTTTATACTTCATTTTATCCCATTATATTCTCGTTGTTCAGTTTCATTTCATTCTCACGGTCCCGCATCATTCTGTTGAAAAGAATAGGGTCTAAGAGAGATTAAACAAAAGCTGGTTCAAATTATGCAGTGAGTCAGGGTGGGGTTTTCATTCTTAGGAAAAAATTAATCATTATTGCTTTATATCCACCATCTAAGTTCTAACTAACCCTCCCCAACTTTAAGCACATTATTTTATTGTTTGATATTTGCATGCTAATAAGTAGATGAGATAAACCTATGTTCTTTATGTTACCAGCACTGAGCAATTAAGTATGAACTAGCAGAACATTAAACATGATGAAGTTCCCTACATAAGCCCAAACATAAAAATAATTAGCCCTTTTGTGTTTGGTTTTGATTGATCAAGAACAAGAAACAAAGCATGAAATAAAAGTGCAAGTTAAAATAATGATAGGGGAAAAAAAGAGTCACAATGAAAGAGGGGTCATCAATTTGAGGGGTGTATTTTTGGGTAGAGAATATTTCAGAAGGCATGCGAAAAGAAAAAAAATAGTGATTTATTTGATTTATAGTATTTGAGTGGAAACCAAGCATGACAAACCCTAAAGTAAGGTTTGCTCCCCCTTGACATCATTCCACTCACCTTCTTCAGTCTTCTCTCCTTCTCATCATCCCGAGGTGATGAAACCCTACACTCTTATATACTCCATCTTCCTCTTCTCTTCCCTCTCAAACTCTCATCTCTCAAACTTAAACTAATTATCAACAAAACCCATATCTCAATCTTTGTCTAATTGGCTTCCTTTGTTTGTTTTGTTTATATCTCCTTTCTCATTGATCATATAGAACTAGTAGTATCACAGCATCATAACCCCGTCCTAGGCGAGATACTTACTGTGTTGTTGTTGTGGTTGTTGTTGTTGTTGTTGCATCATAGCAGTTTGTTCTGTTTGTTTCATAGTGTATGTAACATATGCACTTATTGATTGTTTTTCCAAAACTTGTATAATAAGTACTGCCCTATATATATACTATGTCCATATGACGACTATATGACCAATTACAGGAGTTCACTCACATTTTCATTTCATACTTCTGTTGGTAGATTGGAATGTTTTAGCGAACATGTAAACGCTTCTTTAAGTTCATGGCATGATTATATTCTTCTTTAAGTTTATGGCATGATTATATTCATCACGTTTTTAATGATGATGGAATATTCTGGTTTGGCGAGCATGTTGGTGTTCCTTTTTGTTGATTTGATTTCATCCATTTGGGGTTCTTCTTACCTACTATATTTCCTACACTCACCAACTTTGACATTATTCCAGCATACTAATCAAACCTTTAGCAAAGCTCCATTTTGCTGTCATCAGATTTTCCAAATATATGATAGTGTTGTTGTCTTTTCAGTGTTGTATGGGACCATTATTATCCCATCCCAACTTTCCTTCAAAGTTGAAAGCCAACTGTTTTTGTTAACCTTTTTTAGTCAAACTTGCAATTTAAGATCATCATCACACAGAATGTTTGAACGTTGAACATCATGATTGCAGTACAATGTTCATTCTTCCCACTTCAGGCCGCCTTTTGGACGAATATATCATGTGGGTGGACGAGGAGGCAAATGGAAAGAGATATTGGTGAGGTTCAATCTGAAGACGGATTTTACAAAGCAGAAAAGTGTAAATACGATCTCAGATTGAGCCGCGCCAATATCACTTTTCTGCACCTTTATTAGATGAGTTTTGCTCTCCGTCTCACCCTTTGAGTTTAGTATTGCACCTCTTGCATCTTTATTTTATGCATGGTATGTATGCTACAAAATTGCATAGTGGTTCATAAAGGTTTTAAAATATTAAGGATTTTTGCTCAATTGATCAAAGTGAACTAAGCACCTGTGTCCTGTGCCTCTATTTGTGTCCGATGGAAGGTGTACTGTAACAGACGATTGCCGTCGTTATAGTATCAGAATCTGCAGTTGCTATGGTCATAAGCCGCTGGTACCCCAACAGAACCTACGACGAGCATTGAGGTAACCAAAAGCCTCCCCTTTGTTCCCTTCCTGACTGTTCTCTAGTGCACTAGACAGATAATGCAATAGTTATATATGTAATGATTCTTTTATTTGCTTATATGGGATGCCATCCACAGAATTGTGCTTGTTAATCTAAAGGAGTTCCACAAGATAATGTATAATAGATCGATTACAGTGATCTCTGAAATTCTGTTTACTGTTTTGCTACATCATATATTCATAAGGCCAGGGTTCTTTAACTTGATCAGAACTTGCATTGGATATATGTAAATTTGAAAATGTTGTGCTATCACGAGTCATACCCGATATAGACCTTCATGTTAACCATTTTGATAGAGTTGCTACTTGCTTGCGACCAATTTTGGTTTATTAGACTGTACTAGTGATCGATTGATAGCCTCCACGCACGCAGTGTGTCACTTATCCTAGTTATTGGAGAAAAAGCGCGCTCTTATACTGCTTTACAGGTAGTTAATAGTGATTGATGGCCAGTTAGCCACCACGCACTGTGTCACTTATCCACCACAGCAGATTTTATCTATTCATCAAGTAGCTAGTCTGGATGGAGGTTACTGCCATCCAAGAATGTTTATCTGTCAGCGGATAATAAACATTATCTCCCACCAATTATTGGCATATATCAGAATCAGAACACCAACTTTACAGTTCACAACATTTACATCAATTCTTTCTTGCCACTACTTTGCTCAAGCATTTACCTTATCTGATCTGTCTATTTTGGCCAATCCTGTTTGTATTAATCAACTTTTCTCAGCTTTATTATATTTGGCCTCTTGCCAAACTTCCATGAATGATTATTCTTCGATCTCCTGTTTTCTTTTTTTAGTTCAATGATATATGGAGTACTGTTTTGAGGGTTTTACTTTCAGAAAACTGTTAGTACCTCGGTCTTCTGATCTCTATTTTACTTTCCATTTACACAGTTTGGTTGGTACACGAGAAGCCTAAGCTCATTCTCATGTGTACGAAGTATTATTTATCATGGAAGAAACAATAAGAATTATTAGCTTATTCACGACTCCTGAGAGACGATTTCTCGTAAGAGGATTGTACCTTGTGTTTCCAGTCCTCAAGAGTGCTCCCAAGAGGAGGGCCAAGTGTAAATCTTGTTCGCCAGAGGAATATTAATCTACCCTTCTTTTGCACCTACCAGTTCCTCGACCTGGCTAAGCATTATGCTGCATATCATGTATGGAGATCTTGTGTTGTACCAATTCCCTTTGTTTATATATTTCTTTCCCACTGGTGATGTAATCTAGAACCATTTTTAAAAGTTTGTGGAGCTACTCAGCTACCTCATTTCCTGCACATATCTTGCTAACAATTTACCTGATCAACCAATTATGCCTGGTTGTAAGAATTAGTTTGGTTATTATCAGTTACAAGTCACAAAACTAACAATGCAACCATTAACTAGTGGCAAGGATTAATTAGTTTGGCCTGGCTATTATTTGAGTCTGAAAGTGCAAACTGCAAATTGTCTCTGATAGCTAGACTGTTACCCTAATAATGCAGGAACATGTGAAGAAAATTTTGCTTTCAGAAGGTCATTGTATTCAGCTAACTCTACACCTAACATTTCAAAGCAAAGCATCAAGCTGCATGCATGCACGACGAGGCTTCTGTCAATGAAAAGATCATTCTAAGAGGTTTGATATATGCAGTCTTACACTTGCAATCAAGCTAAGCACAACTGCAATTCGAAGGTGCAAATTAATGTCTGGCCCGATACAATGATCAGTGCGTATGTAAAAGGAGGGAAGATTTGAACTTGATAGCGGTTTTCTTTGTTGATGTGAACTACATACTCTCATGCAAGAATCATTGGATTGTCAAGTCTTATTCATGAATCATGCGATATTAGTTACTACTTGCTAATTAAACATGCAACTATGTGACATCTGTAGAAAGTGAAGAATGAATATAGTTTCTTTGTACGCATCAACTTTTAGTAGCTGCTGTCTCTTTTATTTGCTATCTTCAGATTACTCAATCTGCTATCACGGATGAACTACTGCCTGAGGAGCATATAACTCTTTCCAGTGTTTGAGATATTTCTGCGGTAGGTTTTTTCAGTAAAATAAAAGTTACAACTCTTTTATTTTTGGAAAATTCGATAAAAATAATCCAAGTTTGAGCGGTCCGACAAGAATAATCCCAAGTTGCAACTTGTACAAAAATAATCCTAAGTTGTCTATTTTATCACAAAAATGGTTCATTACCTAACACCGTCTATCTCCGTTACTTAATTAAGCAAATTAAACTAAATTATCATTAACTTATTTAATTTTCTTTGTAATCACAGACCCCATGAATACAAACTAAAATCAAATTCTTATTCCTCATATCTCTCTCTCTCTTCACCACCACCACCACATTCACCACCATCACCTCCACCACTGTCCAATCTCCACAGCAGCACACCACCGAACGCCACTTTCTCTCTCCTCTTTCGCACAGTTGGTCTTGCTATTAGTAAACCCGGGCCTAAGAGCAAAGATCACCAACGAGCTACCAACAAATAGTGAGGCATCAAAATGAAATTACCAGGCCACTTTGAAAAATCTCAATTTGAAGAAATTCAGAACCTCAGCCGCATAAATAGGACAATTGGAATAGGGGCAGCATATGGGTTAAGCACCAAAGATTTGAATGAAATGTTTTACAATTATCAATGATGCTAAGCTAATATGATACTAAAAAAAAAAAATCACATTCATCCTTTTGACAAATTTGAGCCACTGTCAACGAGTATGGGTGAAGAGAGAGAAAGACAGAGGAGTAGGAGGCATTTAACATTAAAAATAAGTTTAATTTTAAATGTTTTATTGTTAAGAATTAATATACACTAATAATCTAATAATTAACATTGAGTGTGTTTAATTAGGGTTAAGAGTAACGGAACTTGACAGTGTTAGGTAACGGACCATTTTTGTGACAAAATTGACAACTTGGGATTATTTTCGTACAAGTTGCAACTTGGGATTATTTTTGTTAGACCGCTCAAATTTGGGATTATTTTCATCAAATTTTCCTTTATTTTTATACAGAAATAAAGACGAGGACTATGAGAAAAGAAAAAAGAAAACTTTTTTTCCCGTCAATTAGTTATATTTAATAATATTAAATCACGATAAATGAGCCGCAAAAGACGCTTGTCTGAATATAAGAAACTCCTCACGACGAATATGCCGCAGGATACGCTTTTAGAAATATAAGAAACGACATCATCTCTGTATCAAAGAGAATGGAATATAAGAAACGACATCATCTCTGTATCAAAGAGAACAAAAGATGTAATCAGATCTCATACGTGTTAGCCCAGATTTTCTCTGAGATCCTTCAAATGATTTTCTGGTGTTAAGCTTTTGGCAATCCTATCTTCTAGGTCTCCTTGGATTTCTAAACCAAGCATTCCTCCAATTCTGATCGTTTTTCCATAAACTCAGGATGTTGTTCAAATTCAGCCATGACGTCAATGTCTATGGTGTCTATGGACATTATATTGGGTCATAGCTCTTTAGGCGACAATTAGTAAACACAAAAACAAAGAAGAAACACATATAAAACAATACCCGAACGGATGGGAAAAAAATACGGCTTCCAATTTAAAACAAAAAAAAACCATTGGGTTACGTTATGTTATGATGGGTTGGGTTGGGTTGAACCCGCAGTCCACTGCATTTAGAGTAGACAAGCCTCCTTCATCTTTGTCTCCACCAAAAGAAGATCATAAGCCATTATGAACATATTATCCTCCTATCAAGAATTCAGAAAGAATGTAGCCCATGGGAGATGCACCATGCTTCGAATAGACATATGACTAATAGGCCGATATGGTTGATACAAAAATTCATGTTGCGACAGGCGCGAGAAATGCGCCACCGATATCAATCCACCTCCACGATGTCACGACCATTTCTGCGATCGGGACCGAAACCGCGATTTAGAACCATTTTGCCAGGTAATAGATAAGTCAAAAAGTAATTTGGTTCACCAACCAATAACATTTTACTTTAAATCATAGCAGAACTATATCCTATCAAAGGCAATAGCAGACTGGATACTGAGAGAATATTCATCCCTTCCCAACCCAGTGATCAGTTCAGTAGTTCCTTTTTGTACAGTTATGGTCCAACGATAAAATCATGCTTGTTTGCTTTTCTACAATTAGACGCATATTCTTCCATCTAGGTGGAGAGAAAGCCGAAATCAAGTGTAATTCAAGGCAAAGGGTAGCCCACAAATCTCAAAACGTACAATTTCAGCTCATACTCTACGAATAAGCAATCTTCGTACCAAAGTAGTCTTCCATTCATACAAATATGTATCATCCGTTACATTGGTGCAATTCTAAGTCCGAGACAAAATTGCAATAATTCATGTTTATTGAGTCAGCAAACGTCATGAGATATTCTGTCTATAACAAATTCTGAAGACAAATTGCCCAAAATACAACAAACTCAACAAATAGGAACAATTTTACGCAGCCCCAGGATTCCTTTTCAACATAGGTTCATCTTGAATGATTAATCAAATCAGTTTATAACAAAGCTGAGATCGTTATCAGGCCCCAACCTCAACCCAGAGGCTCATAATGAGCTCCTCTTTCGCATCTATCAAATATCTTTATAAAATCCCAGGCTAGTGGCTAACGATTTATAAAATCAGTTTATGCAATAGAAGGGGCTACCATATTGCAAGAGAATAACAAATGGAGGTGAACGGAAAGACTACCAAAAAAACATTCGGGAGTCTAGGTCTAAACACTACTCAAGTAGACAACCCAAATAAGAATCTTAAAGAACATGCAGCTGATAATGTTTAGCCTAAACGATTAATTAACTTAGTCCGGATAATCGCCTCCTCTTCCTCTCTCTTCTGAGAAACCCTAACTCCATTTTCATTAGCGCTGAGGATAAGCCCCAATTCTCTTATTCAGTTTCGTTTCTTCTTTTTCCAGTGGGTGTTTCTCAAATAAAATCAGTATTTGTGAGAGTAAGTTTGTCTCATTCATATTGAGTGCAACAGTCTCTCACTTATGAGAGCACTGTTCTTTTTCAAGAGGCATTATACAATGTCTTTTATTTAGGTGATGAGAGTGTCCGGGCTTTGCCAGAAAGCCAAATTAATCCCTCAAGTTAACCAGGAAAATCTCCATTAGACATAAGGGAGCTCGACCTAGAGACCTTTGAATTAGGCAGTCTTGTCAAATCTGGCATTCAAAGCTATGACACTGTAACATTTTCAAAACAGTGATGAAAATGAAGTTGTTTGGAATTGTTAAATTTATTCTGCTGGAGTGCATTTTTTTGAATATATTCTAAATGTTATAGATCTGGACATTGTTAATAACAATATCGTATGCAAGTGTATGAAATATTTTAAATTTATATTTCCCCTTCAGAAAAACAAAATGAATCACAATACCAACATCAATCAAGAGATTCTACCCCTCGAAATATGCATTCAAGTCCATGTAACATGAATGACTAGAGGGTTATAAAATATAAAGTTCTCTTAAATGCAATTTGAAAGATGGAACTTTTGATTCGAGCAGAATAGAAAAAGATAACTAAACACTGCACTTTTTATGCCTTTGGAAGTTGAAAATCAAAAAAGCACTAGAAAGAAATAGGGATACCTTATTCTCTATGTTGTTGTAGATTGATTCTTACGAATATATACCTTTTCTTTATCCAAAAACAAAAGAAAAACAAAAATACACTCACATAATCACATGTAATTTGTGAAAGTAAAGAGAAAAGAAAAAGCAATAACACCAGAAAGAGTACATAGGTTAAGACCTTACGAAATTGCAAACGGCACAATTAAGCTCAGCAAAAGCCTTCCTCCTGGTCTGGATTAGTTTGTAAAGGTTCTAATGCAATTCCAACGCATTTTAATAGTCAGTATAAAAACTATCAAATTGCAATACCAGAAAATTCAAAATCCGAGTAGGCATTTTCCAAAAGATACCTTCTACCACCATCCTTAAGGCCACTGTAGCTTTACAAGCCCGCGGTTGTCGACAGAGAGTCTCCTCCACTGCATTTAGAGTAGACAAGCCTCCTTCATCTTTGTCTCCACCCAAAAGAAGATCATAAGCCATTATGAACATATTATCTTCCTATCAAGAATTCAGAAAGAATGTAGCCCATGGGAGATGCAACATGCTTCGAATAGACATATGACTGATAGGTCGATATGGTTGATACAAAATTCATGTTGCGACAGGCGCGAGAAATGCGCCACCGATATCAATCCGCTTCCACGATGTCACGATCATTTCTGCGATCGGTACCGAAACCACGATTTAGAACTATTTTGCCAGGTAAGTAGATAAGTCAAAAAGTAATTTGGTTCACCAACCAATAACATTTTACTTTAAATCATAGCAGAACCACCTCTGGAATTTTATGGGGAAACTTTCAGCAGTTAAGAAGGGACACAAAATATAAATTTTTACCACACTATTTCTTCCTTTTTCCAGATTTTGACAAGGTTTAGGGAGGGAGGGAGGTTTACTTATCTTTTGGTTCCATGGTAATCAGTCCTATATGTTATTACCGTGCCATTCTCAGAACTGTTTATGTTTTAAGTCTTCCTCGCTGCCAATACAGTTAGAAGTTCATTGACAGTTGTAAAGAAATAAAAACCTATTGATTACCTATCATCAAAATCAAGGGGACATGACCATATATTTACCCATCCCAAAGTGCACCCAACCAAACTGTACTTGACCCCCATATTGACCCAAACCAGAAATACACCCAACCCAAACTGTACTTGACCCAATATTCATCTGAACTAAAGAACACCCAACCCAAACTGGACTCAAGTCGACCAACTTGGTTAGTTAAAATTTTTATATGGACCTAAGTCCATCCAACTTGGATGGACCACACATGGTGGCAATTTCTCGTGGTTCTAGAGTTTTTAATGTAATATCGTATTTTCTCCCTCGTGACTCTCTCTCCTCCACATCTACAACCCAACCACGAATTCCACCCTGGATGGTTTGATGGAGGGGGATGTGCTTTGTATGGGTGGTGGGGTTCGATGGTGGGGAACTGAGAAATGCCGATGGGTGAGTGTTGTGTTTGCTAATGTGAATTGACAATCAAGTTTGATGGCTGATGATGATGATATTTAAATCTTTTCTTTTTTGTTTAGTTCTTTTTTGTTTCTTTTTCCTTTGTTTTTGGTCAGCCACTCCGCTGCTGGGTTGCCAGTTTGAAGTTGGACAGCGAGTGGTGGTGGGCAAGAAAGAGGTGCTGAATTGCTTGCTAATGGTTGCTGGTTGTGGTAATGAGTGAGGAGAGAGAATATAGTCATGTAGTAGTGGTAAACTGGTAATTGAGTGAAATGGTCTTCTCTGATTGGGGAAATAAAATGCTCGTTGTGGTACTGATATTGCTTGTTCAGTGTTTAGACAAAATTGAGATTAATTTCACTGACAACATTAAGATTAATATTATTAAGTGGTAGCACATATCGTACATAATTCAGTCCTTCACAAAGTATTAGTCAAATTGTTCATTGGTTATATATGTAATGTTCATAAAAAATAGTTAAATTGTTCATAGATTCTAAGTGCAATTTTTCATAAAAATAGTCAAATTGTTCATAGGTTATATACGTAATGTTCATTCAAAATAGTCTAATTGTTCATAGGTTATATATGTAATGTCCATCAAAAATAGTGTAATTGTTCATTGGTTATAAGTACAATGTTCATTAAAAATAATCTAATTGTTCATAGGTTATAAATATAATGTTCATTAAAAATAGTCTAATTGTTCATAAGGTATAAATGTAATGTTCATTAAAAATAGTCTAACTTTTCATAATGTATAAATGTAATGTTCATTAAAAATAGTCTAACGGTTATAAGGTACAAATGTAATGTTCATTAAAAATAGTATAATTGTTCATAAGGTATAAATGTTATGTTCATTAAAAATAGACTAATTGTTCATAAGGTATAAATATAATGTTCATTAAAAATAGTCTAACTTTTCATAAGGTACAAATATAATGTTCATTAAAAATAGTCTAATTGTTCATAAGGTATAAATGTAATGTTCATTAAAGTTAGTTTAATTGTTCATAAGGTATAAATGTTTAAAAATAATTAAATAATTAAATAATTCATTAAAAAATATACGATGATTCATTAAAACAGAAACAAAAGAAAATACTCTCTTTTTTTTGGTTAACCTAAAAAAACAAAATAATTCATTAGAAAAGAAAAAAAGAAGATCTTCATGAAAGAATACCATTGGTGGGCTCCACAAGCTACAAAAGTGGTTGCCCAAAAGATGAAAGAACGGTAACATTGTAATTTGAATTTTGCTGGACGTTTTCGCTGGGCTTTATACTCGTAGCTCTTCCATATCCCCACGCGCTTAAACAACAGCTTACTGGGCCTGAGTCCAGCCATATTGGCTGGACGCAGGTCCAGCGAATAAGGACTGGGAAGTCTCAAAGTCATTGCCTTATTGGCTACAAAAGGCAACCAACCCTCTTAACTCTAAATATATCCATTGTCATAATGATAAAACGAACAAAACACCTCCTACTATAAGTTTTGTCCAAGCTCTGGATCCCTGCGGTAATTTACCAAAGAAGTTAGTAATAAATTACTAAACACTACATTACACTTAAAGCATGGTTGACCTAGCTTATGAACAGCTTCTACTTTTCCCCCTACAAATCACCCCTTCCACCTCCTTCTCACTCCATTTTCAACTTTCAAAAAGCTTAATACACCCCCCTAGGACCCCATAGGAGGCACAAAAGTAGAAGCATCAAAATAGAGCTTCTACTTTTGGGAGCTTATACCTTTGGGCTCCCAAGTGGTGTTTCGAGCTTCTTCGAAGCTGAAAATGGGGGTGATAAGGAGGTGGAGATTTGAGAGGAAAAGTAGAAGATACTCACAAGCTACACCAAACACCACCTTAAAATACAGTACTAAAGAACAAAGTAGCACATGCACGGAAAACAAAATCAAACCTTTCAGTGCGATTGAGAATGACAAGTCTCGCTCCAGCAGGAATCCTTGCTTCTTTAAGGGCACTGAAAATAACATCAAATTTCCTTTACCACAATAGCTTCCAGTATTCCAATTTGTCAAACCAAAATCAACAACAATACTTGCCTATCAGTGAGCAAAGGCAACGTGCTGTCATTCAACAGGCACCTCTTGAAGTTCTTTTCATAATTCTGGAGGCCAAGATCTGTCAACATGCTTCTTGTTTTCATGAAGAATGGATCTTCCTTTGGCGGTTTGAAGACTTCTTCGTTCAGCTGAACAAATTACAATTTTATTTCGATCAGCCGCGTAGAAAGTTGGTTGAACTCATAAGATAGAATCCTCAACATAAACCCTTTCAAAAGCAAAGTGCATCCCTAGCTTCAACAACCAGGTTCTAGGAGATGCAAGATGCCATTACAATAAGGCGAAAGCCTCTACCTTCACCGGTAAGGCCCTCTCAACAGTCAACATACCTTCCCTATCCTCCTCATCACCACCAACACAAACAGCAACATACCTTCCTTACTCAAACAGTGTTATGACCATCTTCCATTGGGATTTGATTATCAAGAGTTTGAACTCTCAAATGATAGAAACCAAACTCTCATTGATTACTAGAGAGCAATGCTAATGTTGAAATCACAGTCCAGCCAAGTAGAGAGAATTACTAACCTTTGAAAATCCTGTGACAGAAAGCGCAAATAAAATTCCAGAACAAAGCATTTCCTCAATTTGGTATTGGCCACCCCTGCCACTAACCAAGGACAACATGACTCCAGATCCCAGCGCCACTATCATTCTTCATCAAGTACATGTTAGGTTGAATCCATAAACAATATAAAGATTATCAAGCATATGAAACATGCAAAGGAAAATGACACACAGGGCAAAAATGTCAAAGATTATCAGCCTGAAAAACATACATCACATCACTCAATTACAGTTAATGTGTTCAAAGATCTCACATCAAAAACTCCCAACTCAAATATAGAGGCAAATCCATTGGTCTGCAATCTCCAAGAAACACAAGCTTGACATCAGAAGTGAAATCTATAAAAGTGGAGAAAATGTCTTTACAAGAATCTCATCAAAAAGATTATGTTGTAGTGAGTGTTTGAGTTGAGCATGTTTTGAATGTTTGGTTGAAAAAACTAATTATGCACAGCAACTTAGAAACTTAATAATTAAGAGTGATCCCATTTCTGTTGTAGTGAGTGAAGTGACGAACTGACGAACAAGCGGATTCTATTCTAGCAAGGTATCCTCTATGCATTTATTGGTAATCTAATGTTATGTTTTTTTCTCTTACTCTTTTTACGTGCTTGTATCTTACAAGGTTCATCGATAAAAGACAAAAGTGAAATGTAGCAACAAATTGGGTATGCTTAAGCAGGTTATGGCTATATAATCTTGTAGGCATTTATATTGTTCCTCACTTCTTCTTTTCCCAAGCAAAGTGAAGTTGAGTATTGATCTTTATAGGAGATTATGCCACAAATTACTTTAAAAGGTTTTACCCATAAACCCAAGTAACCAACTCTAATGTATGTGATGCAACAAATCAACCATTGCAACTGAAAACAAGTACAACTTGACAGTAACACTTTCTCGGGTATGCTGGGTATGTGTCAATCTAGGATGTTAAACAGACATAACATAGTAATACTGACCAACTTGAGGGGCTGCATGCTATACAACTAGTAAACAGAAGGCCAGGCCAAAACCAATATTAAAGAAGCTTACTTGGACTGCAAGTCATTCTTCACTTTCAACTTCCTCAACACGCAACACATGCCACCTTCGACAGCAGACACAAAAGCAAAGTTACGGGCTTGAACAATAGGACCTCCTGAGTAGGCCTACAAGTAAAGCAACATATTTCTCAAGATTAGCACCATGTACTTCCTAATACAAAAGATGAATGGATCAGATGCCTTTGCCCATCAGTTGTTGATGAACAAAGTTCCATGTGTACAATAACAATCACCCAATTTGCGTCCATACGTAAAGGCTTAATGAGGTTCAGAACTTCAGATGCATGCAACTGATACAATTTCCGATATTCAAACCCTTTTCACTCCACAATTAACTCCAAACATCCCAGGTTGGGTAATCCAAACCCTTAAAAGCCAGCAATCAAATAAAAATTGCACTTGTATCTATTCTATATGAGTAGAAATTATCATACATGGATATTGATATCAGTCACAATAAACTTCACTTACCCAACTAAGGATATCAACAGCTAAATAGGTATAAATGCTAAAGTTTAAGTCTTTAATCAACATATCCATAAAAATAAAATTAGACCATACCTCAATTTGAAACAAAGGACCCATAAACTTAGGAAATATTGGGTCTGGTACGGTTGGATAGAGTCGCTGAATGATGGTGCCCATAAGAACACCAAAAGCAACACCATCGAATGCACTAATGGTGGTTTCAACGGCAGCTTCGATGAAAAGAGGCTGTTTGGAGAGCCAAGATTTGAACCCAATTTCCAATTTATCGAGTATGGATTGAATTCGGACTCAATTCTCAAATTCTTTAGTTTGGATTGAATTTCGACTATAGGGTTTCCTATACTCAACCACCATGCTTTTTGATTTTGATTTTGATTTTGATTTTTATTTTTATTTTGATTTTTATTTTGCTCTCCCATGTTTTGGGGGTTTGTCGTCAGGCTTTGAGAGATGGGGAAGGAGGAAAGCTGTGATTTTTGGCTGGGAAGAAGGAATTGCGTCTCCCTTGCTATGGGTTGCATCTCGCTGCCACTCCGGTAGGGTCAAGTGTTGCCAAAAAGGTTATTCCTACTGTTGCAGTTTGGTTAACAACTTAACATTAATGCTAACCAAAGACAAGGAAGTCAGTCAAGTCACTAGTGCAAATAGAGTTTGAGTTGTAATAGACTTTTAGAATAGGGATGATAATGGAATGGTTATAGATGACTTTACATAAGTTAACGTCTAATCTTTCATTCACTTTTAATTTCTTATCTAAAATGTAATTATCTCTGTTATTTTATCATCGCTGTTATCTTGAAAAAAATTTGGATTGAGTATCTCTATCAATGTACCAAAAAATAGCAAAGTGAATCTATTATATATATACCCTTTAGCAATTCGGTCCTTAAGGCTGAGGAAGGGCTTCAACCAAACAATTTCTTGCCCCAGGGAGTGGGTTATACAACTTCATGACAACAAAACAGATGAGAGACGTCTTGGAAAACTAAATTGTTTTGTTCAATTTGGGAAGTTGCAACTTGCAAGTCTAATGAAAAACTCCATAAGAAGTCCCCAAAAGCCAAAACTAAAGGACCACCATTGTCGTAAGTAATAAAACATACAATTCTTTTTATCGATTAACTAGTTTATGTGAAATCGGCTGCAGGTCTTCGCATACCTGCTACTGTCAGCAGGGTCAGCCGGAACGGCGTTGATTAAGACGTTGAGGGGAACGGACACGTGCACAGCCACGAGCTCATTCTGTGTGCAATCTGACATTGCCATTGCCTTCGGATTTGATGGTTTTCTGTTCCTTGGCTTCTCTTCCTTGATGTCCGGATTCAGGCTCGCATGCTTCCTCATCAATGGCTCTCGCTTCCATCTCTAGCTTGTTACGGCCACTACGAATGATTGTTATCAACATTATATGGTCTAGAACTTTAAATTAGATTTGTAAATTCTTTATCTTTTATTTGTAATAGTTTGGCTGGATTGTTCTGCTCCTATTTTCTGCTTTTCTGATGGTGGGGACTGGGGAAGCCTTGCTTGCTGTCTGCCCTTGTCAACTAACACTGGAAAACGGGCCAGATGAGGAGATCTGTAGGCGGCTCCGAGGTGTTGATACCTTTGCCTTCCTGTGCATATAAGTTGAAAGATCTTACATCATTAAAATTCTTCTCTTGTTTTAAATCTCTCTCTTTTTGATTAGAACTTGATTCAAATTTTAAGGGAGGTTTATTCCATCATTCACCTATCCTTCGAATGTTTGATAATTATAATACTTCCCCCGTTTCACAATGAGTTTCTTGTATTCCTTTTTGGGCCGTTCCACAATAAGCTTTCTGTTACTTGTTTTAGTAAATTTTTTGTATCAAAATGACTAGAATGCCCCCACTAATTTCATCTCATTTCCCTGATTTTATCTCTCCTCAGATTCCCCCCTCTCTCTCCTTTCACTGACTACTAACCCCACTCAACCGTCCACACCCCACCACTCTATCTCCCATCCTCCACCACCACAGCTAAACCATGGAAGACCAGCAAAATATCTATGGAATCCACGAATGACCAGCAAACTAGCTTACAACTCATCAATCATCACTTCATGCCAAAATTTAAAACTCTAACTCTAAATTAACCCATGAATTCTCGAATTTAGGTTCACTAAGCCCCAAATTTCTGAGGGCCCACACCACATTGTTTTTGCACGGTGAACGGAACTCGCCGGAAAAAGTTGATCTATGGCGGAAAAATAATCACGATGACTGGGCATCTCGAGCTTAGTTTTCCAGTGGGGCTTCGTATGTGTAGATCTCTCCATTTTGGTTATGGGTTTTGGGATTTCTATTTTTTGGTGGTGGTGGTTTTTGAGTTGGTGTTGCTCTGTTTGGTGTTTGGTGTTTGGTGTTTGGTGTTGGTCTTTAAATTGGAGTGTGGTTTTGTTGAGAGGGGAACGAAGGGAAGGGGCAATTTTCTATGGGTTGGGATATTTTATCAGATATGAAAATAATAAGAAGAGTAATGGGCTGAATTGATTCAGTCCATTATTGTGCCGGTGGTGGAAGTCGGTAGGAGAAGGGGAATATGGGATTGTGGCAGCAGTGCAGCACTGGCAGGAGAGAGAGAGAGAGGGGAAAAGGGAATGAGAGAGGCAGCTGATAATGTTAAAGGGCATTAGTGGAAAATCTGTTACAAAATTAGCTTTTATTAATTACCGTGCCCAAAAGAAACAAGAAGCTCATTGTGGAACGGAAGGAGTAGTAATCACTCGATCAGGTGTTCATGTACTAGCTCAAATTCAACCATTGTTTGATTGATATAGGTAGTCGTAATCAGAAAGTATCAAATTTTCGTTAACAAGAACATGTTGAATAATTTCTTGACAATGTTTAGAGTTTTCTTTTATTATGATTATTTATGGTTCTCTAGTTGTCAATGTAGAAAATAATTTCTCCCCTCTTATTTTAATCATTTGCAAGTTCTGGCTAGACTCGGTCATAGTCTCAAAGAAATGAGTTAGTTTGAAGTTTGATTTACGAAAAATTGGCAACTTTTTCATTGTTAAATCATGATCTTAAAAGTTGGAACTTCTCTACTCTTTTTTTCCTTTCTCTTCTTTTCTCTTTCCTTCCTCACCACTCTCTTTCCTTCCCCTTCTCCTATTTACACACTTAATATCACTCCATGATGAAATTAGGGTCCTTTCTAATTATGAAATTAGGAAAAATTTGTAAATTTCTTAGTTTGATTTACGAAAAATTGGCAACTTCTTCAATTTCTTGCCAACTCAAGTGAGTACTTTCCTTTTTAAACACTTGGGAGACTCCAAAAGTGAGATTTTGGAGTAAAATGATGATCCTTCTAGACAAAGAAATGATATTTTTGATTGCCGCACCTTATGAGTTTATGACAACCACAAGAGCACAAGAAAGAGTATATATAAGATCTTATTTGAAGTTTGAGTATATAAACAAGTTTATATTTGATAAAATTAGTTGTAATTGTAGCTGTCAAATGTTAAAAGAAGAAATAAATTATTAGAAAACTGCTAAACATTACTGCAAAATGCTAATAAACTAGCTGGAGCTGCAAGTGCCAAATTAGTTGTAATTGTAGATGTCAAATGTTAAAAGAAGAAATAAATTATTAGAAAACTGTTAAAAATTACTACAAAGTGCTAATAAACTAGATGGAGCTGCAGGTGAAAGTAATTTGGCAAATTGTTTGCTAGCAGAGAGTAAAAAACACTAGTTGCAAGTTTCAAGCAATAACTTTTATTGAAAAGCTAGCTGTTTGTGCCAAACATAGCCAATATGCGACATTCATGGACCTGATGTCTGCGTTGGTTGTTCAGTTAGTCTGATCTTGCGATCGAACCCAAAATCAGAACATAAGGTAACGGGAGGTAACTCGATCACTATTCACTTGCACTTTGATAAAAAAAAAAAAGGTTGAATTGCCAGATGAGTATATTTATTGACCCCCTTTCACCACATAGGTATATTTAAAAACTCTAGCGCCAAATAAGTATATAAATTGAGACTTTTACGCATATTGGTCCAAAACCGAAATTAATAATAAAAAAAAATTCTTATTATCTTTAATTATTTATCTTATTTTTTATCTCACTCCTCATTCATGAAAATGAATGGAGAGGAATCCAGATAATCAATTAAAAAAGAATGTGTCCACGTAATTTAGAGTTATCTTCACCTTTTGTGCGTGGCATCATAGTTGTCATTGAAGCACGGAGTGGGAGGGAGAGGGGGAACAAGATGAAGGTAGGGTAAGAGGAAGAAAATAGGAAAATGGAAACAATAAGCATAGGAATCAGGAGAGAGAAGCAAAATTAAATAATTAAAGATAATAAGGAGAGAAATAACTCATGAATCAGGAGCGAGATAAGAAATATAAATTAGTAAAGGAAAAATAAGAAAAATATAAAATGAAAAAATGTCATGAAATTATTATTTTTATCAAAAGTCATGAAATTATTATTTTTATCAATTTAGTTATCGGCGGCGAGATTTTGGACCAATCTGCGCAAAAGTCTCAATTTATATACCTATTTGGCGCCGGAGTTTTTAAATATACCCATGTAGTAAAAGGGGGTCAATAAATATACCAATCTGGCAATTTGGCAAAAAAAAAATGGACTACTACTAAAAAAAAAAAGAGTAACAAATATTGCAACCAACCGCGTACAATTTGGGGAATTGAAACTTTTGTCACACCCAAACAGTGCTTACAGAGTCCTTCCTAGTCCCTTCTTCTTTCTTATGAACGAAGAAAAGGAAAATAATAATAATAATTTTAAAAAATAAAATAAACAAAGGGGAAGAGAGAGAAAGGATAAAATAGAAAAGAGGCAAAATTCAGGAACGAAACAAAAACCCAAGCAAACGAATCTCTCAATTTGCTGTTAATCTTCATCCAAAACAAAAATGCTTGAAACCGAGGTGCATGATTTATCCGATGATGCCGATTACGCTGCATCTCAGCAACAAGTAACCATTTCAATTTCTCAATTCGATTTTTTTTTTGAATCATTTTAAGGATTCATTTGATCATTGTGATTAATTTAATCACAATTTGCGATATTTAATGTTCTAAATGTTAGTTGAAATTGAACTATTATTAGTTAGGTTGATTCAGTTTAATTATGTTTACTTTGATTTAGCAGCTTAAATTAGCAACGATCACACTTCAATTGGTTTAATCGGATTAATTTTTGATTTACTTTTGTGTTTGTGGCGAATTTGTGTGTGATTGTTGAAATTAGGGTTCGCAAAGCATAATGAGAAGTGATAGTGGAAGAAGGAGCGAACCGGAAAGTGCGGAAGTTGTTTATTTGAGTGATAATGTGTCGGTTCATCCTACTCAGTATATGTCTGAGAGGATTAGTGGGAGATTGAAGTTAATTAAGCAAGGGGAAGCTCTTTTTATGGTAAGGATTTTTATTGGGTTTCGATGATTTTAGTGATTTTGTGGTTGATGAGTCTCATTTCGAGTGATTTTGTGGTTGGTGATTCTAAAATTGAATGATCTTTTGTTGGTATTGGTTTATTGTAGACTTGGATTCCGTATAAAGGACAGAACTCAAATGCGAGGCTCTCTGAGAGAGGTGAGTCATTACTATTGGTAGTGTGTTTATGTGGTCGCTGTAATGTGTGATTGTGGAGGGAATTAATGCTTGTTGATTTCGAAGCGGTGTAGGCATGCTTTTGGTGATGAACGTTTATATGGTAACTATTTGTACGACGAAGTGATGTTTGGATAACATCAATTCAAACTTGTTATCTATAGTCTCCTTTTCGGCTTTCTGTTTTCCTTTACTGCCTTGGTGATGCTATGACGATCCAATTTGAGTGAAAATTTATGTAAGTGATGCTTTTTTGCTAGTCCAATTTGAGTGAAAAAAGATGTAAGTGATGCTTTTTGCTAAGAACAAGAAAATTCCATAGAGAGAAGCCAACTTTTGATCGGTGGATTGTGGAGCGAATAGAAGAGTTTAAACTATTAGCTTTCAATTCATGAATAGAGCTTATGTGTTTCTGATATTATGTGAAGAGTTTGTGCTTTTTGCTAACATGTTTTAGCATTGGAAGTGTGAGTAATTTATGGCCTACTCCTATGATTTATTGCCAGCCAAGAATAGTTATCATGCAGGAGTTGCTCCATTAACTTTTATTTTTTGTTTATGTCATGCAGATAGGAGTCTCTATACAATATTGCCGCTGCCATTTACTGATGTGAGGTCCATTTGTAGGCACACTCCGGCACTTGGCTGGCAGTATGTTATTGTAGTGCTGTCATCGGGTAAGTTTATTATTTGTAAAACCTGACACATGGAGTCTATTGACCCAATCCCGATTTCACCACTTAGCTGATCAACTCTTCGCTTCTGATGTTTTAAGATATCTCTCTTGAAGGTGTTCCATGCTAAAATACTTTGTCCATCATGAATAAATAATCTAGCGTTTGCTATTACCGTTTTAACACAACTAAACGGATGTGAAAATCACAAGTCTTGAACTTTTCGTTTCCTTGTCCCACCGTATCATAACATTCATCCATGCTTCAATATTGGCATCTTAAGACTGGGTGACTTGTAAAAAGGTCATCAATGGCTAGTTGGGATCCAATAAACGACCTCAAGAGCCTCCCATGTCCTTCCAGTGTCCCCAAATCGATATTCTGCGAACATAAGGACCAACATGCCCAAATTTTGTGAATTATAGCCTTTGGATTTTGGTCATCTGAGGCCCTATTGGAATTTTCAGCCTAGATGCTCCGGGGGGACACATGGTGACCCAAGAGGCCCCTGGGAGGCCATACTGATGCCCCCCACTTTTCCTGCACCCATGGTTCTGATGTTGGGACCTTTATTATAGGTGATCGATATAGGGATATCATAGACTACTTAGGACCTAATAAATAACTCCGGGAGCCTCCCATGTCCCCCTGGGGTACACCGTTCTATATAGGGGAAATAATAATGGTCTCGTGGCCTTCTGTGCGCAGTATCCCGATATCTCGTGGATTATATATCATTTGGATTTCAGTCGTCCAAGGCTCAATTGAAATTTTCAGCCTAGGGCCTAGCTGCTCTTGGGGGGATTCATTACCATGGCTTCCTGGGAGGCCACACCGATTCCCTAACTTCTCCTACACCCATGGTTTCGGCATTGGGACCTTTATTATAGGTGACCGGGATAGCGTTATCAAAGGCTACTTGGGACCTAATAACTGATCCGGGGGCCTCTCTGGTCTCCCTAGGGTACCTTACTCAATATAGGGAGTAAATAAGAACCTTGGTCTTAGGGCCTTACGGGCGCCCAAATTATGTGGATAGCCTTTGGATTTTTGCCATTTTCAACCCATGTGTTTCAGGAGTTCCATAGTGACCAAGGAGGCCCCGCAATGCCCTCAAGAGGCGATACCAGTTCCCGGACTTCTCATACACCCATGGTTTCCTGTTGGTTTTTTGGTTGTCGTGACCAGTAAAAGGGTTACGTGGGATGCAATGACACCGATTGAGGCAGGAATTTTATTGACACAACCATGATTTTACCACTCAGGCTGTGCATCTCTTCGCTTTTTAGGTTTTCTATATTTCTCTCTTAAAGGTGTTCCATGCTAAGATACTCTCTGCATGATGAATAAATAATCTAGCAATTGCTTTTACCTTGAACACTACTAACGGATGTGATTACAAGTCCTGAACCTTGCGTTGTAGGAGTCAAGTACCTAATGTGAGTCCTCACTGTTACGTTGTAGTCAGTATGCTTCATGTTAGTATGCTTCATGTTAGTATGCTTTGCTCATGCCATGCTATACCCTTCTTTCAAAACTATGTTTAATCAAGCATTGTTGATGCTACTTTCATTCAGTGACAATGAAAGTTGGCTATCATGCCCTTTTTCCTTTGATCCATGAGAGTGATTTCAATCTATGCGTTTTTTTGGCCCTGCAGTGTAATAACAAATGTCTTCTGGTTGTTTGGCAGGGCTTGCATTTCCCCCTCTTTATTTTTACAATGGTGGAGTTAAGGAGTTCCTTGCCACTATCAAGCAACATGTTTCTCTTGTAAGGTTAGTGCTTTGTTGTTTTACACCAAGAATCTGCAAGAAATGTTATGTTAATATTAAGGAACTATATTCTATATCTGCAAGGTTAGTGTATATGGTGATCGGTCACTAATAATATGGGATAGGATTGCTTACAAGTTACAACTGCATAGACTCTGTGATGTTCAAGACAAATGGTGTTGTAGTTTTTTTCTTTTTTTGTGGTGGGGGTGGGGGTGGGGGTGGGGTGATGGGGGTGGTGTAGCTTAAGATCATTCATGATCGTGTAGCAGAACTTCCTTTTCCTTCTGTACAAAAGGATGTAACCCTTATTTGGAAGGCCTCATCGTGTTCAAGATCCTAAATTTGCTTACAGTGTTTAACTTGTCATCTCATTTGCATGTTACAAAGAAAGTGCACTTCACAACTTTGGTTTTCGTTCATGTAAGGAGCGTGTTGGAAAAAAAAAAATTCTAATGAGGCTCTTTGGTGAAAATGGATCGTGTAGAAAAGGAGCTATGAGTGGAGAGAAAGGATGAGGAAAAAGATGCTCTCACTTATTAATTTATTTTGCAGATGGTTGTGTTTTTGCTTATTGTAAATATTTTGTCCCCAGGTCAGCTGATGATGCAAATGTGTTCATTGTGAATGATTTCCAAGATCCTCTTCAGGTATCTTTATATTGCTTGTTGTGAAAAATATATGCCATCATTAATGAAGCTTTGGTATGGTTTGGTTTCACTTCGTTCAATTTTAAGCAAAAAATGTTATGGGGGAAAAGATGGAGTTGGATTACCCATCTTACTATTCTCTGTTAGTGGTGGTTTAACGATGTATTATCTGTAATCAACAAGATTGTTGAACTTTTCTTGCTGTTAAATGGCAGAATGTGTAGTTATCACGTAAAATAGATTAGCACATTATTAAACTAACATAGTTTGTCATATGTCTACAAAAACTTGACCTGTCATGTTTTTCTAGTACCAAGTTAGTTTGTTCATACATGCTAGCAGATTCCTGTACTACATCGATCACCAACTTAACAGTGTTTCTAAGCTATGGTTATGATCTGTTCCTAAGCCTGAAATCCATTCCCAGGTTTTAATTTTCCCTTGTAGGATGGCTTTCTCCCACGAAACACCCATTGCCCACAGGCTTAAAGCAGGAACCTCAAAAGTATATTGTCCGCTCTTATAAGCTTTACTGAGAACTTAGTTATTTGTATTCTTTCTGCTGGCAGTGGGGAGGTTTTTGTTTCTGGTAGCCGCTCATGATCTGTTAAAGTGTTAATCCTGTCTCGAGAGTTTGGTCTCGATGCTCATTGGACAGCTTCAAAGTATTTTTTGACGGAATTTTAGATGCAGCCCTCTGAATCAGTATCTTGTGGGTATGTTGTTCTTTTAATACTATTTACATAACTTAGGTATCTGGGCTTCAGCCAACTAATCCGATGGGCCCTGAAGTTAACTACCACGAAAACCTCCAGTGGCTCTGAGGAGACTTGAATCTGGGACTTTTGGAACAAATCTCAAGAGGTCTTACTAGCTGAACTACCCACTCAGGGTTAGTAGTATTAGAACAAAAGGCTTCTCATATACACATTTTGCAATAGAAGGATAAATCTAATAAGGAAGAGTTGTTGGAGCTTGATGATGCCAGGTGAGTGGGCATAAACTCTACATTAGATGTATGCTTGAGGGGTAACTGCGGTAGTAGTTGGCAATTTAGAAAATTTGCTATGTCCTCATCCTGGAAACAATCTTGTCCTCTTGAAGAAATGTAGAAGGTCACCACGACCATTGTTTGAAACCTGTTTCAGTGTACTTTATCCCTGAGAGATGTAGGGTTATGCTTCTGTGCTTAAACATTGTTGCATTCGATTTTTGTTTAAATTGCTCACTTTTGTTTATACTGGTTATGATGAGAAAGAACTAAATCCTTGTTGCTGATCATCTTGTACAATTTGCTTATCAGATTGCCTTTCCCCTTGATTTTTATGATGAGATAAGAATACTCTTTTTATTTGTTGGTATCCTATTGGTGCCTTGCAAATAGTTGACGGGTCTTTGGCTTGTGCGGAACCATTCCTCTAATGGGCCATTATAGAGGACTAGCTTCTAATTCGTGATGCAGCATGTTTTGATGCTTTAGCAAATGCTTTTCAAGCATGTATCCGTAGTTGGTTAATGTTTCTGTTGTCTTTTCACAGAAATCTCTCTCTTCCTTGGAAATTCCCGGGGTTGTTTCTGTCACTGCACCATCTAGAAATGGTTCAGTTGCCGTATCCACTACAAGCGTAAACCAAGAAAGGGTTGATGAAAGTGGCTATGATAGCAATACTAGTTCACAATCTGTTGGAAGGCAAAGGCATAAGGTCAATGATCCTGCTAGAGATATCTCAATTCAGGTATTGGAGAAATTCTCTCTTGTCACCAAGTTTGCACGGGAAACAACCTCGCAGTTGTTCCGTGAAGGTGATCAGTTTTTCGTAAATGATGGTCGGAAGTCCAGTCATAGCCAGTCCTTACCTGATCTTTCGGCTAAGCTGCCACCTGATGATCCCCAGACAGTAACAGATGAAGTTCCTGTGCCAGCAGATCCTTTAGAGGTAAAATTTTATTTTCTGGTAGGACAAATATCTCACTATATCATTACAAAAGCCTCCATTGAACAAACTCTCTGCTGCCCATATGCTATTTATAAGTTCTCACGGTCATGCAAACTAACCAAAATTGTAGAAGCTTATTGTTTCCCCTTTCTTTCGTCCGACATTACTTATTCGACGTGGGTGTCACAAACTTTCCAGTGCTACTGTTGCTTTATTATTTTTTTCTTTTCCAATTCATAATTAGCTATTAATACGTTACTTGTATTTGACAGTTTGATAAACTGGCACTTGTTTGGGGAAAACCGCGGCAAGCTCCTCTGACACAAGAAGAGGTAGACTTCTGTTTTTGGCCGTAACTTTTCCTTAATCTTCTGATTAGTCTGTTAAATCCCTCTAAATTTATAAATGTTGCATCTTTCATTTGTGAGTGTAATTTTGGTGAGTGTAAATGTTTACATGGAGAGAAAAGTGGACATAAGTTGGTTAGCCATATGTATTATAGCTTTACAGCCTTGTCACTATTGCTTAGTTTCAGCTGCATCATTAAGACTCTTTAAATGTTTGATGGTACGAGTACAAAAGTCAGTTTAGAAGGCTTTTTGTTATGCAGTTTGGAATCCACTTTTTGATAACATTTAACACTATAAATGCAGTCCACTTGCTGAATTTGAGTTTTGTCCTGCAGTGGGCCACTTTCTTGGATTCTGAGGGGCGAATTGTTGACTCGAAAGCTTTAAGGAAGAGAATATTTTACGGTGGTGTTGCCCATGAACTGAGAAAGGAGGTTTGTATGTATGTTGTTGGCAAGTTTTCTATGTTGTTTTCTCTTCTTGCCGTGATGCTTGAAATTATGGTGACAGGTCTGGCCATTCCTATTGGGATACTATGATTATAATTCAACATATGCTGAGCGCGAATACCTTCGATCAGTGAGGAAACAAGATTATGAAATTATAAAGCTCCAATGGCAGGTTGTCATTTGTACTTATTTGATCATCAATTTATTATTTGCTATCGTACATATTACTGCTAGGGGGATGATACATTTCACTTCAACACTGAGCAAAGAGTGGGGCATTCACTTGAACATTTTTGAGCATCCTTCCCTCACATGGGATATATTGATTTGGGGTCTATGGGCTGGATATCCCCCCATAACTTCAGAAAAGGAAATAGGAAGTGAATAAATTGCACATAGTCCTGAAAAGTTCTCATGAAGTTTGCTCCATTTTTTGTGTCGAGCCTTCTTTCCTCACTGTGCAGTAATGATCTTGCGAGTTGTCTCCAATTGCTTTTCGTATCATTGTTCCTTTTCCTTTACATTTAGAGCTTTAAGTTCACGTAAAACCTCTACTAGTGTGTGATTGTTGTTCAGATACATTGTTTAAGAGGACATTCTGCTCAAATTGGAGGCATTTTGTTTTATACCTTCTTTAAACTACCCGTAATGACTTTGGATCCATTCTTCAGAAATTAGTACAAATTTACTTTGTCAACTCAGTGATCTGGTCCTCTTGGAAGCATGAAGCCTTTGGTCTTTCATCCAAATGAATAGTTATCTGCAACATAGATGTTGGCAGTTTTTAAGTTTTCTTTTTTGATGTCTTCTTCTCAGAGACTGTTTGTTATTATTTTGAGTGGGGGCTTGTGTCCAATGAGTGTATTGGCGGTAATAACTAATAAGGATATAATTTGTTTTGCTTGTGTCCAATAAGGCAATAACATAACATATGCATTTTAATAAGTTTGTTAGGAAGAAGATAGGGCTTATATGTTGTGCTATTTTACAGTAACTTGTCAGTTGGAGGTTGACTTCTGTATGTTACTCCTAAATTACGCCCGCTGTCCCTAAAAAAGCTCAGTTGCCTTTTTGGAATATCTAAATAAATTTTAGCTTATCTGGGTATCCCATTATGGAGCATAACGTATGTGTTGGGATAGAGGGAGTACTACGTATCACATATAGAGATTTGTAGATTGAAAGATGAAGTGGTGTCTGATATGAGATGTACCCTGGAGCATTTGCTTGGTGTAAGATCCTAATTTGTTAGCCACTTAAGTGCTTCCTGCTTCTGGTTAAAATTCTTGGTTATGTGGAACAATTTCATATTCCTGTCAGTCTTGCTTGGTTCCTTTGAGTATTTCTTTTGTACATTTCTGATTTCCAGCCAGCTACTCTCTGACATTATTTGGTTGAAGTAACTTCTCTAACAGTCTGAAGGATAGTCTCTGTGTTTCTTGTTTCTTTTCCATCATGTAGGCCTAAAATTTTTATCAGCACATATATTGTATAGTTTGATATTGACATTGACTTCGACATCTGATGTCCCCGTTATTGCAGAGCATATCTCCAGAGCAAGCAAAAAGATTTACAAAGTTTAGAGAGAGGAAGGGCCTAATCGAGAAGGATGTGGTATGACCAGTGTTAATAGTAGACTAAGAGAGGGATGAGGGGTGCCTTGAGGAAGAATTTTCAATGTATAATTTCAGGGAAGCGTTCTTATTGTGGTTTTAAATTTTTAGTTTTATTGTTTTGCAAGGTAAGGACAGATCGATCATTCTCCTACTACGATGGAGATGATAATCCGAATGTCAATCTTCTACATGATATACTGCTAACATATTCATTCTACAATTTTGACCTTGGTTATTGTCAGGTAATTCTTTTACTTAGTAGTTAGTACCTTCATGATTTTTTGATACATTTGAATATCCTCATGAAAAATGTGCTGTTGTAGGGTATGAGTGATTATCTATCTCCCTTGCTGTTTGTCATGGAGGACGATTCTGAAACATTTTGGTGTTTCGCTGCACTCATGGAACGTGTGGGACCCAATTTTAATCGTGATCAAAGTGGCATGCATGCACAACTCTTTGCGTTATCGAAGGTAGCTCACTCTTCCTTCCGTAACCCTCCTTTGGGTCTCTGTGTTGCATTCTTGCCCATAAGCACGTCCATGACCTTTTCATCCATTGGTGTGCACTATTTTTTATGGATATTTAGAGTGAACATGAAGAGCTGTAATTAAGTATTAAATGCATTTATTATTTATATACTATTTTGCTTTGTTTGTTTGTCTCAATAATTTTTCTTCTTTCTTACATATTGGAAAACATGATTGAACAAAATTAAGAACTTTTTCTTGTGCTTCTGTTTCAATCTTGTAAGGTGCAAACTAAGAAAAGGAAGCTGCTCGCCTTTTTTCTTTTTTTTTTTCTGTAATGGTGATGTTTGAGTCACAGCCAATTGTGCTGCTGTCCTCTTAATTGCTCTAAGGAAAGAGGGGGGGGGGGGGCTGTGATATTCGATGGCTATAGTTTGGCATCTGTAGGGCTAGCATGCTGTACGCTTAGTAGTGGATTATCCAACATTTCAGCAAGTAGGAGATTTAAGCATTCCTGTGAATGCACCTTCGCGTGGAAAGAGCAGTGAAACCCTAAAGGTCATACTATACTAGAGAGAAGCAATGCAAATACGCAGTCCCTAAACATTCGTGTTTCAAAGATTTATGAGTCAAACCTGTCAGATGGTTAAATATTAACCTGTTCTCATGGTGAAGCTTCTCTTTTCATTTCATTTGAAATTCCTCAAAATTATAAGAAAACCTGGATGAACTAGCTCAGAGCATTTTTCAAAATTCAATAAAATCTTGTGCACTTATAAGTACGACCTCTTCTTCTTTTTATACTTAAGAAAAGTGTGATTTTTACCTTGCTAGAATTACTTTTGGCGTCTCAACTATTTCCCGATTTCCATGTAGCTTTACACTTCTTAATTTTTGAAAGAACAATCCATCAATTGAGGAAAGTTGTGGTGGCGTAATGGTTATTTTGCAATCTTATGGGTATATGGTTGGAGAGGAATGCTCGGTTATTCAAAGGGGTGTCAATCTCTCCTTCACTGCTTTGGGAGAAGATCACCTACTTGGCTTCGTTATGGGCTAAAGCTGCGGGGGCTTTTCGGGATTACTCTATCACAGAGATTCAAAGGAACTGGTCTCTTTTGTAAATTGTTTACTGTAGAGGATGCCTTATCCTCTCTCTTACTGTAAATTGGCTTCTTCATTAATATAATCTTTTTCTTTATCTAAAAAAAAATCCATCAATTGAGGCTTGAGAGCATGCATGAAGCTATGCCTTTTTACGACTTGTAGGCTTGTGTCTTTTTTTGTTTCTGCACCCACATGTTTTAAAGCCTTCACAATTTTGTGCAGTTCGAAGGGGTGTTCTGTAGGTCCTACCATGTTTATAAGAGTTATTTTTAAATGTTTGTTTTTAATTGATTGCTTTTTAAATGCTAATTGATTGATTATTGTTTTTTAGGTATGGTATTGGTTGCAATAGTGACATTTGTCACTGTAGTTGTGAAGTGTTTCATTTTATAGTCAAGCTCCGGTTATTGCTTGTCCACCCTCTTTATTTTTGCTTTATTTCTCGAAAAGATGTAAAAGTATGCTTACAAACTGCTTCTTTTTAAACCTAGCATTTCCTATTTTGGTCCAGGAAGGGTGTGAGGCAGGGTGGGGCTCGGGCTGGGGGAGTTGGTACTTCCGTTAGACATGATTTCTGACATTATTGTTTGTTCTGTTGGCAGCTGGTCGAACTTTCTGACGGTCCGCTGCATAACTATTTTAAGCAGAATGACTGCTTGAATTATTTCTTTTGTTTCCGGTGGATTCTTATACAGTTTAAAAGGTTTGTTTCCACAAATTCTTACTGTTGTTATTATTGGTTATTCTGTAAGATTGCCATTGCCTATATTTCTTTTGGCTTGTTCTTGGTGCCCTCCGCTCTATTCCTATACTAGCCGTATCCCACGGACCCTCTTCTGGCATTTGATATAACTAGTCATGTTGGGAGTGTTACTGTTAACTCTGTTGAGTATGAGCAAAATGGTTTTGTAGGATTGTGAATCTATTTAACCACAAGGTTAAAAGGCTATGGATCTTTCATGTATTGCTAGTCGTTGTCATTTCACTTTGTGGATCATCAGTTTGTGCATGTGTGCCAAGTCTGACTTGAGAACCTATTATTGTCGAATACGCCCGTTTAAGATCAGGCTGTCAACTAACTTCTTGAATTTCATATTTATGCTTGAGATTTTTTTGATGTTTTGTTGATTATCCATTACATGCATATGCGAAAGTTCTTTATGACAACTTTGAATACATGCATTTGCTTGATGATTATATGAGACGGCTTATGTTTCACAGGGAACTTCGTTATGAGGAGACAATGAGAATGTGGGAGGTCTTGTGGACGCATTATCTATCTGAGCATCAACACCTGTATGTATGCGTTGCAATCCTCAAGAGGCACAGGAACAAGATTATTGGGGAGCAGATGGATTTTGACACGCTCTTGAAGTTCATAAACGAGTTAAGTGGTCACATTGACCTTGATGCAATTCTGAGAGATTCGGAGGCACTGTGTATTTGTGCAGGAGAGACTGGAGCAGCCTGTATACCACCTGGAACTCCCCCATCTTTGCCGGTGGAAAATGGTTTGGTCTCCTCTCAGCTGGAAGATGAAGTATTGTGATTTGTAATCCCCGTTTTATTTATGTACATAGCTATTTGCGCAACTAGAAACAAAGCTTAACATCTGTGGAACGCTCATGGTTGATCAGGACCCTCTAGCTAGGGAAAAGCAAAACCCAATCTGTTGTAAAGAAATTCTTTACCTTCGTCATAATTGTCAGTATCACAACTGGAAACTTAAAACAGTGTGAACATTATCTCGTCTTGTATAGTTTTTCTTTCCTGGAATTCAAAAGGCACAGTGTTCTGATTTCTAGCATCTTAGAGCTAGTTTATGCTATTTCCATGCCTGCTTTGCTATGAGATGAATTGGATAATCAAGTCTCTTTTTTTCTAGTCCTTTTCTAATGTGGTTCGAAGATCGCCCCTTTTCCAATGTGGTTGGAAGATCAGACGAGGTTATAATACCGAGGTTCAATCCAATGTGGTGTCGCTAATTGAGGGTTTCATGGATAACTGATGGACCTTTTCATGGCGTATATCAGAGCAAGCAAGAAGAGAGGGGATGCATGCAAAATATGCCTGAGAGAGCCTTGCTTGTTCAGAGTACTTGGCAAATCGAACCTAAATATAATGGTCTGAACTCTAAAGTATCTGTCCTCGTGTCGAAATTTCTATTGATTTCTTTGAGCAATTTAATGCCTGTTACCAAAAGCATATTGAGAAATGTTGCTCATCTCTCATAATCTGCACAAATTATGAAGGATGAAGCTTATTCAGTGCTCTTCTATGATGCTATTTAATAAATACATCTGTTCATGTCTCCACACGGCTAACAGTACACTATTTGATCAAGCTCGGTACCAGATTACATTTCCCTGCTCAAGAAAATGGCAAATAGGAGTTCCTGGCCTCACCCCAAGCGTCTTGAAGGCCACATACTCTGGATTCCAATCCGAGGTGTGGTCATGGCACAAAGCAAGCGTGTCCATCTTGACCCCGTCTTGCACCCCTTGCAGAGAAACAGAATAAGCTGTTGCGCCCTTAGGCTGGTGACAAAAAAACACTCCATAAGGGAAGCTCATTTGGTGGCAAGCAATCAAATCATGGTCCTCTGCCAGCTGGGTAACCTCGACCAACTCGTAGGGAACAAGAGCATCTGTATTATTAACCAAAGGCATAGAAGCTGCCCTTATGTGTCTTGAGTCTCCAAGGTTAAAACTCACAAAGCTAACCATTTTGTGAAGAGAAATAGCACAGAACTGCACTTTCCCATTTATAGGATTGAGCTGCTCACAACGAACCAGAGTGTTATTCATTATCCAAGCTGTTTCAGAGTGGGGGTTAACAGAGAAGAAGCGGAGGTTTTCTTGAAGGCTCTTAGAGGAGACGGGTGGCATTCTTCGAGTAAGGCTCGGGGATGGGAATCGGGGACCCTGCAGTTTGTTCTTGAAATGGACAGATAGCTTGGCAGCAGGGATTAGGTCCTTCACTAGGAAGAACATGGATGTGACGAAGTCCTCGTGGAGGAACGACTTGGGGGTTCTTGGCTCGTACCCAAAGTCGTCGATCTTCCCGCTGGAACAAGGCCTCTCCCTTTGCACCTACCCCATCATCATCACCAACGCCCTGCTGATAAAGTCCCTTGGGCTGGGAGGACACTTTATGTACACCTATGTCATCTCTACCTGCATATAGGCGCGATATTATGGAACATGGAACAACAAAGACAAGCTTTCTAGCATGTAAGTTCACTAGTGACAACATAATCCTGCCCTATCACTTGGAACCTTCTACCAATTCGCTAGGAATATCGTGTTCTCATCCATTTTTCCTTTGTTATTTTCACCGAAGTACCTAGGAAAGAATTGTATATACATTGTACAATCATTAAACGCTAGAACAGAAGAATAGGAAAACCTGGTATAGGTAGTGTCCAACACAGCTTGAGGCATTGGGGTGTTTGGCAGCATGGTTTTCCAGTAACGTCGGGCTTCTGACCCAACTGTGTTGCCTACCGCGAAACCAACCTGCAGGGATTTGCAGATACCTCATGAATCAATCAAGTCATTAAACTAAAAGTTATAATGATCTGTAAGTAGTAGTTAGTATTCTGCAAAAGCACTAGTATTATAGCGCGAAAAAGGACAATCGATGTATGTGTAGAGTTTGATTAGGTTAAGAATAATCACAACGACAGCTGAAAGGAAACCAATCAGGAAATGGTGCTTTAAGGACTCCATTAGCAATACTATGATTTGTGAAAATCACTTCTATAAGCTTGCGAAGGCAAAGAGAATCCTACTTATAACAATAAAGAGAAATTATAAAAATGAATTATAGTTGGCAGTGTCACAAATCCAACCATACAGTAAAACTAGCCAGGAACTTGGGAAACTCAAGTTTCATGCCATAAAGAATTAGCCTACTATAAACACAAGCTTTGCATGAATAACACACCAAATGGGTTTTCGTCCAAGTAAAAAGAGTTTGATCTCCATTTTGCTCTTCTAGTACCAAATAGGGCCTTAACATGTACACTGGTGTCATTTAGCTGAGGTGTCTTATGAGTTATGACTAAGGAATTCTTTAGGCTTAACTCGACTAGTCGGCAGTTTTCCTGGTTCATAAGGATTGTAATATAGGTTGATCTCCAAAGATAAAATAATACACCTTCTCTCTTTGCAAGATAACCCTCCAACTTTATTAAACTTAGTATCATATATTACTGTTTTCTCTAAACAGTTTTACCAACTTGAATGTTTAAAACTATTTAATTTAATTTTTAATAAAAAAAAATAGAAAAGATATAATAAAAAAAAAATTGAAATCATTTCAAAAGAATTGGGAAAACGGATGAGACCATACTATAATAGTAAGAGATGGCTTGGAGTAGGTTTGGTGACACAGTGTTGTGAGGAGCCATGCTTGGTACCCAAAAACCATGGAGTAGACATGCCCAGTGGATAACTTTCATAATGGTAGGCACTTCATGTCGCGCCGCTTGCCTTCCTTCGCCCACAAGCCCTATTTCAAGCAACTACCCACTAAAAAGTAGTCGTACTATAAGGTTTAGTAGTTCTAACAGGAATAGACATGCCCAGTTCACAACTTTTATACTGGAATTTTGAGAGTTAGGAGAATTATTTTTCAAAAGTTCCACCTCAAACTTTTTAAGTTACGGAAAACAATTGTAGCTATTTAATTAAAAAAATACGATGAAAAATAGAAAAATTATCAAGAAAGTTGGGAAAACATAATAGTAGAGAGGGCTTTGGCGACATGGGCTGGTGGGGAGTTATGTTTGGTACCCAAAAACCGTGGATTAGCCTCTGATGTCCAGTAAAGTTTACCAAGGACACGATAACCTACCACGGGGGTCTCCCATGTCTCTAGGGATGTCCCCTGCGACGTGGTACAAAAATATCTACCTTCGTTCCGAGGCCTCCCGGAAGCCCAAAAAACGTGGATTATAGCCTTCGTTTTCGGCTTCTCGGGGCCCGGGTGTCATTTTTACCCAAACTTTTCCGGGGGTCTATCATGACCCTAAAGCACCAACGGTGCTCCGGGAGCGTCATCTGGATCCCTGAACCTTGATATCACCGATGCCTTTGGTGTTCCGACTCTTATATCAATGTCTTGTAAAACGCTCTTCCAATCCTATCAGGCACCAGATAAGAGACCCCAAGGGCCACCCATGTCCCCAAGAAGTGTTCCGTGCAATGTCGTGCAAAAATATCCACCTTAGTTTCCGGGCTTCTCGAAAGCCCAAAAAACGTGGATTATAGCCTTCGTTTTCGGCTTCCTGGGGCTCGAGTGTCATTTTTGCCCAAACTTTTTCGAGAGTTCTATCATGACCCTAGAGCACCCTCGGTGTCCCGAGAGGTTCATCTGGATCCCCGAACTTTGATGTTACCCATGCCTTTGGTGTCCCAACTCTTACACCAGCGTCACGTAAAACGCCTTTCCAAGCCTATCAGGACCGGATAGGTGACTCCAAGGATCTCCCATGTCTCCTAGAGGTGCTCCGTGCGACGTGTGAAAATATCCGACTTCGTTCCGGACCTCCCGTAAGCCCAAAATACATGGATTATAGCCTTCGTTTTCGGCTTTTTAGGGTCCAGGTGTTATTTTTGCCCAAACTTTTGGGGGCGGTCTATCACGACCCTAGAGCACCCTCGGTGCCTCGGAAATGTCATCTGAATCCCCGAACTTTGATATCACCGATGCCTTTGGTGTTGAGACTCTTACATCAGTCTCTCGTAAAACACCCTTTCAAGCCTATCAGGGACCGGATAAGGGACCCCAAAGGCCTCCCATGTCTCTTAAAAATGAAATGTTACGTGCGATGTGGTGCCAAAATATCCACCTTCGTTCCTCAGCCTCCTGGAAACCCCAAAAACGTGGATTAGCCTTCGTTTTCGGCTTCCCAGGGCCCGAGTGTCATTTTTGCCCAAACTTTTTTAGGGGGTCTATCATGAGCCTAGATGACCCTCGGTATCCCGGAGGTTCATCCGGATCCCGAACTTTGATATCACCCATGCCTTTGGTGTTTCAGCTCTTACACCAGTGTCCCGTAAAATGCCCTTCCAAGCCTATCAGGTTCGGATAAGCGACTTCAAGGGTTTCTCATGTTCGCTAAGAGTGTTCCGTGCGATGTGGACGAAAATATCCATCTTTGTTCCGAACCTCCCCAAAAAATTTGGGTTATAGCCTTCGGATTGGCTTCCGGGGTCCGGATGTCAATTTTGCTCAAACATTCTATATACAGTAAAGATTTGTTTGCGTGTTTCCAATGAGAGGGGAGTATAGAGGCTAAATCTTAAATTGAGGTTAGTAGACTGTGACAACTAAATCCGCACAGAGGGACTACTACCAAAAAGATTATTATAGAGATTTTATTGCAAAGGTTACCAGCCGAACAAAGGGAGTAGCATCAAAGAGATTTTATTGCAAAGGTTACCAGCCATTTAGATGAAACTTCTCTCAGTAAATTCTATTAGTGATCTCTTGACGAAGGCACCCCTGCTGCCTCGGCGAGCAAGTGCAAGGCGCACCCAATTCAACTCGGGGCATTGCAACACTTCATAAACAAGCAGAATGCATAATAAGAAGACACCAGAGACGACTGGATGAGATAGAAACTGACATAATCCGTCAGAACATGTTCCTCAATTAATCTCGTATCAAAAACCGAATGTACAATGTACTGCTGAGGATTAACTGACATAAACAGTCAGACCATTTCCCTCAATTAATCTCGTATCAAAAACCGAATGTACAATGTACTGCTGAGGATTATTGTACTGCAGACAGATTTAGAGTGACCAAAACCACCACATTTGGTCCACATTCTTTTCAGCATGCGAAAAAAAAGCCAGCTACAACTGCGTGGCGAATAGAACAGTATACTATGAATCAAAATTGGTTTATGTTATGGACATTTGGAGAAAAGTTCAGGGAAATTGGATGGGTTCCGGCTGCAATGCCTTCTGCACGATCTCAGTCTGTTCTCTACCATGGACTTTGTTAAAACCAGTGGCAGTTGCCGCGGATGGAGGGCGACCAACATATTTTATATCGTCTATATTTCCTCTGCTTACAGATTTCATGGCTGTAGCCAAACGGGGCGCAATGTAACTGTACGCACCCATGTTCATCGGCTCTTCCTGGCACCACGTCACTTCAGCATCTGCAGATTTAGCAGAAGAAAAGATCAGCAACTTTTATCCTAAATTTCCGCAAATTGGGTGGGGAATTAATCCACGTCAAAAGCTAATGCAACCAAAGACACATTTGATCTCTAAGAAAAATTGATCCAAACACATCACAGTCACCTTATAATTTAATGCATAACGAGAGGCAATGGACACAAATTGCTTGACAGTGATACACAAATATCAACATCATAACTGCATTAAGTTTCTATCACATCTTCAACTTACTAGGATATCTCTTCAACTCCCGCTGAACAAGGTCATATGGGAAAGGACACAGCTGCTCCACTCTACAAATGGCAACATCAGTGCCATTGCCTTTTTTCCTTTCCTCATCAAGCTCATAGTAAACCTGCACAATTTCGGTGTGAGAATCTTAAGAGATCTATACATCCAAAAGACCAGATCAGACGACCAGTAAAAGACCCATTTGTCGATGTTCTGTGAGTCAACATTGTTTCTTTTGGAAAGCTTCCAGATGAAACATGAGTGGCATCTCAGAAATCTACAGGCAACGTACTCTCCTACTTGCCTTTCTATTTATTTTGTATACTCATCCAGGTCAGAGTGCACTACAATAATGTGTAGTACTATACAGAATCAAAATGGAATACAATAACAGTAAAAAGAGAATGAAGATCTACATACCTTTCCTGAGCACAGCACCAGACGCCTAATACCCTCCTCAAGATCGGCGTGCATATTTTGATCCTTTATGAGACGTTTGAACCTGGTTCCTTGCTTATCAAAACCTGGATGGCCTTGCACATCATCAAACTCGGATAGGTTTGATTTGCATTCTTTGTGACGAAGCAAATTCTTGGGAGACATCACAATAAGAGGCTTGCGGAATTCCCTGTGTATCTGATAAAGGAAATACAAACATGTGAGATGTGACTAATTAAATTTTCTACTTGCCAAGAAAAAAAATCAGAAAAGGCAGTGTAACTATTTACACCAACCTGGCGACGCAAAACATGGAAATAATTTGCAGGAGTTGTAACATTCACAATCTGCCAGTTGCATTCTTGGATCTGCTTCCTCATTGTGGTCTCCATGTCTGGTATGACATAGGGGTTGTCATCACTCATCTGTGATGACAAGAATCACAGCACAGTTAGAAAAGAAGATCTAAAGAAGCAACAAATTTATAATAGCGAGAAATATGGATTTCAAGACTGGTATAATTGAACAAACAAAACATTTCAGGGCAGCATTCTGCAAGAGCCAATTCACCTTCACTAAAAGTTCCAACTAATTACAAGCAATTCGCTTTCAGTATAAGGGAATTTATTACCAGAATTTCCCAAATCTCCAATGAGATTCTGGGTGTTGTTAGTTCACCAATAGAATTGCCCAAATTAATATCTAATCTCTATAAAGTATTTCACCACAGTTTAGGGAAGTAAAGGGTAATCACCCCTATTTTTGGTTGAGTAAAAGAGGGGAAGCTTGCAAGAATTTATTTAACTGGTTTAGATTGACTTAGCTTGATTATGATCATTGGATTAAACGTATAACTCTATGCAACTCTAAAGGATGTGAATCCCAAATCCATGTTCAAGTCATACTAGTCAACAATCCTGTGTGCAAACGTTTCCAAATTCCATGTGAGATGTAGTACCTGAAGGTAGCGTTCCAACCGTGCACTTGAATGTTCAGGTCCCTGTCCATCATATCCATGGGGAAGTAGCACAACAAGACCAGTTTGCCGCAACCACTTTGCCTCCCCACTGCTCACGAATTGATCAAAAATTACTTGTGCTCCATTAGCAAAGTCACCAAACTGAGCTTCCCAAAGTACCAATGAATTTGGATTTTCCATTGAATAACCCAATTCAAATCCAAGAACACCAAATTCCGAAAGGGAACTGCATCCAAAAGAACAATTAAACAATTTATAAGAAGTTCTTGAAATAATATGAATTGAAAGTTCTAGAAATTAGAAAAAAAATTTATATACGAGCAGTCAATGATATTGTTCAATAAATAAAAAATTAAATGAGAAAGTATATTTAAGTGGAAAAGACTTAGTCCCTGGTTCTTTATCATATTATGTAACTGGTTCCACAAAGAACCTCTTGATTTTTGTTATTCTCCCTCTACAATTGTAAAGGTTTCTCCCTGGAGTGACAATTTAAGTTAATACAAAATTTGCACTGGTGCATGCCAGGACCAATTAAGAAGCCTGTTAGTAGAAACAATTTCAGTACATTCCCCCTGAAAGCATTGATGATAGACAAGTCCATCTCTGAGATCCACCCTCCTCTTCCCAAGGTTTCTCCATATTTCATGTTGAGCCAACAAACCACTTCTTGCTAGTTGTGCATACACTCTGAGAAACTCTCTTTTCTTTTAGAAAACATGGGTATCCAAGCCTTGGAAACAAATCCCATGGGCCCTGAAGTTAACGACCAGGAAAACCTCTAGTAGCCATGAAAGACTTGAACCTGGGACCTCTAGAATAAATCTCAAATGTCTTACCAGCTAAGCTACCGCCTCAGGGTTATACACACCAAGAAACTCAAAATACTTCCCCGAGGCAAATCAGGAAGCTCTTCCACATCCCAATTAAAGTTCAAAAACAAGTTTGAACAAGCGATGGCACAGGTGATATGCAACTACGGACATCAAGATATATGTAGGGCCTTTGACAAAAGAAGAGAAGAAAACTGAACTCCAAAGTCCATAGTATAAGACGAGGTTTTACACAGCATGATATCTATTTAAAAATGAATTTCCACTATTACAGCAATTAACCACAGCAGCTTCCATCAAACAATATAGTTCAACGTTTAAGGATGGGTATATCCTCAAAAGCAAGTCTTGCGTGAGACTAACTCATAGATAAATGAGTAGCTATTTAGAAATGTAGGGTCACTTATTATGAGTAGTGACCCTTGTTTCACTAAAAAGTGACGCTCGTGCTTGTCTAAAGTTAAGGTAAGACTGTCTTATACAAGTTTTAGTGATATCCTCAACTAAATTGTTAAATCAATAGTTTCAAATAAGAATAATTGAATCAGAACTAAGATAGCAAGTGTGCAAATGTATAAACAACTCACCTGTTACTAACAGTAAACATCTCCTCATTTTGGTTGATCATAACATGATCCAGTGGACAGTATTTCTCCCCATTTTCCTGATCATGGAGCACAGAATGCCTATGACTGAATGTACCTCTTTCCACATCTTGACCACTCAATCGAACATGATTTCCTTCCACTAACAAAGTAGCAAAGGCAAGTGCTTCACCCACTGCCCAGTCAATGCCCTCCCCGGTTTCAATCATCTGGGCACGTTGCTCATATATCCTTTTCACTGCCTTGTGAGGCTTGAAATTTTCGGGAAGCTTTGTGATTGCCTTGCCAACATTTTTCAAGATCTCCGGTTTAACACTGAAGAAAATCGAAGATATTCGATATCAATTAGGACCTCAATCACAAAAAGAACTTGAAAGGTTAAAATATAATTACCCAGTGTTCCGGATTCGGGAAAGCTGCTCAGGAGATTTGAATCCTAGCCAGTAGGCAGAAAGCCAGTCCCTTCTTTGAGGGATATACTCCTTGCTCGCTTCAAACTCCTGGTTGAGGATTGTAGTAACCTTTTTCTGGATCTGATCAATATCTTCTTTTGACATCTCTCCAGATTCAAGAACTTTGTTTTTGTAAATTTCAAGAGCTGAAAGGTGATTGCGGATAACCTGTTACGAATCAATCAAATCTGAGAATGTTACCTCTTTTCCCCCATAGCCTCTTCGAGTGATGGAATAGTTAGACACGAAGGAGATTGTATCTATGTGTATCAAGTGTCAACTACAGCAATCAAGGTGTGCAAGACATTTTACCTGCTAACTTTTATTTATCATTCCAAAGTACGTGTACACTACTTGAGAAATTCTCAGCAAGTTAAACTTAATTAATTCCGAATATTATAGAACCTGGAGAAGATGGGGAAATGTGAATATGCTTACCTTGTACATTTTCGGTTGTGTGAATGATGGCTCATCAATCTCATTGTGACCAAACCTACGGTAGCAGACTATATCAACCACAACATCTGAATGGAAAGTCTGACGCCATTCAGCAGCAAGCTCACAAACATGAACAACTGCTTCCAAATCATCTCCATTTACATGAAAAATGGGGACGTTTAGAGCTTTTGCGACATCGGTACAGTACTGTGAAGATCTGCCAGACCTAGGATCAGTTGTGAAGGCCACTTGATTGTTCACTACAATATGTATGGTACCACCTGTAGTATAATTTGGCAGAGCACTGAGATGAAGTGTCTCATAGACCACACCTTGCCCAGCAAAGCTACCATCACCATGAATCAAGATAGCCAAATTCTTTGTCCTGTCCAAATCATTAGCATAATACTGCTTCGCTCTTGTTTTCCCTACCACAACTGGATCCACAGCCTCTAAATGACTTGGATTTGCAACCAAAGAGAGATGAATCCGCTTCCCACCTCTTGTAGGTCTATCATAAGAAGTTCCCAAATGATATTTAACATCCCCAGTTCCTGTATAAAGTCCAACTTCGTCTGAGGGTTTTGTGCCACCGCTAAACTCACTGAATATCTGTCGCAGTGGTTTTCGCACAACATTTCCCAACACATTTAACCTACCCCTGTGAGACATTCCAATAACTATACTCTCAACTCCAAGATCTGCTGACCTGTCAAACATCTCCTTCATACCGGGAATCAAGGTTTCACAACCTTCAAGACCAAACCTTTTAGCTGTTGTCCACTTAGTTGCCAAGAAACTTTCAAACTGCGTGCTCCACATAAGTCTGTCTAGCATCACTTGACGGCGTTCCTTGTTATATTCCATTGGGGTAGGGGTCTCAATTCTGTCCCGCAACCAGTTACACTTCTCACGGTCAGGAATATGCATGTACTCATAACCAATGCTCCCGCAATAAGCCTGCTCAAGACGGGCAAGGATATTTCTCAGAGTTTGTACTGGACGGTTCTCTGACAAAAACCCAGCCATCGTCCATACTCCAAGGAAGAATTCCCGATCAAGATCAGCTTCAGAGAATCCGTACAGATCTAGATTTAGATCACTGGCAGCTGGTCTTTGCTCCAGACCCAACGGGTCTAATTTGGCCTTAAAGTGACCATTAACTTGGTAAGCTCTCACGAGCAGCAGGAGGCGCATACTCTCTTGAATAGTCTGGCCAGAAATCCCAGGTGATGTGGACGCTTGGCCAACAAAGTTTCTAAAGAAGTTGTCCCATGACTCGTCAACACTGCTAGGGTCAGCTTCCCAAGCTCTCTGCAGCTCCTCTAGGTATACACTGCTTGTCCCATCCAAGAAACTGTCAGTAAGCCTAGAAAGGGGCACAGGACGGGGAACAGGAGCAGCTCTAGATTTGAAAACCGTGCTATGGAAACACCGTTTCTGTGAATCAATAACATTTGTTCTTGTAACGTATGAGCGTCCCTGAGAGAGAGTTCTCCTAATGGCAAGCTTTGCCACTGCCGAACTGGCTCTAAACCAAGCCATAGATAGAGATCACAAAATCACCAGCTCAAATATCTGATTGTCCCAGGAACTAATGATCTTTAACAAACTTCAAACCTGCTAAGCGACATTAGCGGAATGTGTTATAATATACACACGTGGAAAAATAAGATGAGATCAAAAACATTTCAGTTTGGGTAGTGGCGGATACCCCAGACGATCACAAAATTGTCAGATTACATTCTTAGGTAATATGTGAAATTTAAGATCATAAATATGGAAGTATTAAAAACATTTTTCCCTCTCTTGGTTCATAGGCAGGATTATCATCTGATTTACAGATTTTCGGCAGCAATTGAGCAACCTTTGCATCAGATTACAGAAGATAATTTATTATTTTATAAAAATAAACACCGAATATGAATCAAACATATCAAGCTCCAGTTCATATGGAGCATAAACTTGAATTAAACAAGTGAGACTAATTTTACTTGTAAACGTTCTTACCATCATCTGTTTTCACTAGTATTCTCCAAAATTTTCCCCTTTCAATAAAACAGAAAATTGAGCTCATACCCAAAAATTCTTCATTTTCATAAAAGCGGGCAAAGCTGCCTTCTATTGCCCAAAAGTCACTCAGATAACAGTGAGCTTAACAGCTAACTAAAAACATAATAACACAAAGCCAAATATCAGATTCACAAAGATCCATTTTTACTATCATCTACGCCAATTTTAAAGCAACTACCCTATTTAAAGAGCCCCAATTTCTTCAAATGATAGTTGGGTTCGCTTATTAGGGTTCCTTTCGACAAACCCTAGATCGTGAAAGCTGAGTTATTGACGCCCAAATTAGGTGCTGCAAACACTAGATTTAGACGCTCTGATATTAAATACAATATGTTCCTTGAATCTCTGAAAGTGGATTAACTTTTACAGATCAAATGATAAATATACATCGAAAAATATACATATATATACAGAAACAGATAAAACGATATGGATTTTAAGAGAAAACTCAGGTGACATAATAGAGAGTAAGATGAGAGAGAAAGAGAGAGAGATCTGTAAAATACCTGGTGGGGTTTGAGAAGATGGAAGGAACGGTGAGAGAAAAAAGAAGAAGAAGAATATTAATAAAGGAAGAGAAATGAGAGTGCCATGTTTATTGTTTCCAAAGTTCTGCTGTCTAAAACATTTGACCTGTTTTATCTGGGGAAAGAAAGAAAAGGGTATGCAAGATTTAGGACAAGCAAAATGCCAAAAACAACCCATGGAAGGCTCTTATGGTAATTTTCTTTTCTTTTTAATTACTAGTTGGTCTGAAAAGTGAAACTCGGTCTTGTTTTTTTTTTTTTTTTTGGGTCTTTGTCAAAGGTAACCACCGTCGACTAAAGTGACTAATCCCTTCGCACTAACTGTCTAGCGCATTAAACGGTAGGGGGCTGGCCAAGAGATTTTTTAAACAATAGGGGACTGGCCAAGAGATTTTTTTCATTCGCAAGAATTAGGATTCGAACGTCGAATCACTTATTAAGGGATGAAATACTAAACCACTACACCAACCCATCTTAGTTAACTCAGTCTTATTTTACATTGAGCTCAATTACTTGTGCAAAGTCCTTCATTTCTACGTTCACCTCAAAAAAAAAAAAATCATTTTCATACAAACAATGAAAAAGAGAAAAAATCAAAGTCAAAAAAAAAAAAGGAACAAAGTCAACTTGTTGAGAAAGTGTCTTATAAATTTATTAAGCTTGATTTGTTTATTAAGTAGGTTCAGTGCAAATATGAACTTTTACTTGTTGAGATGAATAAGATATCTAAAGCTATTTGCCTTTATACTTTTATTAAATGGTCAATTTGTTCATTTGTAATTTTATTTTATTTTTTCTTTGCAATATTTGCAGGATAAATTAAAACAATTACACACACTAATATATGAGGTATGATCATTGTCTTTGGTCGAGCAGAGCAAAAGGTGGGAGTTCGAAGTGGTAAAATTCTCACTCTTTCAACCTTTTGGTTAGGGTTACGAGACTCGTTGTCCTTAATTTCAAAATTGAGAATGATATTTGATATATATTATGGGCTTTTGCACTCCCTCTCCCTTCCCCTCCTACGTAATGGGTCTAAAAATTTAACTTCTTTATTATTCAGAGAAAGAAGGCCAAAAAAAATATTCTTAATCATAACTCTTTCCCGTTAACAAACAAGACAACAAAAAAAAAAGAATAGAATGAAAAAGTGAAATAAAGTGGAGAACAAAATGGGAAATACAAAATAACAATGTGAAGAAGAACACGTCGTAAGTTGATAAATTTTTAGGTACTCGTTAGGGTTTATGAGTTTGGGTCTTAGGATATTAATTGAGCTGGGTGCACTCCCTCCATACCCTCAAAAGCACCCGTTAATTGTTCGTATAACTCCAGCAACAAGAAGAAGGTTAAAGGATGAGGTGAGAGTACAAGTGGTAAGTAACCCACTCTCATATCCCAATAATAAAGGATTCAAATCCGAATTCATTATTCCACGTATGTGGTTTGCGGACTATTCAACTCAATTTGGATAAAGTTTACAGCCAAGTCCACTTCTGGCCCAAGTTGTAGTTTAGTCTGTGCCTACGCAGGCTTATTGGACCAGCGAACAATCAAGAGTAGCAGACTTGGGCTGTTTGGCGATGGTCAATGCCCTCGACACGCATCACATAGATAAAGCACTTGACAATTAGCCCAATTGGGAGCTTGAACTTATAAAATTATTTCTCTGGTGGGAGGGAGGGCAGGCCCATAAAATTATGGTCCAAACTCAAAAATCAACAAATTCAATATTGTGTGGCCCAAGAGCTAGTACTCGGGTATTGGCTTAGTGACTTGCCCTACAAATCACAAATCCAAGATTTTGGGGGAAGAGTCCTCGTTGTCCGGTTGTGTGGAACGAAACAAAACAGAATGGTGCAAATCGAATTAAATAGGTTACATAAGGTGTGTTCTTTTTTACTTATTAGACTTTACTCAATCAGTGAAAATAAGTGAGAAGACCTTAGTCAATCAGTTGTTAGACCTTATTGAATCAGTGAGAATCAGTGGCTAGACCTTACTCAATCAGTGAGAATCAGTGGCAGGACCCACATTCATACTCACATAATCAGTGGCAGGACCTTATTGAATCAGTGAGAATCAGTGAAAGGACCTTACTGAATCAGTGAAAATCAGTGGCAGGACCTTACTCAATCAGTGAAAATCAGTTGTAGGATCTTACTCAATCAGTGAAAATCAGTGGAAATAAGTGGAAAAGAACGCACCCATAATGTGAGACAAAATGGAATATGCAAAAACTTTTATGAGGCAGTTTCAAGGTGAGACGCCTCAAATAAGTATGACGTCATGTTTGGTTATAGAGGTGGCCTCATAAACAATCTTTTGAATGAAATAAATATTAAGATGCAACGTAGAACAAAACGGATTGGAAAGAGATGAAGTGATTCATGGCTTCCATTTGAGTTTCATTACTTGCACCAGTTAATATTAAACTAGTAGTAATTAGCCGTGGTCCAATGCCATGCCCAATCCTCGTGGTATGGACCAGTATTAGTTGTGAGTTGTGACCACATCGTGTTGCATTATTTATAATCAACATCAAGAAATTTAGCTTAAATCGGCCATCAGTATAGGAAAATTAAAACCCAGATGACCCAAAAGCTCGAATAATTGTCAAAGAGTTTATAGTCTGATCTACCAGGTGCATCCTCTACAGTACATTAAACAACCTTACGACTCAACTGGACATTTAGTGGTCCTGTTTGTATGTATCTATCTTCTTCTTTTTTCTCATTTATTTGTTTGGTCTATACTTTCTGCAACAATCTCTATTAATAATGACTTTACGCACAACACTTTTAAATGTTATTCACATTATTGTTACTACTTTGTTATTGTTTTCTTTTGTCTTTCCATTGAAAATTATCAGAAGAATGTTTGAGTTTTCAGTAATGACATACTTGAGGGCTTGATAAGATTACAACAAAAATGTCTCAATATCATCATAAATGTTCTATAGTCTAGTTTACTTTTTGGAAGTATGATTGTTGAAAATATAACATCAATTGGCATCTTAATGAGATTTTTTTTTTATTGAAGGTATTTTTTTTTTTTTAGGAAATATTGAAGGTATTTTTTAGGTCTTCATGAGGGGTAGTTCAACAAGAAGAAGAAATAAACAAAGGAAAAGAACACATCTTTACTTACAAAATTAGTGGCAGGATCTTACCGAATCGGTAAAAAAATCAGAAACGGTACCTTACCGAATCAGTTGAAATCAGTATAAAACCTTATTACATCAGTGGAAATTAGCGGCACAATTCTATTTGAATCGGATCAAGGGTGCATTCTTTTTCACTTATTTCCACTGGTTCTCACTGATTGAGTAAGGTATTGCCACTAATTTCGCAACTGTTTCGGTAAGGTCTTGCCACTGATTCGGTAAGGTCCTTCCACTGATTATTACTGATTCAATAAGGTCCTTCCACTAATTCTGTGAGGAGGAATGTTGGTCATGCCACCGATTCAATAAGGTCCTGCCACTGATTGTCACTGATTGAGTAACGTGTTGGATTTGCCCTATGAACTAATCATAATAAGAATTAATAATTGCATTATTAAACAAAGGAAAAGAACACATCTTTACTTACAAAGGAAATAAACAAAGGAAAAGAACACATCTTTACTTACAAAATTAGTGGCAGGATCTTACCGAATCGGTAAAAAAATCAGAAACGGTACCTTACCGAATCAGTTGAAATCAGTATAAAACCTTATTACATCAGTGGAAATTAGCGGCACAATTCTATTTGAATCGGATCAAGGGTGCATTCTTTTTCACTTATTTCCACTGGTTCTCACTGATTGAGTAAGGTATTGCCACTAATTTCGCAACTGTTTCGGTAAGGTCTTGCCACTGATTTCCACTGATTCGGTAAGGTCCTTCCACTGATTATTACTGATTCAATAAGGTCCTTCCACTAATTCTGTGAGGAGGAATGTTGGTCATGCCACCGATTCAATAAGGTCCTGCCACTGATTGTCACTGATTGAGTAACGTGTTGGATTTGCCCTATGAACTAATCATAATAAGAATTAATAATTGCATTATTGGTTGGACTATGGAAACCGATCTTTACTTAATATGGGTAATCGTAATGTTTTGCTAGAAACCAATTACGGTTTGTGGGCCCGAAAAGAGTTTTGGACTTACTGCCATATTAATTAAACCAGCAGGGTCGCACACTTAACATGCTCGTTTTATTAGAAGGGTCTAATTCGGATTAGGCCCATACACACTTAACCTAATCAGACCTCCTGCCTCCCTATATATATCGTGACTCTTGATCAGTTAGGGTTACACGTGATAATCAGTTTTCACGAAATCCTAACTGTGTGTCATTAGAGCAAGGAGAGAACGGAGGTTGTGAACGGGATCGCTGTACTAGCATACTGACGTGTGAATTCGAGCCTGTGTGTGGATACCAGTTGAGGCACGACATCTGACGTGTTCATCCACCCAATCACTGTTCATCCAACTAGCGACCAAGGAGTGAGGTAGGATTTCGATTTGATATTTAATTACAGTAATCACATATTTTTCTGGGTTAATTGAATTTCTATTATGCATGTATGATCATGTTATTAGTTAGAAATTCCTTCATAACGTCTTGCCACTATTCCTACTGATTGAATAAGATATTGCCACTGATTTTCACTGATTGAATAAAGTCTAATAAATGGAAAAAAAACACACTCGAAATCAATAAGAATCCGCGAAAAAGAACACATCCTTACCCATACAAATTTGGTGCTAGTATTGACATAACACGATAAATTAGCAATGCCCTAAAAAGTATGGGGGCACTGAAAAAATAAAAAATGAACTTTGGAAAAAAAAGAAAAAGGATAAACCAGAGACATTTAAGCTAGGTAGCTACAAGGCCTACATGCTCTAGTAGCAGAAAAAAGGGTGAGTTGTGTCAGAAACAGAGTGTGTTCGTGCGTGTCTTGAATTGAAAGAGAGACAAAAGGCAAAGACCCGACAAATGGACTGATGATTCTGTACCAGCCAAGCCATGCATTCAAACTCTTTACTGCAGCATAGTGCTGGACATACATAAATCCGTACATTTTCTTCCCCCATGCTATTGCTAGCTCATCCTTCAACCATTTTAATCTAACTTGTCATTCAGATGCGCTGTTGCATTTATAATACTACAAGTCTACAACTAGCTTCGTGGCTACTTCCCTCGTCAATTGTCGACAGCGGGAAGTGTCTCAATTGTCATTCACTCGCATCTTGTTTTTAAGATATGCTTGTTTGAGTTGGATGACTAAGAATGTATTTTTTTTCCACTTATTTTCACTGATTCTCACTAATTGGGTAAGGTATTGCCTCTGATTTTCACTGATTGAGTAAGATTCTACCACTGATTTCCACTGATTCGGTAATATTTTTTCACTGATTCTCACTGATTGAGTAAGGTCCTGTCACTGATTCTGTGAGTAGAAATGTGGGCCATGTCACTAATTTCGGCCTTTAATTGTACGTAATATAGTGAAATATTGAGCCCCAATTATTCAATTTTTGGGTCCTTACGTATAGAAATAACTATGATCGGAGTATGTGACACACTGATACTAAATTACTATTCTGATACACATTGCAAGTATGTTTTGCTAAGTTATGCAAATTAAATTTCGTTCCACTCTAATCCGTTTAAAAAATTATGGTTTTGAGATAATAATATGATGAGGAGGAGGGGAGGACTCGGAGGAGTGTTTTGATATATGCTTGTTTGGGTTGGATGACTAAATATTCCAATTTGACTTGTGAAACTGAATTTGGAAGTTAAAAAATGACTCAATCTCACAAGTCATATACAACGCCCTAATACTTTAATTAAGAAAAGATATGTACTAATGCACGTACAATAATACTATTTGCCAATTTTAGCTTATGTCAAATCATACCCATGGCATGAACATGTTTGCCACTTTTTGGTTTGGAATAAAGCCAGCTTCACAATCAACTTGCTTCAATGACACTGAGTTATCGACCATAATCAATAGTAGGTTTAATGCAATTGTATTTGAGAGCTACTTTCCTGTCATACATATGGGTGATATAATAAGATGGATAATGAGCACTATGATTCGTGTCAAAATTAAACTATGACATTCCAATTTTCATCTCAAAGTAATAGCACTTATTTCGAATCTACATACACATAACTAAAGTAGGGAAAAGCATACCAACGGTGCAAATGGTTTATATGCATAGTTGGACATTCTCATCTTTTAACTTTTAAGTGAGGTCGATAGTTTGATATTTGTGAATGGAGAGTTTGCTTACTGAGAGCATTTTATCATTCGTGTAGGTTGATTCGGTGCGAACATGATTAGGTTTGATTTAAATGGCTCAAATTACTCTCATCCATTAAGTAAGGTCGAGATTTTTTGGTTCACAACGAAGGTATCCACCGTCGACCAAAGTCACTATTTTCCCGCGCTGACTAGCTTGTAGGCACATCAAAGAGTGGGACAACTGACCAAGAAATTTAAAGTTGCTTCATGCCCAAGGCGATATTCGAAAACCCTCGACCTTTATTAAGAATTGATGAGTCCCTACCACTCAACCACACCTCATTGGTTAGTAAGGTCGAGAGTTTGATTATATATTATAAATGAACAATTTGCTTTCTAAGAGAACTTTACCTTATTTGTAGGCCAACTCGTTGCGAACAAGATTAATTTTGCCCCAAAAAACTCAAAAATCATGTGGTCCAATTCAAAATAAAGCATGGAAAAGTATATAGTTAGAAAATACTAGTAGCAATTAATCTCTAAAGGGCATGGGTAGGGGAAAAGGGTAGATAGATAAGGGGATGGAATTAAATGTGGGGATTGACTAGCTTGTCACATTGTCTCCCTTTGTGAGTTATTAAGATCGATTTTCAAATAAATCACTTCATATCTACTCTTCCTACAATCTTTGTGGTCGAAATTTCCCTTTGATTGCTTTCTTGTTGGCTGTTACTATCCCATTGGAGTAGATGCACATACAACTCACTTGACAACTATTACTAGATAGTTAGTACATTCTCTCTTCAATCCGCCAACTCGTCATGATTTTGAATTTGTCAAATTGAATGACAGTACCACTCTGTTATTCGTCTTAAAACTGATTGTTCCATTGTGATCACATTACACCAAGTAGCCCAAGAGGCATATAGTGTAGTGTTAAAAGGCAAATTTATAAGAATAACATCGAGGATCGTCAACAAAAAGTAATAACAAATTTAATTTCTGCCTACTGAATCTCACATCTCACGATTGACCTACTCTATAAGTGCTCAATGCAGAGTTCATGAGAGCGTCTAAAAGAAGCGTAAACCCTTAACTTTTTTCACATTACACAAACTATAAAAAGAAACTAATTAGAATAATCAATGAGAATTTTCAAGAAACAATATAGATATACATGTACTACTAGTAATGTACAACTAGTTAGTACTAGTATAAGTTAGTATTAGTTTACGTTGTGTTCTTTTCCACTTATTTAGTTATCGATTCAGTCATATATTACTGTGTATTGAATTTAATTCAATAGAAAAGAACACACCCTAAAATAACTACGAAAAATATATATACTCTCTCTATTTCAAATTTAAAACAAAAATTAGTTCAGTTTTTTACTCTATAAAATTACCTCACAATGTCACTCGTATTGTGATTTTTCTCTTCCCGGCTATATTGACACACTCCAAGTCTCAAAACCTCTTAAATCATTTTTCTCTCGAATTAACATTCTCATTTTCTTATTCATATTAAGGAGTGTCATTAATTTTTTTCTGTCATGTTCAGTTGTTCCACAAATTCTTGCCTAATTTCATGATTAGGAAGGATCCTAATCTTATTATAGGGTAATATTAGGTGTGCAAGTGGGGGAGGGGGAGGAGAGAGAGAGTGATGAGGAAGGAGAGAGAAAGGAAGAAAAAGGAGAGAAAGAGTAGGGAGGTTCCAACTCTTAAGATCATAATTGAGCCATTGCAGTTGTTCATCCTTCCTTTCTTTTCCTTCATCTCGCCTCACATATTGCTCCCACTATCCAACTAGGTTTGTTTGGATATGCATTTGCATGGATAATGTAAGACTGTAGGTGATGTTGTGATGAGACCTGATGTCCGACAGTTTTTATTGTCAAATAATATTTCCTTTTTCAAACTAAATTGAACTAAATCGAATAACAATAATATGTCAAATAAACATTATATTACTGAATTGCACGCAATAAAACCAGATTAAACTCTAAAAACTGAATCGTAATGAATAGATCTAAATTAAACTTTACTAAATTGAACCAATTTTAAAATAATTGGGAACAAACCATACCCTAAACGAAACTAGTGAAGTCACTGTACTCCTATAGGCCTATCAACCGTGAGTTGGATTTGGATTATGGACCACGCTGAGCAAAGGTGGTGCTGACATTACGACATCGTTTTTGGGAGAAGTCGGTGGTTAATTCCAAGACCCCATGTTAATTACGGACCACTCCGGTTTAACGGTTTGCCTTTGTGGATGCATGCATGGGTGTCATGTGATGACCACGCAACTTTAATTAATTTTAACTCTATTTCGTTCTTTTCTTCCTTTGTTTTTTGGTTTCCCGGGTGTTGTTGTGTTGTGAGTTGTGACCCTGTGGGTGTGGGAAAGCGCCTGATGCGTCTCATTTTTAGACGATGTGCTCTGTCCATGCAAATAACATATAACACTAAAGCAAAATGGCTCATAAAATTGTCGACACTTCTTAATAATTATTGTGAAGTTGTCGATGGTCATCGCACTTTGGAACTTGGGTCAAACGGAAACAATCTCTCTGTAAGACTCTCACAGGGGTAAGGCTGCGTACAACCGACCCCCCCTTATCCTGCCTAGGCGTGAGCCTCTTTAGAGGCACTGGGGCAATGTTGATGTTGATGTTGATGACTCTTGGGATATTTGGGTGTCAGGGTGTGTTATCGATCTGAATTGAACTGAATTAGAGTCTATTAAAGTGAACTAAACTAAGGATGCGTTTGGTAGAGCTTATACATTCAGTTCAGTTTACTTTAGGTGTCAATTAAGTGATTTCAAATTCAGTTAATGTTCAGTTCAGTTTAGTGGTGCTGAGTTTAAAAACACACTTTCTGTCTCACATATCAAGTTGTGTTGAATTCAGTTCAGTTGTGTCTAGTTCAGTTCAGTAGTGTCCAATTTAGTGATGTTGAATTCAATTCAATTCAGTTCAGTTTAGTTCTGGTAAGTACAGCTCTAACAAACGTACCCTAAGTAGTAATATGTGAGAGAAAAAATAGATCAATAAACTGAACTAAACTCTATTGAAATAAGAGTCCCATTAATAAATTATCCGGATAACTTGTTAAGATAACAAAAGAGAAATAGATAGTGATTTATTTTGGTAACTTTGTTGAAGTAATCTTGTTTTAAAAATGAGAATCAAAACTTCATTCATTACCTCATTTAAAAAAAGAAACTTCTAAAACAATTATACATTTCCCAAAAATAATTTCCAGCTCCATACACCACCGTCGTCCACCGACCACAACTAATACCAATGAGTTTCAGCCAAAAAAAATAATTCGAGCCCCGCCCAATAGAATTCCACCCATATATATTGAAAAGAGAGAGAGAGAGAGAGAGAGAGAGGAAGAGGAGGTGGTAATGAAGAAATTGGGCCCTGAAAGGAAGATTGGCTATGATATTAGTGCCATTGGTTGGCCTGAAAACCATCCAAAAACAATGGAAGCCTTCAAATTTCTTAAGGAAAAGAATCTTAACTCAGACAAGAATAGTCCAGTCGAACAGGAAGGCCTTGAATGATAAATGACTTTATTATCTAGTAGTAGTTAGATGGAGTTTTGATTTGATGGGTTGGAGATTGAGTTGGGTTGCCTGTTCGTCCTCACTCACCGTCTCCCTCCGTTAAAGTGGTGAGGCAATATTAAAGGGGTTGGGTTAACTAGCGTTAATAGTGGTACGGGGAAGGCAAGTGCATCTTTTACTATCTTCATTATTTTCAAAGATAATTAAGAAATAATATTTAAAAGACAAAATTATCCTTCTTATCAAGTTACCCGGGGTAACTTGTTAATATTACCCTTGAAATAAACAGAACTGAATTGAACCAATTAAGTAAGTGGAAAATTAAAGAACACCCCCTCAATGACTTGCATGTATAACTCTTATCAGATCGAAATACTACTTTTGTATTGATTTAGAAAGTTAGAACTACATAATACCTAAGTTGCAATTATATAATGACTCAAGTGCCATCTCATCATTAATTCTCTTTCACACGCTATAGATGATTTAGAAACTATTACATGACACCTAATTCCCACATTAATAAATCAATAACAATGATTATTGTCTAATGTCTTGAAGTAAATAATCATTGTGGTTTAGATATGCTATTACAATATAGTAATCCTTTTCAAACAATGATGTTTATATGAAACATATGTATATTTATCCTAATTTAATCTTTGATTTCTTGTATATAATCAAATGCAACCAACTTTACTTCACCTTTGTTTGTACACCTAGCTAATTTACTTTATCATAAACCATTTTCAAAGAACAACATTTATTTGATAGCCATTGCCATTGATAAAATGACTAAAAAAACCTCCAAACTCTAAACACATGTACATGAATGTGGATTGATCATGAAAAGACTTAATTATTTGTGCCATGCATGACCTTATCCGACATAAAGTATAAGTTTGATATTGAGAATACCTAAGAACCATTAAATCATGTTCTTGTAAAACTATCACATATAGTCTTCAAACTTAATTAATAGATGAGACATGTTTGGTGTTGAGCAACATAGTATCTTCTCTATGATTTGATATAATACGAACCCTCCCAAACTCGTGCAACTACGATTTAAAACGAACAAATACAATTAACCACACACAAAAAATTGTATTTTTTTTTTTAAAAAAAAGAAAAATCTGCCCGCACGTAAGGGCTTTGTAAGCAAATAATGTAGGGAAACATATGTTTGTGAAATTTTGTACTTTTTTAAGTTTATAAATTTTTGCTTTCTGCTGGTTGGTTCATGCACATAACAAATACAATTAACTACTAGGCATGACGACACCTTTTATTGTCCCCCATTTTCTCTCTCTTAATTTCATGCACATAACAAGTGTCATTCAATCCTTTATATTTTGCAAACACGCAAATCAAAGCTGTTCAGGTCCTATGAACCCCATCTTGATTAAACAAACAAATCGTAGAGTAGATAAAATACTGGTATCTTGCGGTTACAACTAGGAATCCGTTGAACTAGCAACTAGCGCAAGTAGATCTGCTACTACTAAAAGTGTAACGCACCATATTTGGTCCCATGTTTGATTTCAATAGTTTTTCCGCAAGTCTCGTGTGAGATTAACTTACAGAAAGTTGGGGTCACTTTTTAGAAATGTAAGAGTCATTTTTTATAAACAGTGACATTTGTTTCATTAAAAAGTAACCTCCGTTTCACCAAAAATTCCAAAAAAATCATCTTATAGAAATTTTTGTGATAGTTCTTTGGATGGAAAAAAAATTGATCTTTCATACTCCCTATCTATTATTTATAAAGGAAAAACTCATACTATTTGTCATTTATCAAGGTGTAAATCGGTAAGATTATCTTTATCAACGTATGGACAAGGGGAATTTACTACACTGAAACTCGCCTCAAATTCGAGTGAAAACTCAATCTTCCATTAACAAAAAGATTGTAGTGTAGTGATCTAAATTTAAACTCTAAGCAAATGATCCACCCTTAATATGTTTAAATTAATCGTCTAGGAACGTATAATTTTTTTTTCCACATCAAGGGTATTCACCATCGATTATAGAGATGAGTATCTTCCCGTGCTAATTTGTAGGCATCTCAAAGAGTGCGATAGCTGACCAAGAGATTTAAAACTGTTTCATGCTCAAAACAAAATTCGACCCCTTATCTATGAGTGAATATGAGTCTCATGGGGACATAAAAGAAAAAAATTACGTAAACTGTGCAGTAAGAGGGGCTTGGGAATATATGTGTATTAGTGTAAGGCTAAAGCAAATGATATTACAAACTAGGAGAATGATACATCCATCTACTAGGTTGTCAACCCACAACCTTGTTGTGTCTATCTCTCTCCTCTATTTTCACAATCTCTCTCTTCAATTTTCAAAAATAACAATTAAAGAAGGAGAGAGATAGATTTTTTTTTTGCTCCGCAAAAAGAGGGTGCAAGTGAATGGGCGACCGAGACACCCCCTGCTACATCATGTTCGGACTCTCGTGTTCAATAGCGAACATATCATACTAGCTGAACAACCAGCGCAAGCACTGGCCCCGTCAATGTAGCACCAACAAGGGGCTAATATAGTTCCTAGAAGCCAGCATACACAAGGCATAAGGGAAATGGGGATTCGAACCCATGACCTTGCCTTACCAATCCACTTGGGAGTAAGCTTGGAACCACTAGACCACCACCCTTGTTGATAGAAAGGGAGAGATAGATACAATACCCACTGGATAAAACATTTTCCTACAAACTAAGGTTGGTTCAGTTAATGTTGCGGAAAATGCTAAAATAGGGACTGAAATCAAGACATGTCTCGGATGTAGAGTGCAAACAAGTAAATGGTGGTACCCTTACATTTTGATCTTATTTAAATGTGGACACTGCCCTAGTCCTTTAGGTATCCAGGTTACTTATAGATTAGGTTCAATCTTGGACCACTAATAAAATAGTTTAACCAAGCATCTTCACACTTTCAATATAGAGCGTGTATGAAACTCTCCTTCAGCATAAACAAGATTAGAATTCCATAACTTCATTTTTTTTTCAAAAATAAATTGATAAAAATTCATTGACAATTTGACATGACCTCACGAAAGAGTATAATTCCTATGCAATATTGAGGAGGACAATTCACCCAATTTCATATCGCTGAAGCCTGAAAAGGGCGGGGACTATTGCATTATTGGAGGATTTTTTTTTTTGTTAGAAAATGGATAGGTGAATAGGAAAGATTGAGAGGGAAAGAATAATCTTTTGTAGAAAGAATAGTATTATTTTTTTTCCCATTTACCCAATCAATAGCTTATAGTTTATATAGTTTCATGATATTCAATTCAAGTTAAAGATAATAAATTTTCTCTTATATTACTATTTGTTTCACTTCAATAAGTGGAAAAGAAATGAGTACTCAATATCACGCAATTGTTTACATTGTTATTGAAAATCTTAACTTTGAAAACTCATGCTTTAATTTTACACAATCAAGTCCAAACACATTGTGATCTAAATGACACGTATGGTGTATGTGATACTAACAAGTCTAAATCTCCATGACCACGTCAAGCACATTTTTCAACCACAGAGTATTCAAAAAAATAAATTTGTCATTATAAGAATAAGGTTATGTACATATAACTTCACAAGAATAATCATAACGATAATGAAACCTCACCTCCAATACATTTATCATCATCAAAGTCATTCACCGAATAATCAGAGCCGGCCCAAAGGGGTGGCCAGAGGGGCGACTGCCTAGGGCCCAGTCTGTAGAGGGTCCAAACAACAATGCAAAATTAAGATAAATAAAAAAACTTGTAAATACTAAACATGAAAAAGGGTTTGGTTCCTTGGTTGGAAATGAGTTGTGTTGCTCCTTACCTACATTAGATTTTGAGATCAAATCTCTTTGGCCCCCATTTTTCTATAATTTAAAATAATTTTTCATTCTTCATATCCTCATTTCCTAATACGGGGCCCAAATTTTATTTTATTTTTTGACGATAAAACAAGTTATTCATACTTAGGGGCCCTCATTTTTATCCCGTCCCAGGGCCCCAAAAACCTTAGAAACGACCCTGCGAATAATATAGGATAAATAGAAAGGCATTTTCATCAAGTTTTGACAAATGTGATATTAAAAAGGACCACATAAAATGTGACCCGTCCATAAATTTCCTCAAATTGCCATTATAATTCTCACATCAAATTAAACCTAACCAAACCACAATTACTATTAACGGTTTGTAAACCACACGCACCAACTTTGAAAGTGTTTGATTCACAAGAGGTAAAACAGGGTTAGAAACTAAAAAGGCAAAATAAATGAGAAAAAGGACAATGTCGGCACCAAAACGAAGTGTTGAGGGAACAAGCAGAGTAAGTGGGTCGGCCAAAAGCATAGCAATGACACGGACACTTTGGAGAACTGTTTGCCTCCATTTCTCTCTCTCTCTCTCTCTCTCTCTCTCTCTCTCTCTCTCTCTCTCTCTTCCCCTTTCTTTGTCTTTCTGTCCCCACACTTCAATTCTGATTTTGCTTTGTCAGTATTTTCACTATATAAAACACCAGCAAACTCAAACAGGGGATTGAAAAAAAAAACACCAAAACTTGCCTAAATTTGGCTTTTAGGGCTAAAGTTTCAAGCTTTTTAATATTTTTGTGGTATTTTGATATCTGGGTAGTTTTTGTTTTTGGTTGAAAATATGGAGCTTGAATTGGGTCTTACGCTCTCAAATACTCCTCATCAATATGTGGTTCCTATTTTGAAGGAATTAGACCTAATTAGCTACGTTAATTGTGAAGTTTATGATGATGATAATTCTACTATATCTACACAAAGAAGCGTCAAAAATCATGATGGTGATGAAGCAGAAAAAGATGGGTTTTTTAATATGAAGAAAAAGAGAGTTTTTGATGAAGCATTTGAAGTAGAAAGCTCTCTGAAACCTAAAACTCTCCCTCTTTTGCTTTGGGATAAAGAGCCAAATGAACAAGACAACATACCTAAAAGTCTCTGCAAATCCAGTTCCTTCATCATTAACAAGTACACTTCTTTCTCTTTCACTCTCTTTCTCCTCTGTTTTTGTTTTTTTTTTTGTTGTAAATTTATGAATTCAAAAACTTTAAATTTCTAGGTATTGAGAATTTGGGTCAACTTTATTTGAATTGCAATTTTCTTTTATGATTGTTTGGATAAATGGGTTGGTGTAGTTTTGTGCAAAATTGAATCTTTTTCTGACACTCTGTTTTTGTTTTTTTTTGAATTCAAAAACTTTAAATTTCTGGGTATTGAGAATTTGGGTCAACTTTATTTGAATTGCAATTTTATTTTCTGATTGTTTTGATAAATGGGTTGGTTTAGTTTTGTGTAAAATTGAATCTTTTTCTAACACTCTGTTTTTGCTATATGAAATTAAACTTCTGGGTGTTTAAGATTTTAGCTAATTGTGAAAATTAAAGGAATTTTCTGATGATTCTAACAAATGGGTATTTGTAATTTTGTGTAGAAATGATGGAGAAGGTATTGTTGGATGGCCACCAATAAAATCCTCAAGAAAAAAGCTTTGTCAACAAAACGATGGTCATCACCACCAAATGCGTTACCGTGCAGGGAATAATCCGGCGATGTATGTGAAAGTGCAAATGGAAGGGTATTTGATAACCAGAAAGATTGATTTGATGGTTTATCAATGTTATGAGACTCTCATTTGCAGCTTACTGGCAATGTTTGGCAAAGGTATTAAATAAAATAAAAATAAAAATAAAAATAAATGCAACAATTTTTTTTTTTTTTTTTTTTTTTTTTTTTGGTGTTTTGACTTGTATTTATGGGTGGATTTTAGTTGAAGGAATTTTAAAGGGGTATAATTAACTGACATCCCCTGTTTTTGCCCTGTTTTATTTACAGGACAGGATAGTGTTAATGGTTACAAGCTCACTTATCAAGACAGGGATGGTGATTGGCTGCTTGCTGGAGATGTGCCATGGAGGTACTTCCCTAACTCTACTGACTGTTATTTGTTATTTATTTATTTATTTGTTGTCATTAATTTATGTAGACTTTATGCAGTTAAAGGGAGAGAAATATAGTAATGAAAAGAAAAAGAAGAAGCCCATGCACTGTCTTTGATCTAAACCTAGGTTCACAATTTAATGATCTGTCATTTTGCTGCCTTTTTCGAGTTTTGGATAGACCAATCGAGCAAAATCATTGTTGTAGATGATTAATGTCTTGGAAAAAGAAAATGATTTAAGAGTTGCCATCATTTAAGCATAGCGTGTCATCTTCATGTTCGTATTCACGTTCCTGTTCGTGTTTTAACCTTTTTCAAGCATGGGTAAACGTTGGCTCTTCGGAAGTCCTATAGTATATGAAGAAAAAAATCTCACCAAACAATTTCAATATCTTAAAATCACTTTTGTAAGAGGGTAATTTCTAAAACTCAGAATCTGCTTAGCCGCTTAGGAATGGTTTATAGAGATTTCAATACCTAAAAATGAAGACATGAACTTGACAAAACAGGCTATGTAATTTGCTGTTCTGTAGTCATTCTTTTAAGAGTTATTATGATGAATTAGCAAGCTTGGAACTTTCAATCCTCATAGTTTTTGTTACTCTCTACAGGACGTTCATTCGATCCGTCCAACGGCTGAAGTTGCTTAGAAGGGAAGGATGATCTTTAACCTGCATAGATCATCAGTAATCAGTTTAAAGCCAAGGCAACTAGCAGCTAGTATGTTATGCAGTTGATTGGGGCAGATATTGAACAACAACGATCTTAATGTAATCCTTTTGTCACTCTTAAGTGAATGTGATGTAACATAAGTAGGTTCATTTAGTGTATGCTTAGCTTGTAGAGCTAATTAGCAGAAATCTTTTGCCTTATCTCTATTAGCAGACTATAGTAGTACATATATGGTAACCAAAAACAAGCTTTAGATAATTGAGTAGTAATATTATTGTCATATCTCATATGGAAGTGTTTCCTCTTTGTTCTTTTATTGATCAGTTTATTATGTTTATATGAACTTTGTTGCCTTTAGTGTGAGCTTAAACCCGCAATTACAGGGGAAAGAAGGGACGATTTAGTACATTAGTGATATACTGTTATGAGGCCAGAAATTTGCTTCAAGCCTTTTAGGCTTTAACCATGCATTAGAAGATGAGACATGGCTTCTTTATTTACTAGAGTATATATATCTAGTATTCTTGTAACCAGGGGCGCTCAGTGGAAGCGTAGGGGCGCTCAGAGGAAGCGTAATCTCCCCGCCCTTTTTTTTGGTATTCTAGTAATCACTAATAAAAGGATCGAACTTATCATTCTTAGGGTGATCTAGTGATCTGCAAGATTGCAACTGTATATCTTAAGTTTTGTACTACTGATTAAACTAAAAGGCTTATCTGCGATTCTGCAACTGTACATGTACGGAGTATCTTAAATTTAGTCTGTTTGATAAGAGTGGAAAATTGAACAACGAACGAGACATGGCCAGTATTATGTTTATATTTTCTCACTGACTTACATTAGAGGTCTGTAGTAAAAGCAGACTGAATCATGCATGACTGATAACGTACAGGTGTACAACTAAATGGACAGTTTTCGATTCTAATATGCGAAGTATTTTGATTTCAGATACAATAATATTGCTAATATGCGAAGTATTTTGATTTCAGATACAATAATATTGCTAATATGCAAGCTATATATAATGTTCATGATCATCTGCATTGATGTATTTTTAACTCACATAGCTAGCAGAAATCTGTTTAGGTGTCATTTTCCTAATGTATAATTAACAGATTGGTTATTATAATTCGTGTTTCATTACAAGCCAGCGCGGGATAATAGTCACTATGGTCGACGGTGAATACCCTTGGTTGTGAACCAAAAAATTATACGTAATTCGTGTTTCATGCTGTACCTAAGATTTGGCTGACCTGTGTTGATTATTGGATTGATTTCTTTTTATCCCTTCTAAACCCACCACATGCACATTACTACTTACTTGTTAAATCCATATGCAGACTGCAGACTGTCAAAAGAGATGCATCAAGTTATATAAAACAGGTTCTGGAATACTGCAATCTTTGATTATCTTATTCCATGTATGAGTACTGAATGATTAGGCAATACAATTTTCAATCTATATCTGCTAATCTGGTTCTTCTCATCTAGCCTAAGCTCTTGAACCTTCCCAAGTTCCCATAAGGCAATAATCAGGCAAATACCAATGTACATTATTACATACATACACATCAAAATGTAATTCATATTCCGTACTCAAAAGGAGTAAATTTTGAGCAATTTACGATATCATTCGTAATGTACTACTGTGAGAGTATTTTAGAAGCTTTTAATGTACTCCTATCATTTCTATGACGAGACCAACTCAACTAAAAGGTTCGACCGATGGTCGGTCGAAGGCCCAAATCAATGTTATATTCCTTAATGCACTCCTTATACGAATGCTCTTTAGACTTTAAGTGTGGATAATGCACAGACCCACTATACCATGTGAATAAAATTTCATTTTTCAAAGTAAAGACTCCTATAAGGTACTGTATATGATTACCACATTATCTGTGACATCATTCATTTCTTTATTAGATTGCAAATCAGATTAGCTAGCCGCCCCTAGATCAAAAAGAGATATATCACCAGCATTGAGCTTAGGCTCCGTTTGATTCACCTTGATCTGAACTGAACTAAACTGAATTGATTATTTAAACTTGACCGTTAACCATTTAAAATTTGTCCAAACATAGTTAATATTGGACTCATTTGAAAGTATGCTTTGAGATCTTTCCGATGACATAATTATCATCATGAAATTATTTCGGAATAAAAAGTTATATGAATGCTAAAGTTACGCATGAACTGAACTGAACTGAACTGAATTTAAGTAAAAATAAGGTGAATCAAACAGAGCCTTAGTAGATGAACATTCAAGTAAGATTAAAAACTGATATCCGTGAATCTTATCACTTTGGAAACATGAGAGAACGATAGAGTGCATCATCATGAAATAGAGATTTGTCTTGAATTCGTAGTTCATGATATTGTTATTACATGTATGACTTTCCATTCCAGAAAAAAAGAGAAAATCTATGTTGATATTTGTTCTCTTATGGTTCGCAAATATCTGTATACGACGGTTTTATAACTTTCGATGAAACAAGGGTCACATTTCGGAAAAGAACTTTGCTTAAGATTTTCTTCAATCTTTTGTTATCTATGGATTTTCTTCAATTTTTGAACATGGTTTTTAACTTTTAACCAAAATCCCAAAAATTAAAAAATTGCAACAAGGTCATTTACACATCACCGAGCACGTGCCACGTGATTTACTTGGGGGCAAGTGGAAGAAGAAATCAAGAAAAAAACAAAAATAAATTAAAAAATCAACTTTGACTTGTCCATAATCAAAGCACTCCTAATCTCCTATATTCCCTCCACTCTTCCATTCTTTCTCCTCTCTCTCTCTCTCTCTCCCCTAATCTCTCGTCTGATGAATCTCCGGCATCATAATTTGGAAATTGTACGAGGTAACATATTAACCCCTCTATTCTCTATTTTCCTTTTTTTCTTTTTTATTTGCTTTTTTGTGGTCTCATCTTCGTTTTTGTTTTGCCTTTTCCATGACAATTTATTGATTGTCTCATAATTCCCCCACATATATGGTTTATTGCTTTCTGTGGTTGACCTTTTGATTACATGTCTTGATTTTTGTTATTGCTTTTGTAAATGGTGGCTGTAATTCTCTAGGTGATGCAAATTAAAAAGCTTCAAACTTGGGTGTCTCTTTTTCATGGTTTTTTTAGAGGTTTGGGTTGTTTGAGTTCGTGCAAAAATAGTCGGTGAATTTGATGGGTCAGACAGAAATGAAGGTTAATTTAAGGGTTTTAATCTTATTGCTTTGTTCTTTGTTGTTTGAAGCAGAGAGGGTTTTGTGGGTTTGTGCTAATTGCTGTGGTGAAAGAGGGGAAATATGAACTGCAAATTAAAAAGCTTCAAACTTGTGTCCCTCTTTTTAAAGAGTCCTCTAAGGTCTGGGTTGTTTGAGTTAGTGCAAATATAGTAGTTTCTTGGGTGAAATTAGTGGGTCATACAAGATTTGGAGGTTAATTTAAGGATTTTACATTTATTGCCTTATTATTGTTTCTTTGACCCTAAGAGGGTATTTGTGGGTTTCTGCTAATTGCTACTGTGAAAGAGGGGTAATATGAGATAGAGTTTACTAGGATTGAATTTGAGGGCAAATATCGCATTGATGTTGAAAGGCAATCTGATGATAAGTAGGGAGGTATGTCATTTTCCTGCTTCAATCCAAGGCTAGTAGTGGCATTATGTCTATGTTAATATTTCTCACCATAGCAACAAAATAGCTGATTATAGTTTTTGTTTTTACCTCGGATCATTATCTGTTTTGTGTGTGTCTCAGTGACTTGATGCATTCCATACTCAGATTGAGTCTATGATGGTCATAGATAAACTCATAGTCTGCGCTTTTGCCTTTTCTGTTCCGACATTCCATAGATTTCATTGTTTCAAATCTGAGCTAGACAGTTATGCTTAGGAAATTGGCTGTTTGAGTTTGTATGATTCCCTGTTGTGGCCATAGTCAAAGACGTTGATTAGTTGATAGGCTTTATTATGATTTTTGATGCACATTACATCCCCTAGTGAAGATTCATATAAAGGTGGATTATCAGTGTCAACCTGTTGGAGACTGACAAGGGGTTGTTCCCTGTGATCTTTCCCTGACCTACAGTGCATATCAAATTTGTGAAATTGGTGCAAGTGTTGAAAAAATTAGTATCACCTTTGAAGAGATTAGTGTTTACTGCTAAATAATGTTGAACTTTCACATCGATATCTGAGTTGTTTATGCCAGGGTTTGCTAGCGAGCTTGTTAGTCAATTAGTTTATGGGCTTTATAATGTGCATTACATGCCATAGCATGTTGGAGATTTGTATAGAGGTTGACCTTCATTCAGTAGAATGTTACTAGCTGCAAATGCTTCTTCCAGAGATTTATGCATTGTGTCTGTAAGCATTTAAGATTCACTCCCCTTAAGCAATTGGTATTTGGAAAATAAATATGGTATTGGCACTCATATAGGATACTGTTCTTCACTATATACAAATTTGCTTGAGAATCTATGTCTTATTGTCAATAACCTGGTTGAAAAGCTATTATATTTGCTTTGAGAGGCAGAAGGTCAATTATAGGTGTAGGGCTAATAGTTAATTTATACACCTGAGTTTCCAGTTTTTACCTGACTATGCAGAAATTAAGACCAGCAGGCTTCGGATTAAAAACAACCTACTTGAGAAAATGATGGCATTCATTTAATCATTGTTCACAAATTGGATTATGTATTGTGACTATTGTTATTCGTAGTTGTCCTCTTGTGTGGACCTGCACATCCACCAGCATCAGGAGATAGCTGACAAATTTTGTTTAATTCAGGAATCTCCTGTGACGGGGTTACAAACTGGTGATCCTGGCTTTCCTAGTCCCTCCTTTCCCGTTGATCACTTCTTTTCAAGGGAAAGAAAAAATGGGAACCTCTGGCTATCTGTAAAGTGAGTTCCTCCTACAAGCTACCTGGCACCTTGTCTATCGTCATTCTGCATTCCTGACTATCTTGCCGAAAGAATTGTTCAGTCTAAATGTGCACATACCTATGGTCATGGATGGATAGTGATACTCATGTTATCTTATTTGTATGATGCTGTATCTATTCATCTCTAAAATTTCATCAAAGTCTACTTCCGAAACGTACTATGCTTGTATTATAGGTTCATCAGCAATGGATTCTGTACACTGATTATTTTATAGTCAAATTTTCCATAGTCAAAGATTGAATGTCTCACCAGCAAGGAACTATCCTGCATTCTTGTTGTTTGTTGTTGGATACTGATCAATGGAGAGAGTCCATCTAGGAATGGGATTATTGTTTTTAAGATAAGAAATGTATATGTTGATGTTGCTGTTGCTGTAGAAACAGCTTAAGGAATGAGATTTTATACTTGGGAGTTGGGAACAGTTATGAACTACAAGAATGATAATGAAGGTAGTAACTGAGTCTTGCTGGTTAGTGGATACTTTAGTAGTTAGGACTTTTGTGTCTTGTCTGTCTTCTTCTTTTTTCTTTCTTTTTCGTCTCAGGTTTTGTGTGAAAACCATGTCTCTATCATTTATACATCAACTATAGCAACTAATGTACAGATGAAATTTGTGCAGATGATGGAGATATACAAAGCCATGAGGTAGGGGCAAGGAAACATGGTGGCTGCTTCACCCTTATTGTTTTCTCTGAGTAAATCATGCCCTTTCGACCTCCTCGCCTTCCCAGGCGATCCCCACCTAAGTTTGTCTTCATCATACTTCTACTTCTTTTGCCCAGTTGTCTGATTAGTATTTTTAACCATCACCAGAAAATCACCTATTTTTTCCGACCTCTATGGGACAAACCTCCTCCATCATTTTCCCACATCCCTCACTTTTATGCAGAGAATGTGTCCATGGATCACCTTTGTCGCCTCCATGGATGGTCGGTTCGCTCCCAACCCCGCCGTGTCTTTGATGCTATCATATTCAGCAATGAGCTAGAGTTGCTCGAGATTCGGTGGCAGGAACTCAAACCCTACATCACAAAGTTTATAATCATGGAAGCCAACACTACGTTTACAGGCATCCCTAAGCCTCTGTACTTCACTTCAAATCGTGCTCGCTTTGCCTTTGCTGAGAATAAGGTTGTCCATGGTTTCTTTCCAGGCCGAGTCAGAGGCCATGGTTCCCATGAGGATCCCTTTGATCTTGAGGCTGCACAGCGTGTGGCAATGAACTTCTTGATAAAGAAGGCTGGGGTTTCAAATGGCGACCTCCTTATTATGTCAGATGTAGACGAGATCCCAAGCCCTCACACTATAGAACTCCTTCAGTGGTGTGATGGGTTCCCACCTGTATTGCACCTCGAACTAAAACACTACATGTACTCGTTCGAGTTTCCAGTGGACTACAGCAGTTGGCGGGCCTCTGCCCACATTTATAGCCCATCAACGCGATATAGGCATTCTCGGCAATCAGATGTTATTCTTTCAGATGCCGGCTGGCATTGCAGCTTCTGCTTCAAGAATCTACAAGATTTTGTATTTAAGATGACAGCATACAGTCATGCTGATCGGGTCAGGAGGAGAGAGTTCTTAGATCCTAGAAGAATACAGAAACTAATTTGTAGAGGAGATGACCTTTTTGATATGCTTCCTGAAGAGTACAGTTTCAAAGAGCTGATTAAGAAGATGGGATCAATCCCTCGTTCTGCTTCTGCAGTTCACCTTCCTGCGTATCTGATAGAGAACGCCGAGAAGTACAAGTTTCTTCTCCCTGGTGGCTGTCTAAGAGATGCAGAGTACGGTTGATTACTGCACTATCAGCACCGAGGAAATTTCTGGAAATGACAACTGTAAAGATTTAGGCAGTAGGAAGGTATAAGCAGCCGGCTGCTGCAGACTGTCAGTGGAAAACTTGGTCAGAGCTTCCGAATCTGTACACTGTTTTGATAGCACAGATTTATATACAATCATGGTGCGTCAGGCCTTCTTGTTTCACTATAGTAGTCATTGATTGATGTTAATAGAGGAATGATGACAGCAATCTTATACGATTTCAAGATGAGAGGTCATTGTACTGTCGTAGAAGCGTAGGCGTAGACCACTGAGGACATTAGCCTAAGTGGAGTGTCGTTTTGGAGGCAGGTTAAGGTAATTTTTCAGGATTTTCCGTTCTCTTATGCTTTTGCATGCTCTAATACCTTTATTTTTTCTTATGGAGAAATTTGCTACACCTTTTTGTTAGTTATACCTCAGTTGTTGACAGACATCCAAGGGTACTTTGCTCTAGTTTCTGGAAGTTGATACTGGTGTAGGGTTCAAATAAAATAAAATGAATCTCAGGTGATCCTGTGAGAATTGGTTGCTCTAGATTTTCATTTTTCAGAGCAGCATTATATTTTGGGCTTGCATGTGAAAAGTTTGAACTTTCAGTTCATTCTTCACTGGTTTTATTCTGTGTTTCTTTGTTTCAAACATTTACTTCAATCTGCTGAAAATTTTTAATTTTTTTTTATTTTTACTTCTATCTAATTATTGTAGTTGGTTCTATTAGAGAAAGATATGGAAATTTTGAAATTGTTAGTTGTTCTTAACATATGGTAGTCAAATTGAATACAAGGTTTTCAGGTATCCAAATTTTCTGGGCAAATGCTTCATTTAGTTGTACCAAGAATCATATATTCATATCTATTGACTATTGACATTAAGGTGGTATGTGTAGAGTTTGGATCCTCTGCAGTCCCCTCTCTCCATCCTTTTCTCTTTTTCTCTCTCCTCTCCAAACCCCAAACCCCCTCCCCCTATTTACAAAGGAAACAGCAGAGAGTGATCCTCTGCGGTATCGTAGAGGATCCAGACCCGTGTGTGTACATTAGGTTGTACTGGGCTTTTGTGTCTCTTACAAGAGTGAAAGATGTTCAACATTGTAGCGCAGTTGGAATTATCAATGTACTAGTGATATTATTACCCCCCCCCCAACCCTGCTCTCCAAAGAACTCTTTTTCTCCTTGTTTTACTTTTGAAAATGTAGAATACAAAAACTCGTATGAGAAGACCTCAAGGTGAGGCCACCTTTTGTAATCAATGCCCTCTTTTTATCTATAAGTTTAATAATTGTGAATACATTGGTTCATGTAATCAACGATCTCTTCCTCTTCTTTCCCTCATTTCCTTCTCTCTTACCTTTACTCAATAAAATAGTGTATTATGTTGTAATCACCAATACTCTCAAATAAACAAGGCGTAGGAGAAGGGGAAAGGAATATCTCTCTACAAGAGAACAGCAGGGGTTAAGGTATTTCGTATTACTAGAGAACTTCTGTGTCATTTGGTGTCTCACTCCTATCTATATGTATCAAATCACAAATGCGCAAATTGTTGGAATTAATCAGGACATGATATGGTATACGAAAGTGGGAATATGATCTCAACGGTTAAGGTATTACCCTTGCCTCTAGAAACAAGTGGAGGAGTATCAAGGAACAAGCGGAGGATAAGAGTGATACTCTCAAATAACGAATTTCTCATGTTGGTTCAGAAATTCGTTATTCAATCCACATTGTTGGCTTCTCTCTCCCTCTCTACCAATGAAATTTTGGCCTAGGGTGGAACCAGGGGCTTCCTTGAGAAAGAGTAGCAAACAAGCTTTTTTTATAAAATGAATATGGAAAACAATTTCCTACATCCAATACAAAAATAATTTCCTACAATTTCCTTTAAAAATAAAAATGAAGATGGAAACGGTTAACGGTTATGGCCTTGTTTGGTAATTAGCAGATTGTATCAAAATTAGCGGATTGGGCTTACTTTAGAGGATTTGACTAGAAAATCCGCTAATTTAACATGTTTGGTTAATAACGGATTCGATTAGCGGATTTGGGTGAATCCGCTAATTTCCAATCCGCTAAAAAAGTAGCGTTTGCAAGTTAGCGGATTCTAATTATTAAAGAAAGTACAAATCATCCACATTTATATAAATCAGCTAATACAATCCTTTATTTGACCAAATCCACTAATACAATCCTTTAGTCAAATCTGCTAATACAATCCGTTATCCGCTTTTCTCTACCCGCTAATTGCCAAACAAGGCTTGTCAAATGGGTAAGAGGGAAATCATTTTTCAATATTGATGAATCCAATTTGGGAGTTTAATGGTAAAGCACCCACACCTCCAAATTTAAAGTTGGGGATTAAACACTTATTGTGCCCTTGTGGGTTTATAGAGCCTCCCTATTCCGTTTTCCTAATAATATAATGACCAATGAACTAATTTTCTAACCATAGTTAAATAAGGATTTTTTGGTTAAAACTACTTTTGGTCTTGTATTTTTTGTGGGAAACTACCTTAGTTTCTTAAATTTGTGGGGAACTATCTTCATTCCATTTTTTTTTTGTCAAAGACTACCAATTGACAAAAATTCGTCTAACAAGGTGAACTTTGCGAGTGAAAGACCGTAAAGCCTCTCACTTAAGTATGTTGATTGAACTAAAATTCTTTTCCTCTCTTTGACCGCGTTGACTCTAATTTCCCCTCCCTCTTTTCATTTATTATCTCACTTTCTCTCTCTTCTCTGTTGCGCCATTTCTCTCTACTCTCTCATCTCTTTTTCTGCCTTAATTCACCATTGTTGGACCATCAACAACTTGTAGAAAACATAATCATATTTGTTCAGTTCTGATCGTTACACAAAGCTTATAATGTTGACATTCTTTATTGTGAAATATCACAAAAAGATCATGCCCAACTTAGTCGACTTGGTTCCAAATTCGAATTCCAAATCAAAGGTAACAAAAATAAGAGAGAATAAATGTGCGGATTAGAATCTTGTTATGGATTAAAATAAATTAATATTACTTGATTCCTTCTCCTCAAATGGGGTTAACTAAACTGTTTACAAACCTCTTGTCTTTTATTAGGGTATAGATAACCTAATTAATACCTAATTGTAAGTATAACATGAAGGAAACGACTATGCACACCCTCTTTTGATTTATTCACATACCCTTTTTCCTAAATTTCATCCCACAACCCACTGAAGAGCTCGAAGTTGCGTCCATGGTGGTGATTAAGAGGTACCCAGATGTTTAAAAGTTGTGATTTGTCAATTAAAGGCCTTTTAGAAAATGGGCCAAAATGTCGATTGAAATGGGGCTTTCGAGATTACTGACTCAAGTAATTTTGTGTCCATGGTGGTAATGTTGATCGGTGGATTGAGAATCATGAATTTTTCCCAAAATGATCGGTTAATAGTTTGAAGAACAAACTTGGAATTTCAAGGTTTTTGTTGAAAATGGGGATAAATCAAATTTTGGGTTTCATTAATTTTCAAAAGGTTTGGTGAAGCCGATGAAGGTGATAATGGTGGTGGTGAATGGTCATGAATGTGAAAGATGAGGGAAGAAAGCAAGTGAGGAAAATTAAAGGGAAAATAGAGGGCACATGTGAAAGGCACGGGGAATTGAGGGGCAAAGAGGTCAAAAGGTGATTAAAGTTAACTCCGTTAGTGTTTTTCCGTCAATTGGTAGTCTTTGACAAAAAAAAAATGGAATGAAGGTAGTTCCCCACAAATGTAAGAAATTAAGGTAGTTTCCCACAAAAAGTACAAAAACAAATGTAGTTTTCAACAAAAAAATCCTTAAATGAATTTAAAAAAGAATAGTACTCCTATTATTTTGACGATAAGAGTGTGTTCTTTTTCATTAAATTAAATTGAACCGAACTCTACTAAAGTATGTAGTATGTTAATGTCTTACTAAACTGCTTATCAGAGAACTTTTGGATTACGTCGATTTTAAAATAAGTAAGTAGAATAAGACATACCCTAATAGAAGTAGTTGTTTTACTCGTCGTGAGATTTTAGGGTAGGTATGGCTCTAACACAGTGGTACATTCACCACTTATTCAATTCCTAACAAGAACCTGAGTTCAAATTTGTTAGAAATTATTTTATCGTTTTAAAAAAATTAAGAAAACAAGAACTCATAGTTGTAACGGTTAATTGGAATTGCCAAAAAAAAACACGGTTAATTGGTAATTGTGTGACAATCGAGACTTGTACAAATGCTCGTCTGTTGATACGCGTTATTTTACTCAATAAAAGTAGTCCCTATCTTGTCACCAACTGTTGTGTGGTACGTACCCTGTAGGGTCGTAATCATACGACTAATGTGTTCCAAAGTCAAAGCCATCATCTCTATGTTTTGTTGGACTAATTAACTTTTGATGACGAGCTGTGTTCATAAGCACTCCCTTGATGATGAGATATGTGCAACGTGTTCACTCCCTCTATCTCACACAAAAACTAGTCCCTTCGTCTCAAAATAACTATCGTTTTCACTTTCTAAGATAGAACTTTGAGCACTAGACTAGAGTGTGTTCTTTTCCACATATTCCCTTTGATTTTCACTAATTCGATAAGGTTTGTCATTGATTTTTGCTGATTGGGTAAAATCTTCCCATTGATTTGGTAATGTCTTGTTACTGATTTCCTATAGTTATGAAGAAAATCATCCGAACTTCATAAACCGAAAACTACCCAAATTCCCTTTGAAGATGAAGAGTTAATCCTTATAAATTAGTCACAATAAACCTCATAAAAGGAGTCAAATTAACCTCACAATTGGTGTGATCAAAATCTTACCAAAAGAAACGATTAAAACTTTACAAAATCAAAAAAACAAAGAGCAATTGGGAAAAAAAAAAAAGAAGTAACAAGAGAGTGTTATTGCTCGTAGATGACCAATAACAATCCCGATCTCATGTCGTATAAAGTTATAAGGGGTTGTGTGACAAAAGAGAGTACAAGTTCAGTATTTTTTTGCCAAAGGGAGCCTTTCTCTGGTAATAAAAGTAAGCACAAAATACTTGGCGTACTCATAATGCCATAATGGGGCATATGCCTATGGGTTTCCTCATGAAAACGACCATTAATTTTTTTTTTCTTTTTCTGATAGATTTGTTGAATTGTTGTTAAGTGTTAACTGGATTAGGACCAAGTTCATTTTTAAAACGTGTAATTTACATCCCCCTTCTGGTCCACATTCCATTGCTTTATTTTCAATTCCAGTCTTCGCACAAACTGCATCAGTGATCAGCCCACCATCATCCCAAGGAAAATAATGCTTTATACGTTAAAATAAAGAGTAAGTATTGTGTGACACCAATTAATCGTAAAATAAGATTATTTAGAATTATAGAGACACTCATTATAAACAGTGATAATGTTTCACCTAAAAAAGAATCTTGTTGTCACTAGGGGTGCAAATGAGCCGAGTCGAGCCGAGTATTTCCATGTTCGTGCTCGGCTCGTTTACTAAACGAGCATCATATTGGTGCTCGTGCTCGGCTCGTTTCTTATCGAGCGAGTTTTAAACGAGTTTTGACCGAATTTTTCACGAGCTGCTTGCGAGCACACTAATTTTGAAGGCAATATCACCAATGAAAATAGTAAACGAGTCGAGTTGAGGAGTGCTCGTACTCGGCTCGTTTAATAAACGAGCCTTGAATTGATGATCGTGCTCAGCTCGTTTATTATTGAATGAGCTTTGACAGAGTCAGGCCCGTTCCTAATATTTTAGGGGACCCCGGGCAAAATAAAAATAAGGGCCCCTAAAATATGTACATATATATTATATTATATTATATATATATATATATATATATTTGGTTTCACGCAAAAAAAAAAAAAAGGAGAAATGAAAAAAAAAAGTTGCAAATGGTGTATGTTCAACCTAGCTTGCAACCAAATGAATTTTTTTTTAAAAACAAACTTAGAAAATATCTCATAAAGAACCTCCATATGCACACATGGAAAACAAGAATAAAAAGAAAAAACAGTTTGGCTCACATGTAAAGATAGGTATTATTGGTATTAATATTGGAATCAAAGTGATATGCAATACAAATCATGTGCCTAAAAGTATTGTTAAATTTAATTAGAATAACAATTTACTAGTTATTACTTACTCGATTGATCACAGTCTCAAAGCTTAAAAAGAAATAAAAACAAGGAAAGCCTGAAAAGAAAAATCAAATAAAATGAGGCCCCTAAGATTTGATCTCTAGTCAGTCGTCACAAGAAACTTCGCACTTCCCTCTTTCAACCACTGAGCTAGCATAATGTACATGTTCTACTACTAAACCAGTTAAAATATATTCTGTTTTTGCTTTTCGCCATTGGGCCCCTTAAATTACTAGGTCCCTTAAATTACTGAGCCCTAGGCGGTCGCCCTCGAGGCCTATGCCTAGCGACGAGCCTGGACCGAGTATGCTCACGAGCTGCTCACGAGTGCATCGGCTCGTTTGCACCTCTAGTTGTCACACCAAAAAATTACAGTAAAATTGTCTCATAAAAAGTTATTGGGTAAAATAAATACTTATTGCATTCACAAATTACCACCATTAAAATGGTCCGGAATCAATGTTCGCACCTCTCACAAAACAAGTAAAACCTATTTAAATATATCCACCTCCAAGAATAGTGATAATTGTGAGATGTGAGAGTATGATCCAGAATTATCTAATAATTTTTTGTATTCAGGTTGAATTACACAACATAATTCATGTATATACTTTATAAAATATAAATAAAATGATTGGTGGATCCAGGAATCTTTAATACATCTTTTATCTTTATCCCAATTTCTTTCTTTTTCTCCTTTTCCCTTTTTCGCTTTTAATGGGATGTATGTTGGCGTTGCTTCTGATATGAAGGTTCTAATTAAGAGGAGATCATGGCTACATAGTGCTCATGCAACCTCTCTTCTTTAAGAAAATTCAGACTCTTATTACTCAAGGCATATTTAGATTTATAGTTAACTTATTATCAAGGGGGTGATTGTGCAAATTAAAGTACAAAATAAAAAGATAGAGAAAATGAAGAGAGAAAATGAAGGGAGGGGGGAGATTGTTACCTAAATACTAACACACACCACTAGGATTGTTCACTAACTAAAATTCCGATCAGACCGAATCGACCCTGCCAAGACCGGACCGGAACTGGTCTATGTTTTGCTTTGTTCTGGTCCAGTTAATAAGTGGTGTGTGAAGGTTAAAAAAAATAGTACCTTTTGATTTCGAAATTCGGTTCAGTCCAAGACCGGACGTGAATGGTCGGGTTCGATCCCTAATTGGTTCGTGTTCATATCGATAAATAACCCCACACATCACCTCATCTACCTTTCATTTTAGTCTATAATCCAATATATTACCCTCAATTCAAGTATGTCCTTAATTGGTATTAGTAGTAGCTAAAATTTTAGGGTAGATTAACCCCAAATAATTTTTTTTAAACATAACAAATTATGATGTAGTATATTTTTTTTTTGGGTGCAATTATGATGTAGTATATAAAAAATAAATAAAGAGTATTGATTTTGGGTCCATCCATTATCTATAATATGCAACGTTTTTTTAAGGAATAATAATGGTATTGATACAAGATTATGGGTAAGTATATGGAATGATTAATCAATTGGGGGTTATTACATGCAGGCAAGAAAGAAATCAGGTGGATAACATGTGATGGGTTGAGGCTCACGAGGCACTTGCACCTCCACTTTTATTTTGTTTTTTGTTTTTTTTTAAATACTATTATTTATTATTATTGGATACCTCAAAAAAAAAAAAAAAAAAAAACAAGTGGTGTGTGAGAGAGAGAGTGTCCACATTCGATCAATTCATGCCGTTTCCGTTTTCAGGTAAAAAAAAAAACTGCAAAACCTCAAGACTTAATAGACTTGGCAAAATTTGACCCCACTTAAAAATTGATCCGAATCTAACTTGCTTAATACCAGATTGAAATTTATTCCGAAGAGGGTTAAAATGGTAATGACCCGAATCCGAAAATATCTGACCCGGACTCTAAGTTTGTGAACAAGAGTTATTTGACCCGAAACCCAACCGACTAAGAACGGGCATGACCAACTTAATATTGACTTGACCTATTGATGAACCGAACTCGTTGTGACTCAATCCAAATCTGACTCAATCTAACCCAACCTATTTGTCAGATCTACGTCAAAAAAAAAAAAAAAAAAAAAAGTTAGAAAAAAGAAGGGCGAGAAATATAAGAAAAACAACAAATGAAAGAACCGTCTAAAGTGTCTTTCGTCACTGTGATTTGACATCTGTTGCTTCCTTTTTCTTTTTCTTTTTCCTTTTTTTGAGGAGAAATTAAGCAAAACCCATTATCTCGCGAGATATATGATATGTAAACGAGACGTATTTATAACACCTATCTCGTTGATTTCGAGAAAAATGGGGAACGTTTTTGTTGAAATTGTTTTTTCGAGTTGGCGAAGCTTTATCCATTAAAATAATAGACGTCGGAGACACGCAATTTTCGAAGTGTTTAGATTTTGGGACTCGGGTCTCGGGAGTGTGATTGATCAGTCTCTCTATCATGTTGGTAGACCCCATTTTCCTTTTCGTTTTTTTTTCTTTTTTTTCTTTAATTTAATATTACAACCTCTAGGGTGGTAAAATGTCGACGTCATTGTGGATGTCCCAATATTATCTTGACTGAATTTTGTTTTTGTTCAGAGCTTTTCCATCTGGTAGTTTTTTTTGTTTTTTTTTTTTTTTGGAGGGACATTTTGGTAGTAATCTTAATTCTAAAGTCTCAACCTATTTTAGTAGAGGTCCCAAATTCACACTTAAACCTTTTTTGTTGTAAAAAACAAAGATATGCATGCTAACAGTTACGACTTCTTTTTAGAGTGGTGAGTGGTATAGAAGTTGTTTGCACACTTAACTCGAGATAATCATTCCCAAAAGAACTAAGCTAATTGAAACTAAGAGTGTGTTTTTTTCACTTACTCTGTTCAATTTTGTCGGTTTAAGTGATCTACATTTTCTTTTAGATATAGCTATTTAATGCAGTCCCATTCACTTATGTGTAAAAAAAAAAACAATAAAATTATTTTGTTTATAAAAATAAGTGATTGTCTCTAAATGTATTTTCTTTAGTGACGCTGATTGTGTAGTACTATAGTTGATTATTATGCCTTGCACAGATAGTAACCAACTAACCATCACAAATTCAGATTGCTGGTTGAGTTAGCTTACACATAATCGAAAGGTAGAGAGACAAACAAGTCCAACGACAATTAGTCTTCTCCACTATATGAGTGCCCCTAGCTGCTCCGTGAGCTAAATTCAGAAAGGGTGATGATGCAATTCTAATCTTATATCCCATTCTATGCACCACTCCATATCCTAATCACATAAAATAAAATAAAAAACACATCATGATCGTCCGTAATTTTATCATATATTCCAATTTAATAAAAAAAAAATAAATTTACAAATAAACGTGTCAAATTTGTAATAGAATGAGACACTTTAAATGCGTCTAGTATAGTAATCTAATTCACTTGTGGCGACCCCTCGCTCTAATAGCGAAGCCACTTCTCAAATATACTTGGTCCACGGTAGACTAAGTCCACACAAGACTAACTGATGATTGGGAGACTCACTGGACATAGCCAACGTGTCACCTAATCACAAGAGCCCACATCTTAGGAGAGGCCCATTGACCAAGGTCCACATATAACCTACAAATATTATCAACTATAAATACAAGGGACACATACAAGGTATTTAACATCATTCACTCTCACGCTTACTTCACTCAACTACCTTACTCTCACTACCAAGCAACTAACTTGACCTTCGGAGGGGGAATTCCTCACCCACCCCGAAGGCAGTGTACATTTCCTCATAGGTGACGTGTATTGTATCCCGAAGACGGAGCCACCGACAAGTACCTAGCATACCCCCGAAACACTTGTTATATGCCTAATTGATAAATCATTCTTAATTAACAAATTGAATAGCAATTGAAAAATATATACTAATGATAATCTACAAGCCAGTGGATCGAACGGGGTATATATCTAGTTTGGAATATAAATGAGCGAGTATAAATTCCAATGTTCAAGATCAATACTAAATAAAAGAAATCGAATCTACATAGAAAGAACTACAATCTGATCCAAAGGGACTGATTGAGTTGCATCCAGACTTTGATTTTAGTCTAAATCACTCGAAAATTAAAACCCTATCGAATTATATGGAAACTTTTGATTTGGAAGGAAGACCAAGAGAGATTCTTACGCATCTCCTCTAAAGCTTCAACACGTTGTCTACATGCATTGGTTGTTTTTTTTAGCAAACAAAGGCATATTAGCCAATCACCAACCTACACTCAGTAATATCCCATCCCACAAAAAAAAAGAAAAATACAACACTTCTTAATTTTGATAAATTTGTGCAAAACCAACTCATAATAAAAGAGTTATTTCACAAATATAGATATCACTTTTTATGAACCGTAATCTTTTGAATCACTTAAACACGTTGATCGTCTTCGATCAAAAAGTTATAAAAAATCGTCTCATAAAACTTTTTTCTGAAAAATGACTTAATGCGGTAATGATAAATCTTTAACTTGCGGTCATGCACTCAGCACTTGTCTCTATAAGACTCAACAAACAAACTGCACAAAAAAAAAAAGGAAAAAGAAAAGTACACAAAAGACAGTCAGAAAAAGAAAAAAGAAAAATTGAGAAAGAAAAAAGAAAAAAAATAAAATAAAAGTCATTCTCATGGGGGTTGTTGTCCAAGTCCAACCTAACTTCAATCACAAAGCGCGTGATTCACGCGCATTAGAGAAATCCGTAACGTCTCTTTGTAAAGCTCCTTATTAATAGTAATGATCACCAGATCTATTTATCAGAATACATCTACTTACTTATCAGATAAGTAGGCTTACATATCAGTGTGCTTTGTATCTTATCGTTTTAATTTCCTTTCAAATTCTCAAAATGTCATATCGTAAATAATGTCCTTATACGATAAAAAGAAAGATTATTTATTTTGTCTGGTGCCTTTTTATTTTTTATTTTTTTTTCCTGTTTTGTTTTTGTTTCTCTCTCCTGCTTTCCTTTATAAATGCCCCAATCTTTCTTCTCTGACCCCCAGAAACTCCATCTGAGGAGAGAGAAAGCTCAGAAAACAAAGGGAGAGATAGAGAAAGTTTTAGAGAGAGAAAGTGAAGGAAAGTTTTAGAGAGAGAAACTTGTAGAGAGAGAAAGTTAACTACTGATCTGCTTCAAGGTAGAAGAAAGCTTCAATTTTTTTTTCTTCTCATTTTGATTTTTCTCTCTCCAATTTTCCTGTTTTATTTTTCTTTCTTCCGTAGATGTTTTTAGGTTTTATGAGAGTTTTAGGTTTTTGTCAGTGCTAATTTAATTTGTCTTTTTTTTCTGTGTTGTTGAAGTTAGGGATTTTGCGGTTTTCGATCTGAGATTTGGGGCAGAAATAAAGGAGAAATTTGTTTTAATTTTTAATTATTTTTTTTTAAAAATTTTATTCTGAAGAGAGATGTCGTCGTTAAGCAGAGAGCTAGTTTTTCTCATACTTCAGTTTCTCGATGAGGAGAAATTCAAGGAGACTGTTCACAGGTAATTTTGACTAATTTCTCTGTCTTAATTAATTAATTTATTTTATTACATTATTGTTTTTTGTTTTTGGTTGGTAATGTTAGCAAAACTTTTATTGTTTATATCGTGTGGTAAAATGGTTCCTGTTTTTAGTATCGTTTACTTTTGGCTTTTGTGATGAGGAGAGACGAAAAAAGGGTTAAAGGTATTTTGTGACGTCATAATGACGTGATGGTGCTGAGTGAATAATGACAGTTTTAATTGGAGTATTGGGAAATGTTTGGTGTATTATTAGTGCTGTGTTTGGTTGCTGAGAAAATAAGAGAAATGTGGTTTCTTTTGCTTGTTAAAATGTGAAAAATTGTTTGTTTTCTCACTGTTTACTACTTGTGTGAAGGCTTTGGCGTGACTTGCTTCAGTTGCTTGTTATTTCCCACTTCTTATTATTACATATAAATGTGAGCTATGTGGACAGGTCCCAATTTTTATTGATTTGCTGAATTTGTGCTTGGTTTTGGCTTTTGAGTTGAAAGGGAAACAAATTAATAAATTTGGGAACTAGTGATTTAATTTCTCTCCATATTTGACAGCAAATTGAGGGTGATCATGTACTTGGTGCAATTGGTAATTATGCTACATTATGATCAGAAACTGACAATTCAAGTAGTGGAACTTGGAGGCCTTATTTTATAGTGTGTTGAGAAAATGGCATTATGATCATTTTTTGTTTTCATGAACCCTGATAGACTTTTTCTTATTTTGGTAATCTAATGTGACTGTTGAACGAGTTTTGTTTTTTCTATGGCTAACTTTAATGTTGGGCTTTTGAATTGATTGATAAAGATTGGAGCAAGAATCAGGATTTTACTTTAATACGAGGTACTTTGAAGATTTGGTGACTGGTGGAGAGTGGGATGAGGCAGAGAAGTATCTATCGGGTTTCACGAAAGTGGATGACAACAGATACTCAATGAAGATCTTTTTTGAAATTCGGAAGCAGAAGTACCTTGAAGCCTTGGATAAGTAAGTATTTGTGACATTAGTTTATGATGGTTTTGGTGAGCTTTGTTTAATTGAAGTGTCTTGACAACAATTGCAGGCGAGATCGAGCCAAAGCTGTAGAAATTCTTGTGAAGGATTTAAAGGTGTTCTCGGCTTTCAATGAGGAGCTCTTCAAGGAAATAACATTGCTGTTGACCTTGGATAACTTTAGGTCTGGGATATTATGTGCTTGAAACTTGCATTTTTCTCTCTGATAAACTTGACCTGATCATAGATGATTGTTAATTAATATGCAGAGAAAATGAACAGCTATCAAAGTACGGTGATACTAAGTCTGCTAGAAGCATAATGCTTGCTGAACTAAAGAAGTTGATAGAGGCCAATCCATTGTTTCGTGACAAGCTGCAATTTCCCACCTTGAAGAATTCAAGGCTAAGGACTCTGATTAACCAGAGGTTATTGCTTAAACTCAAACTGGTTTTGAACATTGTTGATGTGCTTCTGTTTCTGGAGCCAGCCTCTCTCTATTGGAAATTTACTTTCGGAAGATTCTGACTTTTTCTGTAATGGCATTGTAGTTTGAATTGGCAACACCAGCTTTGCAAGAATCCCAGGCCTAATCCTGACATAAAGACGCTTTTTGTAGACCATACATGTGGACCCCCTAATGGTGCACATGCACCATCACCTGTGACAAACCCATTGATGAGTGCTGGTCCTGTTCCAAAGGCAGGAGGTTTTCCTCCACTTGGAGCTCATGGAGTAAGTGGTTTAACAGTGTCTAGACTGTCTAGTGTTCACTTCATTTATGTTTATAGGGTAGTGAAATATCAAGTTGACCTTGTGTTTTGGAACTTGAAGCCATTCCAGGCTGCCCCAGCTCCTCTTCCAACATCACTTGCTGGGTGGATGGCGAATCCGTCTCCTGTACCTCACCCTGCAGCTTCTGCTGGGCCCATGTCTTTAGGTGCCCCTAGCAATCCAGGTATATATATGGTAAACATCTGTTTACTAGATCTTTAACAAATTTTCTTAGAGGCGAGCACTCTACAATGGTTTATATATCTTGATATGTTTTCTTTCTGTCCTAAATTTTTTGAACTTGCCCTTCGAACTTTGAAGGCAATGTGCTTACGTGAAACTCATGTTGCTCAATTTCGTGTTAACTTCTTGCTTTTCTTTCCCATTATGGTATTTCTATTCTCCTGTGTTGCAGCTATAGTAAAGCGTCCAAGGACTCCTCCAAACAGTAATGCGGCTCTTGATTATCAGACAGCAGATTCTGAACATGTTTTGAAAAGACCAAGACCGCTTGGAGCACCAGATGATGTATGTAGAAATTATGTTTTTCATTTTCATGATTTCCTTACTTGGTTGTTAATCAAGGTGAAACAAATTTTGAAATTGAAATTATTTATTCATGAAGAGATATTCAATAGTGGACAAAATCGATGGCTGGTTTTACTTGATTCATATATTGTTGATGCACATGTAGAAGGATTTTCCACATTTTCTTCTTGTTTAGCAGAGATATCTAACCTTGTACATGGGCAACTAATTGATAGTTTGACCATAATTTGGGTTATTAGAGTTATACATTGTTTTTCATCACCAGGAAAAAATATCTCTCAGTAACTATTCTATTCGAATAAAGTTTGTCTCGACTGTTTTGCCATAGTTGTAGTCTTTGCTTATGCATGTGGTAGTTCACATTTTGTAATTTGGGGAATCAAATATAGCCATTATTATGATGAAATATGAACCGTCGCAAGAGGCCAAGAGCTGATTTCCAGCATGCTTGTGTAACTGCACGTGGACTTCCTGTTAACTATAATTTTCTCAAGGAACTAGATTAACGGTTAAAAAGTTGGTGTGTTACTTAGGATGTGCCGTGTGCTTATTGAGATTGGTTAATGGAACTTGCTAAAAAGTTGAGTTGTCTTTTGACTATTTTTGCCTTTATTGGACATTTCAGCAGGTCAACAATTTACCTGTTAACATTCTGCCGATTGCATACAACAGCCAGAGTCATGGTCAAAGTTCATACTCTGCTGATGACTTGCCCAGGAATGTTGTTATGAATTTGAGCCAGGGTTCTAGTGTGAAGAGTGTTGATTTCCATCCTGTGCAGCAAAATTTGCTCCTAGGTTTGCTCTACTGTTGGAATTTTGGAAATATCTATTCCCTTGCTGGAATTTCTTGCACTGTTATTATTTTGTTAATTTGAATTCTTCTGACGTTTCCAGTGGGAACAAATATGGGTGATGTCATGGTGTGGGAATTAGTTAGCCGGGAGAGGATTGCATTCAGAAATTTCAAGGTCTTGGATCTTAATGCATGTTCTATGCCTCTGCAGGTTGGTTCTCTAGAATTGATTTGTTGAGCACGAGTCTTCTATTGTCTACTCCTTCTGTTCCTTAATATAGGTTGTTTAAGGTTGTTGCACACAAACTAAGAAAGCTATTAAATAGTCTGAAATCTATCAAAAACAAGTAATATTTGACTAGTTTCTCCTTTTGACTTTAGATTTAGCAAAGAAGGTGAGCAATTAATAAGGTAACGTGAAACAAAGGTATAATGGGTAAAGAATAAGAAATGAATTAATGGAATTCTAAAATGACATAAATTTATAATATGAAACAAAACCAGTTTCTTAAAAGACTAATATTAAGGGACAGAGGGAGTAAATCATTATTTTGCTAACTACACGTGCAAACTTTTTTAAACAGGCTTCTTTGAGCAATGATTACTCTGCATCTATCAATCGTGTCACATGGAGTCCTGATGGAACCCTTTTGGGTAATTTACTCTTCTTTCATGATAAACAGAACTTCTTGCCTTATTGCAATGACTTTTCTTTTTCTAATTAAGTTTTTAATTCTAAGATTCAGCTTAACTCCCCTCCCCCTCCCCCTCCCCCTCCCCCCCCCCTCCCCTCCCCCTCCCCCTCCCCCTTTCTCATTTAAGCTCTGCTGTTGGCCTCCAGGCTTTGAAGGAATTGATAGCATGATTCTAGGAAGAATTTTGTTTGTGCTTGTTACAGTAACTTTTCTTGATAATGCAGGTGTTGCATATTCAAAACACCTTGTGCACATATACTCCTATATTGGCCCCAATGATCTGAGAAACCATTTAGAGGTTTGTGGCGCATATCAACTTCTGGACTTTTAGTTCTTGATTTACAAAGCTGTCATCATCACATTGTTGTAACCTTTCGTCTATTCAGATTGAAGCTCATGTTGGCAGCGTCAATGATCTTTCCTTTTCTTATCCTAACAAACAACTCTCTATTGTTACGTGTGGAGAGGATAGGCTTATTAAGGTTGGTTTGTTTGCTTTACTTTGTATACATTGCAAAGCTATAGATGGAATCTTAGAATTCAAAACTTAATTTTGTAGGTGTGGGATGCTGCCACTGGGGCTAAGCAGCACACTTTTGAGGGTCATGAATCACCTGTATATTCTGTATGTCCACATCACAAGGAAAACATTCAGGTATGGTCTAACATGTATCATAGTCATGCTATATCTCCTGGCTTGTGGTCGTTTGCTCTTCTGGTCTGGATTGTGAAAGATGTTATTGGATGAAATAAGCTTATACATTACAATTAGTGGGTTCGAAAGTCGAAACTGTAACTAGAGGTTCTTCTTCACCTTGTTTTTGTGATGAAGGCTTTTGAGAATTGCTTCCATTCTGACTTATAGTTGAGGGCGGGAAAGAAATTTTTATATCTAATTACATGAGGACTATCTTTCTTTATTCAGTTCATTTTCTCGACTGCAACGGACGGAAAAATAAAAGCGTGGCTGTATGACAACATGGGTTCGAGAGTAGACTATGATGCACCAGGTCACTCATCAACAATGATGGCTTATAGTGCAGATGGCTCAAGGTAATTTTTATACCCCTCACCTGCAGCTGCAGGCCTCCAACATTCTGGAAATATTTAATTGATTAAAAGTCTTGTGCGTCTTATGTTAACTCTTTAAGTCACTGATTTTGTTTTTCTATTTTGTGAAGATTGTTCTCATGTGGCACCAACAAAGAAGGAGAATCCTTCCTTGTGGAATGGAATGAAAGTGAAGGAACTGTCAAGCGTACATACCTTGGTCTTGGAAAGCGGTCTGTGGGAGTAGTGCAATTTGACACTACCAGGAACAGGTTTCTAGCTGCTGGGGATGAGTTTACTGTCAAATTTTGGGATATGGATAGTGTTAACCTTTTGACTACGACTGATGCTGATGGTGGATTACCGGAAATATTCGTACTTCTAGGATACTGACAGTTCATTAGTTTCGAGAAAATCTGTTTTTCCTAAGTTTGTGTTTTGGTGTGGGACATCAGGCTTCTCCTTGTATTCGATTCAATAAGGAGGGGACGTTAATGGCTGTATCAACAAGTGAAAATGGTGTCAAAATTCTAGCGAATGCAGACGGGATTAGGCTACTGCGTGCCATGGAGAATCGCCCATTTGATGCTTCTAGAGTTGCTTCTTCTGCTATTGTGAAGGTATATATGCTCACTTTATTTTTTATTGTTTTTGATGTCCTTCTCCCTCCTCACCCTCCTAATGCATGATTGGTTCTTGTTCAGGGTCCTTCACTTGGTGTATTCCCTGTTGGAAATGCTGGTATGGGAGCCAGTATGGCAGAACGAACAGCTGCGGTGCCTGCCATGGTGGGAATGGTAAATTTTTTATATTTTAACTTCTCTATTTTCCTTGAATTTTTGTTTTCATCGGGTTGTAGCTGTTGGGTGGTTGGGTCCCTTTCCTTATAATGATGTATGTTCCCTTGTTGGATTTTTAGTGGTGAAAACATATTTCTTTATCTGCAGAATGTTGCTGATAATCGGAGCCTGGTAGATGTGAAGCCAAAATTTCCTGATGAGTCAGTAGAAAAGTCAAAGATCTGGAAACTGACTGAAATCAGTGAACCATCGCAGTGCCGCTCTCTGAAGCTCCCTGACAGTATATCAGCAATGAAGGTAGGGAATTGTATTATTCTCCTTGACCTGATAACTATTTAAAGCTCTCTCCATCGTTGATGGTGCATGTCTTTGGCATTTTTTCAAATCCCAACCTCCTCATACATACCTACCTAGCGTATAGATGCTTGAGATGCTTTTTTGACACTTCCATCCATGTTTATTCATGTTTCACCACATGCAAGTATATTTTGAGCCTTTATATATCTTCATACTTCAGATATTCACAATTGTCATGATACTGGTTATAGAATGAAAATGTCAACTTTTGTGTATTATTTAACACTTCTACCCATGTCATACTCACAAGTGAAGTTTTTGCACGAATAAGTTATCAGCGACTTCTATTTTGGACAGCTAATTGTTACTGAGTAGGCTCAATATTTTTTGTTTTTCTTTTTTCTTTTTTCAATTGTAGATAATATATCAGTATCAATTCTTCTTGACCGTGAAGATAGTTTCGTGATTTTTGCTTTAAGCAGTTCTGATGAGCCAAAAGACTCTGATGCAAATAAACTGCATCTACCTATAGAACTGATGCTAGGAAGTTAACAATATTATTTCTTGCCCTGGGGTAGTGACTTAGTGAGTGATCTACATGTGCTCTGCTCATTAATTGGATCTACTATATGGCTCATAGTTTCGTGTTGTTTGTTGCTTTGCTATTTTTCCTTATACGTTATGTTCCAAGGCCTTCCGTGGTAGAAACAACACAATATATATGGCTCACTTTTTTGTCATTTCAGGTTTCGAGGTTGATCTATACCAATTCTGGATTTGCCATATTGGCATTAGCATCTAATGCTGTACACAAATTATGGAAGTGGCCAAGAAATGAGAGAAACTCATCTGGCAAGGTTTGCTTTTACAAGACTTTTTTCAGATAGTGTGAACTTTTCCTTTGTTGGTAGCATGCATTAAACACCTCTTCTCATAGGCGACTGCGAGTTTTGCACCTCAACTATGGCAACCTTCAAGTGGAATACTGATGACAAATGATTTAAGTGACACAAATCCTGAAGATGCAGTATCTTGCTTTGCACTTTCAAAAAATGATTCGTATGTAATGTCAGCTTCAGGAGGGAAAATATCTTTATTCAACATGATGACGTTTAAGGTAACAAGCTCTATTCTGTGACTAGCAGTTTTAAGTCATTCATCCTATTCGAAACTGTTGCACATTTATGCGCACTCCAATTGATTGGCTTTAAGGTCATTTATTCAATTCTGACAGTGATGGATTCTCAATTCTTGGTGTTATATCTAGTCTTGCCTAGAAAAGATGGATTCTCAATTACCCCTGCCAGCTTGATAATGAGTTTCAACTAAGAGCTTCAGGCTAAATATATGTGCTCCCATCCATTCGCTTCATTCATGAAGTAATTTAGGCATAATCTTTGCACCAATCAGTAACTTGGTATGTAGGGTGGGAGGTTTTAATTTATATTTTACAATGAGGCCTTAGATTTGTATTCGACTATGTTTTTACTAGAATATTGAAGCATAAGTCTTCCTTGATGGACCCCAGTGGCTTATTCTCATTCTTTAATTAGTATCTTACATCTTGTTTTCTTGAATGCAGACAATGACAACTTTCATGCCCCCACCACCTGCAGCCACATTTTTGGCTTTCCATCCTCAAGACAATAACATCATTGCTATTGGTATGGAAGATTCTTCCATTCAAATTTATAATGTTCGCGTTGACGAGGTCAGTATTCGTTTGTTAACTCAGTATTACAAACCTACATTATCCTTAGAAAATTCAATCATTATTGAGTTTATGACATGCCAAATGCCTTCTCTAAACAGGTTAAGACTAAACTTAAAGGACACCAGAAGAGGATTACTGGCCTGGCGTTCTCTAATGTTCAAAACGTGCTTGTATCTTCAGGAGCTGATTCTTAGGTAACAAGATATTAGGTTCTCTATCAGTGCTTGTCAAATAAAATTGGAAGAATGAAAAGTGTGTTTGCAAAGCCATGTATGCTAGTTAGCTGAAGCAACCAAGTGGCATTAATGTATAGAATACCTTTTCCATCTTTGAAGTTTGATGGCAAATTGTTCGATATACCTTGTTCATCAAGCGGAGCAGACTGCCTGCTACCAAAGGGAGACTCACCCATATGGATAACATTGAAATTCCCTGTTTTTTATTCTTGCTTTATCTTATGGCTCTTTTACAACATTGTTTTTGACCTTAATTCATTGTCTCATGTGTTTCATCTTTGTTCTCACTTGTATCTCTTATCTTCCAAAGAGTACTTTAATGTGTTTTGAACATACCTATAGGAATTGCCTGACCAGTTTGCCTAATTTAATTTGTTAGCTGTGTGTTTGGAGCATGGATGGCTGGGAAAGGTTGGCAAGTAAATCTTTGCAAATTCCTAGTGGGCGAACTGTGAATCCTCTCTCAGATACACGTGTTCAATTTCATCAAGATCAGACACATTTGCTGGCTGTACATGAAACACAAATTGCCATATACGAGGCTCCAAGACTTGAATGTCTTAAACAGGTAGACTGTCTTACACATGCATCTATGGCATATAGGCACACAGGCAGAGGCACACATCAATTTTGTTCACGCCTTATCTATTTATTTAACCATTAAAGATGAATGTTCTCTTTTCCTCCTCCAGTGGGTTGCCCCAGAAGCACGAGGTCCAATCACGCATGCGACATACTCCTGTGACAGTCAGTCAATATATGTAAGCTTCGAAGATGGGAGTGTCAGCATTCTTACTGCTTCAAATCTTAGATTCAGATGTAGAATCAACTCCAATGCCTACTTACCTCCTAACCCAAGGTCTGAACCAAACTATTTAGTACACAGCACACTTGATTTGAAAATACATCTCTCATCTCATTTGTATTTTTGTGCCTTTGACAGTATGAGAGTGCATCCACTCTGCATTGCGGCACATCCATCAGAAGCTAATCAATTTGCTTTAGGACTCAGTGATGGTGGGGTTTGTGTGCTTGAGCCGCTAGAATCAGAAGGACAATGGGGCACCAATCCTCCTGCGGAAAATGGCGCGGGAAGCAGCAATGCTTCTTTAGCAGCTGGCACAGATCAGAACCAACGATGATGACTTTTTCTGCTTTTCTCAAGGACTACAAAGTGTCCTTTAGTGTAAAAAGTTGTGCCTTGCTCCTGGTTTCACCGTACTTTTTCGAAGGGAAGCTGCAGGATCCAGGTATTACCATTATAGGATTGTCATTAGCCGACCTTTTGAAGTTGGAGAGATACTAGCATCACTTTCTCTTGGATGAAGCATGACAATTGACAAATATATTCCCCTCACATAGATGAAGCCGAGTATAGATTACTGCTGCTACAATTGGCAATTGCTTTTTCCCCTTTGATGAGATTTTGGTGTTGGTTTCGATGGCTAGCTGTCTCAGGAGGGAAGGATGGATTGGTCACGATCCGGATCCGTATGACTAACCCCATTTGTATTTCTTTGGTCTCAGAAGGTTTTCAGGAAGGTTCTTTCTCCCCGTGTGTCCTTTTGTTGGTTCTGAAAGCTTAACTATTTTGTTTAGTTAGGAGAAATTTATTAGTCTTTTGAGTTTGAAAGTGTCTTTTAGGAGATATGTAGAGCTGTAGTTCACAATGGGTACCATAGTTCTTTTTCCTTGTATATTGACGAATTATATTTATATCATAAACTCTGCATCATGTTCCAATTCTGCCTCATGTTCCAATTTCAAAGCGTGAAAGAAGTTTCACGGCAAGCTACAAATGTTCAACAAGTGCGCAAGGACAAAACTTGAACTTTCAAGGTATGGAGGTAGGGACTCGATAATGGGCCTCGAGGGCCTCCCATCTTCTATAGGGTGTCTTGTGCGAAAACAACAATTTTCGGCTTATCTGGCCTGGTAGAGATTTTTGCCCAAACATCTTTGGATGTCTCTTGTGAACCAAGAGGACCTCCGGTAGCCCGTAAATGCCATATGGGTCATTGAACTCTGTACTCATCCATGATTTGGTTTTTGGGCTCTTACTAGTGTGAGACCAGTAAAATGGCCATCAAAGCATAATAGGATACGAAAGTCGACCCTGGGTGCCTTGCATGACCCTGGGTGCCTTTCATGTTTTCTATTGGGTGTTGCGCGATATGGCATCAAAATAACAACATTCATTAAAGGGCCATTCGGAGGGCCAAAAATGTGGATTATAACCCATTTTCGATTTCTAGGTGCATGATGAGATTCCCCCTCCCCCCCCAAACTTCTCTAGGGGACAATCGTGAAACAAGAGGACCCCTGTTGTCTTTGTTAGGTCATCCGGGTCTCCAAACTTCATAATCTGCCACGATTTCAGTGTTTGACTTTTTAAAGCGTGTGACTAGTAAAACGGTCATCCAAGTCTAATAGGAATCATTAATTGAACTTGGAGGCTTTCCATGTCCCGTAGAGATGTTCTGTGCGATATGGTGCCAAAATGACAACTTCCGTTCCAAGACCTTGCGAAAGCGCAAAAAATTGTGTCCTTTTGATATTTTTGTCCAAACTTATTCAGGGGCTCCATGGTGACCGATGAGGAACCCTGCCCCGATAGGCAACCCGACTCTCCGAAGTTTGTATTACCCATGATTTTGGTGTTCCAACTCTTTAAAGTGCGTGACTACTAAAATGGTCGTTTAAGCCTAATAGGTACATAATAACCAAAACTTTGGAGGCCTCCAATGTCCCTCAGAGATGTTCGTGCATTATGGTGCGAAAATAACAAATTTCGTTCCCGAGGCCCTGCGGAAACCCAAAAATCGTGGATTATAGTCTTCATTTTCGCCTTACGCGAGTCCGATTGAGATTTTTACCAAAACTTCTATTAGAGTCCATTTTTTATCTAAGAGGACCCCCAACGCCTTAAGAAGGTCACCCAGCACCCAGGTCCTTAAATTCTTTACTCCTATGTGATTTCAGTGAGTATAATGGTCATACAACCCTAATCGGAAACCAATAATGGACCCCGACGTCCTCCTATGTTCCTTAGGATCGTATCATGCGATATGGTTTAAAAATAACAGCTTCCGTTTCGGGGCCTTCCGGAAGATCCAAAAACGTAGATTATGGCCTTTATTTTTGACTTCCTAGGGTTGGGTTGAAAATTTTGGCCAAATTTCTCCGGGTGCCCATTTTGACCCCCGAGTCCCGAAAATGCCATACAGGTTACTAAACTCCTACTCACCCGTGATTTCGATGTTGAGGCTCATAAAGTGGGTGAGCAGTCAAATTGTCGTCCAAGCCTAATAGGAAACCGATAACTAACCCCACAGACCTCTCATAAGTGCGATAGGTGTGAAAATTACGACTTTGCTTTTGGCCGGCTACAGTTACAGATAGAGATTATCAACTTGCTTCGCCTTAATACTGGTTCAAAGTTGCATTTTGTTCTTCTTCTCTTTCGATGGTTTTCAAAGTTACATTCATAATCACTTTACACAACAAGTTTCTATACACAAAATTGATCAAAGTCCTGGAAAAAAGTTTAGGTGCGCCTTCGCCCTGACTTTGTACGCCTCTTGGTACTAGCAGGAGCGGATTGCATCTCAGGGACAGGTAAAACTGTGCCTCCTTTTATGCCATCTGAATCCGTTGTCGTATTGAGTTTCCGTTGCGCTTCGAGGTAGATTCTAATATCCCGAATCTGTTAAACCAACATAGGAGTTTGTTTCATGCCACTATACATGGATAGTGTGATAAAGTATTTAATCAACTGCGGTATGGAACTACAAATGTATAACAAAGGGTATTGAAAATCCACCTGTTCTTCCAGATCAAGAATCTGCTCATCCCTTGACCTGAGAGCTGATGTCTCCCTGCAAGAATAGAGAAAAGAAAATGGACGTTGTCAATCACAGACGTTAATATATTTATTCCCTGACTGGAGTGGCAAAAGATCATTATCATTGGAAGTAGTGCACCATCCATGCAAGTAGTCCTCTCCTCATCGGCCACACAACAGGTAAATAAAACAGTAACACACTTCTGAGCAGCAAGAAAGGGGGTCATCTAACCTCTCCTCTATCTTCTGTCTTTTTCTTGTATTCTTCCTGGCTCTTAATAAGAACCTGATTCATCTAAACCAGAACGAGGGACAAGCAAAAGAAACTTAGAAGAATGACTAGCACAACACAACAAAGACGACAACAGAATACTCCAATCCTCCACCAAAGGAATTTCTCACAGTAAATTATTAAAAGAAAGATATTGTACATTCAAAACTGCTTTCTTGTTCTCTTCGCATTTTTCCAGCTTGCACTGGAGGTCTTGCATTTTTGTAGATACAGCTTCCTCTACGGCTTCAGAAATAGCATACTTCCTTCTATTTTTGGCCTCAGCAAGTAGAGATTCATAGTACTGCATGAGAAAGAGTAGAAGAAACATGAAACTTAATAGGGGTATTATCAACTGGAGAAAATAAAATAAAAAAGAAACTGAAAAATCTTAGAGAGCATTCTCCTAGTGCTTTAGTCAAGCATTTTGGTGGTTAGCCAACACCAGTTGAACAGTGAACTTCTAGGAAAGAGCTCTGTAAACCAATGAACAATGAAAAATGTAAGCAACAAATAGTGTCAGGATTTGAGTAGATTATGCCAAATGGAACAATCCAGGAAGTATATGCACCTGTCTCTGGTTCTCCAGCTGAGTTGCAAGAAGACGATTGTACTCATCCATGATCTGTGGTCAATTAAGTACAAAAGTGAGAAATATGTCATCTTGGAATATGTTTTTTTTATAATAAACTTTAAAAGACCACAATCAACCAGCATTCAGACTTCCTAGATAAGGTGAAGAACAAGTGAGCTTGGTCTTATCAGTTATCATTGGGTAAGTGTACAACAATGCAGCTATTTCTAACCCTACATGTCAGGTCAGAAAAAAATTGGAAGTACTTTCACTTAAGTTTGCCATTTGTTTGATGTATTAGTAGTTTAGTACTTCTAAACATTTAAACAAACATACCGCTTCCACTTTGCTATTGTAGAGAGCACCAGTAATTTCTGAATCCTCACCATCAACACAAGTACCAAATTCTCCATCATCGGACATGCACCGTGAGTTATTCATTACCGACTTTCCATCAGCTTTTGAATGGTTTAGTCGGTGAACATAATTGTCACCTTCATAATCCCAAACCCTCTGTGTCTCTAAATCAAGTGAATAGCAATGTTGCGTATCTTTCCAGTGCCTGAAAGTGTGTCCCTCTTTATACCTATAAGCAGCAAGACAAGTCTTCAGAGTGAGTAATAGCAAAAAAGAAACAAACTTCTCAAAGCTAGGGAGATTCTGTCCTCATAGCTGATACCAAGACAATGATCATACTACCTTCCACATCCAACAAAACCGCATATAATGCAGACCCAGAGGTTCTCTGATGTACCACAAACAGAACAGTCTGGTTTATCTTCCTGCTGCTGGCATAATCGGCAGACCTGATGAAATACAGCTCTAAATGAGAATTTATGTTCTCTATTATTATTACAGCTAATTTTTGCATGGGATACATAAATCAGAATTATCCATTTGTAGACTATGAGCAGCTGCTGACCTGGCAAGACAAATAGGTCTATTTGGAGATGCAGGAACATTGAAATGAATGGTCACATAGCGTACTTTGTATTCCACTAGTATCATGGTCCAACCTCTCTACAAATTAACCACATCAAGCAATATTCATAAACGAGCAAAAAAAAAAAAAAAAAAACACCACATAAAAGCAATATTACCAGTGCAATTTTATGACCATATACTCACAATAGAAAATAACTCACAAGCTACTGAGAGACTAACCAAGACAAATGGGGCAAGTTGGCAGCTCAGTATACCCAGTAGGAGGAGAGCTAGCAATCTCTGCCAATTCAGTGAACTCTACCGAACCAACAAATAGAATATGGCATATCTCAACCTGAAATCCAAATAATATGTGAGAAGAAAGGAGGGGAAATAGTAAATCCCATATTAGTACAATGTACATGAAGATCAACCAACTAATTCACATACTACTAAGGCAAAACTACTAACCTCAGGAGGCGAAAACCGCTTTCCATTGAACTTTAAATAAAACCCATCAGCTGAAACCTGATCCTCAGTCCGAATCAACAAACTGTATCGATCTTCCATACCATCATTCCTGCCATCCCCAAATGCAGAAATTCACACATATATCAACCACACCACCAAGCACAATTACTAATTATATAAACAAAAGAAACAAAACGAAAAATTACTCAAAACCCACAAAAATTCAGGCAAAACTAAACAAAACCCAGAAAATGAATCACCTGATGATTAGAAATTCAGAGACATCGGTCATATGAGGCCCAAAAAAGCGGAGAAGATCATCGGTTGAGAAATAATTAGGAACGGCAACTATGAAAAGGTAATTTGACTGGGTGGTGGGATTAGATAGATGAGAGGTTGAAGGATGGTCAATTAGGGTTCGAAAGAGATGGATTATGCCCCTGCGATCAACGAATTTGGGATTTTTAGGGTTAGGGTTTGAGTGGGAAGGAAGAGAGATAAAGAGAGGGTGATCTGTGTCCACAGAGTGGATTTGAATTGCAAACATTTTTGTGACTGTTGGGAGTTTGAAAAGGAAAATCGATGAGCTCGGTGGAAAAAAGTGAGTGAATTTGATGAATCTGAATGAAGATTTTGTGAAATGAGAGCTGAGAGCAAAGGAGTAGTGTTTTTCTAAGCTCGTCTTGATCTCGCGGGAAAATGGAAGTTACAACTTAACAACTTGAAACTAACACCTTTCCCTTTTGTTTTCCTTTTCCCTCGAATATCTTCTTTTTTTTTCCTAGAATGTAAATGAATTTTATACCCGAAAACTTATATGAGACGGATGACGGTTAAAGGTAACTTTTAGTGCGATAATGATCATTTTATAGTAGAATACAAGTCATTGATTCATTGTAAGTGACCCCTATATTTCTAAATGATGACCAAATTTTATTGTGCATTGGTCTTATAAAAGATTTGCTCAATTTTATATGATGTTTTTGAGGGTCGAATGATATTGTTTTGAGTCTTTAATCTTCTAAGACTAGTTCCTAGGTACAACATCAAACTAAGATTCAATTGTACATTCTTTCACTAATTTACATTCTTTCACTACTTAACAGTCCGTTTGTGTTCAGTTTCTTAGCAAAAAGAAATCAAAAAAACATTGGAGACACCCTTCTTATTACGGGCGCTTGCTTTGCATGCACGAGTCTAGAAGTGGATCCAAACACGCAAATGTGCAGTACATACATGCTTGTATGAGACGGTTTTACTGTAATTTTCGGTGAGACGAGGATCACTTTCGGTCAATCAAGGGTCACTGCTCATAATAAGTGACCCTATATTTCTAACTAGTGATACTATATCTATGTGAATTGATCTCACATAAAACTTACTCGTCTATTTGGATAACAAGGTACTCCTTTATATCCTGAATTTTGTTACCTTTTCCAGAATAAGAATAAAAATAAGAGAAAAATCATCAATTACCTAATAATGCAAATCACATGAAGTTGTATCTTGTATCTTTTCCTAAACGTATCCCAATGCCAAAATCATTCTGAGATTTGATTTTGCCAATACAAGAGAAAGATACCATGCATAATGCATTATAATAAGTCTTGAGGTCGCCTGGTACGAGTTTTTGTGAATGCATTAATAACCGAGATCTTAGAGTCTTAGACGAGATGTCTCTCCCATTTTAGCAAAAAGATAAGAAATGAAAATGACATAGACTCTGAGAGTGAGAAGTTTGCCCTAATTACTCAACTTCGTCGATGTGAAACACCCTTTTATTAGTAAACCATTAGTTACAAGTTTACAAGTTTACAAGTAGTAAATCTAGGGCCATTTCTTTTGCCGCCTTTTTTTACGCCATATCCTCTCCAATTCCGAGTTCTCCCCTCACCAATTTCTCTCTCTTCATTCGACATTGCCATTTTCTCCATTGATTACCAGCAACATTATCAAACCCATCTTCCTTTGATAATCTATCTTGAAACACAAACAAAAAAAACAAAACCCATCAAATCTTTTTACCCACAGAAAACCAAAGCCCTTGTAAAAACCTTAAAACCCTCAAATCCCCTGTTTTGTTTTCTTCTTGGTGCTTAAAGTTAAATCCCAGAAAACCCCATAAGTATCCCCTGGTTTCTTGAAGCAAGAAATCAATGGCATCCAGTACAATCCGAAAAGCAATAGGCTTTATGAAGGATAAAACCAGCATAAGCATAGCCAAAGTAGCCAGTAAACTAGACCCCGAGCTCGAAATCTTGATCGTGAGGGCTACCAGCCATGAAGATGATATCCCAAATCCCAAATACTTGAAGGAAATCTTGCATAAAACTTCATCTTCTAGGCCCCTTGTTAATGCCTGTGTAAGTTTAATTTCTAAGAGAATTGATAGAACCCATGATTGGATTGTTGCTTTGAAATGTTTGATTCTTGTTAATAGGCTATTAGTTGATGGGGGTAAGATTTACATGTTGGAGATTGCTATTGCTACTGTTGATAATAAAGAGAAAGTGGGGATGTTGAGTAAATTGTGTGAGTTTAAGGATGAGTCGCATTCGAATTCGAGTGATAATTCCGAGTTTGTGAGGCGTTATGGGATGTATCTTTATGAGAAGGTTAAAATTATGGTGTTTGATAAACCGTCGGTTAGAAGGAGGCTGGGGTCTTCTCCTAATGATGATTTGAGTGGGGTAGAGGAGGAAGAAAATAAGCTTGAGGGAATCCATTTTAGTGGATTTTCGACTCATAGGATTTTGATCAAAATGGGGATTTTCCAAGATTTGCTCAACCGGATTCTTGGTTGTTGCCCTAGGTGGATGAGCAAGCTCCATAAGATTGTGCTTCTTGCTTTTTTTCTTGTTGTGGAGGAAAGTTTTCATCTTTACCGCGATATTTGTGAGTGCTTGGACGTCTTGATGGATAGGTTTGGGGACATGGAGTACGAGAATTCTGGCAAGGTTGTGGGTTTCTATGTTAGTGTCGCGTTTCAGATTCATCTGCTGATAGAGTTCTATGCTTGGTGCAAAGGTGTCGAGGGTGATAGCCCCTTGGATTATCCTCAGGTTGAGAGAATTAGTAATGATTTCTTGACATCACTTGAGGATTCTTGGAGGAGCAAGCAGAACAACTTGAACTCAAAGAATCCCAAGAACAATAAGCCTGAGAGTTCATCATTGGTTACTACAAGGGCCTTGTCGATAATACATGAGCGCTTTGCTGAGGAATCTAAACTAGCTATATGGAACCACCAGCCAAAAGCTAAACCTGAGTTGGTCACTGAGGATTTGGTCAACTTGGAGGATCATGAAGCATCAGCTGAAGAGCAAGGCAACAAGTTGGCTTTGGCTTTGTTCGGTGAGGTCCCAGCTGCAAAAATAAGTACTCAGTGGGAAGAATTTCCAGATTTTGGTGAACCTAAGGTTACTTCTGCTTGGGATACTCCAGCTGCAGATCCAAGTAACGTCGACTGGGAGGTAGCCTTGGTGGAATCTGCTAGTAAATTAGCTAAGCAAAAGGCTGAATTTGGTGGCCATTTTGATGGTTTGATTCTAAATGGTATCTATGACCAGGGGGCTGTAAGAACGGATGTGAGATATCCTCAGTTGAGTAGCGGGAGTGCCAGTACCCTTGCGTTGCCTTTGCCTGAGAAGAGCGGAAATGACATTTTAGCCTTGCCTGGCCTAGAAGCAGAAGGGGGCCTGATCCATATGGCGAATGAGGATCCGTTTGCTGGTTCTCTTGCTATTCCACCTCCTCTTTATGTGCAGATAGCGGAGATGGAGCAGAAGCGACAACTGATGGTGCAAGAACAGCAACTTTGGCAGCAATATAGGGTGAATGGAATGCAGGGCCAAATGGGTTTAATGCAAAATGGTTCTGGTCACAATGCCGGTGTTCCACAAGCAATCATGGCTTATCAAATGCCAAACATGGGTGGCCTGGAGGGTACTAGTACTCAAGTACTGCTGTAATTCTTAACGAAACTGAGTGAGAATATCGTCTATATAGTGTCCTACAGTATGAAACGATGAAAATACTTTTCCCTCCCCTTCTCTCTTACACATCCAGCAGCTTTTTGCTTCTAAGTTAGCACATATTAATCGTACAATGTAGTTTATACTTTAGATGAACTCAGAACATGTCGAATTTCAAGATTGAATACATTACAGATAACACAATCATCTTACAGACTCCTCTTGGTCTTTATATGCTCCATCATGAATTGGATTAAAAGAGTTGTCTTTCATTTCTTTCCGCACTTGGAGTTTCTTTCTTCATGCCCCCCCCCCCATGGTTTTTCGATATTCTGTGTTAAAGAGTTGAAGAAAGTGAGCTAAGCAAGGTAGTGCCATCTTTGATTTTGTTCTCTAAATACTTCAAAAGCTTTTGATCATGCCAGCAGAACAGTTCGAGCGGAAGTTCCTTGAGTGTGCCACTGCAAGCGGATCATTGTCTCTTGGATGGTCCAAGTTCTTTTCTGTATATTATTCGAGATAAGCGATTGATCTTTACCAGGTTTAAGTACTCTAAAATCTAATTTTCGTTCCTTCAATCCCTTGGTCTGCCATGCAAGTAAAGCATTTCTATTTCCTGTCAATAAGAAATGGGTCATGTAAGTGATTGATTACCCTTTGAAAGAAAAGGTCACTCTATGTTCGTTCGATCCATGAGCAAGATCAAATTCACTCTTTGAAAGATAAAAAGGAAAATGCACAATTGTGTGATGCTAATATGGAGTACTGGATTCGACTAAATACAAGTACTCTTCCATTTCCATTTGAAGCTTTGATCATTTACCTTTGGGAGCTCCAAATGTAAATTACCACTAGTTCATAATTTATGCTCGTGAATACTAATCAATTAACTTTGTTTGATTAGATAACATTCTTATCTACTCCTCATCAAATGAATAAAGGAGAAGTTATTGAGGGATTTTCTTCTTTAACGACACTTGTAAATAACTGAGCCATTTCCTCTTATATCCTTCCCCCCCTAAAATCTTCAAATTAGTTATTTATAACAACCCCTCAAAATCCTTCAATAAAGAGAAAATTATTAGATAGATCCAATCATATAGTAGTTCCACTTTCATTTCAAACCAGTTGGTCAGCTCAGGTCATATGTTCAATTAACTTTCGATTAAATACAATCTGATATGGGTATTGTACCCTCTTATATGCCTTGAAACAACTGCATTAAGGTCAAAATTCTTTTCTTTCACAACCTAATTTCGGATGACTTGGGCCAAGTCAAATTTTGAGGAGCTCCATGTCCTATTAACTCTCTCTTCAACACCTAAATGACCTAATTGAGGGTTTGACTTTGAGACAACACAAGTACTCTTCCATTTCCATTATAATAGTTCATAATTTATGCTCGTGAATACTATTACTAATCAATAAACTTTGTCTGATTAGATAACATTCTTATCTACTCCTCATCAAATGAATAAAGGAGAAGTTATAGAGGGGTTTTTCTTCTTTAACAACATTGGTAAACAATTGAAGCTATTTTCTTTTATATCCGTCCCCCCTAAAATTTTCAATTTAGTTATTTATAACACCCTCAAACTCCTTCAAAAAAAAAAGAAAAATTATTATATAGATTCAATCATATGGAGTAGTAGTTCCACTTTCATTTCAAACCAGTCCTCGAAACAACTCCATTAAATTCACAATTTTTTTCCTTTAAAACCTAATTTCGGATGATTTAAGTCGAGTCAAATTTTGATGAGATCTAAGTCTTTTCGTCGTTTCTATGCTGCATTCCGTTCCGTTCTGCACCGCACTGCAATTTCCGTCCCGTTCCGCACCACACAAGTTATATTTATTTATTTCATTCTGTCTCGCGCTTTCCATTCTGTTTCACACCACGCTGCAATTTTCGTTCTGTTCCGTTTCGTTTCTCACCATCCCGCATCATTCCGTTCACGAGAACAGGGCTACTCTTCGATACTAAATGACCTAATTGAGGGTTTGACTTTGAGATTACACAAAGTTGTGAAGTGACCACTTTAGAGTTTAGAGTCTTAACTACACACCACTTCACTAGTACTCTACTACTCTCCTACCAAAGCACCCAGTGATGTATTAACGCGGGAAAATTCAGACCCCCAAAGAAAAGCAAAGCTTGAGCTTTCTCAAACTCAACAAAAATGTCGACCAACGTAATAGTAATTGACAATGGCGGTGGCTACATAAAAATCGGCAATGGTGGAGAACGTGACCCAACAGCCGTAGTCCCAAACTCAACCGCACGTTGTTCAACAGCAACCACCACATCAACTAATTCCACCACCAATTCAACTACCACATCAACCGCCGCCAAAAAAACCCTAACCCTAATTGCCGATGAAATCACATCAATCTCCGATCAAACCTCTCTCTCACTCAAACGCCCTTCAGATCGTGGCTATTTGATAAACCCAGACCTTCAATCTTCAATTTGGTCTCATCTCTTCAAAACCCTAACCCTAAATTCTTCTCTCTCTCATCCCAGTTCGTCTTCTCTTCTTCTCACTCAACCCCCTTTCGCTCTTTCTCTCTCCTCAATTCGTCGCCCTTTGTTTGAACTTGTTTTTGAGGATTTCAATTTTAGGTCTTTGTATGTTTCTGATTCGTCTTCGCTTGTTCATTTGTATGAAGCGAGTAGAAACCCTAATGGGGTTGTTTCCAAAACGCAGTGTAGTTTGGTTGTTGATTGTGGGTTTTCTTTTACGCATTGTTCGCCTGTTTTTCAGAATTTTACGCTTAATCATGGGGTGAAAAGGCTTGATTTGGGGGGAAAAGCTTTGACGAATTATTTAAAGGAGTTGGTTTCTTATCGAGCTGTTAATGTTATGGATGAGACTTTGATTATGGATGATGTTAAGGAGAAGCTTTGTTTTGTCTCCACTGATGTTCAGAGGGATTTGAAGATTGCTAGGTGAGTGTGTGAGTTCTTGTTTTTGTTTACTGTTTTTTTAAGGTATTGGTTTTAATTTGTGATCTTTTTGTTTTGGGGTTTTGATTTGATTGTTAAATGTTGAGGTGAAGAGAGGGAAATGAAATGGGATTTTATTGTTTGTTTGTGGAAATGAAATTCAATGAGGCTAGAACTTTGTGTTGTGCAGCTTGTTAGTGTCCAGCTGCTGGTTTAAGTGTTTGGTTGATGTTGATTAAGTTTCTACTACGTGAGTTGAATCAATTCTGTTCTAAAGCCTCTTATTGGCACTAGCCTGAAGTGGCATTCTTTGTGTGCTATATGGATTTCTGGTCTTAGTTTGGTTCCATTCTCGGAGTTGGTTCCATTGGCTTAACCTTGAACAAATATGATATACTGAGTTCTGTGTATATGACTTGTGAAAATTTCATTTAGGAAGACTGGCAAGGACAATCTTTTCAAGTGTACGTATGTCCTTCCTGATGGTATCACTCATACAAAGGGATATGTCAAAGACATGGAAGAAGCACAGAGGTATCAGACTCTGTACGATGGAGCATCAAACTCTGGTACCAGCAAGGAGGACATAGATCAGGCAGACTATGTAGAGAAGTCCGAGGACAGAAGAAAAACTGATTTAACAAAAAATGTATCTGCGTATTCTCTTCTTTAGTTTCCGTACCCTGTGCTTAGTTTCTTATCCTTTCTTATATAAAAAGTTTGTTTTGATGGCCGCAGGAGTTTAACTTGACAAATGAGCGCTTCCTTGTGCCAGAGATGATATTCCGTCCTGCTGATTTAGGTCTGCTACCCAAACCAATTATGTTCTAAGTTCAGCTCAAATTACTTCGGTATTGCATTTTGTCCTTGTTTAGTGGTCGAGGGTCACATGCAAAACAACTTATTCCTCTGGTTTTCTGGGATGCGTGTTGAATGAATGAATTAAGTTATCCTCGACCAAATGAATGGGAGCACGAAATTTGGCCATGGTCCCGTTGACCCGTTCCCACTTCTCTTTGCTATATTTGCTGTGGTGCCTAAAACATACTCGTATTTGATACATAAGCTTATTATACTAATACAGAGTTGACACATTTGATGCTTACATTGGTGATATCTCGGGTCAAACGGAAACAGCCTCTCTGTGAGACCCTCACAGGGGTAAGGCTGCGTACAACCGACCCCCCCTTACCCTGCCTAGGCGGGAGCCTCTTTGGAGGCACTGGGGTAATGTTGTTGTTGTTGTTGATGCTTACATTGGTGATGTTATGGAATGGAATTGTGATACACTAAATCTAAGTTGATTGTATTACTTGTATAAGGAGGGGGTGCTCTGTGTTGGTTTCTTCAACACCTTTTAGAGGGATTTGTAACTGTAGTAAAATACATTGCGCAACTGTTCTCACAGGAATGAATGAAGCTGGACTAGCGGAGTGCATTGTTCGTTCGGTTAACTCTTGCCATCCTCTTCTTCACCCTGTCTTATATGAGAGGTTGTTACTCAAAACTTTCAAGTACTTGCAACATGTGATATTTTTACATTCCACATCAAAAATAATTTCCAGCATGCTCCTATTTTTTAAAAATCTCCCACTCTATTGTTGTGCAGCATAATTTTGACAGGCGGAAGCACATTATTCCCTCATTTTGCTGAAAGATTGTAAGCCCTAGTCCCTTATGATCCTTTTTAAGTACTTTCTCCAAAGTAGGCTGGATGCAGGCTTACACTGGTTTTTTTTTCCTTCTTTCAATTCAATCAGAGAAAAGGAGCTCCGACCTTTGGTCCCTGATGATTACCTTGTGAAGATAACCACTCAAGAAGAGTACTTTCTATCACTGTATACAATCTTTCCTGAGACATTATGGCTTTATATATTTACCTGACAGCACACATTTTGTCCAGTCCGATACTAGGTGTTTGGCGAGGTGGTTCGCTTCTGGCTTCTAGTCCTGATTTTGAGGCAATGTGCGCCTCCAAAGCTGACTACGAGGAGGAAGGATCTGCACGTTGTAGCAGAAGATTCTTCCAATGAGAATTTTGTCCAAAGTTTTTGATAATAACTGCTCCCTCTGAAGAAAATTCATTGAAGTTATTACTTTTCATTCAAGAGGAAGTCCATTGTGTGGCACTTCAGGGGAGCTACTGGAGTACAAGTTGTAACTTGTTAGCACGTCTTAGGGACTGCATCTGCTCGTAGCGGAGGTTCCAGTTGTCCCTGATGTATAAAGATATAGCACTTTCAACGACCAAATAACCTCTGCATGTTTCAGCTCAGGAGTAGTAAGAGAGACAAGCTTGATGTTCTTTTCATCTTCCCTTTTTTCTGGGGGGTGGGAAGATACTTAAATCTGTATTATAGTAGTTTTCTTGGTCTCATAGCCTTTGGCTCAGAACTTGTTCCTTAAAGGCATTCATTGTATATTGAACTTATAGGCTGCAACCTACAACTTGATTAATAGATGGGTTTAGAGCGTCTTAAACGCGTACATCAAGCTTGTTGTAACTAAGTAGTCAGGGCTCTCGCTCTCAACTCTTTCTTTAGGCCATCGAGTACAGTTGTTTGTTATGTTATTTTGAATCTTTGTTTTTCCTTATATACTGCTGTTTTTCTTCTGTTTTGTGCTTTCTTCTGCTGTTAGTTGTACTCCCCATTACATGTCTTGAACTTGGCAAAATTTAAGTGCCACTGTAATGCCATGATCCTATAAGCAGTTTAGCACTAAACAAACCGCCCAGAAACTGAATTGAATCAAGCCCTACTGCTTATGAGCAAAATCGTAATGTCATAATTCTTGAATCCTCTGGTGTGAATGTTTAGTGGACGACTTGAATTCCAGACTGCCCTAGGCGGTTCACCTCTCGGGTGGTTGTTGTGGAGGACTTGAAAGTGTTTGATCCTGCTCCGGATTTGTGACCATCAGTACCAGTCAAGTTCCCAATGAGCTTGTAATCAAGTTGATAAATGTGGAACTGGAAGTTGATTGATACAGAAGGTACCAGTCAAGAATTCAATAACAGGTCGCCAATATTGTACTTTGTTAGCAGTAAAACTTCCACTGGAACATATTTGCAACCTAAATGTGTTGAATTATAACAAAACAAGATAGGTAATTTCAGGATCTTCATCTGAAGACGCTTAGCATGTAATACAGTGATAAAAATCGCTTCAGCAGATCTAATAGGATTTAACAGTACATGTCCACAGGATATTGCATAGAAAAAAATGATAAACTGCTATCTTTCACTCCCTATTACAGAACACAAATAGTGATAACAGCAATTTTAATTTATGGAGAATCATTTATGATCTTAGCACAACCACAACACACAACATAAAATATAGACAGCCTCAAGTCATAGACACAATATTTCGTCCATAGATCGCTTTGCTTCTGAATACACACTCAAAGAGCATCCCCGGATGAGATTTCCTGTATTTAGCACAATGCATACTTACGAGTTAAAAACAGGCACTTGGAGTTACACAAAAGCCAAAGCCAGTGCAGAACTGTGTCTTCTCACATGGATTCTTAACGCTATTCGTTAGACAATTAATAAGATGATAATTTGAGTGAGATGCTGAAGTTAAGAGACTTACAGTGACGAGAGATCTTCCACAGCTGGTTATCTCCCTTCCAACACTCATAAATCGCAAGTGTTGTGCCTTCACGGACACCACCATGATCTTTGTCACCATGGAAGGCATCCAGAGTCAAACGAACATTAGTCACCATTCTGATACTCCTAAAACCATCACCTAAGTCCTTGCTTTCTGTCCACAGGATTGATCCATCAAAAACACCAGGCTGATAAGGGATCAGTTGCACCTGGACAGAGACAATAATACAGTTCAGAAATCAAAAGAAGCTTATTTGAGAAGTCAATAAGAGGTACTGCGGCACGGCCATTCAAAGGAAACAAAAAATATGACATTTACAAATAAAAGAACAGATCATATTAAGCCACAGGGGCGTCATATTCAGGGTAATCAACATCACAAATGAATAAAATTAAGCAAACCAATTGGGTGGGACAAGGCATCACATTCAGGATATAATCAGCATTAAAAACAGGAATTGTGTGCCACTAAATGGCGAATCTGTTTACAAGAACCACATATTATATCATGAAAGAAAGCATATAAAGCACTGCAGATAATGGCATAACTTCTCAGACATGGGTCGACTGTGACATTATCCATCATTCCATTGCCCATATGGTATCAGGATATAATGAAAACTTGAGATTTCCTAGATCATTTTATTCCCGATTGCGAAACTAAAGGTAAGGTGCACATTGAACTTTTTAACATGATGGTGCCCTACAAAACATCAACTTGGAACCCCAAATTCAATGCTGATGGAAAAGCAATTTACTCGGAACACTCAGGAGCAAGAGAAAATCATTTTCTGTTTTCCCAACTTTGATTCGAATGGAAATGCCAAATGGGTGATACATCTTAATCCTCCACTCTATCACTTCAAATACATTAATATATCAGCAGCATAAATACTCTAAAATCTGAATATGTCAAACATCACTCACCTAACCTCATCAACCAAGCCTAACCTTAATGGCAACTAGCTAGCTGTTAGTATATCGGTGGATATCAAGCCTTCTACTCTTATTTTCTTTCTTGTACTCTTTCTGTCTAGATTTAGTTGTCACATTGTGTCTTCCTCTCATTTGAAAATTTTACTTCATAATTTTCACTTGTCTTGGAAAAACAGGATAACTTTTAGCAACAACTAATTCCAATAATTTACCCTAATTGACAATCCTCTTTAGAATTCCAAGAAAATGTAGAGTGCAAGACTTACCGGATGACCAGAAATGGAATGTTTCAGAACCTGCCCAGTGGATTTGTTCACCAATGCAAAACTTGGATACCCATCTTCATCCTTCACCTTTGTGCTGAAGCTCTCATCCTTGATCCAGTGCTGCAGACAGCAGAAATGACAACAGCCCATGAAAATCGAAGATGAGTTCAGCTCTTTCATATATGCACAAGCAGAATCAAAGTCAAAGCATAATGAAAATGGAGCTCAGTAGCTCACTTGCAACTCCTAAAGGCAAACAGAAAATTGAAAGCATTCTCCATTAGACTAGAGAAAAAGCCTAAAACTTGTGAATGATCAATCACCAACCCATATCTCTGGATTAATGCTCAGTTTAGAAATTCCACTATTCGCATATTCTATAACCAAATTGAGCATAAACTGAACACAAGTTCTCAGAAGTCATACACACAAGTTAAATCCCAGTCAATATTTAATTCTCTTAACTCAAACCAAAGACAAGAATTTCACTTGGCAATTTTTGAACAGCTAAAAGGATCATTCTTTCACCCCAAAAAAGTTCATCCATTTACAAAGAAATCAAACCAAATGGGCACAAATCAAAATTGAAGCTTTGAGCCAATCCAAAGAAATCAGAGCATTTACCTCACTATAATAGCAAAGTAAACAGTAGACTGAAGAACCATATGTGTCTACAAATACCTAAACAATTCCAACTTTTCTAAAAAGTGAGGGCTTTTTGCTCCCATCAACAATTAATAAATACCCCAATTATCCATTTTACACAATCATACTTTTATGATCTCAAAAGCACCAATCACAATTCAAAATTCTGAATTACAAAATCAGCAGCAAAATGAGGTAGCTAACCTGGGTGGGATCATCAGAATCAGATTGGACCATAACAACCTTCTCATCACGAATACCAACAGAATAACGATCACCACCAGCCTTACAATAAATCTTGTGAGTAGGCTTATGAGCAAGCTCACCTAGATCGGATTCAGGGGCGGAGCCACCTTGTGTATATCCACCTTCCTGGCTATACTTATGGCTATCGCCACCATGGCCATGGAAGTGCCCTTGTAGAAACCCTGGCATATGGGGCTGGAAATGGTGGTGGACAGGCTCCACATGTGGCGGCGGTGGCGCGTAATCATCAGATGGCGGTGGCTGATGGAACGACCCACCACCGCCGTATGGCCCACCACCACCATAACCACCACCACCGTAGACTGGTGGTGGAGGTGGAGGGAAGTCCTCCGGAGCTGAAGCGCCACCGTAACCACCACCGTAAGATGGCGGCTGATGACCACCGCCGTAAGAGGGTGGCTGATGAGCGCCGCCGTATGAACCACCGTAGGAGGGTTGATGAGAGGGTGGTGGATAATCGGAAAATGGTGGACGTTGGTATTCATTATCATCATCATCACGGCGGTAATTGGGGTGGTTGTGGTTGTTGTGATGGCCTGAACCTCCATATGGGTACTCCATTTTTATGGGTTTTCTTGATCAGATTTTCTCTCTCCTGTTTTGCTCTGCGATCTGAGTAGTGTGAATGATCAGGTTGAGTGAAAACGTGGGGAGGTTTGTCAATGTGGTGGGGTTTATATAAGGGCTAGAGAAAAAGTTTTGAAATTGTTGATTTGTGAAGCAGTGATTGGTTGGTTGTTAGTGATTCATTGATTCATGCACGTCATCAAATCTGATAATTGGTGAACAAATCAAAGAAGTTGATTATGATTATTTAAGTAAGGGTAAAATAAGGGCTAAAAGGCTTTCCATAAGTATAAACTTTATAGGGATGGAATCACAGATATCATTTATATTTTGTTCACCAGCCTGTATCAGTGTTATCTTATCTATGGGAACAGAATCATATGCCAATATATATACTGTGCTTTGGGTGGTACATAAGAATGGGTACTAGTATTTTTTTGGACCCTTATCCCATGTCACATCAGTCAGGATTCTCTACTGTTGTTAAAAGAACAGTAGAGTACTTTTCTTAAAATTTCTACCATTAGATTAGAGGGGGTGGGCTTTTGGCCATTGGATGGAGGGGATGGGTTTTTGAAATTTAAAAGTTAGATGAGAGAGATATAGAGAAAAAGGAACAGTAGAGGATCTAAATTGCACATTGTCCCGTGACGTTGCAACACCCTTATTCCATGACGCAGCACCATAACCCATAATGCAGCATCCTTATCCCATGGCGCCCAGCGAGAGCGTCATATCTCAGCGCCCAACGAACGTCATGTCTCAACGCCCAACGAGCGATATGTCCTATATCCCATGTCCATGGGTGAAATTGGAGTGCGGGGACCCGGAAGACTGTCCCGGGCACCAGATGTCCTCTAGGGTGAAAATAGACCCCCTAGAGAAGTTTGAGCAAAAACGATAACCGGTCCCAGGAAGCCAAACTTCAAAGGCTATAATCCACGTTTTTCGGGCTTTGGGAGACCCGAAACGAAGGTGGATATTTTCGCACCACATCGCAAGGAACACTCATAGGGTAGATGAGAGGGCCCTGGGGTCCGTTATCGGGTCCCTGATAAGCTTGTAAGAGCGTTTTTAAGGAACACCAATAAAAGGGCCCGAACACCAAAAGCATGGGTGATATCGGAGTTCGGGGACCCTGATGACCCTCCTGGGTACCGTACCGAAGATTCTCTAAGGTCATGATAGACCCCCCCGAAGAAGTTTGGCCAAAATGACAACCGGGCCCCGAGAAGCCGAAAATCAAAGGCTATAATCCACGTTTTTTGAGCTTCCGGGAGGCCTTGAAACGAATGTGGATATTTTTGCACCACATCGCAAGGGACATCTCTAGGGAACATGGAAGGCAACCGGGGTCCGTTATCAGATCCCTGATAGGCTTGTAAGAGCGTTTTTACGGAACACTAATATAAGCGCCCGAACACCAAAAGCATGGGTGATATCGGAGTTCACGGACCCTGATGACCCTCCCAAAGTACTGAGGGTCCTCTAAGGTCATGATAGACTCCTCGGAGAAGTTTGGGCAAAAATGACAACCAGGCCCCGGGAAGCCAAAAATCAAAGGCTATATATAATCCACGTTTTTCGGGCTTCCGGGAGGCCCCGAAACAAAGGTGGATATTTTCACACCACATCGCAAGGGACACCCCTAGGAAACATGGGAGGCCCTCGGGGTTCGTTATCGGGTCCCTGATAGGCTTGAGAGAGCGTTTTTACGGACATCAATGTAAGGACCCGAACACCAAAAGCATAGGTGATACCGGCAATTCGGCGTTAGGGGATCTCGATGACTTTCCCGGGGCACCGAGAGTCCTCTAAGGTCATGATAAACCCCCTGGAGAAGTTTGGGCAAAAATGACACCGGGCTCCGGAAAGTCGAAAACGTAGGCTATAATCCACGTTTTTTTGGCTCCCAGGAGACCCCAGAAATAAGGTAGATATTTTCGCACCATATGGAACAGGACACCCTAGGGGACATGGAAGGCCCCGGAGTCGCTTATCCGGTCCCTCAAAGGCTTGGAATGACATTTTACGTGACGTTGGTGTAAGAGCATGAACACCAAAAGCATTGGTGATATCGAAGTTCGGTGATCCAAATGACCCTCCGAGTAATTTTTGGCATTGCATGTGGGAAGCTAAGTCAACTCGAACAATGACATTAAAAAAGAGGAATGATAAATACAACATGCATTTTAAACCAATACAACATTTTTTCACTCAAAAAGACTCTTATACTCTTGTTTCAATTTTAGTTATTCCTTTTCATACCAACACTTCATTGCACTTCCATTCTCTCTCCTCTCACTTGAGAAGACTAATTGCCTTTGATTCAAAACCACTTAAATTGTCAAACGACATAATGTCAATTGAAGACCCTCATGAAAGGATCATTTTCACGTAATTTTCAACTCAATTTGTTAATAAATTATTGTGTTTTTACAAATTTTGATACGCACATTGTTCGACACAAAACTTGGACAGAAAGGTGCATAGTTAGTCGCCTGAATTGAGCGACAACATTACAATACCGTCGCCAAAAGCAAGCGACTGTTTAGCAAAACAGTTGCCAGTAAATGGGAAACTAGTCTTTTTGGCATGAAGTTCCTAGTACTCTGTTACACTAATAATGAACAATTACTAAAAAGTGAAAGAATTGATGGAGTGAGCTTAATAGAAAAAGGCTAATTAGACCAAGAAGCATCCAATCAACTAATAACAGGGGAGGATGAGCAAAATAAACTAATAACAGGGGAGAAGAGCCCACCACAAGCGAAACAGTCACCGAATCTCGGCGAAGGAATTGGGATGTTGTCGCCGAAACACGGTGACGATATTTCAGAACAGTCGCCAGAGCTTGGCGACGTTAACATTGGCGTACCGCCATCAGTTGGCGATCATAAATCAAGGTAGTCGCTTCAAAATAGCGACACTTTTCCCTTTTTGTCGCCCATTCTTGGCGACTGTCGTTATTTTCTTATCTATCACGGACTCCACTTGATTTAGTCAAGGGGTTAGATTCGGTTGGAATTATTATTTTTTTTGATCAAATGTAAATTATGTTTAATTACTTGTGTTGCTAAATTAGGAAGTGAATTCATAAGGAGCTCCTACTTCTAGCACATGACATATGAAGTTCGCATTTTTCGATCAAATTGGTGTTTAAGTTACTTTTTCCATTATCAGTTGAAAGATGTTGTGTGAGGGTGATGGCGTTCAATTGCTGCAACTGGAGTGGGTTTGATGATGTGAAAGGAGGGAGAGGAAGCTGGGGGAAGAGAGAGAAATGGAAGAAGATTGTTAAATTAAAAGAAGGGTATATAAGTTATTTTAAATGCCAAAATGTTGTATTTGGGTCAAAATAGATGTTGTATTTAGCACTTGTGTTAAAATATTAAGAATTGGCATATTGTTTATTGGTTATTATTTTGATATATATATAGAGAGAGAAAATCATAGGAAAGATACACACATGTTTGGTAGTTTTTTAATATATAAAGAGACCATAAGCACATGTTGATTATTCTCAATGATTCACTTATGTGTAAACAAAAAAAAAGTTTTTAATAAATTTGTAACCATTATATGTGGTGTGGGTGCTGAAATGGGAAAATTCTACAATAAAATGCACCCATGGCCCATACTGCAATGCAAGAGAACATTTTTTTGGGGTACAACAATTTTTTTTTTTTTTTTTTTTTTTTTTGTATGGTAAGGAGGTCCGCTCCCAGGCTAGCTTATCTCGGATTTAAGGCCTAGGAGTTTAGTGGGCAGACATTTAGGGGGAAGGGGGAATAAGGGGAAAGGGATCCTAAATGCCCTTAGTGGGATTTGAACCTTGGTGGTGGGTAAGGAAACCAACGTTCAAACCACTAGACCAACCTATGTTAGTTTTTTTTTGTATGGTAAGGAGGCCCGCTCCCAGACAACTACAAGAGGACTTATATTTGATGTTGCAAGGATATAAGGAATAACTTTTCCCTAAAGTTTATGTGAATATATTTGTCATCCTATACCGCAATTATGTGATTATCAAAACTACATAAACTCGAATTGCTTTCTAGATCACTTTCTAGTACTTTCAGAGTTCCAGTACAATAAATTTACATACATGGAGAAAGGGAGATTCGGACCTGGAGCCTAATCTACCCAAAGCCTTTGTGCGTGTTCTGATTATATCCGATTAGTCTTCCACTTCTAGTAACATATTCCATTGCTCAAGTAAACTTTGTGGACTTCATTGTCTTGTATACAAATAGAGCTCTTTAATAATAATACACAAACTATGTAGATATCATTTACGTAGAAAAAAAGTGCTATGTTTATTAATTTACACGACTTTTATCAACTTTGTAATCGAATATACCACTATGAAATACCTCTGAAGAGGTAACTAAAATTACAAAATAAATAATGAATGAAAGACGCATTAATCTCGAGCCTCTACACAAAAATCTCCAGTGTTTCTGATTTGAAACTAGAGCTCACAGCTTTTGAGTTTGTGTACGGATTTTGTCAGTTCAGGAGTCGAGCTCTGGAAGTTTTCCAGCACGCAAAAACAGCTGCAAAGCATATGCAAACAGCTCCTGAGGGACCAACACCCGTAAACTTGGCGAGTTATCACAATTTGATTCCGCGCCACAAGCATATACACCATGATTACTTAGCACCTTTAATAATGCTAGTGCTAAGTACTCTGTTAGTTATCAAAGTGATAACATTTCATGGTTTGTGTGAATACTGCATTACCTGTACAGAGAACTAGTCTGCACAGGTGCCTGATAGCCTTCATTGTATCAAGCAATTCCGTTTGTCGGCTGAAAGATCCTTGATTCTTTGCAACTGAATAACTGATCAGCTATTGAGTGTTCAGTCAGAAAATGGCAGTGAATCCACGCACAGATGTACCAGCTTTCTTTGGTACTGCCCATACAACTCATCAGCAACAATAACGTCTTCATTCTCTGAACTTAGCTCAGGCAAGACAAGAAGCTGCTGTTTGACTGATGATCCAGGCTCTTGCTCAGGATCTTCCATATTAGCAAGAATGTCACTATGAATTTCACGGCAGGCAACAATAAACATGGCTGCTGTATCTGGCTGATGTGCTTCACGAAGTGCAGTCAAAGCTTCCCGAAATGCACCAGCGGCAACATACAAAATCAAGGCCCTGCAGTGAACAATAGTTATGTGGCAAGCATAGCAGCTAGGGCAGGAGAAGCCAAGAGAAGGTTGAAATGATGGCAAGAGAAATCAACTTTTACCTCCAAAGATTGTGCTCGTTGCGAAGGACGTGGTCCGCCCACCTTTGCAACACTCTAGTGCACCATTAAAAGGAAACAACCATTGTCGAATGTCAATATCATAATGAGCTTCAAAGTTAGTCCACAAAGATACAAGCAAGACAGAAGAAAAATCCTTCAAATATATTGAACCCATTAAGCCATGTATATTTGACGATTTTGAAAGAAACGTGAAAGGTTGAGATGGAGGGATTGACCCCATTGGACCCAATATCCAAGGTAGCACGGAAATGGGAACGCGGAAACGGGAAATGTGGACACGGGAAACGCAAATTCTCAAAAATTATTATTTACAAGGAAACACAAAAACGGAAACACAGACACGGGAAACGCGGACACGGGAAACGGGAAACGCAGGCTGAGTGCCGTGTCGGTGCTTCCTTGCCAATATCTATACTCTAAGATAAAAATAGAAGAAAGGCTGCACTTCCAATATGACCCCAATACCAATCAAAACTAAATACTACTCTAGTAATTAAATAAGGCGGGGTGTTGGTTTCAGAGGCAAGGGTTTACAGTACAAAGTCACTACCATATGAATATGAAAATTTTTAAGAAATGGAAGAGATAGACCTTGAGTAATCTGAACCCTTCAAATGTGTTGCAGCCAAAGTTGCAGCATCAGTCCAGCATCCGGCATCTTGAAGCTGCATAAAAAGATTAGCTCTTCAGTACAATGAGAATTACACTTGCAGACGCCATCATCACAACCTTTCTATGTAGCTTGAAAGACTACATCAATGTACATCCAAATTAGTCATATTTGCACTCTGCTGGTCACTGTCCATTCAGAATTACCAATCCAAAAAGAAATTACCTCAAAAGGGAGAGGGAGGGGAAAAATTCACCTTCAATGATTTAAACTAAGACATCACTAAGAAAGAATCCTACTTTATTTGTGGGCATACTTATCTTTTTACTCACCTTCAATGATATTAAACTAAGACAACATTCATCAACATTACCCCAGTGCCTCCAAAGAGGCTCCCGCCTAGGCAGGGTAAGGGGGGGTCGGTTGTACGCAGCCTTACCCCTGTGAGAGTCTCGCAGAGAGGCTGTTTCCGTTTGACCCCCGCCTAGACTGGGAAAGGATTCTATTTTGTTTGTGAAACTACAAGCTCTTCCATCACATGCCAGAGCTTTTGTACAAGTCTTGAGACGTTCCGATGACCGTATAAGTTAAGCTCTTCCACAACATCCTAATTTCATGTTTTGAGTCTTGGAACACTTTGTATCTCAGAGCAACAACAGTCAACAACCAATGTCTCAAAAATGTTAAGGTGCTGCGGAAGGCCTATAGAGGGTACCAGGGGGCTCTTTGGCAGAACCTCAGTATCAGAAGACTCAACATTTCTAAAGGGGTATCTTCACCAAAAACGAGTCATTTGGGGTCTACGGACCAAGTTCTTATTCCAGTCAATATTGGACAGGAACCCCGGGAGGATTTATGAGGCACTTACGGTCGATTAACAAGGGCCCAACAGCCGTTGGTAACCTTTACTAGTCATCCACTCTTAAGGCTTCAAACATCGGAACCATCAGTGGATGATGTAAGGGTACTGATGAGGCCTCCAAATGGCACCAGGGGTTAGTCTGGAAAAGTTGACTGCCCCGAGAGGGTCATCATTGAAGGGGTATATTCATGAAAAACAGATCATTTGGAAGTCCCAGAACCATTATTTCGGACAATACTGGACGGGAATCCGGGGAGGACACAGGAGGTCCTCGGGGTCAGTTAATGAGTCCCCTGTAAGGCTGTAACCTTTGTTGACCCTTTACTAGTCACCCACTCCTAAGGCTTTGAACTCTGAAACCATGGGTGAATAGATGTTAAGGCGTTGGAGATAGCCCCCAGGGGCACCCAGGGACTCATTTGTCAGTCTTGGTCCGATGGAACCTTAGTGTGAGAAAACTCAACCGGCCTCTAGGAGGGCATTTTCGAAAGGGGTAATCATATCTGACAAGGTCTAGAGAGGTTAAACTTCCCAGATCAAATAAAAAAAGTAATCATATTCCTGTATGCTGAAAAATTGGCAAACAAAAAAATTGAACCCGATATGCTTATCCTGTAATAAAGGCCTCTAAGCACAAATATAGGATAAAATACTCTATAAGCACAGCTGTAGGCATTTTCTTCTTCCTTTTTTCTTTTATTTGGAGGGGTGGAGGTGCAATGAGAGAGAGAGAGAGAGAGAGAGAGAGAGAGAGAGAGATGACCTGAGAACAAGCTTCTTGATGCCTTCCAACAGCACAAAGAAGATGAGTGCCAGACAATGACTTGTCTGTCCTCACCATATTAGCAGCAACAACCTAGACAACATGGTAATAATAAGAACAGCACAGGCCAAGAGCACGATGCACAACATCATTGAAGGGTTGTCGTATTAATTACCTTGACAGCAAGTTCAAGCAGAGACTTTGAAACAGCAGAAGCAAGGGCAACTGCACGTAGGGCATTCGCATAGAAGTAATTGCTCTCGGGGGAAGTGGAAAGCAATAAACTTACTGCAGCTTCTAAGTTTCCAACTGAGACAAGACTGGCAAGTGGCAAGAGATATGATAAGCAAAACTTAATTCTGAAGATGAATGTAACATCTTGAAATTTATAGAGCATGTGAACATGTCAACAGAGGTGTCCCAGGGAAAAAGAGGTTTGGAGGGATGAGAAGACAACATGCATAATGTGCAAGCAGAGGAGCATTTTGATTGGTAGAGTAGCAATTCAAATGGTGTTCTCAAGGAGCAACCAAGACAGAAGAGGTACCTTTCTTAGATAGTGCATATAGATGAGAAAGCACATCACAATACATGATGACGTGTCTAACTACATGTCCATTGTTTCTTTTTGCCTCTAGTAAATAGTATTCATGAAGCCTTAGGTATTATTCTTCTCAATTTTTTTAACCATCTTTATTAGTTTATCTTACTATCTGTTACAGTTTACTTTCTTTTGGAGTATATGTTTTGCTTATTTTTAAATTATACATTTTTTTCTTTGTTAACTTGTACTTCTTCTTATATGTTTCTCTTTTCTACCTTCCCTTTTTCTATAAAACATCCCCTTTCTCTATAAAAGCACCCAACACTTCTGAAAACATGTGACTAGCCTATATGCAAAGGACTAACACAGAGTAACTAAGTTTGTACATTTTAGTAATCCAATCATCAAAAAATGTCTTTTATTACAGGGGAGAAGGGGGGGAGAAAACACTTTGCTGAATAGATTAAAAATAGAAATCCCATTGAAAACTATTTTAGTACAGGGGAAAAGGGGGAGAGAAAATACTTTGCTGAATAGATTAAAATAGAAATCCCATTGAAAACTAACAAAGCACCATAGCAGTTTGCAGAGACTTACTCATGTACACGGTTTTGAATAGCATCTTCTCCGTCTAATTTCTCATGCCAAAGAATACGCTCATTAGCAGTCTCCCACAATTCTTCTTGCTCAAAGGCCATCAGCCTAAGTTGGCCATGACTCTATCAATAATAGAGACAAATTACAAAACAGATCAACATAATAATTACAGAATTTCAGATCCAATGCTGCTACTACTAATAAGCAGTTCACAGGTATACTAAAAGGTCCATATAATTTGACCTACCAATGATTCTCGTCTATCTGACCCAGGCAATGATTTACCCCCTGATGTAATTCTGGTCAGCAGAGCTGCTTCATCAACCTGAGGGGCTGTTTCTAGCACAGACTTTTTCTGAGGCGGCTTGCTAAGTGACTTAGTTATCAAATGGTTAAGTGCACGAGGCAGCTGCAACCAGAACAGTGCTTCTGATGATTCACCAAAGATTGTAGCGGCAAAAGCAAGCCTCACAGAAGAACCTTTGTTCATTATTTTAGCATAAAGTCTTGCCCTCTCATCATCAAGAATGCATCCTAGAAGAAAAGGGAATACATAGCACTAAATAACCAACAGTTAAATGCTCACTAGAATTCCAATAACAATGCATTAATCGTAGGTCAAACTGAAGCACCTTCTTGACGATATGGTTCCAGTACTTTAAGAAGCATTTCTGGGACTGCAACATCACCAACTGCTGCAGTATCAATAATATAATTGCGCAGATCTCCAGCTGATTTTGGAGTTCCTTGAATCTGGTGTGGCCTCTTATCAATCATTGTACTGCTTGTGTTGAACCAAGAGGGTTTCACTCCAATTTGCAAAATCATCCGCAGTGCCTGTAGCACCAAAACAAAATACACGTAGTCACTTGGGTATCATAATTTACTTCCATAGCTAATTACAATACCAGTTTTTTGCTGGTCCATTGCATCATTGCATGCAGACGATGAAGTTCATTGAAGACTACATCTAATATGTTCAAGATTTTCTATTATCAGAATGGGAGGTCAAGAAAAAATCAGGTAAGAAGAATGTTCCAGCACCCAGATAGATGAACAAATTATTTTGTGCAGCCCTGCATGGTTTGGCACTCGTTAAGTTATATACAACAAAAAGGAAAAAAAGAGAAATAATAAGAAAATATATTCACTTGGGGTTAGTGCATGAAACATTCAAACCATTCAAATCAGCAGAACCAAGATATACACACTTACAAGTTACATACAGTCATCAACTGAACAAACAAACCCACTAAGACAGAAGCATGATTAATGATTCAACTAGAGATAAGCAAAAAACTTAAAAAAAGTAAATGTGTATCTCACAAATTTACCAGGGCATGTGGAGTAGGAAGTAATATGGGAGCACATAGAGGCATTGGTCGAAACCTCTCCCTGATTGCTCCATATTGAGCTCCATAAGCAACTTTTTGGTCACTTCTGCAACAAGCAAAGAGAGACTGTGGGGAGAGAGCAGAGAAAATTCCTTATCAAGGCATGTGTTTTTGTTGAGAGATTAACCAACATGTGAGAAATTTAAAGGACATAAGTACAAAGCATAAAACTGAATTCAACAGCAACATACACAATAACTTCAACAAGGCGAAAACTACTATCAGCTCCAGCCATGCATAAGACCAGTGGATCATCTTTGTGACCTCGCAAGTGAAGCCAATCAAGTTCCAACACAAGAGTTCCAGGAAATTGGGGCTGTAAAAGGGAATTTGCTAATGGATCTGATGAATCCTGCAAATTAAGCAATTCTATGATTAGCTGAAGACGTAAAATTTACATATATTAAAAGAGTAACTTTTAAATCAGCAGAAGCAATAACAGCATCAACAATAGTCAAAAGGATCACCATAATTTCTAGACTTCCAAGACAAAACTTTATATATATGAATTGTCAAATATAAGAGAGGGAAACAGAAGACTACATAATCGCTCCTCACACTTCCCTTTTTCATATCAAAAGTCACAAGGCACCCAAGGCTATGTTGTTCAATTAGGTGCAAATGTTGCAGAAAGGTACATGTCCAAGGAAAAGACTTGCCCATTTTCAGAAAAGATGGCATGTTTTGACCAAAATAAAGTGTCAACTGTTCATATCCATGTTTGAGTGTGAAGTACCCGGCATAGGTACTTAGGACGAAATGATGACTCAAAGTAACGTAGTTGAAAAGCTCAAAATGAAAAAAAAAAGGAACAGAAGTACACCCCAGAAAAAAGAAAAGAAAACAAAAAGAAAGAAACTGGTAAAATGCATCCACAACTTACGAGGTCGTATACAGAAAAGGTGTTGTCATAAAATAGTACAGCAATACGCCCTCGACTTCGATCTCCAGAAACAACAGGTGAAAATTTGATTCTCCTTATTCCTTCTCTATGAGTATTGAATGAGGATGAGTGTCCAGTGGTTACATCCCACCAACGGATGTTACCTGACCTGTCCCCCATAACCTAAGAAAAAACAGACTCATTGTCAGTCAGAACAGTTGAATTTTTCTTCAAAACACCATAGAAATTTAGACCTACCACATGAGGAACGCGGTAGGCCATGGCGGTGATCAATCCATCAGATGAAACAAATGAAGATGAAGGCCACTTTGGTTTGAAGTCCTTGATTCTCCGGCCTTGAACCTCAAAAACTCCAAGTGCACCATTGACCAATGCAAAAGCAAAACTCTCCGAGACATCATCTTGAGATCCTTCAGAACTCACTGGCTCTGCATATAAGGTAGCTTCCATGTGTCAGATGATGCAGCGCTGAAAATAAAACAATTATCTTCTTTCTTTTTCTCCCAAGGAAACCAAGCTTACTGGACTCTTGTGAAGGTTCCTCTTTAGGGGAAGACGGTCCAGCTGGTACACCAACTAGACGTTCCTTTAAGGATAATGAGGATTGCCTGGTTGGTGCAGAGGGTCGAGGAACCGTTGGGAGAGTCCACTCCAGTACTGTAAATGGAAGTGCTAGTGATCTAAGCTACAAATGAAGAAGGTGACTAATAAGTATACAGCTTAAGAAAATCGTATACAGGAAATTTTAAAAAAATTGGAGCACAAGATTTGTTCCGGAGAATGACAAGAAGCAATTTCACTTTTTTCAAAGGCATTTATAAGATCATTTTAACAGACTACCAAGAAAATGGAAATCTGGTAGTAGAATAATACACTAACTCCTACCCACAAAAGGCAGTGCAACTGATATTTACAAGTTCCTTTATCATGCCCCCCCCCCTCCCGAGTCCCGCCATCTCATAGAAGGTAGGACTTAATCATTCTTTTTGTTTAGGGGGGGATTGGAAGGGGACATTACAATGCTGTTTGGCTCAGAGCGGTGTATTTCCTCATTTTCCCTTCAACAAGAAAAATGAAGTGGATATAGCTGACATGATTGTTTAGCTAAAAATCAGAAATGCCAGAAATCCCAGCTGAACTGAAGGAAACTAATCCTGTTTCAAATGGTGAACTGGAAAAACTATACCAAAAGAAAATGAATTTTAGGAACATATAGGGGAACAAAAATAAGACCAACATGAAACAGAATACGGAAGGTGTTAACGACTGACCATAATTGGGTTCTTCGTCATTGCCCAAACCTCCACAGGAGCATCACGGAATAAAATTAGCAGATACCTGCATATTTCATACAACAGATTGTCATTTGATAAATGATAAGGCTATCTACAGGCCGTTTCAAAATAATAAAAAGAAAAGGATAAAATGTCCATTACTCATGGAGCCAAGAAAAATTCACTACTCTTTGGCTTTAGAAAATAATGGACAAAAATAAAGTGGCTTATCAAACTGTCTGCATTTCTTATTTTTGTTTTTTTTAGACTGCACTTCTTAGCTAATGTGAAGTAGCCGCTGGTCGTCAGAAACCCCCCTAAAAAAAGGTTTTACCACACTACCTCTAAACTATTTCTTTAAGGAACAACCTTCAAATATATTTTTTGAAAGGAACCACCTTTTAGTTTTACTTCCGTATGCATAAAAAAATACAAGTGGGAGAGGACAAGATGCCCTCCAGAAAGAGACTACTTCCAAGTTAGGCGAATTCCATTGGACCTCAGATATGGTGTAATTCCTCGAAGTCCATACTGCCCTAACCCATAAAGAAGCTAGGTATGTTATTTTATCCCAAGGCATCTTAGGAGGATTATAAACCCCGGTGAACATCCGTGCATTCCTCCCCAGCCACATGCACAGTAAACCGCCATGCAAGCACCTAAGTAATGAGAATATAATATACCTAGAAGTTCCTGGGATTTTTCCCCGCCGCAAAGTTTAATACACAGGTTGGCCCCAAAGATATTCTAGTGTTCTAACTCCCGCGGCCTAGTTACTAGGAATGTTATGAGGATTCAGAGAATGTCATTAACTTTTTATAAGAAATGTAACCAATCTGACCTTTAGTATGAGAATTCATTAATATGAGAGTTCTTCATCTAGTATTCATATAACCAGCCTATTTCTAAAGTTAAAATGTAAGCCACACTGAAGCCAACCAAAGACGCCCTCATAAAATAAGATACCAATTAGAAAAACAGGTAACTAATTGTATTTATTTATTTTCCTACTATTGAGTAAAAGGCAAACCACAGGTCAACAATAAAATAGGGAAAAGGCAGATATCCATGAATACAAAGCAACTTTCAGGTTCAGGTAATAACCTTCCAGATGAAGAAGCTCTCAGAGCTCGTATGGGTGCCTTTTCTGGCTTTTGAAGAACCCGAAACGCCCGATTAAGACCACTTCTAACACATGTCAAAACAAGCTTATTAATATACCCTCCAGTTTTTTCATTTGCCTGTGACCAAACCAAAAAGAGGTACTTGTTATCACACAGTAAATAATGAACTGACTACCACCTCATCAGAATAACCATAACGTCGAAAGTATGGGCACTCAGCAGAGAAAGATTGAACAAGCACATAGAATAATCAAATACTCCCAGGTTAAAACAGGAGGTGAACAGCGTATTGTATGAATACCATAATCCAAACTCTTCTAACCTGGGTGTAAGAAAAAGAAACCAGTCGAGAATTCCCAAGCCATCGCAATCCCCTTACAGCACCACTATGAACAGAAAAACAAGCTGCGATGGCGTTGGCAGAAACATCTATGATTTCAATGGTGCCACTTTGAGTACCCAGAGCAACCAGCGGAACGGCCACAGCGGGCTGGTTTCCACCACCTTTGGAGGAAACAATGCATAGTTCAATTACACATGACTTTCAACGTTATAAATAATCCATTGAAAGCATGATAAAATAATCAGAAATGAAACTAACGGGCCAAAGTAGCTGTCAAAGAAGGGGATGGTACAGCAAGCGTAGTCACCGTTGAAGATAGAAGATGAAGCTGTCCAACTAGGATTATCTGCAAATTGAATGGGCATGTGAGTGCACATATAAAAAAATCAAATAATTGAAAATATTTACGAGCAGTAACCACTACATGTTAATTACATGTGATCAAGAAATGATGAAGATGGTAATGCTAAACAACCATAAGAAAAAAAAAACCCTCTATGAAGAAACAGCAGACGAAGGAAATTGGAAGCTAATTTACACCACAAAAGGAAAGCAAAATCTTTTTTACCACCCAATCACAGGCAATAAATGTCTACTTCAAAACCCTTAGTTGGTAACGAATTATACATATAATCAATTAGACACAAGGCAAATGTCACCAATTATTGAGCAACAAAATTGTGACTAACCTTAAACAACATGTCTCCGGGAACAACACTCACAGCAGATGAGGTCTCCCTTCGTTTCACGTGTTCTGGTCGTAGGACTGTTGAAGATCCCTCAGAAATCTGGTTATCTATATTTGTGTCCAAAGTAAGTGAACCGTTATTTTTTGGAGCTTTGTTCACATTTGACGTATCTTTGGAAGTGTCATCAGGCCCTTCAGCAGTCAAAAGCCAATTCCACACTTTTCCGTCATCAGAAATAGAGATCAAATGAGTCTTTGAGGCGGGAGGTGACTCATCACAAAAATCAAAAGGATTATCAAAATCTTCATCACTATACGGGGTATGAGGGACATCAGAATAAATCTTGCCAACGTCTTGAAGAGCAGAATCAGACTGACAGATAACAGTTGCAAGAATGGTGGGAGAAGGGACAGAGGTGCCAACTGAGGGCATCAACTCCTGTGTTGCACACATCGTATATGCCTGTTCGCCTCTGTGATAGTACACAAATTAACATTTCATCCCACCCAAGTGTGGAGGAAGGAAACAGGGGGAGGGAGCATACAATAGCATTGATTACATCTACAAATTTTACTCCCAAGAATTTTGTGCCTTAAGGGCTAGTTCCTTTCCTAGTTTCATCTCACCCAAACTCTAGTATAATTTTTTGTCAAAGCTTCTCAGTTCTCACATGAATCCTACTATCCATGTTCTTGACTTACTAGATTTGTCATTTTCCCCTATAATCAGTCTATTCCCTCTTTCAGAGTTCTTTGAACATTGCTAGTCTAAAATCAGACTAAAACTACCAACATTGCATTCCACTTCCCTACAAGTGGAAGAATCCCCCACACCAAACTCGAATTATGCAAACAATTTCTCATTTTTCGACTCAACAATTCTACATTGATAACTTAAGTAGCTAAATCCACTACAAGTCTAGGGGGACACCCAAATTCCACACAGGCAACTCACATTGACATGTAAAGAAGCTTAACTTTACCAAGATTAAACTAAGAATCATCATAGTAACAATAACAACAACAACAACAACAACAACAATGCAAAATTTACTTACTCTCGTCGCTTCCAAGTACTAAGTTTGCCATCAAGATGCACACAATACAACAACTCACTATTCGGATCCGGCAACACATCCAAAAACTTCCCACCTCTCGGCAATGTCGCCCCAAACAACACCAATTCATATTGCAAATCAAACACCACAATCTCCCTAGGGAACGACACAAACAACACATGTCTCCACTCACTCGAAAACGCACATTTCACCGGATACGTCGGAAACACCGCCGATACCGGCGACACCACAACACCACTCCCACTTCCACCACCACCACCACCACCACCATTCACCAAATCTCTCTCCAATTTCGCCAATTCACTCGAATCACTACTCGTCTTAATCTGTAGCTCCTTCAAAACGACATCGTCTTCTGATTCCTCACCTAAAACCTTAACCGACAACAAAAATCCTTTCAACCCTAACACAACAAAATGGCGCGCATCAAACGGATCGCGTCGTATACACGACAAAAACTCCGTAACGGCGTCGTACTTAAAGAAACACTTCCCGGTTGCCGTACTGAAGAGAGAGAAAATCTGCGGACCTTGAATCGCCGCCAAAACCCACGTGTTCAATTTCGATTGGATCCAGCAAATATCCTGAATCCCTAACTTACTACTATCAGGACTCGTATCAAACCAGAGAAGAGGGGACCGAGAGCGGAGGTCGAGGAGAGAGAGACGACCATGGCGATCACCGGCAGCGAGAAGGAGGTGAGAGGAGAGAGAATTATCTTCAGAGAGAATGTCGATGTGGCGAAGGAGACAGAGCGGGGCCCACCGGACGGAGGTGACGAAAGGAGAGAGAGATGATGAGGTGGAGGAGAGAGAATTTGAGGAAGGTGAGGGAGGAGGAGGGAGAGGGATGACGGTGATGAGTTGCATGGAGAGAGAGTCGATGATGGAGATAGAGCTACCGGAAGCGTAAGCGAGGAGGCCGGTGGTGGTTATGTCGGATGCGCCACCGTTGTTGCGGGAAGGTGGGCCCGGTAACATTGATTCCCATTTTGGGTCTCGTGGTTGTTGGGGTGGTTGTTGTGGTGGGTTTGGATGAGATGGAGAGAGCATTGACATTGTTGTGATTTTGGTGGTTTGGTTTGATTTGATGATCTACGTTGTTTTTTGAGTGATTATGATGAACATTTGAGGGGGGTTTGAGATCGAAACGGTCCGGTGGTTGACTAGTGTGTAGTAGTGAGTTAGTGACTAGTGAGTGGAAAGATCGAGACAATAATGTCTAGGCTCTAGCTCACCCCCAACAACAAAAAAAAAAAAAAAGAAGAAAACAGAATAATTCATGCAAAATTATTTTTGATAGTTATTATTAATTTTTACCCTTATTTATTTGTTTTGTAAGAGAGTGAGACTGTAGACCTGGCAAACTGGTCGGGGTCGGGCCGAATAAGATCGGTCAATACGGGTCGGGTTATTATCGGGTTCGATTTCGGGTTACCCAACGTGTTTGACAAATGTTGTACGTCTCACAACTTTCCGAGTTCAGTTCCGATCATTTCAGTCTCAGGTTAAAACAGGTCGGGTCATTTCGAATTTGTAACATTTTTGGGTCGGATTTAGTCGTGTCTGTAGCAGGTCGAGTCAATTTTTGCCAACTCTAAATAGGAGAGATAAATAAGAAGTACTCCATTTGTCCTAAAATCATCTTCCCATTAGACCTTTCATGGTCGAAGTTTTGAAAAATAACCATTTATTTATGAAAAAGTATAAAGATTTACAATATGGAAATATTTTTGTTGGAGCATTTTTAATAGTATTTTCAAGATATCATATTTTTTCCATTCTTGTGCTTATATAATTGTGATAAGTATTCGTGGTCAAGTCTTATCTTGGAGATTGTGAAAAGTAAAATGAGAAGATGATTTTGGGACACAAGGGATTGGAGTAATATGTATACATTTTAAATTGAAGTCTTTTTTGGAGGAACTTTGGATATAATACAAGTTGTATTGGGTAACATTTGAATATAAGTTTTAGTAGGTGACTAGGTTAATTAGATTGAGGTTGAAGTAGTTTGAAATGTATGTGTATGTGTATGTGTATGTGTACTTTTTGGGCAAAATTTGGTTATTTATAAGAGGTCGTGATTTGAGATAAGTGAGTGTCAAAATACGTATATCATATAAATTTTACATGATTAGTAAAGGCATAAACTCATTAACCCTTCACTTATGTTGGATGGGGTCTCTAGTTTCTATAAGGAACTAGTGGTGAACTGTAGTTCGTTTCTTCTTATTATTTATATTGTGATAAGTGGCCAGACTACTACTTTTATATGACCTAATAGCAGTTATTATGTAGGAATATCTCTTTGGATGAAGTCAAGCAAGTTGTTCTTCTTCTGATGTCTAACAACTCCGGACATTGATGGGCTTACAACTAACATTATATAAAACAACATGGCCTATTATTGCATCTAATATTGCTCATGTTGTCAAAGAATTATTTCATAGTCGCTAACCTCTCATATGTGTAAGTACGAAAACAATCATTCTCATTCCTAATTTAGGTAGATCACCCTACCTATATTTAAGACTCTAGGCTTATTGCATGTTGTATTGTTTTGTGCAAAATCATTGCCAAAGTCTTAATAACAGAATTGAAGAGGCGATGCAATGCGTCTTTATCAACCAACAATTTCATTAAAGCAAGATAGAGGTATAGTGGATACTCTGAATATCTTAGGTCATTAATTGATCAAATGGCGTTCGAAAAAATAAATATCTCCTATATGCATGTGCTCAATTTTGATCTCAAATAAGCTTTGGAAGTTGGAACCCCTCCCCCTCAGACAAGTTCTGCTTCTCCCTTTAAATTTGTGTTTAGGATTATGTAATGTTTGACAATTGTGTGACTATATCTCATATAGTCGTGGTTAACGGTAATATAATATTCTGAGATAACTTTTAATATTGATATATAAAAAAATGTCATTAATACAGATGAACATAAGTTTATGATATCACGTTAAAATTTTACCAAATAAACTAGTTGGTATACATTTTCAAATCTAAAGACAAACTATCAAATATGATTTGATCATCATCCACCCACAATCAAAGTCATACACCTTACTTATGTGCTAAGAATACACTAAACTTCATATGATCCGAGTATAATAACTCTACCAACTTATAAAATCCAAATCAAACCACTTACATCTTACATGTATTATTCCATAGTCCATAGTATAAAATAAAGAAACAGGTGACGTTATCCCAATACGTTAACTTGGCGGCCAAAGGATAAGATTGACTATTTCCAAAGCCTATCATTCTTCAACACACAAGAAAACAAAACAAATTTCATTATTTTAACTAGTAGAATTCAGTTTGATGCACCCCACTCACATATATTCACAAAAATACATACATACACAAAAAAAAAAAAAACAGCTAGACATATACAGAGAAACAAACAAAGCTAATTAGGAGAGAGAAAATGAGTAATGGTTTGAGAAGAAAAATGGTAGTGGTGGATGAGATATATTGCTATGAAGAAGAAGAAGAAACAGAGTTAACAGTGCAAAAAACATCAAGGTTTAGCAAAGGAGATGGGTTTATTGTGTATGATAGAAAAGGGGATATCATCTTCCGAGTTGACTCGTATGGCCCTCTTAATCAACACCATAATCACCATCCTCTTCTTCTTATGAACACCTTAGGTCATGCCCTTCTCACCCTCATGCCTAAGGTAAGTAATTTAGTTACAAGCATTATATATTAACATATATTTTATTTCTCTTAAATTTTGATTTGTTTTAATTATTAGTTGTTTGATTTTTGGACTTATTCAGTTGACATTGATTTAATTTGCATGATTATTGCCAATTGGAAGCTCAAGTACATTGTAGCACAAATTTGGTTTTGTCGGTGAGCGTTTTATGTCTCAATATATACATAAATAGTACTTCATTACATAAAATTTAAGACGCAAGGCTCTATCACAGTGGTGATAATTTCTGAATTCGTGACCCACGTTATGAATTTGAGTTTTATCGCTAACCTCTCTTTTCCTCTACATATTAAAGAAATTCTGTTTAAAAAAAACATTACTAGAAAGAAGTTAGGCTTAGAGTTCATAATCCTTAAATAAGGGATATATGTGAGAATGTAGGTCCTATATAACATTCCTCTAAACTATATAAGATATTCGTAGTGCTTGGCTTGGAACTAATTCAGTGCATTCCTTTTCTATCTCAAGTTTATTAAAAAATCATGCAGTGGAGCCTTTTATGTTAAATATTTTTCTTATCTAATCAAATAAATTACTAAGTTGTAACTTAACAGGGTCGTACCCAAGTAACTCAACTCGTGTAAGCTAAAATATGTAATTGGACACCGGACATGGTTTCAAAGTAGAAATTGAACAATTTGTCTATCGTATGTACTGTACTGTCTGCAACTCTGCATGCATATGTATTCATTCCAGATCAAATATTTCAAGTGGTCCATGTAAATAATCTTGTAGATTGCATATATTGTACAATTATTTGACCCTATGACCGCTTTGGCCATAAGTGGAAATTTCAAAGTTGGTTTTTTTACCTATGTGTTGATGATGTCAATGGTGATAGTCAAGATTCTATAGTTCTATGTTGATAGAAATAAAAATAAAAAATTCCGCATGTTAAGCGAGTTGGAATCCGCTGTTGTCCTTTCCTTTTTTCTCTCTTTTCTCCGAACTCTTCAAACTCCAACCCCCACCCCAACCCCCCATTTACAAAGGAAATAGAGGGATTGTACTTTTGCGGTACCGCAGAGAATTCAGACCCATGTTAAGCAGCAATTGAAGTTGGTTGAGTGATTAAACTGGTAAATAAAGAGGTCTCCATTTTCTTACACAATTTCCTTGGGCAAGAGCAAGGAAAGGACACTACATAGTGGCATAGTGCATTGTACAATATGTCTATATGTGTATGTCATTTTCAAATTAATCCATGTCTATATATGTTGATGCACAAAATCAATGACACTTCATCCCACCATAAGCATCATAACGCAGTTACACAATCTCTAACATGTACTATCAGCTTTGGCTAATATTAAAAGCAAGTCTTGTGTGAAACCAAATCACAGAAAAATGTCATCACTATTTAGAAATATAGTAACCATCGTCTCATACAATTTTTGTGTATCGAAGAAAGTAAACGTCCTTGTTTCTCTTCCAATGGATCAGAGGCCAACACTTCATCATCGGTGGGAAGGTTTTCTAGGTGAGAAGTTAGATGGTCATGAGCATCAACAACCAATCTTCAACATATGGAGATCAATGATCATAGGACGGTCTAACGTGATGGTTCAAGTATACAGTAATGATCACCCTCCAACAGAGTACCAGATTGAGGGATCTTTCAGTGAGAGAACGTGCACTATATCAAGAATGGACCCAAATCAAAATCATGACACATCATTAAAGATTATAGTGGCCCACATCAAACGAAAAGAGGACCCTACAAAAAATATAGTGTTTGGAAGAGATGTTTTCAGTCTTGTTCTTAAGGCTGGCTTTGATGGTGCTTTTGCAATGGCCTTGGTTTTGGCTCTTGATAGAATTGATGGTGATGATGTTGCCTTTGCTGCTTGTTGTAACATCCACCTTACTGACGAATAACACTATGCCACTCTAGTCTTGTGTAAATAGCAAAAATATTTGGGAAAACGAATATATATACTCCCTCAATCTTGAATTAGTTCTCACAGAATGACGACTTTACCTGAATTTGTTGTAATAATCACGAACTGTACAACGCAAGGACGTTATAATTTGATAATAAGTACAGTACATTTTTCTTGTTAATCTCAAGGTACTACCATATAGGTAATCAAGATCAAATAGGTGATCAAGATCAAATAGTTGATCAAGGTCTGGCTTGATCCATGACCCCGTCCATTCGATTCGGAAAATGAAAGATATGGATAAGATGATTGTGTAAATTGATAAGCACCTGACCCCTTAGACCGGCCCAAACTATTCATCGGCTTTGTCCATGGGCTTAAAAATCATGTTAGGTCCAGCCCGCGTCGAGCTCAAACCCGTTTTAGATCAGCTCTAGGCCTTGTCAACCAAATTCATTGTCAGAAGTTCTCTTGTCTCTCAACATTGCAACATTTGAATGCGTGACCAAAGAAACTTGAAGCTTGATGGTGAAACTACAATAATCGACCCACTATCACTTCAGTGGTGGGATAGGGTTCATATTTTTGGTTTATTCTTAGCTTATATTAGCAATAGAGAGCAGCCGAAAGTACACTATAAATGTGTTGCTGCAAATAGTAAAAAAAACAGAATTAGCAGGGGCCTGTAATTATGAAACACAAGTATGGTCATGCTCAATTGCTCACTCTCTAACCACCAAGCTAACATTCAACTCCATCCACATTTAAAGGGCCTGATGTCCTTCCAAAGTGGTGGTTGTCAAATGGCTAAATTTTGTTTCTCAGCTAGTTTCCTGGTCACACATACAATCGAAAGACCAAAGCTACACTATTCGGGAAAAAGTGATAATTGGGTGAGCACCATCCTCATGGGCCTACATTTTTTGGAAGAGGGGTTTTCAGTCTTTTTCACTTTTCAACTAAAATTAGTTTTGGCCCGTGCAGTGCACGAGTTATTGTTTTTTCTAAAAAAGAGTTGAAATTTGAAAAATAAAAGGAAATGAAGCATAAATATAGTGCTAAGCAATTTTTTTTCTGTATAATTATATTGTAAAATAACACAAGAGAGATGTTATCTGCACCCTCACCCTAAGGCTGCAAATTATACCCCCCCAAATTAAAAGAAGACAAGTAAACACTTGTTATGGAAAATGATTTTATTTTTCTGATTTTTTCTTTTACAAGTGCTTACTTGTCAATTTTTAATTAAGAGGTGCAATTTGCTAGAAGTTTTTCTCATATGATTATGAATAAAACTAATAATATTCTAGCCATTTTAAATTTATAATTAACCTACATAATGTTAAAATACAATAATAATATGAGTTTTGAAACTAAGCCCTTAGTAGCAATTCAAAAGATTCACTAGCTAACTTGACATATATTGGAAAATGTAGAAATTTGGTTGGTAAGAATAAGATAGTGTATTTGAACCAAACATCAAAATTCAAAGGTCAAGCCTAAGAAGTTTAGTTAGTAGGGAGTGCCCTTTATGACCAGCCAACAACCAAACCCCATTGCTCCACATGTGTGTGGTATGCTCAAGTATATATCTTATTATTCGACCTCATTGATTGACAATGGTTTATTTTATTTTATTTTATTTTATTTTATTTTATTTATTTAAACTTTCTTCTTTATCTTTTTTGGAGAGAGGAGGGGAGGGGGTTGTTTGGGTGATGTGGGGTATAAAAATATCCCGTCAAGAATGATCCCCCAAATTATTAACTATAAGACAATGCTCAAATTTATTCAATTATATATATATATATATATATATGGGCTCAAATTAGACCAAACACCTATGTTATATTCCCACATACAAATTAAAAATAGACTTATTTATATTATGCGTATATGATTTAAAGCTGTTTATGTGCTGCTCTTATTAGCTGGTTATGGGGGAACTTTGACATAAGTTTTTTAATTGATGAATCGCTGACAAACGAATTTGGATCGTGCTAATGTGACAAATCTTTCTAAATGTATGAAAACTATTGTTCGTGTGTATCCTTTTTTCAACTTGAACAGGTCAAATAGCGTCATAAATCGTCATGCCCAATAAATATCTTGAAAAATTTTAGGGAATGAGAAATTTTGAAATGTATTAGAAGATGCTCTTGGTTTAGTAGGGAGAAAGAAAGTGACGAAGGCGGACAATCTAGAAACATGAAAAACAACAACAATAGCCAAGTGTAGAGGATTATTTAAAAAAAAAAAAAAGGGTAGAGAAAAAAGGAAAGTGGATGTTAGGTCATCATTTGAAAGACTATAACCTTCATTTATCTTGGAAAAGAAAAGGAATGAAAAAGACATAGAATGAATGATAAAGAAAATGATTTTAAAAACTAGCAAATGTTAGAAAAGTAATTTTGAGTCAAAAATTCTCAGCAAATCAAGCTTATATAAAGTCAACTTTTACTATGTTGACATAGTTGAAGTTTTTCTTAATACCATTTTCTTCTAAAATCACAAGAAAGCAACATTGATTATGAGATTTAAGGAAAATGTTTGGTTGATTTAGTGGGTGGGTAACCCACATTTTTTTTGTATCTATCTCTCTCCTACTTTAAATGCATTTTTTAGGAATAGAGGAGAGAGATAGATACATTTGGGAAGTGGGTTGCCAACCCGGTGGGTGAATGTATCATTCTCCGAGATTTAATCCCAAAAATCTCATATTATTGATGGAAATGAATTGAGGATGCGCCTACCCCAAACTCTTCTCTCATTATCATTTATCACTGATAAAACATAGTTCCTATCGAAAAACAAAGCCAAACAATATAAAAAAAAACTAAATAAAATACTTAGGTGCTCTCCTCTCGTCTCAATGCCTAAACTAAGATTATATATTGTGCTGCTCCACTGCACCAACGAGTAGCAATAAGAGATAATTGGGTATGCAATTCTGTTAGGAACCTAATCCAAACTTAATGACTTGAAACGATTCATGCACATCCTTACCAAGATTTAAAAAAAAAAGAAAATTTACAAAAAAAAACTTGTGTACGATCATCCCACTATGGGTCAGGTCGACAACGTAATTTTTGATAACATCACGTGTGAATTAGAAACAATAAATAACCTTTATTTTCATAAAATATCACATTATTTCACGATGAGTCGGCCTTAAACAATAAATGTTAAAAAAAAAAACAAAAAAAATTCCCCCAAAAGACCATCTAAATTGGAGTACCCTCTTGAGAATTTGGCACTTTTAAAACTTATTATTGCTCCAAAAGAAAAACCCAAAATACTCCCCATCTCTCCCTAGTCCAGTCCCCCCATCCTCCTACCAATATAGGTTGGTCTAGTGGTTTGATCTTTGGTTTCCTTACCCATCACCAAGGATCAAATCCCACTAGCGACATTTGGGATTCCTTTTCCCTTATTCCTCCTTCCCTCCAAATGCTTGCCCATTAAGCTCCTAGGCCTTAAACCCGAGATGAGTCAGCCTGGGAACGGGCCTCTTTAACTTATTAAAAAAAAAAAAAAAAAAAAAAAGTCCCCCCATCCTCCATTCCCATTCCCTCCTCTTCATACTCTTGTCTGCTCAGCCTAAAAAGTCCGAAAGCAACAGGAGATTGGAGTGGTGGGAGAGAGAGAGAGAGACAGAGAAGGTGCGCCAAAGGGGAAACCCAAACCCTCCCTAACCCCATGTAGAGAATAACTTCCTAATCAGTCTTCTCTTTTTTTTTCTCTCTCTCTCTCTCCTCTCACTGTATTCTTCCAAGCAAAGAAAAAAGAGAGATAAAAGAGAAGCCCCAGTTGATTGAAGTGTTGGTTGGTATTTTTATTTTTATTTTTTTGGTGGTTGATTAAAGGAGATGCCTAGACCAGGTCCAAGGCCTTATGAGTGCGTTAGAAGGGCTTGGCACAGTGATAGACACCAACCCATGAGAGGTTCCATCATTCAACAGATTTTCAGGTTCTGGGTATTTCCCTATTTCTATGAATTTCTCTCAAAAATTTCACCCTTTTTTTTTGATTTAATTTTTCTCAATTTTTGAAAAAATGCCCACCATATTTTTTTTGTTTGTACAGAACTGTCACTGAATCTCACAGTTCTGCTACTAGAAAGAACAGAGAATGGCAAGAGAAGCTCCCTCGTGTTGTCTTTAAAGCTGAGGAAATTATGTACTCTAAAGCTAATTCTGAGGTCTCTTTAACTCTCTTGTGAAGTTGTGTGTTAAAACACTCATTGATCTTTGCCTATTTTTAGCTGTTTTATAAGCTCATTTGGGTACATTATTATTGATTGATTAGGCTGAGTATATGGATCGTGACACTCTATGGCAACGCCTAAATGATGCTGTTGACACCATTATTAGAAGAGATGAGAGTACTGAAACAGGCCAGTTTCTACAACCATGTATTGAAGGTTAGCTCTTTTTTGTTATATTTTGTTGACTTGTTTTGGATCTAAGCTAAAATTTTGAGTTCTGAGCTTTGGTCTCATTTGGTGTGTGTGCATTACAAGTTCCACTGTGATATCAAAGAATAAATTTGATGTTTTTTTAAGGAATTTCTTTTGTCAATCTCTTTCAATTGCATCTTACTAAATTGGGAGTTTGTGGGGGTGGGGGTTTGAACTTAGCAGAAGGGTTTTGCTCATTGTGTGAAGTTGGCTGTCATAGCTTTGTCAGTGGTCATAATACCCCAATTGATTATATATGGTGTAGATGGGTGGCTGTAAGTCTAAATGATTAATCTTTCGCCATGTGATTCTGCTGTCAGCTGCCCTTGTTCTCGGTTGTGTTCCTGTTAGGGCATCACGTAGCCAACGGCACAGTAACCCAAGAAGTTATCTAAGCCCGAGGTTCCAAGCAACTGCTCAAGCAGCTCCGGCTACTGTGGATCAAACAACCAATCACCAAAGACCACATTCTCAACCACCACCACCCTCTAGCCATCAATTAACTGTTTCAAGGCCGGCAATGGTAAACACGGCCAGTTCTACTTCACCCTTTAATAGCCAAACAGTTCCGAATACCAGCTACATTGTTACTCATACTGGCCACCATGTGCAACCCAACTTCCCTCAACGATTGCCTTCCACGGAAACTGAATCTAACACTTCATTAAACTCTGGCGGTTCTGTATATCCATTGTACTATGGTAGTCATTTGCAGAATTACGAGTCGGCCCATCACAGATTCCGGTCACTACAAAACTCAAATGCCAACAATATAATTATTGGCACGCCAGTTGGTTGGCCTGCTGGGCAGCCTTCTTGTTTTGCTAGCACAAGGAACCTACTACCTCATGAAAGTGCAATAATCGCAGCAGATGAGCCAAGGCAAGTAGAACCAGTTGTCACTCATGGAGATGCTGCTGAAAGCATCTGTGATTTATCTTTACGGTTGGGTCCTTCTGATCCATGTACGAGTGTGGAAAAAGGGCCTACTCATGTAACTAAAGATGGTGGTTCCAGCAGTCATCAAGAAAGGGGCAAGCATTTTGAGCCATATGCTAAGAATCATGAGTTTTGTTTCTTCCCTAGGCACAATGCTAGTGATCCCTCTGAATCGTGTAACAATGTATTAGAACAGGAGGGTGAATTTCAGGATAAGAATGAAATTTTGAGAAAGCGCAAAGCCCCAGACCCTCATGAATTAGAGGATGGGTGCATTCAATGGCGGCCAGATCTTCAAAGCAACCAGTATGATGGTCAAGGTAGATTTCCAGGTTTGTAGACCAACTCTCTCCTGTTGTAACATATTCTTTGAATGGGGAAATGGAATGAGATATAAAATTCTATTTTCTTGCAATCTCCGTTCTAGTCGTTAACCTCGTGAGTGCTGACTGTCTTATGGTATTGGTATGTTACTAGCAACCCTTTTGCAAGATACTTTATTGGACTAACATAACTAAGTAATGTTAGCTTTGTGGTTTCAGTCATACATATACAAGCCATGAGGCCAATAGGGCAAGTGAGAATGTCACAGCTAAAGGTCACAACCTGGACCTTTACCTATATTGACTTGAACACGTCTTATTCTTAGAGTATAGACGGGCTAAACTCTAAAGAGATTTTATTTTATTTTTTTAAAATGTTGGAGGGCTATACATCCTGGAAGTTGGGTAAAGCTTCAGTTCAACTGGTTGTCTGAACTGAATCCATTACAAAGTCTCGAATCTGTGTTTGACCTGATCTACGTTGCAAAGATCTCACCCAACACTTGCAGACGTAATTCACTTACAAGCCATTTTTTGGTGGCGCTAAAGCCATTAGTAAACTACTTCAGACTTGAGTCATGACAATATTCTACAATAGCAAAGTAAAGCCGTCAGCCATGGTTAAGAAGCCCTTCAGGCTTGGTAGGGCAGTGACAAGTAGTAGGTCAAAATTCTGACCTGAGAAAAGGGAGGTTAAAGTTCTTAAGATTACATTATCAAATGAACCCAGGATATAGCAGATGAAATAACTACTTGAACAGGAACATATAGCAAGATTTTATCATTGCCTTTCAGGAGGAAGAATTAGAAAGAATTTCAGGAGGTAAATTTCTTTTGTGGGAGATGCCATTACAAAGCTTAGATTTTATTTTGTTATTGTTGGAATTCGGTATCTTTCTTGTGTACAGAAAAAGCTTAGAATGCAATGAAGAACCTACAGCTCTTGCAGATATTTGCATAAATTTTGAACAGATGAAACTCGTGTTTCTTTTTGCTGGGCGAAAATGCAATGAGGTCAATATATCTGAAGTGCCCCAGGAATCAGTAGCTGTTGGTATTGTTGAGATCAGAATATTCTGCTAGTCCTTAAAGGAATTGTCTCTCTGAATTCCAAGTAATTGATGCTGTGATTGCAGGACCTGAGTGTATTGGTGTTTGCTGAATCTATGTTGCAGGGCCTACAATACTGTGAACTTCAAGAAAAGAAATTTAAAAAGAGAGCAAGTCTTGTGTGAGACCAACTCACATGAAAATGGGGTCACTACGTAGAAATGTAGGGGTCACTTATTATGAGCCGTGACCCTTGTTTCACTAAAAAGTGACTCCCGTCTCACTAAAAGTTACGGTAAGACCGTCTTAAACAAGTTCTTGTGATTTATAAAAACTTGCATACAGCTGCAAAATAAGCTAGCAGGTCACTTCACTCACTTGAGGTCTATATATCCAGTCCACTACCCCTTACCCCCATCCCCAAACAGAAAAGGAATAAAGAGAGAGGGGAATAAAGGAGGAGTTTGTAACGGATAAGGCTAGGGTTTGTCTTCTGATGATCACACAACTTGCTTAAGGGACTTGCATGTTGTTATTGTTTGCTTGTCCCTAATGTGGGACTAATGGCTCCCAAGGCTTCCTAAAGAACCTGTGGATCTGAATTGGTGGTGGTTGGGTAAAAGGGCTCAGAAATTAAGACTGAAGGGATAGTTCCATTTTCCCGGACAAAAATCATATTTTCTACTCATGGTGCTTGGAAAGTGACGAGCGCTAAAAGGGAAAGGTGTAACAGGGCAAGTGGGGATGATTTTGAGTAGTTTTTCCTGTGGTCAGTTTTTGGTAACTTGGTGTTTGTCATGCTGCTGGGTACTGACAACTGGTTGTCTGCCCCAGTGATTGTACCTGATGAAAATGACAACATAATGGAATACCCTGTTTAGGTTTGTATCGTTGTCAGTGGAAATTATGGAGGAGTAATGACTGCAGAGCTGGAGCAAAGAAAGGGTTATGTGCGGCACGAAGTTTGAGTTTGTCTTTCTGGCCATTACAACATATCAAGATGGATCCTGCCGAGGGTGGGGCTTGGGCAGGTCCATATGTGCAGACTTACGGTTAGCTAGTAGAGAGGCTGTTTCCGATAGACTCACAAAAGAGTTTGTCTTTCTGACCATTGGCTTCAACTATCAGAAACTGACAGTCCATTACATGATCAAGACATCTCGTTCCTGGTACATCGGAGTAGCTCTTTTGAGGGTCGACTTTGTAATTCTCTGATATGTGTTCTGACCATCTCATTTCAAGTTAGGCCTCCATTGTAATCTTAGAATTTTCCACTATATCCTACATTTGATGGAATCATCTGTCGACTGATTTTTGGAATTTTGTACAATCTTAACTGCGTGCATATTGTGCTGGTTTAGAGGCTTGTAGACAGATGTTGAGGTGAACTCTTTTCTGATACAAAAAGAGAACCTCATATGGTGCTTTCTGCAAACATGTGATGCCAAGTTGCCAACATAAAAGTAAGCTACCCTACATACTTGTGTGACTAGCATATTGTCAAGGTAGCTTTAGGTTCCATCTTCAGCTCTTCGACCAAGGACATTGTTTGGAGATGGAAAGGGAATGAACTTCACTTTCCCCCCCTTGTGAGTTTTCCTAGAGCAAAAAACTGCTTATGTTAAAATGGGAAATGTAAAATGTGATGGTTTGAGGTGAAACAGCGGATTGGTCATGTGTTGGAGTAGATGACCAAATTGAGAAAAGGAGAGTCTTAAGAATCACTTAGAAAGCAAAGAGAGAAGCACCATTGATTCTATGGGCTTACAGTAGTTAAGCTAGTGAAAACTAGGAAAACCGTTTGTAACATGGCATGGCCGTTCCAGAATGCCATGCTTCAAAAGGTGGAGGTCCGAAGCAGGACAACACGCCCGTGTTTCGTGCATCAAGACTTGCAGAACCGAAGCAAAATAAAGCCGCTTGTAACACTACTATGTTCCACGTTCTGCTCAGTATTTTCTCGTAAATCCTGCCTTTTGGTTTGTTTCGGTTTTGTGTACTTTTACATCAGTAAACGCCCTAACTTTGACAGTTATTTCAGTCAGAAACACCTCCTCTATTCTCTTAAGGATTACAAATGCAGTGATTCTTCTGTTCTTCATGATGAGGCACATATAGTCATCAAAATCCTATGGCAGACTCTGATTGAGAGAATAACACTTCAGAGATGGTGAATATCGTACTACTGAAAGCCCAGGTCTATGGTGTTCCATCCAACCAATGTCTTAACGGTTGAAGATTGAAATTTATTATGCCAAAGTTTGAGCCTTGGGGATTTTTCATATTGAAGATGCTTCGACTTATCGATACTTAACTGTTAATTTTTTCCACATTATAGCCCGAAGCTTACCACGGGTCTGTTTAGCTGAATTGGCCTTGAGTTTTATTAGAGTGTGTTCTTTTCCACTTAACTGAACTGAGTAATACTGTGTGAGAGAAAACTACGTCACTGAACTCCACTAAATTGAACTGCACCAATTACTCTAGTAAGTACTAGAAAAGAATATATCACGAGCAGCTCTAATAGTCATGGGCGAACCTATGTGTACAATTGGGTGGACAATTGCACCACCCTTTTTTATTTTTTTGCCTTTTTAATGTATAATTTTCCCTATTTTTGTAGAATTTTTTAGTTTTTTTGGCTCTTATTGCACCCTAATTCTATAATTTTTACTCTTGTTCTCAAATTTGCAACCCTATTCTTAATTTTCTAGGTTCGCCACTGCTAATAGTCATTTTCATACGGAGTTCTCTCAATCTGTTTTTCTTTTCTTTTGAGTGGTATGTTGATTACTATTGTGTAAGAAAAAGTTCTGTATTTTTGGCGAGGAGGATCTTTCCATTCATTTGCATTTCTTGAGGAAGTTGTACTTTTTGTCACATTTTATTAACTTCTTGTATATCATACTTCCGATGACTTGTGAACCAAACCTCTAATAAAGTTGCAAATGTATAGTAAAACAAATGACACTCCTTTACTGGGGTATATGAGCTTTTTCAAAGTCTAATTGGAACTATCATGCAAATTAAAAGGTATGTAGATTAACCAAATGGAATTTACTTGAGCAACTTTCTTGGAACTAATTTGATCAAGCTTGTGGGTTTGACGACCAACCTGGCTTTCTCATTGGCGTATTCATTTCCCCAACTCCCCTTAGTTTGAGAGTGTTGGCAAAAATGAGGCAAGTTTTGGTTATAACTTATAACTTATAACTTATAACTTATAACTTATAACTTATAACTTATAACTTATAACTTATAACAGAGTCAAAAGACTATAAAGAGTCATAGAGTTCAATGATATACTACACGTTTTTTTTTTATCATCCTTTTGGGAGAAATATTTGTTTACCCACTGGGTAGTCCACCCAGGTGATGTGTAAATTGTTGATTGGTTGGATTTTGATTTTTTAGTTTTTGAGATGAAAATATTTTATTTGAGTTCCAATGTACAAGCTTATAATTGTTGTCCACATCACTCGGGTAGACTACCCGATGGATAAACTAAGCATTCTCCATCCTTTTGTTTCTTTTTATATTACTGTATACAAGTTGTAATTTTCGTTTCGTTTTCCATCGCATCATTTTGCACTTAATTTGCATTTTGTTGATTATGCAATCAATTCCGTTCCGTGATGTAAATTTTGTTTTGTCTGGTTCCGTGCTGCAAATTTATTCTGCTTTCCGCTACAAATTTTATACCATTCCGCACTTTAAGCTATATTCCCCACCCTTCTGCACTATTCCGCTGAAAAAAAGTAGACTTAGGCCCTGTTCTTTTCGTCGTTTCTATGCTGCATTCCGTTCCGTTCCGTTCGGCATTCTGTACTTTATTTTGTCTCATATTTTTTTTGAATTATCCGCTCCACGCCATTCCGTTTCATTCTATTCCGTTTCATTACCAGTCTGTTGAAGAGAACATGGCCTTAGAGTTGCCTTCAAGAATAGATTCCCCATTAGGTTGACTTTCTAGTTTCTACACATACAAGAAAGAAACCCCATTAAAATTTTAAAAGGTCATATAGAAGCCGATTTCGATTCAAATTTGAATCTCAAATATTTTGTTGGTGCATTTTTCACCAGCGTGACTTTTGTTACCTTCTCATTAGTCATTTGTGGTTTGTGGAGGTACTGAAAATGCCAAAGAAAAGGCCCACAAGTCAACTAGTCTAGTTGGCTTATGGGATTTTTAGCAAAAACTTTGGACCCTTATATCAATTTAACTATTTTAAATTGTAAGGAATAAAATTCTTTCTAACCTTGTAGATAGTATTATACTAATGAATTTTTAAGGTTACTTCATGCCCAAAACGAGATTCAAACCTTCGACCTTTTTTTGATCACCCACAAACCTTCGATCTTGATTAAGTATGAATGAGTTTCTATCACTCAACCACATCCCACTGATTATTGTAAGGCGTGTTTAATTTAAAAAAACATGTTTAATTAGAAAAAAAATATATATCTTTGTTTTATTATAGACACACTAATTAAGCTTTTAATAAACTTTTCTCATACAAGTTCAATATAACCTAGTGTGAACATTTATGTATGGTGGCGTACTTATGCAATTGGTGTAGTCTTACTGTTTTTCCACACTTTACAATAGTCTATTAGAACCTTCTACATTTTAACAATTTGATGCAAGGATGTGTTGATTTTTCTTTCTCTCGTTAATTTTCAACTTAATTTATTTTCGCAATATACTTTTTATCTCACATATTATCATCAATTCAATTCAGTTTCGTTGAAAAACTCCATTATTGTAATCCATTGATGTTGATGTTATGTTAAAATACACACACAAACAAGGGGTTGTTAATATCTTTGTGGATATGAAAAACAAGTTTGAAAGGGAATAACTACAAAGGCATCACATGGTTGATTGAGACAAATGAAAAAGGAGGGTGAAACAATATTGGGTTTGCATCCACAATTCCATCATTCCATGCCAAGCGCACTATTTGTCCGCGTTTAGAATATTGCCCATTCTTCATTGTACCTTCCTTCACATGGGACCTCGGTCACTTTTCCATTATGCATGAAATATGAATATGAATATATGTAGATGTTCATAATGCATTGGATATAGCTTTATCATGCAAGTGTGCATTGCTAATTGCTACTTTTCATTTACTAATCTATCTAGAATTTGATTAGGAATCATTTTGAAGTAAATTATTCAATCATGAGTTACCAATTACCGCCCAAACAAGTGACAACAAAGTCACTAACCAAGCTCAAGCTAAGACAAAAGACTAACGATCAATTTTCTTCCATTTTTTCATGACTCTAGTAATGTCTAGCTCAAAATTCGCCAGGATTATTCTAATGAATCCTCGTATGGTGAGCAAAAAGATAAATCCTACAACTATAACAAGAAAACCAATTGGGAGACCAAGAAATCCCTTTTTGGAGAGGGAGAGGAATGGGGCGAGGAGAGAAGACGTTAACGTAGAATGACCCTCCTCACTTTTTCTCCCTTTCATATGTATGTTTTAGAGAGAAAGTTGGGTGACTCTAAAAGTATGGGTGTGTTCTTTTCACTTATTGGACCTTACTTAACCAGTGAAAATTAGCGGTAAGACCTTACTCAACCAGTGTGAATCAGTGGCAAGACCTTACTCAATCAGTGAGAATCAGTGGCGAGACCTTATTCAATCAGTAGAAATCAGTGGCAAGACCCACATTCCTTCTTACAGGATCAGTGACAGGAACTTATTGTAACAGTGAGAATCGGTGGAATGACCTTACCGAATCAGTGAAAGTTAATGGCAAAACCTTACCGAATCAGTGAAAATCACGACCTTACTCAATCAGTGAGAATCAATGAACATGAGTGGAAAAGAAGGCACCCTATCACTCAAACTTCGTGGTGTATGGTAATTTTCTTTCTCTTTTCACATGCTCCTAGTTTCATTTCTCCCTCCAAGTTATCATGGAAAATGCTAAGCTTACACCTAGTGTAATATACACTAGTGTGTTGTGAGTCTATCTCTCTCCTCTACCCCACACCCACAATACCCCCATGAAATCTAAAGAGGCCTACGGAAGAGGAGAGAAATAGACTCATAAACACATTTGTGTATATTACAATGGGTGTAAACCAATCGTGGTCCAGTTATCATTGGATCCCCAAAAAAAGTTTTGGGGTTTGCTTTACAAAAGTTAACGTCACATATCACGATCAGCATCCCACCAAAGTGCATTGGCCAATTGATGCTTGACAAAAGGCAATTGTTGCATTGGGCAGAAAAAGAAAAAAGTCACAATGCGCTTCAAACGAGTTAATAAAAATTAGGGTAATATTTTGTATGTATTTATTTACCTGGAAGCCATGCAGCATGAGATTGATGCTCTTGAAAAAACCGAAACATGGACTCTTACAGATCTTCCCCCAGGGAAGAAGGCCATTGGTTTGAAATCGGTGTATAAGATTAAATATAATTCTGATGGCACGATTGAGCGATTTAAAGCCAGGTTAGTGATTCGTGGGGATGATCAGGTCGAAGGCATAGATTACACAGAGACGTTTGCACCTGTTGCAAAAATGGTGAGTGTTCGTGCATTTTTGGCCCTTGCAGCTATCAAAGGTTGGGAACTTCATCAAATGGATGTGAATAATGCGTTTTTACATGGTGATTTGCATGAAGAAGTTTACATGAAGTTACCTCCTGGTTTTTATTACAGTAGAGGTAGTGCCACGACCCCTACCGCGACCACGACCACGACCACGACCCCAACCAGGTGGTCGCCCAATGCGATCGAAGCACCTATCATATGTATGTCCAACTCTGTTACAGTATGTGCATGAGGGTTTTTCATCAGGAACTTGCAAATTTGTTCCTTGAATGGAGTTAGAATTCTGATTTATCATAATACCACGAGCACGTCCAATGGCTTGGGCCGCAAAGCCTACAGCCATGGTGCCATTTTCATTTGTACGAGCAACAGCTCGGTGAGTCTCCTCACGCATTATCATAGCATAAACATGGTCAAGACTAGGAAGAGGCTCGGTATTAAGGATTTGAGTGCGAACGACTCCATACACATCATCTAGACCAAAAAGGAACTGGTACGTTTTCATGTTTTCAAACCATCGAAATAGACTAACAGCACTTTCCCCGGATGCAAATTCAGACAAAGCATGAGTACATAGTTCATCCCATAGACCAACAAGTTTGGTATAGTATGACATAACATTCAATCCTTCTTGTTTGGTTGAACCTAAATCACTCCACAGTTGATAAATTTTTGGCCCATTTTTTACAGAGAAACGAGCTTTCAAACTATCCCACAAAATCTTGGCATTATTAACTCTTGCAACACTATTATAAATTGGAGTATCAAGAGAATTAAATATCCAAGAGACAATAGTAGAATTAAGTTGTTCCCAAGCAGCAAATTCAAGAGATTGAACATCAGTAGGTTTAGTAACAGAACCATTAATAAAGCCAATTTTGTTTTTAGATTTCAAAGCAATTAACATGCCTTGCTCCCAACCAGAGTAATTATCACCTTTGAGAGTGTGTTTAGTTAAGATCACACCTGCATGATCGGCACCAGGATGCAAGTAATAGGGAGACGATGGGTCTGTGACTGGATTAACAACGGGCTTGGCACCGGAACCGTTCGAATCATCACCGGCCATTGCTTCGTGGAATAAATTGCACTTCACCACTCTGAGAGACAAGAACAATTGGAGGGGACCACCACAAATTCACAATTGCTTCTTTGAACAAATTTTGTGACTAAGACAATAGACAAAGTCCACCGCCAAGATAAATAATTAATTGCTCCAACTATGAAACACCAACAGAAGAAAAAAAAACACTCTAAAGGGATTTGATTTTCTCCCTTTATATGCCACACATAAGTGAGAAGGATGGGAACCCAATAAACTAGCAACAACCGTTGCTTGTGGAAATAAGAGATTATTAGATCACAACCGTGACCCCTAAGACGGGAAAGTAACCAATTTCGTTGATTAGACGGGCAGACAACCGTCACCGAGCAAGGAGAAATCAACGATCACGTGCAAAATACGAGACAGTGAAAAAAAAACATTAGGGTTTTGCGGAAGCTTTGAGCCTAGGAAGGAGGCTCTGATACCATAATAAAAATTAGGGTAATATTTTGTATGTATTCATTTACCTAGAAGGCCTGTATTTATAGGCAATATACAAGAGGCTTACAATACAAGCTATAGACAAGATTTAGGAAATATATACATATTTGCCTAATATACAAATATATGTACTGCCTAATACGAGTGCTTTTGCTACTAGTCTAGGGTCTGGACTGGAAGGTCGACTTAAATTGTCAAATTCTGATGGGGAGTGGTTGTAAAGTGTTCCTTTTCGAATCCACAGCTAAATGGACCAAAACAATCAATCAATGTATTAGAACGGTTAACTAATCATATTTATCTTAAGTTGGTGGTACAACTAGCAATTATTTGTGTCATAGTATCGTGTTCGGTTTTAATTAGTGAACAGTATTTATTTTATTGGTGATTAGTTTAGTATAATCTAGTTTAGTTCAGTTTAGTTTAGTTCAGGTTAAAAGAGCACGCTCATAGTACATACATTATTTGTGTTATACTTCAGAAATATGAGTATTTAATTATTATACTTGTTAAACATATTTCATGAATGCCTTAACAAGATAATTCCACTTATCTTTTCATAAGGAACTAGTCCATAACAAAACCTTAATCTAAATATTGGAGAATGAGCTAATGCTCATAACACCACATTTTAAATTAAGCCCCACCAAAAGAAGGTGAGTGGAGTGGGGTTAGATCCCTAACCATTATATTGAGTGGGGGTTTCACGAGAAATTTCGCCATTCTCTATATGTTAACCTTTTTTTTTTTGAGAGTCAAATTCTATATGTTATTAGTTGTGGACTTGTAGATCACTTTTTAAAACCCTTTCTTTTATGTTTTTTAATGGCAAAATAAAACAATATAGCATAGGAGAGTCTCTCACAATGTTTTTATGTGATTGCTTACAGTATGTTTATGGTACAATGTTAAGATTCAATTCGAACTTAAACTCTTCTAAATCATATTTTCATCTAGTAAGAATCCAATTCAACATTTCTCATCAAGTTCAAAATCAGTTCTATACTCAAAACTTAAAACTCATCTGCATTGTTAAGTGGCATGGGATCAATTTCAGATTTTATCCTTGTTAGATGCTTGCACAAATTAAGAGTTGCATTGTATCTATGGACATTATATGAGATTGGCAATGCAAAATAATTTAACCACACCTCAAACATTAGGCACTAAATTATGAGACAACCAAGTCACCAACAAATTTATTGCATATATGAAACATACAAACGAATAAATCATAAATGTACTACCAAAAGTAAAAGCTGATCAATGAAAAACAGCTAATCTTTTATTGTACAGATACTAACAAAAATAGTCTCAAAATCATCCAAAACTAAATCTAAATCAATCACAATATCTCCATATGATCATAATTTAAATTTAAATTTAAATTTAAATCTCTTAAAACAACAAAGCCGCGGCAACGGACACCAAGCTCAACAAGCTAGCACTAGCAATCATGGGGGCAGCAAAGCTGTTTGATGGCGGCGAGGCGGTAGCGCCACCAGCCGAGGGGCCTTCAGCGGTGGCGGAAGGGCCTTTGGCGGCGGCGGGGACCATGGCGCTGCTGCTGGATGGGGATACGGCGGGGCTGACGGCGGTGGTGGGAGCCGCGGCGGGGGCGGTGGTGGGGGTTTTCCTGGTGGATTTAGGGGCGGGGGCGGTGGCGGCGGCAGCGGCAACGACTGAGAGCTTTTGGCCGGCGGAGCAGTGGCCGGTGATGGTGCAGAGGTAGTAGTGGGTACCGGCGGAGGTGATGGTGATGTTGGCGGGGGCGGCGGCCAAGGCGGGGGAGAGTGGCTTGGCGATGTTGCAAGCGTCGTAATCCGCCTTTGACACTGGGGCTACGGTGTGTGATCCAGCTGGGAAGTTGAACACTGCCCATTTTGAAAACATAAGATTACATTAGTCTAATGCTCGGAAAAAACTAAACTGCACTGAAATAACTCGAAATGAACCGAACTGATTTTGCATTAATTATTTGTATAAAATTAAGTCAAATTGTAATTGAGTAATATTATTACTAGTCTAACACGGCATGGTATTCAGTTCACTTTACTTTAATGCGTGTTTAGTTGAGTGACATAATTTCCGCGTCACCTATTGTCATTTCAGTTAAACTGAATTCAATTTAATTCCAAATGAAAAAAAAAAATACCCTAATATCAAGTGCACAATTTTGGGCAATGCACATTACAGCTGTGCTCTTAAGTTTAATCTTAATTTAGCAAACAATAATTAACATATGAGCAGTAATAAGAAGAAACTAAAGATCAATAGAGGACCACTGAATTGGGATCTGAAAGGACACATCTACAGGATCAGACTCAATTATTGGAGTTCATCATTATATACAATAAACTCAATAATAATTCCAACTAAACTCCTCATGACAAAATTGAACAATGCTCCTAATTCCAAATTGTCGTTTCAATCCTTTTTTTTTTTTTTTTTTTTTTTTTTTTTGGTTCATGATAAAAGTAGCTGGCTATACTATCAGTAAATTCCAAATAATCCCCATAATCCTACACCACCACACATTCAGCAACAAACAGTTGCAACTTTCCTCAGTAACCCGTTACCAGTTGAAACGAACGAGCCCAGCAGTTACAAGTTTATTTAGGAATTATAAATGAAAAGATCAGAAAAGAAACATACCAAGAGTATCACCAACTTTAATGGATTGTTTAGCAGCCCAAGTGGTATAAAGTGAAGGGGTACTAGGAATAGCCCATCCAGTAGAATCACCCACTGTGAAAGTTGCAGCTGAAGAAATCCCAAAAACAGCAGCCATTGTTACCAAACTCAATACAACTCCAAATTGCTTTCCTGCCATTATTATTACGTATTGCTTTTGTGTTCTTCAACTTTTAACGTCGCCCCACAAATGCAAGTTAAAGGTTTGTTTTGGAGAGAGAAAATGAGTTGTATGTATGTTGATGAGTAGTGAAGGATAAATTTAGATCTGTGGGTGGTGCTTGGTTTATATAATAAAAACTAAGCTGCAAGAAAAGCAAGGGAACCGTGTCCTTCTTTTTTGGGGTAGGAGAATTCTAGGCAAGGATTAGCCGTTGGATGCTTGCCACGTGTCCAAGTCAACTATTCCATTTGGGTTTTTTTTTGTCAAAGTCTTTTTAATTTTCTTTTTTCTTTTTTGTTTGGCGGCTTTTGCCGTATTTATTGGGAAAGGTGTGGAAAATTGGGAAAAATATGTGAACTCAAAATGCCGCGTTTGGCGTATAGAAAATGGGGTTTGGTCTTAATTTTCACCAAACCCTTTGAACTTTGTTGCATTTGTGTGTGTGGGGTTGACTAGTCAGCTTTTGTTGTCTTTTTTTCTTTGATCTTTTGCAATTATCTAACTCACACAAAAAAAATCAAACACACATTTTATAGGTTTAGTTTTGACCTAGTAAGGAAAGTACTACAATCATGATTCATGACTTGGTAATAATACTAATACTAGTATCTCTTCTTCCTTGGTACCAACAAGGTGTGAACTTTGAAGGGTAGTGTTGATTTGTTCATCCCTTTGGATGTCATGTCATACTAGACAAGTTGTGGGGAATTCATGTAGATGAAATTTTGGAGACAAATATTTCGAAAGGAGACGCTTTATTTCCTTTTTTTTTCTGGATCTTTATATAAAAAAAAAAGACAAGTATAAGGTAAGTAAGGGAAATCTGAATATGGTGTTGATTATTTTTGATATGCTATACTATTAGAGTTTTGATTTGAGTCATCAATTGTGATCATGATTAGATACAAATATTTGCGTGAACTGTCTTTGATTGTATCAATTAGGCAAATAAGGAAAATCTGAATACAGTGTTGATTATTATTGATATGGTACTATTAGAGCTTTGATTTGGGTCATTAATTGTGATCACGATTGAGTTTCATATATTTCGTTTGTGGACTGAATTTGGTTATATAGGTTGGTGTAAATTTTTATTTTGAATTGAAGAGGATCCAATTCTAGTATGAAAGATTCAGTCAATTTAAATTGTGTTTATAATAGATATTTGAATTACAAACTCAAATGTTTAAAAACATGCAGATGAATAAACTCTATAATAATAAGTTAAAAACAATTGAGAAAGTCTTTGCATAAGATAAAAGTCACCAAAACACGATTAAGAAATCACTCATCCTATGTACAACATTAAATATGGAAAGTAGTATGTAAATTTAAGTCACATGCCTCATCTAAAACTTTTTCATACACGTTTTTAAATATGCCTCATCTTTTTTTTTTTTTTTTTTTTGGTGTGTGTTTGTGCGTGCGCGAGAATTCCAACCGTGGGAGGATATGATCCCGTAATAACTTGAAAGATAGGATAGCGCAACTGGTGGGAAAGCTGGAGCAAGGACATTCTTTACTTGTTCATATGATGGTTTGTTTTGTAGGGACCATTATTAGAAGGAATAGGTCCATTCTACTTTTTATTTTTTTTTGCTAAACAAAAAGAGGGTGCAAGTGAATGGCGGCCGAGGCACCCCCTGCTACATCATGTTCGGACTCTCGTGTTCAATAGCGAACATATCAAACTAGCTGAACAACCAGCGCAAACACTGACCCCGTCAACGTAGCACCAACAAGGGGCTAGTATAGTTCCTAGAAGCCAGCAGACACAATGCATGGGGGAATAGGGATTCGAACCCATGACCTTACCTTACCAAACTACTTGGGAGTAAACTTGGAACCAGTAGACCACCACCCTTGTTGGTGAATAGGTAATTGGGTAATCACTCATCTTATGGAAGTTGCTAATTTATCTACTGGCCTGGTGCATCATGTGACTCTGTGACACTAGTGTTTAATTTGTGTCCGCTGGAAGTTAACACAAGATGGTGTATTTGGTTTTTCTGTAGGTCACAGACTCACAGTCACATGGTAAGACGCCGTATTGGCTAATCTATCTACATTGATTCGTTTCTATACCACTTTCGTTTAAAGGTCCAACTTTTTGTTTGGGTTTGACCCTGGCTTGTAATTGATGAAAATACCCCGTGATTACCGTAGTATAGAATCCTAAAGAATGATAGCAAGTTTATCTATAACTAGGATTTTATCCGTGTTACGTATGGGTGACCCATGTATCTCTATATGTTTATGTTTAAATAAATTTTTTGATTTTTAAAAAATTATACATTGGTATATAAAAAATAATGAAAAAAAGTAATTGGTCGAAATGTTACACATGTCATACCACTCATCATTCTCTGATTAAAAAATAAAATAATATCTATCACTTGTGTCAGTTAACTCGCAAGTGTACATCATAAACTTAATAAATTGTCACTCCAAATGTGACTCATGTCATTATATTTTAGCATATCCATACAAAAATTATGTCTAACATGTATTTATACCTTCATATAAAACGTAATTAAATTTTTAATGCTTGTAATATTAACAGCGATTGTCCCCACAAATAATAGTCAATTTTCACATAGCATACGCTTATACCAACTAACCAGTTATATTCCCCGTGCAATGCACGGTTTGTTTGTTTATAACAATTAAAATAATTTCATTAGTACAAACTTGAAACAAAATTTTTGCCTATGGCACATATTGTTACGAAATTTCTAATATGTGGACCTTTCTCTTTCTATACTCATCAAAACAACTTTCTTTCTTTCCTATTTAATTCGAGTTGCATGCCCCGTGTGATGCACGATTTTATACGAATTTCTAGTTCCAATAAAAATAATATTTGATAATAATTTATTAGATACATATGCCTAATAGAAGATAGATGCACTAATACTAATAGTACTAATTGAAGATACATGCACCTATACTATGACATTAAGATAATAATTAAATAGTACTAATAGAAGATACATGCACCTGTACTATTTTGATGACATAATAATTAAATAGTCAATATTTGCTTATGTGTCAAAGCCTACGTGTCAATATTTTCTTGTGTGTCAATCCTACGTGTCAATTTAGCAATGGTGCATATTCACTTATATATATTTACTAATTTTATGTCCGTGCTTCGCACGGACTCGTTAATATCTCTCGAAAATGAAGATAAATATATAGGTGATAACTCATGCCTGTTTTCTAGGTGATACCTCATGCATGTTTTATACTGCACAATTAATCTTACTTTTGACTGTTTTAATTTTTTTGGTATGAAATGTCCTTTTAAATCAATCTATAACTAAAATAGAATGAATGTAAAAAAAGATTAATTTATGAAGATAATTTGAGGCCTACTTCAAATTCCAAAACGAAAAAGAAAAATCAATTTAATGAAGTAAGATTTATAATTTTTAGAGTTACGTAACTAAAAATATATTTTTTTAGTTTAAAATAATATAGAAATAAATCATATAATAAGGTCGAGCGATGATAATCATGTGGGACTTGGGCATGATATGTGTTAAGCTATATCTGGCATAGTTATGCACATGTAGTGTCTAACATGTCATTTTCACACGAATATCCCCTCTTATATGGCGTCTACATGTTATCAGCGTAGGGAAAAAACCTACTCCCCCCGTCCCATTTTTACTTGGGCACATTGAAATGGCACGGAGATTAAGAAAAGTTAACTTTGGCATCCATTTCACAAATATGCCCTTACCCTTCCCTTCTCATTCTCTCTCCTCCCTTTAAAGAAAAGAAACAAGTAAAGTTAAAGTTAGGGCAAACAAGTCATTTCATTAACTTTTTTTTACCATTTAAGGTAATGCCCAAGTAAAGAGGGGACATCCCATAAAGGAATGTGCCCAAGTAAAGATGGGACGAAGGGAGTAACTTGTATAGGACATACATATCCCATTTTGAAACTTCTTTACAAATTTAATCCATTGGACTAAGATTTATAAATTTTTGACTTACGTAACTAAATTATTTTATTTTTGTAATATAAAAATATGCTAATATATAGATATTTGATAAATTCAACTAATATGCTAAAATATAAATATGTATGTAATAAATCCAACTAATGATAACGCATTAATGGGTGACACTTTGATAATGAGTTGTTTGGCTATGTGGTAATCTTTGCTTATGTGGCGGCTTAGGTGTCATCGTCACATGAAATTGGGCCTCTACGTGGCGTCCTACGCGTGTCATGCCCACATAAATTGAACTTGGATGATATTTGTTAAATTATGTGGCAAAGTTGTGCAAATGTAGCGTCTACGTGTCATTTTCACACGGACATTCCCTCTTATGTGGCGTCTACATGTTATCACTGCACAGAAAAGACCCAACTTGTATAGGACGTAGACGCTATATGTGCACAACTTTTCTTATGTGGCGGCTTAGGTGTCATCGTCACACGAATTTGGGCCTCTATGTGGCGTTCCACATGTCAGGCCCACAAAAAATTGAGCACTTATGTGGCACCTCACGTGGCGTTCCCACATGAAATTGACTCACTTTTATATCACCACTCGAATTAGGACCCAGTTTTAGTGTGATATACTCAATAATGTATTTCCAGTATGATTATTCTACGTATTTTATCATTAACCTATTTAAAACTTTCCCCAAAAAAGGTCAAACTTTATAAGCTTAAATATAGGACATATAGACATATACATCTCATTTTGAAGTATTTTTCATTTCCAATGTAATGACGTAAAACTTAGATTTTTTTAATAATTGTGTAACCAAAGTTATCTTATTTTTTAGTTTGAAACAAATAGGCTAATAATTATAAATATTATATTTAGTTATTGTATTAATGTCAAGAATGAAAATGCATTTATTAATGTCACTTGTACGACTTGCTTATGTGTCCGCTTATGTGGCGCTTAGGTGTCATCACCACATGAAATTTGTTCTCCAATGTGGCGTCCTACGTGGTGTGCCCACGCGAAATTGATTCAACTTTATATAGTTATCTTACGTGTCTTATCCACTTAACTTCTACGAAAACTTATAGAATATATATATATATCTCATTTTGAAGTACGTTTTAAATTCAATTCATTGAAAATAAGATTATAATTTTTTTGAGTTACGTAACTTATTTTATTTTCTTTTTTGAAACAATATACTAATTTATAATAAAATTAGTTATCGATGATGTATTAAACGCGTGACACTTGGATTATTTGTTAGTAGTAGGTGAGTTATACTCCCCTCTCCACCTAGCTACATAGAGCCTTTCCCTCTCTCTCTCTCTCTCTCTCTCTCTCTCTCTCTCTCTCTCTCTCTCTCTCTCTCTCTCCTGCCCACTCTCCCTCTCTCCTGCCCGTGGACCTCACCTGCCTATCCCACCTCCACGAAGCTCCGTGTAGCTGGGAGTATATAAAAATTTGCGATTTGTTAGGCTATATGGCAAGCTTATACGCATACCGAGGTGGCGCCTATGTGTAATCTTCACACAAACATATCCCTCCCATGTGGCGTCCCATATTTCAGCCTCACACAAAAAGAACCCAACTTTATAGGACATAGTACATATGTATATCATTTTGAAGTACTTTTCGAACCTGATCCAATGGAGTAAGAATTATAATTTTTAAAGTTGCGTAATCAAAGTTATTTTATTTTATAATTTGAATAAAATTATAATTGTTATATTATGTTGTATTTAATAAGTTAAATAATGATCATTAATGATTGACCCACTTGGATGGTGGCTTAGGTGGAAGCATATGTGTCATCACAACACGAATTTGGGCGCTGCGTGGCATCCCACGTGTCATCCTCACATGAATATAGGCGCTTGCGTGACATTCCACGTGACGTGAACTCACTTTTATATATATATATATATATATATATATATATATATATATATATATAATTCTTGTTATTAAACAACCATCAATTTGGTTAGACTGACCGTTAATATGTATCTCACTATTTGAAATCTAAAAGTTAAAAGACTTACCTTCTTTCAATTGGAAAAAATTAGCGACAACTCACTATCTAGAAAAAGGAAAAATAATATGTAATCCATCAAGACACCTACACGTTACCAGCGCTTATACCCGCAACTATATAACCCTTATTATATTATGTGGATCTATTTCCCCAAATATTAATCATCTAATGTATACTCAATAACAGTTCTTATTGTGTTGAAAACATTAAAACTGGACATTAAGGTTATTTTAGATTAATGTAATTCTATCTAAAGAAAGAAAAAAATATGAATAGGCTATACCAATTACTATAGTTAGTTGATAACTAATTACTCACCATAATAAAAACAAAAAGAGAAAAATAATTAATGTCTAATTAAATTGCGACACTTGTCATGTTATTTGCGATCTTACCCAAAACTATATACCTACACTTATTCCACAAATATTATCAGTTTAATGTTAATTGTCACATACATATGGTTATCCCTGCAAATATTAGGCAAATATCACCTACCATGTAATACCTAAAACTATATACAACTTGAAAATGATGACTTTATACGTAACCATTGTCACAGATGCCCATATCCCTGTAAAATTAGGCAAATAAATATTAGTGACATGTTTGTTGTTACATGACCTACGATTATCGCCGCAAATATTAGTCAAATATCACCTACCCTGTAATACCCACAATATATAACTTATTAAAAATAATGACTCTATATGTATTACACGCATTTATCCCCTAAAATATATTGCCACGTCAAAATATTTTTTTTTTCAAAATTATAAAACTCAATAAAAGTGGTGACATTAAGTACTCTTATACTCACAAATATTAAAATTAATGATCCAAAATAGTATTTAAGCTAAAGATCAAGTATTAAATAAGGACTTTTATTATTTCATTTAATACACAAACTTCATGATCACCATAAAAACCATAATGATAAAACAAAAAGAAAAAAAAAGAAAGTAATAGCCACTAAGATTGTGACACATGTCACATAACCAACGCTCTTTTATATATATATATATATATATATATATATATATATATATATATATATATATATATATATATATATATATATATATATATATATATATATATATATATGTGTGTGTGTGTGTGTGTGTGTGTTTTTTTTTGTTTGTGTGTGTGTGTGTGTGTGTTTGTTTGTTTGTGTGTGTGTGTGTGTGAGAGAGAGTTGCCCATCCAAAGATTAAACCGAACCATTTTCTTAGAGCGAGTGTAATATTTATGATCCCAATAAACCAATATACTAATACAATTCCTATCAAAAAAAATATATATATACTAACACAATGATATATAGGAATAGGACACATATTCTAAGACCGTTTATCTTTGAAGAGTTTTACTATCTTTAGGATGTCCTTGCACATGTTTGGGTATTGGTACTTGTTAACTTGGGTAAGGCTTTATTCTCTTCAATGAAGTGGTGCGGGATGGTGAGGAACGGAACGATTCGAATAATGATACAAAATTGGAGACAAAATGAAGTACAAAATGCGGAACTGAAAGGATTGAAATGAGACGGAACGGAATGCGGCATGAAGACCATGAAAAGAATAGGGCTAATTGCTTGATGATTGTTGGTCAACCAGATTACATGTTTGGGCTTTACATAGCAAATTGGCCTTGAATCAATGCGTTCCTTGCTCTGGTAGCTACAGCTATCTCAATGATCAAAAAGCAAAAAAGATCCATTAACATTCAAAGAGAAGCAAAAAGATCAAATAAATCATGCATTATTAACATTCAAATTAAATCTAAGTTACATATTTTGGTTACAATGTTATTAGTCACTCACAACATGATGAACACCATCCATTGCAGTATAAAGTTAATTACAAGGCTTTAAATATAAAGTCAATAATTAGGGTGAACCATTTGACTCTCAGTCTACAAAATGCATTGACAAACTAACACAACAACTAGGGATACTAGTGCACTAAGGAAGGAGGCAGGGCCAAGGGATGTCCGAACAGCCGAATTCTGCACCGGAGGTGGAGGAGTCGTCGCAACGCCATTGGGAGTGGTAGCAGCAGGCAGCGGAGGAACTCCGTTGCTCGGTCCTGGAGCGAGAGACGGGGCTGTAGCTGGTGGTGGTCCAGGCGGTGGCGATGGGGGCAAGTTGTTAAGGACACGAATGGCCAGTTTTTGACCATTTTCACAATCATTGTTAAGGGTGGAAATGAAGTACCTTCTGGCCCTCTTGGGTAGGGATATTGTCACAGGGGATTGGACTTGGATGGAAATTGGGGTACTTGTGTTGCACTTTTTGTATGCCTCCTTTGTCACTTCAGCTACGTCGTGGATCCCTGTATTGAAATTGAACACTGCAAAATAACAACCATTTAAGTACTTTATTTTGGTTTAGGATATAGTCATATAACCATTTAAGTAATTATAGTGTCCTAAAAGGAATATTGGACTTGGTCGTGGGGTTGAATTTAATGACAGAGGTTATGAGTTCAATTCTCACTAAGCCTCTGTGCTGAGTCCGACTACAAGCTTGCCTAGTGTGTGGATTGCAGGCTATTGTATATAGTCGAGGTTTATCCAATGCACACTTAAAGAATAGTGATCGCAGGTTACTCTTACCAAAACAATATAAATAAATTATGTAATTAAAGTAGTTTGGTGTATAAATTGTACTAATTGGAACGTGTCATATCGCTATATATGAGAGGACATCAAATAAAACTAACCTTAAATGATTGCATTGGTTTGTTTAGAAAAAATGGTCCAACCACATTAGCAAAGCCAGGATTGATAGACTGTGTGATGTTATTAATGTGATGCACTCACTTATAATATACTGTGGTAGGGTAGAAAATATGACAAATGCAGAGCAAATAATTGTTTTGGTAGGTTTATAAGGACCATTATAAGTATAACAGTGCGCAATAGCAAATGCCCAGGAGCTAAATGTACCATCAACCTGTACTTCTATTATAAATACCCCACAGACTACAAGGGGCAGGGTAATGGAGCCTCGTGCTTTACTAAACTCTACCCTCTTTGTCGACCTAGGTAATAACAGAATTAGTTGTGACCCAAAGAATTTAGGGTGAACTTGCGGTTCAAACCCAAAAAAAAAATCTACTCTCTTTGTACACCCTGATATGTATCTACATGTTAGGAGTCGTTCTTTTCAACTGGTAACTGGTAACCGTGAGAAACTGGGCAAAACTACTCGTTATTCATGCTCTAACTAAGGCGTTGGAGGCTCCGCCTCGACTACCCCACCTAGGCGAAGCACATTGTGCACCACCACTACAACACCACTCTGCTTGGCATCCAGGTAAATCACCCCAAAACAAGAACCAAAAAAACAAAACATAATATTACAAAACCTGAAGACTTTTTGTTCTTATGGGACAAATCATGATGACTTATACATGTAGCTAGGCAGCAAAACTACAAACCAACCTATCAAAAACCAACAAACAAAATTACAAACAAATCATCAAAAGTTGTATGTGAAAAAGCACAAAAGAGTACCTAAAACGTCTCCTTTGACAAAGACATGGGATGAAGCCCAAATAGAATAGGTTGTTGATGTTGGAGGATCCACCCAGTTCAATCCATCTCCTACTGTATATGTCATTGCTTCTGTGCAACCAACACATAATAATACAGCTGCTATAAATACAATAATAACCTTATAACCTATCTTCATCTTCATCTTCATCTTCATCTTCATCTCTGTTCGTCGCCTTTCCTGCGAATTTTTCAAGACTTCTGTAGAGGATATAGCATATACAAGAATTCAGAAATGTGTCCAGGACAAAAATTTATAAATTTGGTCATAGTGATAATTAAGTAAGATTCAATGATGCTTATAGAAGTCCAATTTCTTTTCTATTTTATTGGGTGTAAACTGTTAAGAACTGTTTTTTAGTGACATAGTGGATGTAATCAAAAGAAATCAAAAGTATAGTTATCACTTTATAATTTGCATAAGCCAATTAGTCAATGGTTTATTTCTTAATTCATGCCTTAATGACAAGAACAGTAACTCATTAACTAGACTAGTCAGTGTCTGTGTGACAAAGTATCCTAAATGACTGTACGGCAAGTCACATGGTTGGTGTTTATGGCCATAAAATATAATCAACATGTTTCAGATTTGAGTTTTCAAATTTGAGGGCTGCTAGCATCTCACAAGCTGACATGTGTACAACTTTCTTAAAAGTTATGGCTTTTTACAATAAACTCACACTCTCTCCTCTATACCCATGTTTACTTGACTGAAATTTGATCAATTATTATTACCGACAACTACATCATTAATTCCGACGGTTTCGCCAAAACCCCCAAAAACCCAAAAAGATAACCCTAAGATGGGAAGGGTGAACCCCAATACCCCCAAAAACCCAAAAATAAAACCCTAAGATGGGAAGGGTGAACCCTAAAACTCCCCAAAAACCCAAAAAGAAAACCCTAAGATTGAAAGGGTGAACTCTAAAACTCCCCAAAAAGCCAAAAAGAAAACCCTAAGATGGGAAGGGTGAACCCCGAAACCCCCAAAATAAAATAAAAAAATCTTAAGATGGAGAGGATGAACCAAAAACCCCAAAAACACACCATAAAATGAAAATAGTGAACCCAAAAAAAAAAGAAAAAAAAGAGAGAAAAGTGAATTTTGACACGTATCACCTTGTGGAAGTGAGGCTGCAATTTGCGGCCTCATGGTGAGGCTGCAGCTAGCATCATTCTTCAAATTTTTAGCTTAGATCTTGCCATAATAATTAAAACAAAGCAGAGAGCAATTAACTGAAGGTGGTTCATTTAAACCACCAATATTATGTCTATGAAAACAGGCTATGGTATGAATTATCTAGTGCAATCTAGCTAGCTAACGAGGGGTATTGCTGTATAGTTGCTCACCATACCTTTATTTCACTTGAAAGTGACACTCGTTTTACCGAAAGTTACGACAAAATAGTCTTATACAATTTTTGTTAAATGTTGGATACCTTAATATTTTAGTTTGTGCTAGTTTTTCGCTTTGAGTCTTTGATGATGGACTAGGTTGAAGCCACTTGAAGTTGAAGGCCATTTATGGAATAGCTGCGATTCACCAAATCTCTTATCTTCACTATGTGTCATGCATAAAGAAATTAATTAGCAATTATCTTGTGACAAATCTGAAAGAGAAAAATTGATTGATTATATTCATGATCTGTTTAGTTATGAGATTAATGGTTTTTGAACTTGTTAGGGTGGTGGGAAAAATTATTAGACCTCACTGTAATAGTAGAGAGATTCGGGAGAAGGGTTGGTGGGACAGTGGTACGCAAAGGTGGGGTCCATGCTCAATGTCCAAAAATCGTGGATTAGCCTTCGATTTTCGGCTTTCGGGACTCCGTTGAGATTTTTGTCCAACCTTCTCTGAAGAGTTCATCATGACCCAAGAGGATCCTCGGTGGCATGGGAAGGTCATGTGGGTCCTTGAACTCCGATTTAAGTCATGCTTTCGGTTCCGACCCTTGGAGTGGTGTCCCGTAAAATGCATATCCAAGTTTACCAGAGACCGAATAACTAACTTCAGAGGCCTCACATGTCCCCTAAGGATGTCCCATGCGATGTGGTGCGAAATATCCACCTTCGTTCCGCGACCTCTCGAAACCCCAGAACACGTGGATTATAACCTTCGATTTTTGGCTTCCTTGTCATTTTTTCCCAAACTTCCCCGGGGATTCACCGTGACCCTACAGGACCCCCGATGCGCTGGGAAGGTCATTCGGGTCCTCGAACTCCTATTTCACCCATATTTTCGGCGTTCCGGGCCTTAGATTTGTGTCCCGTAAAACGGTCGTCGAAACTTATCAGGGATCCGATAACCAAACCTGGGGGTATCCTATGTCCCCCACAGGTGTCCCGTGCGATGTGGTGCGAAACTATCCACCTTCGTTTGTGGGCCTCCTAAAACCCAAAAAACATGCATTATAACCTTCAATTTTTTGCTTCCCGGGGCTCGATTGTCATTTTTGCTCAAATTTCTCCAAGGGGTTTATCGTGACCCTAGAGAACCCCCAATGTCCTGTGAAGGTCATTCTGGCATTCGGGTCCCCAAATTTCAATTTCACCCATACTTTCGGCGTCTTGGTCCTTAAAATGGTATCTCGTAAAATGCCAGTGCAAGCCTATCAGGAACCCGATAACCGACCCCAGAAGCCTCCCATGTCTTTCGAGGTGTCCTGTGCGATATGGTACAAAAATATCCACCTTCATTTCGGGGCCTCTTGAACCCCAAAAAACGTGGATTATTGCCTTCGATTTTTGGCTTCGCGGGGCTCGATTGTCATTATTGCCCAAACTTTATCGGGGGATCTATCGTGATCCTAGAGAACCCACGATGCCCCGGGAAGGTCATCCAAGTCCCCGAACTCCTATTTTACCCATATTTTCGGCGTTCCAGCCCTTAGATTCGTGTTCCGTAAAACGCCCGTCCAAACCTATCAGAGACTCGATAACCGAACCTGGGGGTCTCCCATGTCCCCCTAGAGTGTTCAGTGTGATGTGGTGCGAAAATATCTACCTTCGTTTTTAGGCCTCCAAAAACCCAAAAAAAAACATGCATTATAACCTTCGATTTTCTGCTTCCCGGGCTCGATTGCCATTTTTGCCCAAACTTCTCCAAGGGGTTTATCGTGACCCTAGAGAACCGCCAATGCCCCGTGAAGGTCATCCGGGTCCCCAAAATTTTTCGATTTCATCCATACTTTCGGCGTTTTGATCCTTAAAAATTAAAATGGTGTCACGTGAAACGCCCGTCCAAGTCTATCGGGAACCCAATAACCGACCCCGGGGGCCTTCCATGTCCCCTAGAGGTGTCCCGTGCAATATGGTGCAAAAATATCCACCTTCATTTCTAGGCCTCTTAAAACCCCAAAAAACATGGATTAGTCTTCGATTTTTGACTTCCGGGGGCCCGATTGTCATTTTTACCCAAAATTCTCGGGAGGGCATATCGTGACTCTAAACGACCCCCGGTGCCACATAGAAGGTCATCTGGATCCCCGAACGACGATGGCACCCATACTTTCGGTGTTTCGGCCCTTAAATTATTGATGTCTCGCAAAACGCCCGTCCAGACCTATTAGGGACCCAATAACCAATCCCGGGGGCCTTCCATGTCTCTTAGGGGTATCCTGTGCGATATGGTGCAAAAATATCCACCTTAATTTTGGGGTCTCTTAAACCTAAAAACACGTGGATTATAGCATTCGATTTTTGGCTTCTCGAGGCCCGATTATCATTTTTGCCTAAAATTTTTTAGGGGGTCTATCGTGACCCTGAATGACCCCCGGTGCCTCGAGAAGGGCATTCATGTCCCTGAACTCCGATTTCACCCATGCTATCGGCGTTCCAATCCTTAGATTGGTGTTCCGCAAACCGCGTGTCAAAGCCCGTTAGGACCCAAAAATCGACACCGGTGGCTTCCCATGTTCCCTAGTGTTGTCCCGCACGATGTAGTGTGAAAATATTCACCTTCGTTCCGGGCCCTACCGAAACCCCAAAAAAACGTGGATTGTCATTTTTGCCTAAACTTCTCCGTGGGGTCTATTATCACCCAAGAGGAGTCTCAGTACCCCGAGAAGGTCATTCGGGTTCTCAAACTCCGATTCACACGTGGATTTCGCGTTACGACCCTTAGATCGGTGTCCCGTAGAACGTTCGTCCACGCCTATTAGCGACGCGATAACTGACCCCGGGGGCCTCACATGTCCCTTAGGTGTGTCTCGTGAGATTTGGTGCAAAAATATTCACCTTTGTTCCAGGGACTCTCGTAACCTCACTTCGATTTTCGGCTTCTCAGGCTCGATTGTCATTTTGCCCAAACTTATCCGGGGTGTATCGTGACGTTAAAGGACCCCCGATGTCTCGAGAAGGTCATCCGAATCCCCAAACTTCGTTTCACCCATGCTTTTAGTGTTCTGACCATTAGATTGGTGTACCGTAAAACGCCCGTACAAGCCTATCAGAGATACGATAACCGACACCGGAGGCCTCCCACGACATGGCGCGAAAACATCCACCTTCGTTCTGTGGCATTCCGAAACCCCAAAAAACGTGGATTATAACCTTCGATTTTAGGCTTCTCGGGGCCCGAATGTCATTATTGCCCAAACTCTTTCGGGGAGTCTATCGTTACCCTAGAGGACTCCCGCACCCCTAAAGGTCATGCCCGTCCCCGAATTTCACCTATGTTTTCGGCATTCCGTCGCTTAGATTGGTGTCCCGTAAAACACCCGTCCAAATCTTTCAGCGACTTGATAAGTGATTCTGGGGGTCTCACATGTTCCCTAGGGGTGTCCCGTGAAATATGGTCCAAAAATATCCACCTTCATTCCTGGGCTCCCAAAACCCTAAAAAACTTGGATTATAGATTTCGACTTTTTGCTTTTCGGACACGATTGTCATTTTACCCGAACTTCTCCGGGAAATCTACCCCGACTCTAGAGGACCTCGGTCCCTTTGAAAAATCATCGGCATCCCCAAACTCCAATTTCACCTATGAGTTCATTACTAATTAAATTGAAACATTAGTTAAGTTATTGCTCTGCAATCTGGAGCAATTCATGAATCATCGGTCTCCCTGGCCAATAATCCATGATGCTTAAGGCGTGGTGATTATAGGCACAACAGACCAGATATCGATATGATGCTATTATGAATATATTGATATATCAGTTTGGTTTTACAATATAGACTGATGGTTGAAAAATATGAGTATATTATATTGTATGGGAAAATAGCAACAGAAACATACATACATGGGTAGAACATGCCAATCCGCATATAAATCCAGTCACTCATTCAAAACAAACCAATGTAACAAAACTCTATAGCAACATTATAGAGGGTAGCTAATTGTTGAGGTAACGCCTCAAATACCAAATAATATTTAGTTGTGTTTTATTTTATTTTAGTTTTGTAAAGAAAATAAAATAAAATAAAAAAAAAAAAGAAGTTAAAAGGTTGGGAAAACAAAAGGTCTTAGCCTTTTGGTCTTTCTTTAGTGTTAAAAGAAGTGTGATTGAGCTTTGCTATAAAAAGAAATGGCCAGTGAGTGAAAGAATAAGAAACAGCCGTGAAAGGTAGCCAAACAAAAGAAAGAAAAGGGAGAGCCAAGTGAGTGAGAGACAAACAAAGAGAGAGAGAAATTGAGTATTTCTCCAAAGAGGTTTGTTCCAGTTCACGGTTGATTCGGCTTGTTCGGGTGAAGGTAATCGGAGTATTCGGATCGGTCATCGACAGGTACTTGTGGGTGTATCTTTGGTTTTGTGGGAGTACCAAATTGAGTTAGAGTTTGTCAATTTGTACTAATACCAAAGATAGTTTGTTTACTTGTTGCTTGATCTTGTGATTGTTGCCGATTGTACTCTTGATTATCATAGTGGATTATTGTTTAGTGCGTGGAGATCCGCACCGTGGTTTTTCCCCTAATTGAGAGGGGTTTTCCACGTAAAATTGTTTGTGTTGTTTTTGGGTTCTTGCACTTTATTTTTCCGATTATCTGTTGTTGTGATTGTGGGTAAATACCGTAGTTTTCCCCAACAGTGGTATCAGAGCTTTTGGTTGTAGGATCGGTGGTGGGAAAATTACTGTATTTGTTGAAGGAGGAATTATTTTGTGCAAGTAAGATGTCTGGTAATGTGCCCAAATTTGAAATTTCTTTGTTTGATGGTAAAATTAATTTTACTGTGTGGAAGAGTACGGTTGAGGATTTGTTAGTTCAACAAAATTTAGATGAGGCTTTAGATGAGACAAAGCCTAGTGGGGTGACCGATGCCCAATGGACATCGAAGAAGAAGAAAGCTGTCAGTACTATTAGATTAGCTATGGCTCCGGAGATCAAGTATAATTACTTGACTGAGACAGATCCAAAGAAGTTGTTGGATAAGCTCCAGAGTGTATATGCATCAAAGTCACTGACTAACAAGCTTTGTTTGAGATATGAGTTGTACCAGCTAAAGATGGAGCAAGGTACAGCGTTGCAGGACCACATTAACAGTTTTAACCAGCTAGTATGTCAGTTGAGAAATGCAGATGAGAAGATCTCCGATCAAGAGGAGGCATTGTTATTGTTGGCTTCACTACCTAAGTCCTACAGGCCAATTGTGCAGACATTACTTGTTGGGAGGACAGAGATTACACTAGATGAAGCAATGACAGTGTTGAGAGAGAATGATCGGATGATGTTGCAGGTTGATGGTGTATCTCCTAGTGATGGAGGAGATAGAGTACTAGCTGCGGAGGTGTCCGAGAGAGGGAGGAATCATGAGAGAAGAGGTGGTGGCCCGAGAAGTAGGTCGAAGTCGCGCGCGAGAGACTTTAGTAACGTGGAGTGTTACTATTGTGGTGAGAAGGGTCATATTCAGAGTCGTTGCCCAAAGATGAGAGATTATTTGAAGAGTTTCAAGCAGCTGCAAGAGAAGATGGGTAAGACCAAAATTGATGATGATAGCGGTTCCTCTAATGTAATTATGTCTTGTGATGGTAATAAGGAGTTGTTCTTGGCTAGTAACAATGAGGGGAAGGAAAGCCAAGAGAGTTGGGTGTTGGACTCCGGCGCTTCCTTTCACATTTGTAGAGACCATGCTATGTTTGATACTTTGTGCCAAGATGGAGAGTATGGTGACATCAACATGGGGAGTGGTAAGTTGAAGGCCAAAGGGATGGGAAGCATCCGCATTGAGCTCCATGGTGGTGTGACTAGAACCTTCCACAATGTGAGGTATGTACCCGATGCTCGTGTTAACGTGATTTCATTGGGTGAGTTGACATCGCAAGGGTGTAGATACATTGGTACGGGAAGATGGTGCAAAGTGTATCGTGATGCTACTTTGATTGTGCAAGGAAAGAAGGCGGAGAACAACTTGTGCTATGTTGAGGGTCATTGCGTAGGGAGGAGCAAGACCGTGAAGAAGAAGGTCCGTTTTTCGGACAAGGTGGAGGTATTTGGTGATTTGGGTCGAGGGAGGATTTGTTGAGGTAAGGCCCCAAATACCAAATAATATTTGGTTGTGTTTTATTTTATTTTAGTTTTGTAAAGAAAATAAAATAAAACAAAAAAAAAAAAAAAGAAGTTAAAAGGTTGGGAAAACAAAAGGTCTTAGCCTTTTGGTCTTTCTTTAGTGTTAAAAGAAGTGTGATTGAGCTTTGCTATAAAAAGAAATGGCCAGTGAGTGAAAGAATAAGAAACAGCCGTGAAAGGTAGCCAAACAAAAGAAAGAAAAGGGAGAGCCAAGTGAGTGAGAGAGAAATTGAGTATTTCTCCAAAGAGGTTTGTTCCAGTTCACGGTTGATTCGGCTTGTTCGGGTGAAGGTAATCGGAGTATTCGGATCGGTCATCGACAGGTACTTGTGGGTGTATCTTTGGTTTTGTGGGAGTACCAAATTGAGTTAGAGTTTGTCAATTTGTACTAATACCAAAGATAGTTTGTTTACTTGTTGCTTGATCTTGTGATTGTTGCCGATTGTACTCTTGATTATCATAGTGGATTATTGTTTAGTGCGTGGAGATCCGCACCGTGGTTTTTCCCCTAATTGAGAGGGGTTTTCCACGTAAAATTGTTTGTGTTGTTTTTGGGTTCTTGCACTTTATTTTTCCGATTATCTGTTGTTGTGATTGTGGGTAAATACCGTAGTTTTCCCCAACACTAATGTAGCAAAACTGCAGAGAGCCACAAAGGAAACAGACAAGGTAGACATTGTGAGCGGAGCTAGTAATGGGGATGAATTTTCCATATTCTTAACAGATGACTCATCAGCTGAAGGCGATTGTGACGGTGAAGGTGCTGGAGCAGCGGTGGGGGTGTCCGAACCCATAGGTGATTCGGCATCACCAGCAGTAGTATTAGGCACATCAATGGCGAATTTCTGACCTTCAACGCAGTGATCACCAATACTGCAGAAAAAGAAGGTTTCCCCACTTGTGGTAAGGGTAACTTTTGCAGGGCCTTGGACCATAATAATGGCATTCTCATCAAGGCTAGGGTCACATTGATCATATGCTTCCTTTGATGTTACTATCGACAATGTGTGGCGTCCTGTGGAAAAACCGAATTCTGCAAGCAAACACATGTATGAAAACTGATCAAATATTTTGACATTTTAATAGAGCAAGTCTTGTGTCAGACGAACTCACGGGAAATATGACTATGATTAAAACTAGTAATGAAGTATGATGAGAAGTAGTGTTTAGTAATGAAGTAGTGATGGGATGAATTTACCTAGGGTGTCACCCACAGCAAAGGTCTGTTTGGCAGCCCAGGTTGAATAGAACTCAATTGAGGATGGTATAATCCAGCCAACGCCATCGCCTACGGTAAACGTCTCTGCAGCTATGCCTTCCATTACCACTATTAAAGCAGCTATCACCACCATGGTCTTTGTCATTCTACCAGCCATTTCCCCCTTATTTCTCTCTAGGATCTTAATTCTTATGCTGTAATCTTGTGTGTTCTGAAGGTCTCCCCTGTTGCTCAATTGGCAAATTGGTTATTTCCTGATATAAAATGGAGACAAATAGCTCTTATTCTTAGGCCAAAGTTTATTGGTCACCACTCATTACCAACAACAGTTAGACGTGCTTAAGGCCCTTAGCTACTAGTACTTGACACCTACATTTAGAATATATAAACATGTTGCCATTCAACGAAGATGCAACTAATATACTTAAGTTGCTACATTCCATATAGAATATAACTATTCGTTGGCCACGGTATGGTTATAATTGGCTGGACAAGGCGAAAAAAGAGAGATCATTTTGCTGCTTGATGTAACTCCCTGAATCAGTTAATTTGCTTGTTAATATCTTCATTTTCGGGAACATTTTCGCTGGGTATGCCACCGTTAGTCGTTAGACATGACAAAGCTCATATGAGGCAGAATTACTGTATTTTTTGCTGTTATTGATATTCACCTCATTTGGTGTACTACGAAGAAAATTTACATGAACCAGGAAAGGCATATATTAGTGTATGTATGGGAAACATTATATGTTTGAACTTCTCTTTCTCACTTCTAAATAGTTAAAATGTGGCTAATAGTTGAAGCTGTAATTTGTACCTTTTACTTTTGGCGCCATTTCAACTTCTTAAAAAGTTAGATATAGAGGAGAATGTGGAAGACGAGGATGGCTGAGCAAGAAGCGGTGTGTGAAAGAATTCGTATTCTTAGAAGCTAGGCCAAACATGCATTTAAGGCCGATCTAAAGAAAAACAACTCTGCACTCAGCAGAGACTGATCAGCAGCAAGTTAAGACTTGAGTTTTAGTTGAGCGGAGCTTCAGCAGCAAGCTTGATACGCTTTTGACACAACTACCACTAGCTATGCGGCGATCTCTGACTCTTCACTGCACCTCGAGTACTTTTGTCAAGTACTCAAACCTTTTGGCATGGCTATGGTCCTATGGATGTTGACACTCATTTTTCGGACAAGTACAAGCGAAAATCAGAAAAGGGCCGAGTTTATGAACTGAACACAAGCTCATGTTGGACACATGTAGCTGAGTTCGAGTAAAACATTAGATTAAACCATTGAAATTCATATTAGTTCATTTGGATCCATGTGGCTTTTAATGAAAGATACCCCTAACAAGCATCAAATGCATATCAAAGACTGATGCCAAGACATTATAATCCGACTGAGAGGCGGTGGGAAAGGAGATTTTCTTGGTGATGCAAAATAATATTTATATATCAATGAAATCAATAAAATTTTCAGAATCATCTGCAAGCATTTCATCAGTTACAAAAATTGAAGGCGGTGGAAAAAAAATTCAGAAGTGTACAACATTTTGTACTGGTAAAAGAAGATTGCTTATACAATCAATGAGGCTAACTAATGTAGCAAAGCTACACCAATTGCCACAAAGGAAACAAACAAGGTGGAGATGGTCAGAGGAGCCACTGCTGGGGATGAACTCTTCTGAGTCTGAGGTTGATCAGATGAAAATGGTGAAGGTGCCCCTGTTGGGGATCCAAAAGATGATTCGGGACCATCAGAGACACCAGCAGCAGCGGGTGCAGGAGCATCAGCAACAGCACCAGGCACATCAATGGCGAATTTCTGACCCTCGTCGCAGTGAGGACCAATGGAGCAGAAGAAGTAGGTTTTTCCTGTTGTTTTGATGGTAACTTTTGCTGGGCCTTTCATGATAATTTGAACATCCGCATCAAGCATAGCGCTACATTGGTCATAAGCATCCTTTGATGTTACAACTGCCACGGTGTGGCTTCCTGGGAGAAAACCGAACTCTGCAAAGTGCAAACACATATAAGCTGATTAAATTTTTTTGGCACTGCAACATGGTTAAACTTAAAACTTTGCAACAGTTTCTCACAATAAGTCTTGTGTGAGTTATTGTGATTTAACAAATGTGTACCTCCCATATTGTGATTAGTTATTTGTTAAGCTCTCACGAGTCACGTATATTCCTCTTAAGAAAAAATTCAAGACATGGTAGATTAGCTGTGCTTGTGCTTCGACAATGATGAGAACCAGTAATGAAATATCGAAGGATTAATTTACCTAGAACGTCACCCACAGCAAAGGTCTGGTTGGCTGCCCAGGAGGAATAAAATTCAGGTGAGAGTGGTATAACCCACCCAAGGTTACCTCCGACGGTGTGGGTCACCGCAGCTACGCCCTTCATGACCATTATAACTGCTGCTGCAACCACAAACATGGTCTTCGTCATTCCTCCGGCCATTTCTCTCTTTCTCTAGGATCTTATGCTATAACTTCTGTTTTCTCAATATCACCTCAATTGTACAATTGGTATTCTATTGGCAATGTTCTGATATAAATGGAGATACAGCTCTTAGTCTTAGGCCAAAGTTCAAGGGTCACCACTCACCACCACCAGTTAGAATTGGTTCTTGGCCTTAGCTGCTATTACGTGACACCAACTACTATTGAAGCTAAGTCAACTAACACCTCTCATATACATTATTCAGCTAAGCAAATAAGAACATGAACCGTGTTGCCATTTCAACCAAAATGCAAAAAAAAAAGCATTATGCAACTAATAATTCAATTGCTCCATCTTACAATATATAATTGGGTATGTCATATTTTTTTTCTTGCTCTTCAGTTGGGTATGTCATATGTGCTTAACTTCCCAAACCTCATATGAGGCTCTGTTCACTGTATTGTTGCCGTTGATGTTATGTTTTATCATTTGTCGTACAAAGAATTTTGTGAACATCAATAAGACAGGAAAACATCCCTATTGTTCAAGAATTACATGTCCAAAGAAGCTCAGCTCGAGCTCAATATAACCACAGTCCACAATCAATCAATTTACACTGACACAACTACCACTAATTCTCCGACTCTTCAATTTACACCTCTATTGCTTGCTCAAACCTTTGACATAGTAATGGATCTTTGGCACTCCAAAAACAGGCGAAAATGGCCAAAGATGAGGCCGAGAGCCCAAGACACTTGTAGTGGAGTTCAAGAAACAGACCATTGACATTTCATCTTGGTCCATTTGGATCCCTGTGACATGACATAGAAAGAGACCACCCACTTGAAGCATCAAATGTGTATCAAAAACTGTTGCCAACACATTTTTAACCCACTCATAAGGAAGGCTATGGTAGGTGTTCAACAATATTGCAAAGACTGAAAGATGACATGCAGAATCATCTGCAAGCTAATAGATACTATTGTGCTAAGAAGAAAGTAGAACTTTATTAGGTGATGCAAAATAATATGTACTGCTAAAATTAATAAAGTTCTCAGTATCATCTTCAGCATTTCAATAGTTACAAAAATCATCTGTGGCTGCTTGAAATATGCTCAAACAAGTCTTATATCAGCACAACAGATACTGGATATTCAAGGATCTTGCTACCTGATTAATCTGCACAAACTGCTGCTACCTCATGATCTTAACAGCAGGAATATCATTGTGGAGATCGTGAATACCAGATAGTAGGATGTTGACCAACCTCGAGTTAGAAAATCCTGCATGTCAATGGGGTAAATATCACAAATCAGTATCATAAACTACACTGGATGGGTGAATGGCTTATGTTTAGAACATCAAGATATGTTGCAGCAATTAGTCTAATGATATGAGTTCAACTTGCATACGTTTAGATATTCCTTACAACTCTCTCCGTTTCAAAATATAAGTCACTGACTCTCTGTGTCATTTGTACGTTCAACAACTTGCCAACTTCGATCATTGACATTTAGTATAAAAAGGAATATTGACTTACTAAAATATCCTGATAAAATGATGAGTAGATTTGTCGTAAGAAGTACTTCTACAAGTTTAGGTTTAAATAATATTTACTAAAATATCCTGATAAAATTGATGGTAAAAGTTGTATGTAAACAACAATATGCACTGTCTCCAGTATACTGAACTAATACCCGAGTCATTTGAATCTTTAGCGAAATTATTCAAAGAGAAAACCATTGAAATTCTAAATACAAATTTTAAAGTTACATACGTTAAAAAATTAACCAACAATGTTCACAAGCTAGCTCCTACACTAACCAACAGTTCCTTTGCAACATTGTACAGTAAAACACTTCTCACAGAGTACTATACATGGTACACCTAAGGGAAAGAATAATATATCCAATCTAGTCAACCACGATCCACAGCACGGAAAAGGGATTTATAGCTTGAAATAAAGTTAGGAAATAAACCTACCAAGAGCTCTTCATAATTGAGAGATATCAACTATTCAAGGACAAAGTGCTGAATGTTTCACAAAATATGCAAGTATATACTGCATGTAATTATATATTGCTTGTACTTAGGAGTAACTAGGCACTCAATTTCAAACTATGGATTGTTATATTTCATGACATGGAGACTTAATGAAGACTAAATTTCGATATGGGCATAAGAACACAATGTTCCTGTTAGATTATGGAGGCAAACTGGACCTTGCACCAAAAGAGCTTGATTTTGCGGGGGTCTTTTGTCACCTGTTGGTGCAAGGTCCTCACTGTTTTTTATCACAGTGGGGACAGAATTGAATACTAAACAAGGAACGTCAAGAGCCACAAAATACCACAAACGAACACCTCTTCTCCATGTTAAAACATAGGCAAAAAAGATATAGTTACCCTGACAGTCTAGCCATAGGGATCCCAGGATGCAGTTGACATCTACGAAATGGACCACAGTTTGGGGGAATTAAGGATTCCCAGTGACTGTACCTCCATTGTCTTTTTTCCAGTTTCCTTTTTTTATTTTAATTTTTAGATAACATGGGTGTCAAAGCTTTTGCTTGACTAATCCCCATGGGCCCTGAAGTTAACGACCAAGAAAACCTCCAATGGCCCTGAGGGGACTCAAACCGGGGACCTCTGGAATACTTCTCAGAGGTCTTACCAGCTGAGCTACCCCCTCAGGGTTTCTTTTTTCTTTTTCATGTTTTTTTCCCAGTTTCCTATATGCTTACAATGGATTCAGCTTCAGGAGCAATATTTCACCTTCACACTCACAACTCACAAGTTACAAGTTTATAGCCAGTTCAACAAAGTCGCTAAGTCCAACCTACTCAGACTCATTAGTCATTAGAGAACATAGATGCTACAGGGTGAAAATGATCACCTTCATCCAAACTTTCAGCTATGTATCTTTCTTAGTAATACCAAGTCTATCTAGAACCCGAAAATCGTATGATTGATTAGGCATCCTTCAGTATTTCATTTAACTCCTTCAAGGAGAGACTGTTATTGTTCAGTGTTCACCGAACAAGAGGAAGTCAAACCGAATACAGGGCAAACCCAATCAATTCTATGTTAACTTATCAGCAGAGCTAGTCGCAAGAAAAATACTCGTCTTTAGAGGCAAGGAATATAAGACCACGAGGTATGTACCAGGGCCTAAGAATGAAATAGTAGTGTTACACTAACCCAAGAACAAAAGGAAAACTATTTACATGTCTTTCATTCAAGGAGTCCCATATCTAGTTAGAGAACTACTTGTTATTCAACAGGCCTAAAACATCTTCTTACTATAAAAGAAAAAAAGAGAAGGCAGCAAAATAAGCCTGCAAATAGTATCAGATCAGCTGTGAGAAAGAGCTAAAATACCTTTGTTGACAAACGTGCTGAAGGTGCACTTGATGACGTCAATGCAGGAAATCCAACATCATATGAAATGCTTCCATCGGGTTTCCAAAGCCCAAAATTCCTCTCAGAATTTGGCCCCGGTTTGGAATCCTCGTTAAACATTGCAAACACATAAGCTCTAAGCATAATTTTTGGCCTTAGAGGAGTGCCTTTCCTCAAAGCTAGCCTTTTACGCAGATTGAAATTGTAGGTCCTTGCATTTTCTAAAGTAGCTACTTCTTCACTTGGATCTCCACGAGATGCCCAACCAGTCTCAGTAATTATCACCTCCATCTTTTTAAAACCTGCATCTTCCAGAGCAGCATAAGCTGCATCAATCTGAGCATCAAGCAGATTGTCATAATGAAGCTTTGTTTGGGAGTCAACAATGCCTTTGTTCTTCTTAAAAAGAGCATAGTTTATGTCAATGTGGTCTGGATCACTCATGTAGGTCAGGAAAGGATAAGCATTTAAACAAAAAGGAGATCCAATCTGTTGAAAGAAGTTCAAAAGCGGCTTCATGTACTGTTGCTTCATATTATCTCTAAAAGTACAATTGGATGGGGGGTAAGAATTAGCAAAAACACCAAAATGATGGGATGTGGTTATTTGTATTTTATCCTCAAGGTGGAGGCTTTTCGTAGCATTATAAATATTTTTCACAGCGCCCAATAGACTTTGCCAGAGGTCCTGATCGTCGACTCCTAATACTTCATTTCCAACAGCAATACCAACAATACGAGTCTGAGGGTAAAAGTTTTGTATATTGTCTTTGACCCAATCCGTTGCATGGTCTGCATTGGCACTCATATCTTTGAGGTACCCATTAGGAAGTCCAACAACTAACTCAAGCCCGGTCCCACTAAAGGCCTGGAGCACACTATGATCAAAATCAAATATTCTAACATTCCGAATCTTAGCTGCTCTCATAAGCTGAACAACTTTATCAGGCGAAGGGATATTATCGGCAAGTCTACCATAATTTATGCCATAAGTTCCAGTGAAAGCATAACCTGTCAACGGCGCTGGAGGAAGAACAGAAGTAGCTAAGTCAAAAACAGATCACGGGTCCCTCAAAACAGAAGAGAGAAGACTGGTGGCCTAAGATATCTAAATGATAGAAGATAATATATGTAGCAGACATTTAGACCAAATGCTTCCAACCTCAGCAATGACAGATCTCAAGAAGTTAAACATACAAGAATTGCTGAGCACACTCTCTTTGAGAGTGCAAATTGCACTCTCTACCTTAGAATATGACTCATGGACTTGGTGGTAAATTGTTTTTGTTTTCCTGTTTCTTTTCTTTTGACCCTGTGAGAAAATATCTACGAAAGTGCAATACGTAATTACAGGTTAGAGTGCACATAGGCAACAGCATCCCTCTAAAGATACATGAATAGTTTCAAACAATACGCCATTACAATATTTCCCAAGCAAACGCGATGAAAAAGAAATACCAGAAAGAACAATATGTACCCAGTTAGTTAGGTTCTTAGGTATGTATGAAAGGCACATCATAATATGAGGCAAAGACCCTAGAAAATGAAGGGAAGGAACCCAAATTGCTCCTGGTTAATGCAAACATGTTCATCAAAGCTAGAAACAGTCACTCAGTTGCAAACAAGAAGTAAGAACATCAAGATAAACTAGAATGATCATATAGGAAAATTATTGAAATTATGGTATCATCCATCCATGAGCATAATTTACATACTACATGCATCAGAATTCAGAAACAATCATTGAACTTGAGAGAAAACAATATGCAATGGAATTTACAACTATGGCCCCACAATTGAAGAATTATTCCCCTTTCAAATCAGTAGCTAGAGACAACCACCAGCCTCTAGCATATTACAACAACTTCAATCAAACAAAATTGACTAAAAAGCAATCATGGTAGCTGATTCAAGACTAATCCACCCCCACCAAATTCAAAAATTAGCAGCCCCTTGCTTCACAGCTCAAAACAATAATTGATTGATATAATTACAATAATTCGAACTTAATTATTTACACACAACTCAATCAATAATACAACAAAAACAAAATATTGAGAAAAGGAAGCCATACCAATTTGGGAGAAGAAGATCAAGAACAGGAGAGAAACCCATCTGTGGAATATCATCACTTTGCACACCATCATCTGAGCTCCAAAAACCCACAACTTTGAGCTTTACAATCCTCAAGTGAAAGAGATTTTGCACCCTTAATTTCAAATACCCAGAAATTATTTGCAGTCTTTTTCAAACATGCCATAGAAGAAACCCCCTTTACAGAAGAAAAAAAAAACTCAACTTGAACTTAAAGATCCCATTAAAGAATAATTTAAAAGATACCCATGAAACTGAAACCTCTTAACTTTAAATTTCTCTTTAATAAAATAGATTAATCCAATTAAAGCTTCAATTCTCCAAGTTATGGAGTAATTTCCTTTTTTTTTGTTGGCTACTCTTTAACAGAGTTTCTGCACCCAAAAGGGAAAAGCACTGATTCTCCGGTGGTTTTGAATATTGAAGAATCAAAAGAAGAGAGAGAGAGGGAAAGTGGCTGAAAGTGTGGTGGGTTTTTATAAGGGAATGGAATGGAATGGAAATTTTTTTTGGTATTGTTTTTTGCTTCACACTCCTCTTATTGTCATTGGCTGCTCTTTTTTAAGTTTCTTTGTGGTTTCCTTTTCTTTCTTTTTTTCTTGTGTTAGAGGAAAAAGAAATTAAGACATAACTACATAAGGGTCTTTTCTCAACATCTTATTTTTATTTATTTTTGTTTATTTTTATTTATTTCAGCAAACTTCAATAAAGTTAAATAAAGTTAAATAAAGTTTATCAAACCAATATACAAAGTACTTATAAAAAACATTTGAATCAACAAGATTCAACAAAACTAAACAAAATTTAACAAAGTTAAATAAAGTTCAACGAAATTCAACAAAGTTCAACAAAAATAAATTTTCAGTAATAAATATAAATATTTTTCAGTTGGTGAGAACAGATCCTAAGTAAGCCAATTAAAATTTAGTTCGGGATGGTTTTGAGTTTTCACTTTTCAGTTTTTTTGAAAACTAAAAATCAGTTTTTGAAAACCACAATTTTTGGTTTCCAGTTTTCAGTTGTCAGTTTCGAAGATAAAGTAGACATCTATAATAGGAAAAAATTCAGCTCCAAATAAAATTTCTATAAGTAATAAAAAATTTTGAAAACAAAAAACTTGCAACTCGCAACCACCCCAAACGGACCCTAAATTTCTCATTTTTGGAGTTTTGTTTCTAAATAAGGGAACGGTTTTTAGTGGGCTAAGGAATTTGAGCAAGTGAGAGTGACGTCTCACGCGCTTATGGCTAACGCCTAACATAGTGACACGCCCTTCATAATTGTCAGCAATAACTTGAGTTTAAATTTTGCTTTAATTACATATACAAGTTCTGTTGCCTTAAAAAAAACAAAGTTGTATTTTAAAACTTTAGTGACTAAATTAATTAACATATACAAATTCTATTTTTATGTACATTAATTTGTTTTGTTAAATAGTGGGAAGGGTAACTACGAATGGAGAAGAATTTGATACATTATCTATTCCATAAATTTTCTACAAAATTTTACTATCGTTTTAAACAAATTGTTACACTCTCGAATTAAATACGTTATTTGTGGAGAATATAAAGTGGATTATCTGACTTATCTCACATTGGAAAATTAACGGTCTTGAACATGCAAACTAAGTAGGAGCTAGTATCCACAAGCTCGTTGTCAATTAATTTTGAGTTGAAATTGAAAACAAAAGTTAAAAGGAAAAGAAAAAAAAAAAAATAACGCGTACGCACACCTAAGCTGTAAAGCGCGTGGGGTGGTGCATGCATTATGGGGTGCTATGTCACCGACTAGAGTACCGTGTTGTTTGTCAGCCAAGGTTCTAGTCAACTTCAGGTCCACTGACTTTTCTAGAGAACAAGAATATATGCTCATTACATAATTTTTTCATAAGCATTATTTTTGGGTAAACCAATCATGTTTTAGCCATCTTTGTAGCACTTGTCCCCAAACTTTGCTAGAACAAAATGTTTATTTGTGTTGCCAATCACCCAAAATCGAAATATTTACCACTAGGGGTGTGTTCTTTTATAATTATTGGATTTTTCACAATTAGTGAAAAATCAGTAGTAAGATATTACCTAATTAATGAGAATTAGGCAAGGTTTTATCCAATAAGTAAAAATCAGTGACATGTCCTTCCTTTCTCAATGGAAATTAGTGACAAGACCTTACGAATTAGTGGACAAAAACACATCCTTATCCACAGAATTAGTGTCAATACCTTTCTGGATAATCAGTAGGAATGGTAGGACGAACCTTACCGGATCAATGAAAATCAGTAGCGGTATATTACTCAATCATTGAAAATCAGTGGCAACTGGCAAGGCATTACCCAATCAGAGGGAATCAGTGAGACTCAGTGAAAAATGGAAATCAGTGAAAATGAACACACCCTAAATTTACTAACCATATTTATGTCCCTTAAGAAAAACTAACCATTATTTGCTAACTGTTTGGATTACAAAAAAAAGAAGCTGAAATTCACGATTAGTGTCTTGCTGCAAACGCCGCCAATACACCAAATGGTTATGTGTACTTTTATGTGTATACAATTAGGTATACCAATCTTATAAAATAAGTGTGAGCCTTAAATTAAGTGGGGTGAATTTACAAAATCAACAAGACTTAATCTTACAACTCTAATTGGTGTAGCTAAGTGGATGGTGTACTATTTGCGCTAGTACAACTTTCTTTGAAAAGCTGCCACAACAATATTCTTAGGCAGGGAATTAGAAAAGTGATACTCTTTTTTGTTAATACATAACTACATACATAGGCTACCAAGGTTAATGTGAAAACACATTCGTACGGTGTTGTGTGGAGAGTTTTCTTTGTCTAGAAGTAGAAGTGATTACTAAAGTGATGGATCATTTGCACCTTAAGAAATTGGAAGACACAGATTAGTAAATAAAGTGACAAATATGAGTAATTCATGTCTTGATCTTGCATGTAAAGTGGAAGATGTCAAAGATTCTAAAGCTAAATGCTTTTGATTTATCCTAAAGGAAGTTTGTAAACAGTATACATATATGTGTGCACCTTTGAACTTTTTAAGTCATCTATACATCATTTTCATGTTAGTGCTATCAACGCTGTTTGTATGTTTAAAAGCTTTGTTTCTAACACCAGCAAGATGACGATCTGTCGATCTCCCTTTTTTTAGTACACTTACAAATAAATAAATAAATCGACAAAATCGTGAAATCACAAAACCTTCTATGAGATGGTCTTTCTATAACTTTTGGTATGACGAGGTTTACTTTTCAATTAAACAAAGGTCACTGCTCAGTGCTCACTATAAATAACACCTACATTTCACAAAAATGACCCAAATATTCTGTGAGTTGGCCTCACACAATACTTATTTGTGCTAGAAACTTACTTACTTAGGGCCTTAACACGTTTCATAAAAAATGTGGTCTCAAATCTTAATTGGTAAGACTTTTCTTATGCCACTAGTTGTAGCACACGTATGGGAATCTATTAGTCTTTATATGTACCAGCTTTTACTACAACTATGTTTATGTTCGATCTCAATTAAGCTTTTGATTTCACGAAGCTTATCATGATAAGGTTCTTTTTACTTGTCACTTAATTGATCAATTATCTCGATCTGTCAATATAACTCAAAGGCCACCCCTTTTCTTTTGGTCTCCCTATTTCAGTATGTATGGTTCTTATTATTGATGGGTTTGCCATGTCCTACCTAGATTGGTCAAAGCTGATCCGATATAATAACCGAACATAAACCTAACCCGAAATAAGGGATAGAAATTTTAACTCATTTAAATAAATAAGTCTGACACAACTAGCCCGTTAATAAACAGGTTAAACAGGGTTGAAATTCTCATCGAAAAATAACATGGCTAACCCATTTACCTACTTTATTAAATAAAAAAAAAATAAAAATCAATACATTTTATGACAAATATTACTCTACATAATAATGGAAAAATTACTAATTTGACTAACCCGTTTATTAAATGAATTGAGTTAGGATTAGAGTTTTCAACATTTAATAAACGGATTAAATTTGGGTCAAATATTTTTTAACCCGTTTATATTCCAAGTTGCGACCTTACTAGTTCATTCATGTATGATGTCTATTTTTGTCTACAGTCACACACACTGGATTGTTTAACTCAGCAGTTGAGACTGAGCAAGGATCCTCTGTTGTTGGGTTTTGGTGTTGTCCCCTTCTTCTCTCTTTCTCTCTCTTCCTAATTTCCAAATTTCCTAAAAACATCTCTTATTTACAGTGTAAATAGAGAGCAGGACCTCTGCATTACCGCAGAGGATCCAAGCCTGTTGAGACTTGAGAGAAAGTAATGATAAATTTCACAAGACAATAATAGCCTTACAACATTGAAGAAATGGCCCCTATATTAGATCACAGAAATCCAGCAGAATCTTATCCATTTAAAAATCCCAAGCTCCCATCCTTCACCAATTTTTTCCCACCAAAAAATTAACACCAAAAAAAAAAAAAAAAAAGGTGGAAGAACAAAGAAAGAAGGAAAAGAAAAAGGAAGAATGGCAGTAGCCTTCCTCTCTACTGCTAACACATTTGTTTCTCTCTCATCTTCCAATTCCTTATCACCATCTTCATTAACAACAACATCATCATCATCATCCCTATCAATTTGCCCTCAAAAGCATAATGTAATCACACAACAGTCATTAGTACCAATATGCTGCAAGGCAACAGAGAGGGAATTACGAGCACCAAGTCTAAGCAAAAGAAGCTTTTCCCTGTTTCTGTCATCTGCTTTTCTGCTCCCATTGGCTGGGAAAGGCGGGCCGCAAGCCGAAGCAGCCGTGTTGGAAGCCGAGGACGATTTGGAACTCTTGGAGAAGGTGAAGCAGGATAGGAAGAAGAGGATTGAAAAACAAGGAATTATCAACTCATCCAAAAAGGAGACAGGTTTTGTTCTTTCTTACTAGTACTAGTACTTTTTAGTATGAAATTCCTGCAATCTGATAGAACTGAACTTGACCAATTTGCTATTATATAGTAGTACTTATATGTACTAGAGTGTGAAATGTTCTGGCTATGTTGAATTTAGACAATCTAATTGATGCCCTGGATGAGAAAAGAGTACACAACTGTTCATCTGTTACGAAATTGATGCTTCTTTTTTGGTGCAAAATTGCTTCTTTAGAGAAGAATTAAAGTGAAATGTGATTAGATTTCAATTGCAAGGCACAGACTTTATATGCTTTTTCACAGTAGGTAATTAGGACTGTGTAGAATGATTGTTTAATTGGATTTGGAGAACACAAATTCCTGGAGGTTTCTACAAGGTCTTCCATCTGTTGAATTCACTAATGTCATAAGTTGAGTGTTTTGCCTGTTTTTATCACATATCATATGAGGAACAGTTCTGGGAGGGAGAATTTCTTCCCCTTGATATCTGTCTGACAAAGCCTTAGCCTACAGTATGAACTCCTAGCACAAAGTTTGGATACATCTACGCCGTTATCAGTCCTCTTTTAGACACGGTTGCAGAAGTGTAGTTCCCCTTTGACAGTATAATCGAATGCAGCTTGCTCTTTCTGACAATCGTCTCAAAATCATAACAGTGTATTTGCAAGATGTCGTGTACAAGCTAAGTGAGGTAGGCCAAGCTATTGACAATAACGATCTGAGCACTGCAAGCTCGGTCCTTGGCACGAGCACAAACACTGAATGGATTAAGAAGGCCAATTCAGCCTTCTCCAAGGTTAGCTCATAATATCCTACAGCTTTATACATCAACTAATATTTCAGCATTTCAGTGAATCTGAGTATGTTTTCCATGTACATCTGTAACAGCTAAGCTCAAGTTCTGAAGAGAAGGAGGAGATCGATTTGTTTAACACCTCAATCTCGAAGCTGATATCATCCGGTAAGGGCTGTAAGCCTGTATGTTAAGCTCACTTCATGATATATGTTTCTCATACGGAGGTTGCTGACCTTATATTTCCTTCTGCGTTTGTAGTGGATAAGAAAGACATGGATTCATCTAAGATCGCATTTGTATCCTCAGCAATCGCTTTTGAGAAATGGACATCACTAACAGGGCTCGGCGAAAAACTCAAAGGGCTTTGAAAGAGATTTTCGAACTCTCACTGCTTTTGTCTTTTGATTCGAGTTAAAGAGAGAATTTACTGAATCTATGTTCAGTTTAGGTTTCATACTTTCCACACTTGATTTGTAAAGAACCCAATAGTGCAGTAAAGGGATTATTTTTTTCTGCATTTTCCCATTTTATGACCGAGCTCGGTTTTGCTTGGTCTCAAGCTGTGAGGACGAGCTTCTAACAGTAACCATTCACCTCTTTGAAGCAGTTGTAACGGAGATGCACCAGGTCAATATGTAAACGGAGATGCACCAGCAATGAGTAAATATAACACATATCACAAACCTATAATTTCGAGGAAAATGCTATGCAGTGTCGGCTTTTATGAAGAGTGCATGTCAGATTCTCACTTCTGAAAATCACTGGCAATTACTCTGGAGAATATCCATGTTAGATGCAAAGCTAGTTCTCCCACCTGAATGTGAGTCAAAATTGAATACATAGGAAATTTTCTGTTTCACCTGAACACAGGTAAACTGAGTTTGCCACAATCAAGGCATTTATTGTAAAGCACCAAGACAGGGTACTAGATGATAATTATTCAGAACACAGGATAAGTAGCTTCATACACTACATGTAATGGTTGTCAAGTTATAAAACCACCAGTAATTGACAGCATAACGTTACAAAGAGATACTCTGAAAAAGCTACAACTTACCCCCTACTGCGACAGACAATGGCTATGGTGAAGACCTAATCTACATATGTGTACAGGGGTATCTTGACTACACAACAAATCAGATTCTACGATTAACATCAAGGCTACAGTCATTCAAGAGAACCCACAAATGTCGAAAATAGATGACCAACAGTACTGCGACAATTGGGATCACTAAGGTAGAATCAAGGCTTAACCTCGCCAGCCTGGCTTCTGTTCTCGATCACCTCCACGACTTTCTTGCCTATCTCACCCTCCACTGTATCCTTTCCCTTTGATTCTTTCACGGTTGTTGGAGGGGCTCCATTGTTCATTGCTCCAGTATCCACATTAAGCTTTGCTTCTATATTGGCATCTGCATCTGGCTTCAACGCCTCTTGCTTACCATCTTGTTTCTCTGCTCCAGATTCTGGTTGCTCATTTGCTTTGGGTTTTTCATCTTCTATTGTGTCCTTAGGAATGGCCACTTTTGAAGGATCTACATTCATGCCATCCTCAATCTTTTTTGCCTCCCCTGGCTGAGATGCTGCATCTTTCTCGCTTTCTTGAACATCTGGTTTCACCTGTTCCTGGGGACCATCTTGCTTCTCTGCTTGAGCTTGTGGTTGGCCTTCTGCCTTCATCTCAGCATCATCAGCAGATGCCTTTTCGTTATTGGGTACTTCACCCTGATCAGATCCTTTTTCCTCAGTTTCTTTTGCATCTTGTTTTGCACTTTCCCCAGACTTTGCACCCACAGGAACAGCTTCCTTTGTCTCAGCAGCTGCATCCTTGTTCTCACTTTCATTTTCCTTTGCAACTTCCTTCCTGGTCTCTGTCTTTCCAGCTTCCTGAATCGGGACATCCTTTTCCGTCCCATCTGCTCTTTGCTCTTTCTCGGGCTTTTCAGCTTCCTGCATTTGGACATCTTTTTCAGTTCCATCTGCTGCTTTCTCTTTCTCAGTGTTTTCAGCATCTTCCATCTGGACCTCTTCTGCATTAGTTTCTTCACCTGTAGCATCAGTGTCTTTCTTATCCTTCTTGGAAGCAGACGATCTCCTTCCCTTTTTCTTTGGTGGATCACTTTCAGGAGAAGGAACAGCTTTTACTTTCTCACTAATGCGAGCTGACCTTCTAGGGGTTTCACCAGTTCCCCAGTCGAATTCAGATGCTGGTGGACCACCAGGATGAGATTTCAGGTACTGTTGCAGCTGCCTTTGATTATGAATCTCTTCTCCAGTTGGGGCAGTAAATACAACCTCATTCTTCCTTGGAGTGCCTCCTTTCTTAGGAAAGAACTACAAAGAGACACCACAATATGCTATCAAACGCAGCAGAAAGTAAATCACACATGAAAATGGACTTTCTTCCTCTTGATGCACAGTGCAAAATGCAACTACTCTTGGACCCTTGCGCATAAAAACAAACAAACAGCCAAAAGTACACCACTGATATATGCTAGAACAACTTAAAAGATGGATTAAGCCGCAAGCACGTAAAAAGAAAATGATAAAATATCAACACTCCAAGATTTTATGAGCAGAATACTTCAGCCTACTTCATTTCAGAGCATTATGGAATGCCATAATTTGTCTCTATGGGGAGAACTTCAGAGGTCAATAGCATCTAACAAGCGAACAAGTATTCAATGCACTTTCAACATAACAATTGCCACATCCTGAAAGAAGCATCAATTCAAAAAAAGGAAATATGAATTAAGATCTTAAAACATCTCTCCTAGCACTTATGTGGGTGTAGCTCTAGAGGCACACATCAATAACTACCCCACTTCCATCATAACCCAGCCTCTCATAACTGACAACCAGTTGGATGGTTGGGTGTACTTGATTCATCCAAATGGCGCATGGTAGCTTCAGTGAGAAGTACTATGCTCCTCATGTGATATTTCAGAGGAGCCCAGCCAGCAGGGAACAGCCAACACTCTTTTGTGTGACAGTTGCACTAGTATACATACATCTTTTTCTGCTAATGATTGCATGGACAAATAAACCTTGCTCTTTTCAAGTTGAAGAAGTGCTTCTAATGCAGAATCATAACCTCTACCCAAGTATATTGAGTAAGCTAGATCAGAAGCCAAAGCTGCTCCATCAGCAATAGCATTCAAATATCCAAAAAGAATACTGAACCTAGAAACCAAATTACATCTAATCAACTATAAATACCTACTACCTGGTTAATAAATTGATATGTGCAAAATAACACCAGAGGAGGTCAGGGTAACTTTTTCAGATAAGAAAACTTTTTATGAATGAGGATACAAAAAGGTCAAGCGGAAGAATCTAATGTTACGGGGTAGGATGAAAATCGCACTGAATATCAGAAAGAAAGCCCCTCAAAAGCTCCAGAAGCAAGTGACCAAGCGAGGATAGAAACACAATTCGACCCTGTAATAAAACTTGATGCTTCGAAAAATAGAATATCTCACTTGCATCACAATCACAGTTGGATAAAGACACACTCTGGTCACAACAATTCATAGCACCAAATAGAATATGATGTATTTTGAGTGTTGTATTGGTATTAAAGGCTTGATAAAGGGGATTGTGTAAGTTGGAGGTTGCACTTTCCAGGAATTGAATAGCCTTATGAACTTCCAAGGAGCTCTAACATATGATTTCTTTCACTCAAATATCCATTCCTATGATAATATACAACAATAAATAGTTTACAACTGGTATATTTATTCTCTAAGAGAAAGGGGAAGTAGGAGGGCTAGGGAGGTCACTTCATTTTGTAGGAAGTTGAAATCTTCTAAAAAAAGCTATATTTCCTCCATTTCACCAAAGAAAACACAATCCACTTTCCAGAAAAGTTGTATTACCCACATATGCCACATCAGTTGACATTAACCAAACAACAGGTTGTCGGCTTCCACGCTATGGCAATCCAGCCTTTTTTCATCCCTCTTTTCCCAATCGATTTGCACAAACTCGGTGCATTCTTGCAGTCTTCCATCAACAGGATTTTTACCAGAGCCTTCTCTTGTCACCATATCAGAGAAAATAGCAGCTGCTCAGCCTCAATTACGCCCTCGACCTAGTCAGAGTGGGCATGGAAGGAGTAACAAGAATGGTGCAAGCAGTCAATAGCATTTTCCAGGTCCTAAAACTTCTACGTGTTTTATCAGGCATTGGAGCACTGATGACAGATAGGAAGTTGGAGCAGCTCGTATGTATTAAGAGCTTCAAGGTTACAAATGTGTTCAACTTCAATGAACTTGGGCAAGTCCCCTAAAACTCTAAAAGCTACGTTGCCTGGATTCCTTACAACCCTTGTCCTCAGACACGGAACCTAGATGAACCCTATGATTCTCGGACTCTTCATTTCAACAGAATGTGTCGGAGACTTTGACACTAGGATACGATATGACACTTGGACACTTCAAATTAGTAGTAAAACAAGACAAAAATTCTTAAAATAGGCGAGTCCAATGATCCGATCCTTGGATCCTCACCCGAACCCGATCCTCGAGTTCCGGAGTCTGAGAAACATAGGATGAACCCAAAGAGGAGGGATAGCACATAAGCTAATAGTTTTAATATGCAAAAAGATAGAAGCACCTCCAAACACGAGTAGTGGCCAATAATGAATGATGCCCAATAAAAAGGATATTAAAATCCCTGTTTAGATCTCCAAAAAGTAGATGTAAATTTTTCTAGCTGTTAGACTACTGAGACTCCTTTTATAGAATTTAATTATAACTTACAATTCTAATAAATGATCATCCGTTAGTTATCAACAACTTCTTGATAAGGATTCTTTGCTCTCGAATAGGCGTTCATCAAAGTACAATGTGCTGGCCACCCCCATAATGTCCACCAACCACTTAACATCATCATCGAAAGACCTCCTTGATGTTTACACCTCCTCAAAGATTCACACAGATTATGATTTTCTAAGTTACCAAAGCTTACTCGCTCCTATAAACTTACAACGCAAAAAGAACTAGAAGCACTCTCCAAGCCACTGAGCAACTTAGGGTAAGTACACACAACGAATACTAAATCAATTAGCACCGAATTCTTTCAGGATCTAGTCAGCTAGGTTTTTACAAAGAGCATTGCTGACCCACAGAAACAAAAAGAGAGTCATACCAAGGTACTTAATTGACAATGCACCTTCTTTAAACATTCCGCTTCTGCACATTACATTCTTCACTAAGATAAAGATAGGATTTGAAAGGCTGGCATGTAAAGCTGAAACAGTAAAGAGCCTGCCAAAACCTACCAAAATAAGCCCAAAGCCAGCTGTAGAGAATCTGCATCATGTAAAGCTGAAACAGTAAAGAGCCTGCCAAGACCTACCAAAATAAGCCCAAAGCCAGCTGTAGAGAATCTGCATCACCCCTATAAATAATGAATGCATCATCAAAAGAAGGAAGGTGAACAAGTTTTAATCAGACTTCAGGCGAGCTATAACTGCCCTAAGTCCTCTTCTACCAGGGAAACAGCCCATATAAAGAGTCATTATAGGTAAGTCAAATAATCTTAACCACAAACTGCCCAGGAGACCTAAGCCCTTCAAACACTTTCACAAGCAAACACCTTGACAATCATAGGTCTCCTTTCATTAACCTTTATCATGGCTCTAGAAGAGATATTTGTCTTGCGGTGTAACTAGCTCACTAGTCTACTCAGATGAATGACGTCCAGGTCACAACCGTACTTATGGTCTTGCATTGAACTTATCAGACCCCCTTCCCCCAACACACACACCCACAAGGCCAAGAAGTGTACCCATCTCATGAGGTCATTTGCTTCCAGCCTTCCAGGACTAGACAAAAGCTGTTGCTGCTACAGAATGAGATATAGCCCAGGGTTCAAAATATAATAATAAGACGCAAAGCCACTTGAACCCAACAACCTAAGATAAAGCCAGCATCTTTAACTCGTCACGGCCCCCTATATACGCCTTCTCATTCTGATTAGATAGAATAAGCACTAACTTGCAACAGGAATCAGAAGAAAAAATCCATCACTGTCTTTAAAAAAGAGTGAAAAGCACAAATTTATCTTGGCTCTCAGGTAGCACAAGCTCCTCAAGTCCGCATTCAAACACTAAAGGAAAACACCTTTTGCAACAATCATCAGATCCTCATCTTGGTGTTGTTTTTGAAGCTATCACCAAAACTCAATCCACTCTCTACTCAATTATTCGACATTCTAACAGAAAACTTATCAATTTAATCCATGGGCAGATAGAGTTACTGCTCATCTATTTAAAGTTACCAAACAACAGACAGAAGACAACTAGATCCTCCCCATATCCGCTGTATCTCAAGCCGACTAGACTACTCACAGAAGCACAAGTGGGTTCAGCAGTAAAACAACCATATACTGATTCACATTATGTTAAATACACGGCTGATCATCTGTGATTCACATTATGTTAAATACACGGCTGATCATCTGATCTCGCCAATAATCTGCATTAATAGCTCTCCAAATGCCCTAAATTCTCCCATTTCTTATGTCAACCAAGAGTCCCAATATAATATTGACGACAGTAGAAACCAGCTTGATAGTGAAGAAATATTTTCCCCAAATAATTCGTTTAGCATATCCAATATGACTAATCTTTGATACCTAAAAAGCATCAAATTCTAGCGTTATCTGCAAGGGTGTTAAAAAAGCCCTTAATATCACACATCAGTTGCAAGACTACATCATCCTCCCTCCTTGTTTAACTTGCCTCATCCATACATCATCAAGAGTTACTTTTCACACCATTTTCCAATCCCAACTTGCAGGACCAACACCCGCTTGCCCCTGATGGAAAGCTTGACAGGGGCTACATTATTGATCTTTTGTTTGCTTTTCAAAAAGAATTCTATAATCCTGAATGAACACTCAGCGCAAAGAGATTCCTAATTATGCTGTAAATCAGTCAAAGAAACTCCTTGAAAGGCCCTCAGCTGTTACTTGGCCTGACTGGTCACTCACTTGCAACTTAGAAACTCACTCACTTGCAACTTAACTTTTAACTTTCCTACCAATTGCGCTTACAAGTATGGTTTGGTAATTATCTAACAATTTAAACCTATTCGTGGCAGTAAGTGCCTCTCTCACAAGAAGTTATTGATTTGGGAACAAATCCATCACAAATTTCCATGATTCCATCACCACAAATCTTGTTAGCATGATGGTGTTTCACCGACACTTATCAAGCCAATTTGGAAGTCCAGTGAGCTTCCTGGTAACTTGCAAGTTGCAACATGTTAAAGAATTCCCCATGCACCTCTCTATATCAAATCCCTAGCTCAAATGTGATAGGTAATCTTCTCATCATAAGTACCATCAACCAAAAACTATCAACTATGACCTAAAAAAGCTTCAAATCAATAACTTTGAACCGCTTACAGAAGGAGACATGCATGCACCTTATATATACTACAAACAAATGGAAGAACACACATGGGAGAAAGGACAAAAGCAAACAGAGGAAAGGCAGGGAAAACATTGAAGTTTATGATGGCAGCGACAAACGGAGAGAGAATTGAAGGGCCTAGAAAAGAGATCCGAAGCAAGTTAGAGAACATAAATGAGCAGGGAGGTAGACTGGATTTATCAACCCTCCACCCCTTTAACACAAAAAGGCGATATGATGCCTCCCTCATGTACCTTGAAAGAGTCATGCTTAGGTAGTCATAGCAAAACCCCAGTAGCATTAGTTACACCTAGGTACACTTAATAGCACTGCTGTCTCTTGACTTTTCTTAATTTGAACATCATCATATGAAAGCGTGCACCAAGTCTTTTGCACAAAGTTTGCTGTGGTCCGGTATGTGTGAAAATGAAAGGATAAATCTAATATTTTTGAATCAGCACCTTTCAGACATATTTGACTTGGGACAAAATGGTGTTACCTTACATTGCATTGGATTTTTGCTTCCCCAAGTTTCTCGAGGGATTTTCTGGTAAAGAGATAGGAAGGCTTTATTGTTTTGATGGTTGAAGATAACTTGTTCGTCCACACTCGTATATTTCTTGATTCTTCGTTAATATCTAATACAATTACTTCTTTATCTTCAAAAACCAAAACAAAACAAAAAACCAAAAGAAAAAAAAAACATGCACCAAGACTCATTTTCCTAAACTTGGGACAATAAGCTCAACCATAATCGAGGTGGAAAGGAAAAATCATAGTGTACTAAGTACTAAAATGTGCGGCTCTCATCCAAACTCCCATTTTCCAAAGATAACAGAAAACTTACATATCCAAGCAGCAGTCAAATGAATATGTGATTATAATTTATACATACGGCTATGGCATAAGAAATTAGACAAGGAAATAAAGGCCAGACAACGTTAAATGGGAAAACAAAGTGCTTTAATAATAATTAACTAATGAAGCATTAACTAGATAAAACCATTAAACCAATATTAAAATGTGAAGGGTATTTCCACTAAACCCTAAAAGACAAAAATCCGTGCACTTCAACTAAATTCTGAAACCGTTAGCTCCAAACACCCAAGTGGATATAACGAATATAAGCACTAAATTCGCAATCCTTCAATAAATGAAGGAAAAAAGAACATTACTTTCCCAAGTAGTCAGGATTAAAAATTACTACTATCCGCTATCTAGCACAAATCCAAAGCACCCCACAAACCCTAACTACCAAACAAATCAAAATTCACAACAAATTCCATCACAAAACCAAAATAAACCCAAACCCAGATTACAAAACACCAAAAATCAACCAAATTAAACCAATATCTAAAAAGGGGAGGTGGGAAAAATCAAATTAAATTCAACTAGAAGCACAAATTTGTTAATTTAAAGACATTAAATTGAAGAAAGTAAAATGGGAAAGACCTGTTTTTTCCAACCAGAAGGAGCAGGTAGCTCCATTGACACAACTTCTTCATGGTTAGCCTTCATCACAGCTTCACTGGCCATTGTTTCACCTGCAAAATTAAAGCATACCCACCATTAATAACTAAACTACCAACTAATTGATAAAAGATGAAGCTCAAAAAAGAGGAAAATTGAAGCACGGGAGCTCATATGAGAGAGACAAAAAGGATGGAAGAATTGAAAAGGGCTTACAGTTTGTACTATGTTCTCTCTGATTTCTCGTTATCTTTCTCTCTCTCTTACCGTTGTTTTATGTGTGCTCGAGAAATCAGGTAAAAGAGGAACGAAGGGAGGAGAGAGAAACCGGATATATATTGGGGTATGCGGGGAGTTGGGAAGAGAGGCCACGTTTTTTCAATTTTCTAGATTTTCATTTTTTTAATTATTATCTTTTTAATTTTTATTAGAGGAAGAGTGATATTAAACTAATTAATTGGTTTTTTTAGTGATTTTCCCATCACTCACTAATCACTATACACTTTTTTCGTTTTGATCTTCTTCCTTCTTTTTTTTTTCTTTAGGGGATTTTATACCTTTTTTTGAGTGAAGAGGATTTTATATTTTTTTTGAAGGGGATTTTATACTTTAATTAACTCATTTTCATATTCAAAGAGAAAAATGTAAATTCTTTATAGTTTTAGGGGATTTTATACCCTTTTTTTTAGTGAAGGGGATTTTATACTTTTTGAAGGGGATTTTATACTTTAATTAATTTATTTTTATATTTAAAGAGAAAAATGTAAATTCTTTATAGTTTTAGTTAAGTATATCTCATCAACTTTATTACAAAAATGTATGCAATTATCATTGACTCAAATTAAAACCATCCAAAATTTTAGAATGAAAAAATTCACGAAACATGATAGATTATTTTTCCTATATAGTTATTGTCGTAATCATTTTGCTAACGTGATAATGATAGATTAGACTCTTGTTTAAAAAGTTTTATTTATAGCTAGGGTCATTAAGTGCTTCCTTATAAGTTAGCAAGTTGAACGATTATTCACACATAACCTAAATTACCATTAAATCTAAAACACAAAAATTTAGATTAGGCGGCCTTATGAGTCATGCCTCTTGTACAAAAAAAATATGATACTTTGAATGGAAAATATTTTTAATTGTCTCATACATGATATTATGAGGCTACTTCATTAAAAAAAAAAACTTTTTTGAAGACCTCGTAAAATAATGATTTAATCTAAAAGACATATAACTTCATACCAAAATAAAAATTAGAAATAATCAATGAGGTGTAGTTGAGTGAAATGGACTCAATCATCCTTAACTAAGGTTGAGGGTTTGAATTTTGTCTTGGGTACGGAGCAGCTTTAAATTTCTTGGTTAGTTGTCGCACCCTTTGAGATACCTACAAACCAGCGCGGGAAATTAGTTAACGCGGTCGACCGTGGTTATTCCTTGTGAAAAAAAAAATTAGAAATAGTAGTTTTGAATTACTTTTTTTTTTTTTTTGAGAAAAAGTTTTGAATTACTAAACCAACAAATATGGTGAAAAGAAGTTTCCACTCCACTTTCGTACTCAAAAAACTGGGAGCGTGATTACCTTTTTTTTTTTTTTTGTGAAGTGAGTGTGATTACTTTTGGAATTGTCTTTTGCAATTATCCATAAAAGTTTTGAAGACACAACTCGAGGTGCCCCCCAGGGACGACAACTGTCCAAGAGGACATGAGATCGACGGCTGGTAAGTCGTAACTGAATTTTCAGTTTGCTGATAATAGTCAACAGTCTCCCACTTGACCTTTTTGTCTTCTACCGAGATTGGGCCTTAATAGGCTTTGTTATTCTTGGTGTGTCTAGAGAAAGGCCCATAAGTTTTGGTTTGCAGGTCGAAGACAAAGGCCCATAACCTTGGTTTGCAGTCCAAAGGGCCATCGACTTGCTTAGCATAGTCAACAATGGACCATACATGTATTTGGGTTTGCAATACAATTAGTGTGCATCCTCGTGCGAAGTGCGATGTACGGGATCTTTCAACTCTTTTTGAATTTATTCTTTTTAATTTAATGTTTTCAGATAGGGTGCCTTGTTTCTAACTGTGTTGTAATACTTTTCTTTTTCTGTTTTGGTACTAATTTTGTGTAAGTGGTAAATAAAACTAAAACAACATTGAGGCGGGATTTGGAGAGGTTCATACGCAGCCTGATTCTTAATTTGTTTAGGGAAAATATTAAAATGTTGGGGGAATGGATACCCTGAAGTCATGGTAATAGTCATTTCACTGGACGTGTATTAGACTTTGACCAAAAAAAAAAAAAAAGGTCATTCATTGGCTTGTATTGCCTCTAAAAAAGTTAGAGGTAACTACCCTTAAACGACATTGTTTGTTGCATTATAGTTCTACTTATTATGATTAGTCATAATGTAAACACTAATCTATATTTGACCGAGTGCTTAGGAGACGATTATTAGCTCTTTATTAACATATCTAAGAATACTCTGTTATAAAGTTCTTCTACCACATATTATCATAGTGGACAATGGATCGAAATGAAATAAGTACACCAAAAATTAATTGAAACAAAATTTGGTAGCCCATGTGCCATGTCCCATGCCAGCGCCGATGTCCTATGTCCTATGTCGTAAGTCTTGTGTCTCGTGGATGAAATCGAATTTTGGGGACCTGGATGGCTGTCCCAAGGCCCCGGAGTCCTCTAGGGTGACTCCCTGGAGAAATTTAGGCAAAAATGAAAACAGGGCTATGGGAAGCCGAAAATCTAAGGCTATATAAACCACGTTTTTTGGGCTTCCGGGAGGCAACGAAACGAAGGTTTATATTTCTGCACCACATCGCACGGGACACCCTAATGGAAACATAAGAGGCCTCCGGGGTTCATTATCGGGTCCCTGATAGACTTGTAAGGGCATTTTTACGGGACACCAATTGTAAGGGTCGAAACCCCGAAGGCATGAGTGATATCGAAGTTTAGGGATGCGAATGACCCTCCCAGTGCACCGAGGGTATTCTACGGTCATGATAGACCCCCCGGATAAGTTTGGGCAAAAATCACACATGGCCCCCCGAAAGCCGAAAACGAATGCTACAATCCTCGTTTTCTGGGCTTTCGGGAGGCCCCTGAACGAAGGTGGATATTTTCGCACCACATCGCACGGAACACTCGGGGACATGGGAGGCCCACGGGGTCGCTTATCCGGTCCCTAATAGGCTTGGAAGGGCATTTTACGGTGCACTAGTGTAAGAGACGGAACATCAAAGGCATGGTAATATCGAAGTTCGAGGATCCTAATGACCCTTCGGTGCACCAAGGGCCTTCTAGGGTCATGGTAGACCTCCCGAAGAAGCTTGGGCAAAAATGACACTCGGGCCCCGGGAAGGTGAACCCGAAGGCTATTATCCACGTTTTTCGGCCTTCCTAGAGGCCCCCGAACGAAGGTAGATATTTTCGCACCACATCGCATGGAACACCCCTAGGGGACATGGGATGCCCTCGGGGTCGCTTATCCGGTCCCGTAAGGCTTGGAAGGGCGTTTTATATCACATTAGCTAGTGTAAGAGCCTGAACACCAAAGGCATATGTGATATCAAAGTTTGGGGATCCGAATGACCTTGTCGGGGCACTGAGGGTGTTCTAGGGTCATGATAGACCTCCCGGATAAGTTTGGCCAAAAATGACACTCGGGCCTCGGGAAGCCAAAAATGAAGGCTATCCGCGTTTTTCGGGTTTCCTAGAGGCCCCCTAACGAAGGTGGACATTTTTGCAGCATATCGGATGGAACACCCCTAAGGGACATGAGAGGCCCTTAGGGTCGCTTATCCGGTCTCTGATAGGCTAGGAAGGGGATTTTACGTAACACTATCTAGTGTAAGAGAGTCAGAACGTACATCAAAGGCACGGGTGATATTAAAGTTTGGGGATCCTAATGACACTGCCGAGGCACCGAGGGTCCTCTAGGGTCATGATAGACCCCCTAGAAAAGTTTGGCGAAAAATGACACCCGTGCCCCAGGTGGTCAGGAAGCCGAAAACGAAGGCTATAATCCACGTTTTTTGGGTTCCTGAAGGCCTCGGAACAAAGGTGAATATTTTTGCACCACATCGAATAGACCCCCTAGGATACATGGGAGGTCCTCGGGATCGCTTATCCGGTCCCTGATAGGGTTGGAAGGGCGTTTTACGGTACATTAGTGTAAGAGTCGGAATACCAAAAGCATGGGTGATATTGAAGTTCAAAGATCCAAATGACCCTTCCGATGCACCGAGGGTCTTCTAGGCTCATGATAGACCTCCTAGAGAAGTTTGGACAAAAATGATACCTGGGCCCCGGGAAGCTGAAAATAAAGGCTATAATCCACGTTTTTTGGGCTTCCTGGAGGCCCCGGAACAAAGGTGATTATATTTGCACCACATCGCATGGAACACCCCTAGGGGATATAGGAGGCCCTCGGGGTAGCTTATCCGGTCCCTGATAGGCTTGAAATGACGTTTTACGGTACACTAGCTATTGTAAGAGTCGGAACACCAAAGGCATGAGTGATTCCGAAGTTTGGGGATCCGAATGACACCTTCCGGTGCACTGAGGGTCTTCTAGGGTCATGATAGACCTCCCGGAGAAGTTTGGGCAAAAATGACACCCGGGTCCCTGGAAACCAAAAACGAAGGCTATAATCCACGTTTTTTGGGCTTCCTAGAGGCTCCCTAACGAAGGTGGATATTTTCGCACCACATCGCATGGAATACCTCTAGGGGACATGGGAGGCACTCGAAGTCGCTTATCCGGTAAGGATGTTTTACGTTACACTAGCTAGTGTCAGAGTCGGAACACCAAAGGCTGGGAGATATCGATGTTTGGGAATCCGAATGACCCTTCCAGTGCACCGAGGGTCTTCTAGGGTCATGATAGACCTCCCGGAGAAGTTTGGGCAAAAATGACACTCCGGCCCCAGAAAGCCGAAAAAGAAGGCTATAATCCACGTTTTTGGGGCTTCCTAGAGGCCCCCAAACGAAGGTGAATATTTTTGCACCACATCACATGGAAGACCCCTAGGGGACATGAGAGGCCCTCGGGGTCGCTTATCCGGTCCCTGATATACTTGGAAAGGTGTTTTACGGTACACTAGCTAGTGTAAGAGTCGAAACACCAAAGGCATGGAGATATCGATGTTTGGGAATCCGAATGACCCTTCCGGTGCACCGAGGGTCTTCTAGGGTTATGACAGACCTCCCGGAGAAATTTTTGGCAAAAATGACACTCGGGCCCCGGGAAGCCGAAAATGAAAGCTATAATCCACGTTTTTCGGGCTTCCTAGAGGCCCCCGAACGAAGGTGAATATTTTTGCACCATATCGCATGGAACACCCCTAGGGGACATGGGAGGCCCTCGGGGCAGCTTATCCGGTCCCTGATATGCTTGGAAGGTGTTTTACGGTACACTAGCTAGTGTAAGAGTTGGACACCAAATGCATGGGAGATATCGATGTTTGGGAATCCGAATAACCCTTCCGGTGCACCGAGGATCTTCTAGGGTCATGACAGACCTCCCGGAGAAATTTGGCCAAAAATGACACCCGGGCCCTGGGAAGCCAAAAACGAAGGCAATAATCCACGTCTTTCGGGCTTCCTAAAGGCCCCGAACGAAGGTGGATATTTTCGCACCACATCACATGGAACACCCCTAGGGAACATGGGAGGCCCTCTGGGTCGCTTATCCGGTCCATGATAGGCTTCGAAGGGCGTTTTACGGTACACTAGTGTAGGAGTCGGAACAACAAAGGCATATGTGATCGAAGTTCGGGCATCCTAACGACCCTCTCGGGGCTTCGAGGGTCCTCTCAGGTTATGGTAGACCCCCCGGAGAAGTTTGGAAAAAAATGACACCCGATCCTGGGAAGCCGAAAACGAAGGTTATTATCCACGTTTTTTGATCTTCCGGGAGGCCCCGTAACGATGGTGGATATTTTCGCACCACATTGCAAAGGACATTCCTAGGGGACCTGGGAGGCCCCTGAGATAGGTTATCAGGTCCTTGGTAGGTTTGAAAGGCCTATTAATAGACATCGGGGGCTAATCCACGGTTTTTGGGTACCGAGCATGGCTCCCCACCACCCTGTGCCTCCAAACCTACCCCTAACCCCTCTCTACTATTATAGTGAGGTCTTATATTTTTTCCCATTTTTCTAAAGCGAACTATAAATTATTTTTTTCTATTTTTTTCCATTGCTCTGGTTTAATCATTGCGTTTTATTCTAATTATATAGATGAGTCACATGACATACACGTCATAAGTAAATTGATACGTCATTCAACAATTCAGCAATTGATTTGGCGAGCTCTATCTTAATAATATACATTTTAATCTAATTATATAGATTAGACTAGGACAACATTATAACAAATATATTTGTACTAAAAAAAAAGTAAGAAAGAAAGATATTTGTACGTTTGGTCACAAATTTTTGCCTAAATCCTAACTAATTGTCTAAAAGAAAGTCTTTCTATTTTTCAACAAAAAAACTTGCATGTTCAATAATCTTTAGTACCACATCCATAAGAAGATATGGCAATGTTTCTTCCAATCAAAAATAAAAATCAAAAAAATAATGATGATATAGTGACCTTAATTCGCCTAATAATTTTCTGGTAATCATTTCTCATTGATGTCAACAGTTAGAAGAAATCTTAGAAGCAAGTTGAGTTGTGGTTAACACTTAACACCAACTTGCTTATTTTGGTAGCTAAACCACTATCAACTTAAATCTCAACAAATAAATTTTAAATGAATCCAATAGTTTTGTAAGATGCTGCACTTCTAATTTTGTTGGGGTCAGGGGCAGGGCTCAACATAAACATACTACATTATTACATACTTTCTCCGTCCCATGAAAATGTTCACACTAGTTTTTTCACGGTCTATAAGACATTACTTTGATCTCAAATAATTACAATTATTTAAATATATAAAATTACAAAATTATAATTTCTTGAAAGTACTATTTAAAATGAATCCAACAAAAGTATTTTTACATTTTTTTTGGTAAGTAATTCAGATTTCCATTACTTTCACCAGAACAATACAATGTAGTGGCCGCAGCCCATTACAACCTTCTTAGGGAGGGACATACCTTTTATGAAGGGCTTTTCCAGGCCTAAAAAGGGGATGAGAATTCAGAGGTTACTTAACCATAATTGATCATCAACACTTATTTTCTTAAACATAAGACTATTGATTCTAGTTTTAACCTCATACTTAATAGCAGCACGGAGCGATTCAGGTCTGGAAACTTTAGAGGACCATACTGCATCATTCCTTGCCCTCCAAATATGGTATACTAACGCTGCGAGAGCCGCGATCTTGATCTTCCTCTGAAATTTACTCATTCTCTTCCGTAGTAACCATCTCCAGATCCTGCACAAATCTTCAAATTTTGCCCCTATTGACATCCAATCCTTCCATAATAGCAAACATTGTTGACTCAAGGGACAAGAGAAAAAGAGATGGAGCATGTCTCAGAGACAGTTCCACATATTGGGCATTTATCATCATCGCTAACGTTGAACAGGAATAATTTATCTTTGGTCTGCAATTTATCCAGCATCACAAACCAATAGATAATATCATGCTTGGGGACATTATACCTGTTCCAAACCCAACAGCTAGCCCATGGGACCTTACCTGAACTTTGCATCTGCCATTTATAGCCACTGCCAACACTATACTTGCCAGATTGATTTTGTTTCCACTGGTTGTTAAGATACCCAGGAGCAAAGATCATTCTAACAGCACAAATACGTTTCCAAGACCAACTAGCATCAGTAGGTGAGTTGTACTCCCACCAGTCATTACCTTTCAAGTATACATGATCAATCCATCGAACACAAAGAGAGTCAAATTTATTACAGATATTCCATACTAGCTTACCAATGGCTGCCAAATTCCATTTGTAATAACTCCTCAGACCTAGGCCCCCTTCGATTTTGGATCTGCGCATATTTGTCCAGGACATCGGTGAGACTTTGCTAGATGTAGCAGTCCCACTCCAAAGAAAATTTCTACAGATAGAAGTAATTTTGTGTAACACAGTCTTGGGGATCACAAACACAAAAGCCCAATAAGAGTGAAGGCTCATAAGTACTGCATTAATCAAAGTGATTCTGCCCGCATAAGATAAATGTCTAGAACCCCATGTTCTTATTCTGGCAACCACCTTGTCAATCAAGATATCACAATCCGACACAGAAAGTCTTTTTGAGCAAATAGGCACCCCTAGATACTTGAAAGAGAACCTAGACAGAAATCAAAAACTGTCATTATTCTTCTTAAATTATCACTAGGAATATTGCTACTATACATGGCAGACTTAGACTTATTAGCACTGAGCCCTGAAGCAGCCGAGAACGTCTCGAAACCTCTCAAGAGGAGAAACATGGATCGATAATCACCTTTGCAGAAGAGGATCAAATCATCCGCAAAACAAAGGTGGTTAAGGGACAGAGCCTTACATCTAGAATAAAAAGAGAAACCATCCATTTGCCCCACCTCTTTCAAAATTCTCGATAAGTACTCTATACAGATTACAAATAACAGAGGGGAAAGGGGATCCCCTTGGCGAAGTCTTTTTTTTACCAGGGAAATAGCCAACCAAACTCCCATTGATCAACAAAGAAAAGGTAGGAGAAGTCACACAAGTCATAATCCAACGCACAAATTTTTGAGGAAAGTGTAAAGCAATAAGCATTTCCTCCACAAAGTCTCATTCAACGGAATCATAAGCCTTCTTGAGATCAATCTTGAACATACATTGGGGTGGCTTGTTTTTCCTATTAAACTGTCTCACAAGATCTTCACAGACTAGGATGTTTTGTACAATAACTCTACCTTCAATGAAAGCACTTTGAGACTCAGAAATGATATGAGGCAGAACCATTTTGAGTCTGGAACAAAGTAACTTTGAGATGCATTTATACACAGTGTTACAGTAAGTAATTGGCCTAAAGTCAGTCACAGAAGCTTGGTGTTTAACCTTAAGAATCAGAGTGAGGGTGGTAGCATTTGCCTGTTTCAACAGTTTACCAGTACCAAAAAAATTCAATACTGCTGCAACAACATCATCCCCCACAATTTCCCAATTATCCTTGAAGAACTGACTATTAAACCCATCCGGACCAGGGGATTTATTCCCTGGAATTGAGAACATCGCCTTCCTTACATCAGCTGCAGAGAAAGGCATATAGAGCATCTGTTTTTTACTTTCTGTTATAACATTGCTTTTTTGTACTAATTGACTGTTGACATGAATTCTCCCTGCCCCGGAGTTGCCAAGCAAACCAATATAGTACTCCAGAAAAGCTTTATTCACATCCTCTGGAGAGTCCATCACCTGCCCAACTGAGTTAGAGATAGAGAATACCCTGTTCTGATAATTCCTACATTTAATGCATTGATGGAAGAATTTGGTATTTGAATCCCCATCTTTCAACCAGTGTACTTTTGCCCTCTGTTTAAGAAAAGTTAAACAAGCTGCATTCAATCTTTTGTAACCTGAAGCAGCAATTTTTTCCTCGGAACTCAGAATCATATTCGAAGGATCCGCATAGAGAGCATTCTGTTTTGAAAGTACTTTACATTATAAATCTTTATATTTTCTGACATATTTATGGTCAAAGTTTGTAAAGTTTGACCTTAAAAAACTAGTGTGAACATTTTCATGGGACGGAGAAAGTATATATATATATATATAGGGTTTTCCCTTCTCTTATTACACGACGATTACGAGCTGGAAATAATGTACCCGCATAAAGAGTAGTACTAGAGTAGTGCCTGAATTTGCAAGGACGTCCTCGGTCGATTGTTTGTTGAATAAAGGCTAAAAGTCTGGTTATAAAAAAATCAATTTAGTTATTAATTAGTGGTTGGTGTGAGTAGTTCAGCATTTTCATTCATTATTTATCAAAGGTGAGGATTCGAATCTTGGGAATAGAGACGACACTGCATTGTTGTGGCCTGTGAGCACTTTACCCATTCGACGTAGGCCAATCCGGTGTGAAATGGATTAGTACCGGCTCAATGAACTTAGGATGAATATATGTGCTCCAAAGTAAAATAAATAAATAAATTCAATTTAGTTTAGTTCAGTTTAATTCAACTCAAACATATATGTACATTATAAGTGCTTGTTTGGTTGACACACAACTAACATGGGAAGTACAACTTCCTAGGAAGTGTAAAATCTCTTGTTGTTTGGTTGACAAAAAAACTTAGGAATTAACTTCCCATGGGAAGTCACTTCCTCCAAAATGGAGGAAGTCACTTACCAAGCCCCCCCTAGGTAAGTAATACTTCCCACATCACTTCCCATAAATTCAAAGTTCCTTAGTGCAACCAAACAAGTTTAGGCACTTCCCATGATTTTATATTTCCCATAAATTAATACTTCCCATGAAAACTCACTTCCCTAATTCAACCAAACAAGCACTAAGTCTCTAATAGAAACCAGCTTTCCCAGAGTTGAACTCTCGTTAGGGATTGTCCAATCAATCATTTCAAAATGATAAAGGCAAATTGCTACACAGTCATCTTCACTACCTTCTCTCCCCTCTAGGCTCTAATTATCCCAAAAATGTGGTATATATGGTTTGGTGGATTCACATGTAACCACATATGTAATTTGTACACTGGTACTTCTTTGCTTGCTTTCTTTTTTAAACGTACGTAATAGCCATGTGTAATTAAGTTTTTTCTTGACAAGACAGAGAAAATCAAAGCTAGGGAAGTTGCATGTCTGATAACCAAGACCAAGTGATCGAAGGATAGAAGCTAGGGTACTCTTTCGTCCTCCTCCTTTATATGGTGTGACAGCTTCCATATTTGTATATAAGATGGGAGTTAGGGCAAACCTTTCATATGTTTTAAAAAACCATATAATCAATACTTAGTAACATCACCACATGATATATAGAATAAGAGTACTCTTATTAGAACGGTACCCCTCGTGGACTTTGATATAGAAATTATAACTCCAATAATATACTTCATTTCTTTTTTACAAGACTCCGATATGACTAACACAAAAAAAATGGGACGGCATGTAAACAGAACTGAAGAAATTGCATCATGAAGACGATAAAAAAGAACAGGGCCTTAGTTCAGTTCATTGAAGAGAAAAACTCATATCCCTTTCATTATGTTTACATAAATTACTTAAACTTTGTTGTTTGATTGATTAAGGTCCCGTTTGATTCATCTAGATAAAAATGATCTGAACTGAACTTAATTGATTTTTTTTAACATGATCGTTAACCATTTAAAATTCGTTCAAACATAATCAATACTAGGTGCATGCCCCGTGCGATGCACGGGCTTGTAATTTATCATTAGAAAATATATTTTGAATAATATCAAGAAATAGGTTAATGATTTATCAATATCGTCTATAATAACTAATATGAAGTTACCTGTTCAAAACCAAAGTTGTGTTATGTGAGTGTAAAATTGCTTATATGACATACAATAATAATTGTTTAGATTTAAATGATAAGTTAAATTTATATATTTTCATACTTTAAAAAGAATTTAAATAAATAGTTAAATGACAAATTCACAACCGCGCACCATCTTGATATAATGTCCTTGGGGACCGTTAGATTTATACATTCGTGTGCTTATGTACTCCATCAATTTATCTGCTACCGAGCTTATTAATAGCCAATATACTACAATTAGATCTTATCTTTCTTTGATTTATTTTTTTTTATATAAAATTACTTATGTGTCATGTAATGTATTATAACAACGGTTTGATCCATGTAGATAAAAATTATTTCCTTTCTTTTTTTTATACTTAAACGAATTTATCGAAGAAAACAGTGTTTAAACCTACTTTATTCACATTATTTTACCAAATTAGCGTAATATTCCATCTCCATGAACCATGTACTTTTGTTGGGGTGTAGAATCACAATGAAGATTTTTAGATGTATATATAATACGTTAATTTATTAGTTAGTTTTAAAGTCTTTATGCATTTATTACTTTGACTACTTTACCTTATTAAATTCTTATATCTAGTTTTTGGTATAGTTTAGTTTAAGGTCGTTTAATTATGTTCATGTATCCTTCACTCAAACAAATAAATAAATGTTTATGTATCCTATTTATTATTTATATAATATGGTTCATATCCTCATTAATTGGTTAACTTGGCATTAACTTTTGAATATAATGATGATTGTACATGGTGACATGCAAAACACGTGTGAATATAAAAGTGCTATGATCAACTTTTATATAGGATCATTTTATAGTATGTTCTTTTTTCGAAAATTCATACGCCAAAAACTTTGTTCAAGAAAATAGATAAGTGATAGGTTATAAAATTAACTATCATTTTCACGTGCTCAGTCAATCGAAATATTAATACCTCTACATGCTTGTGTAATTTTATAACTTTCTACCATGACAATACCCATTACTAACGTTTTTGTTTCTCTTTGGTCTACATTGTATTAAAAATATTAATAAAATATTTTTTTATTTACAAATAATTTATGTTTAATGACATGTATTATGCAGCAGTTGTGTGGATCCACATGGCCAAACTAATTTTCTATTTTTTTAACTAAAAGAAAATGGTTAAGAAAAATAATAGTTAAATTTACACCAATTTTACTTAATGTCATGTATTATGCAACAATTATTTGGATCCACATGGCCAAACTAATTTCATATTTTTCTAATTAAAAGAAATTGGTTAAAAAAATAATAGTTATATTTACACCAATTTTACTTAATTATTGTACTAATTTACTACATCTATCCATCTTCATGGAGAATCACTTATAATTTTGTTTAATATCATGTATTATGCAATGGTTGTTTATTTGGGTCCTTGTAGATAAATTAATCTTTTATTTTTCTAATTAAAAAAATACTAAAAAAATAATTATGTTTACAACTACCTTACTTAACTATTCTACTAATCTACTATATCTCTCCATCGTCATGGAGAATCATTAAAAATTTCAGATGTATAATCTACCAAAATATGGATTATATATGTTAGGACTATTTTCTCTTATAAATTAGATTCGTCGTATAGTTTTTAGCGTAATTTATTTTAAGTTCATGTACCATATCTATGAAATTAATAATGTCCATGTATCGCAATTAATTAGATAACGTGGTTCATGTATTATCATTAATTATTTGGATGACATGACATTGCCTTTTAGATATGATGATGACTGGGATATGACATGGCATGACACGTGTCGATGCAGCGGCTGTCATGATCCAACTTTATATATATATATATATATATATATATATATATATATATATATATATATATATATATATATATATATATATATATATATATATATATATATATATATATATATATATATATATATATTAGATTGGACTCATTTGAAAGTATGCTTTGAGATCTTACCGATGACATAGTTATCATATCATGAATTTATTTCGGAATAAAAGTTATATGAGTAATAAAGTTACACAATAACTAAACTGAATTTAAGTGTAATTAAGTTGAATCAAACAGAGCCTAAGTTCATGATATAAATTTAAGGGCCCATGAAACAAAGAAAGAGAACACATTAGCAAAATACATCAATTCTTTGAAATAATTACTTCACTAAAAAAGGGCATGACTCATGAGTGATAATAAAATTTGCATTTATCATTTTTTCCGACAATGATCTAGTAAATAAACCAATAATACGAAAAGGGTAAACCCCAAAGATAAAAAATTATATTAAATAGAATGTTAATTAAGATTTGCCGGTTATTTAAGATTCACCCTATAGTTATCATTATTATTGTCATCATCATCATCAACATCATCATCATCATTATTATTATTTATGATTTTTAGGGTTCACCCTTTTCGTTGTTCTAGAGTTTTCAATTCTAGAATTTTGATGAATTTAGGTTTTACGAACAATAATTTCGCGCCCATATGTAAACTTTATCAGAATCGCCAACGCAAGAGTCTCGGATCTTTTACGCATTAGGACGACATGAACATTTGGATAACATAGAAATAAACATGGGGTAAGTATGAATTTATTTTAGAAAGTGAAAATTTGTGGAGAAGTTTACACATGGCAGCTTGGGAGTGTGAGCGAGGTTGTAACTAATAATCCTTTAGTTATTATGACCAATTATATTTGTAACAATTCAGGAAAAGGTCAGCATTTTTCATTCATCTACTTAGGGAAGTGCATATAAGGCAGGTTATATCCATGCCACTCAAATACCCAAAATACGTCAAAGAATTATCCTAAAATAAAACTCCTATCTTAAAAACAGGTAGATTTTCCTATCAAAAAAAAAAAAAAAAAAAAACAGGTAGATTTACTTCAATTTTTAGTAGGGTATAGATAGAGTTAATGATCAAATCTCTATCATCAAAGTTCAGATTTTTGAAAGAGTACTTCAATACAAGAGCAACATATATATAAATATTGCCAAAATTATTTCTTTTTGTCTTTAGCTGTAGTGTAGAGTCCTCAATTCTAATCAATATTGTAGGTAAATGTTACCATCACTCTTAATGTTCATGTAGTATTTGTTAGATTTTTCTTCTTGTTTTGGTTGTTTATTTATTCATGTAAAATATAATTGATGGAACCTAAATAAGGAAGTACCCATTTCCACACCCATATATTCTATTTCCACTCTATTTACTCGTTATTTTTTAAAATATCTTATTAAAATAATTTAGAAAAAAGTTTAAAAATAGATGATTAAAAAAGATGTGAGAATAGCCGTTTCTTTTAAATTCACTTCTTTTTTTTTTTTTGAAAAGGCAGCGTCCTTTTTCCAGTAATGTGGTTAAGCCTCTAAATTCCCTTATATAGCCTCTAAAGAAGATGCTTTAGACTTCTATTTTTCTTTTTTCTTTTTCTTTTTCTTTTTACCTTCAAATCCTCTAAGAAAATGCACAAATAATGTAAAATGAGTATATTATAATATTTATTAAATGGAGGTACAGAAGCAAGCTAAGTGATGGTGGAAAAATGAAAGAAGAAAGCTGGTTGTCCTCTCAATGACTTTAATTTAAGCTTTGGGCTTCATAAAAAGAAGGAAAACCATTACTATAAGTATGCATGAGAGCTGCAGCAGCCTGCAGCTAAAAATGCAGTAGCCCTCAGATAGTCAGAAGCCAGCCACCATGCCAGAAGAAAGAGAGAGAGAGGAGAGAGTGGAAGTGGAACCCAAAGAGTAGACCCGGCAATTATTCCTTTCAGCCATTAGCCAGCATTAATTAGTTTCCAACAAGAAAAAGAAAAAAAACACATTATTATTAGCCATCAGATCAGTGGTTTGTTTGGCAATTGGCTGGTAACATTAGCTGTTGGTTGGTGGTTGGTTGGTCGATGGCTGGTACTGTTAGCTGATTTGACCAGCTGCTAACATTGTAACATTAGCAGGTTATATGTAAAATGATCTATAATGACATTTATTTGATTGAGGAATTTGATGGCATAGAAGTAAGTAATTGCAAGTTTTGGACTATTATGTCATTATTGGACGATATTAAAGTCATCAACCAATATCCATAAGCCAACCTCCTTGGCTTTTCAAAACTTGGCTTGTGGGAACCCAAAAACCAATCTGAAAAGCTAACATTCAAACACCTATATTGAATATTGAACCGATTAAATATCCAATTTTATTAAAAACCACCCTTACAAGCTAACATCCAAACACCCCATTAATTGAGGCAATTAATTTATGAGGCGGTAAGTACTACCCGCGGCCAAAGCTACTGTACTGCTGAAATGAAATTGCAGATTTGCAGTACAGTGCACACATACACATGTTCCAAAGATGCAAACAAAATTACCATTAATTACAGCTGCTTGTTCACCAAAATGAAGACAATCTTAACTAGCTAGCTAAGTATGTAGTACTTACCTAGCTTCATCTTCTTTTGTTTTACATAAGTACTACATTAGAAATAACAATCACTATATTCATGCATTTAAATCAACATATATTACATGATTCTAATAAGTAATTAACCATCATGATCATATGCATATCTTCCTATCTTAATATGTGTGTTCTTTTCTACCTAGCTTATTCAGTTCAGTTCAGTTTAGTTTAATTAATTCCGTTTTGTTTTATTCATTTCAGTTCAGTTCAGTCTAGTGATATACTTTTCTCTCATATCTTATTACTATTTATTTCAATTTACTTCAGTAGATTTCAGTTCAGTTCAGTTCAGCTAAGGCTCCGTTTGATTCACCTGGATAAAACTGATCTGAACTGAACTGATCTGATCTGAACTGAAATGAACTTAATTGATTTTTTGAACTTGACCGTTAACCATTTAAAATTCGTCCAAACATAGTCAATATTGGACTCATTTGAAAGTATGCTTTGAGATCTTTCCGATGACATCATTTTCATCATGAAATTATTTCGAAATGAAAAGTTATATGAATAATAAAGTCACACTTGAACTGAACTGAATTGAACTAAATTTAAGTAAAATTAAGGTGAATCAAACAGAGCCTAAGTGAAAAAAGAACACACTCTGAGTGCGTTTGTTATAGCTTACACTGTCAGTTTAGTTCAGTTCAGGTGTCAATTCAGTGATTTCAAATTTAGCCAAATGATGTTCAGTTCACTTTAGTGGTGCTGATGAGTTCAGAATATATATTTTTTTATTTCACATATCAAATTGTGTTCAATTCGGTTCAGTTGTGTTCATTCAATTCAGTAGTATCCAGTTTAATGATGTTGAATTTAATTCAATTCAATTTCGTTCTAATAAATTCAACTCTAACAAATGCACCCTCAATATCTAAAATAGATGTCAATTATATTACTGGTTTTGTCGGACAATCTAGCTAGACTTCTTTATGTAGCTCTCTCATGATGCTAGTATATATCGCTCGTAATCTTAACTCATCGAAATATAGTACTCCCTCCGTCCCAAACAAATAGTTACAGTTGCTTTTTCATGGTCTTCAATACACAACTTTGACCGTAAATAATTGTAATTATATTAACATATAAATGATAAAATTATAATTTTCCAATAGTACTATTTAAGATCTATCTAATAATAATATTTTTACATTATAAATTTTTATATTTTTTCATAAATTGATGGTTAAAGTTTCTATTGTAGGAGCTTGCTTAGATCAGGGTAGTTATTGATTATAAAATAAATCATAAATGATAGATTGGCCCATTGATCATATGATTGAAGTCATTGGACTAATTATCTTCATGTTGTTCCACTACAAATATTGGTCTATTTTTAGGTACATGTCAATAAATGTCAATTTTGGATTAATAATGTGATTTTTTTTTTCTTGTTATTGGAGTTAGGAAATAGATTCTAATATGGATTAAGGGTTTGTTCTTTTTCACTTAACTAAACTAAATAATAATATGTGAGAGAAAAAGTAGGTCACTCGAGTAAAGTAAACTGAACTCCACCAATAAACTGAACTAAACTCATTATTAAGTAAGTGGAAAAAAACACACCCTAACTAATACTATATATCAAATACAGAATCAAATACAGAAAGCCGCCACTATGTGAAATTTAGTATTTCTCCTAGCATTGCCTAATATAATCTTAGATTTTACAACTTCATCAAAAATATTATTGAGTCAATATGGTCAACCGGACTGCCTTACAGTTATTTTATATGATCGATCATTACTGCACTTAATTTTACTAAACTGAATTTAAATTAAGTGAAAAAGAACATAACGCTAATTAGTATCCTAAACGATTACCATTATTACTTGAAATGACAGAACATAATAAGCTTCCGAAAAGCATGTATGATGATCATCTTCAGTGATTTCAACTCAAGTTAGTTTTATGTCGTAACAATTTTAGTAAATTTGTATAGTGGAGTACATACATGATGACTGGAGAAACATGCATTATTATTATTTGTTACATTATGGATACGTTACTTAATTATCACATTCACACACACCCTTATTAATGGTTTGATGAACAGTCAGTATCAAAAAGGTAAATAGTGACTGTAACCATATAGCTACGATACAAGAATACCTGTCTGATCAATGCGTTTTCGCTTTCAACTCAGCAAATGGTTTCTGACACTACTGCCAAAGAAACTCTATTTCTATTTCAAAAAAGTCAAGGACGAATACTTTCCTTTTTCTTAACAAAGGGCATAGTAGTGACTCATTTATCTTTAATCAAAGTTAAGGGTTCAGATCTCGTATTGAGTATAGACTATAGAGCAATTTTAAATTTCTTGGGGAGTTATCTCACCCTTTAACGTGCCTACAAGCCACAGCGGGAAATTAGTTACTATGCGTGATCGACGTTGGATATCCCGGGTGTGAACCAAAAAAAAAAAAACTTTCCTTTTTCTTTTTCTTTGTTTATTATTATTATTATTAAGCCATTTATCTTATTAATTGTCCATATATTTCAGCAGATACGGATCGAAAGAGACGACCCATATTAAACGGGCGATTTCCTACCATAAAATCAGGGTGGTGTTTGGCTAAGACGACAAACAAGAGATCCTGATCAATGTTCACCCATTTTTATTTATTTATTTACTTATATTTTCTCTAGGGAATTTATGATCTCAAAGTGCCAAATGGCTTCAATAATAATACTCATAATGATGTGAAATTTGTGAATTGCCTCTTTCATTGTGTCACCTGATCATCAAAAAGTTTTTTGGACTTTCTTGTTCATCTTCAACTGTACTTATAAACAAGCCAACTCATGATTGGTTTATCAAATTAGGTTCAAATGGTAATCATATTAATCTGGTTTTAGTCAATTTTTGGGTTGGGTTATCTGTTGTAACTAAATGATATTGATACAGCTTAAACGTCGCTTCTTAAAGCAATGTTGAAGTGACATCTTAATCAATTAACTCAAGTTCGAATGCATCTTTTGTTTCTCAAGTTTAATTAAGACTAGTCATGTGAATCTAAACCTTAACATGTAGTGTTCAAGTGATGTATATGAAAAAGTGTATTTGTTAGGAGTAACATTGCATACATTTAGATGTGAGGTCCGATCATATGGAGTTGTTGTACTTGTTTTTTTTTATTTTATATTTTAAATAATGTACTTGTTGTTGTATGAACATATGATCTATATGAATTCGTTAAGTCCTAAAAATAGTCACTTTTTTTAGGCGTAAAAATAGTCACTATCAATATATTAAGACGAGCTCACAACAAGTTGTCACTCGTTCTAAAGTATTTAATATATAATGACTTTAACTTGTTTGTATATGCCCCAAAATTTTCTTTTTGGTAATTAATTAATAATCCCAATATAATTATGCTACTATAAGCCGCTATTTTTTCATGTTGTATTTCGTTTCGTACCGTTCCAATCCGTTATGTTCCGCATATTAGTACTTTTTTTTTTGTCTCACAATTTCTTCCATTATCCACACCGTATCATTTTGTTCCTCATCGTCCTGCACTATTCAATTGAAGAGAACTAGGCCTTTTAGTTATACATACAACTAAAAATGAATGAAAGACGAGACTATTAATTTGCATGGGTCCTTCCTAGTAATTTGTAGCGGCATTAGGTGAGTTCTTTAGGTTTTATACGTTCAGTTCAGTTCAATTTAGGTGTGATCTTGTTAAATTCAGTGATTTCTAGTTCAGTTAAGTTCGGAAACATATTTTGTGTATGACATATCAAGTTGTGTTCAATTCAATTCAGTGTATGATGTCTAGTTCAGTTCAGTAATGTCCTATTCAGTTTAGTTTAGTGGTGTTGAATTAAGTTCAGTTCAACTAATTAGTTCAACCCTTAAAAAGCACACTCATTCTCAACTTGAACCTTGAAGGTGTAAGGTGTTACTCCGAAATGTTCAAACAAACATCCATTATACGAAGGTTGGCACAACTAAGGGTGCGTTTGTTAGAGCTTACACGGTCAGTTCAGTTCATATGTCAATTCAGTGATTCCAAATTCAGTTAAATGATGTTCAATTCAGCTCAGTGGTGCTGAGTTTAGAAACATACATTTTGTCTCACATATCAAGTTGTGTTCAATTCAGTTCAATTGTGTCCAGTTCAGTTCAATAGTGTCTAGTTTAATAATGTTGAATTCAGTTCAGTTCTGATAAGTTCAGTTCTAACAAACGCACTCTAACTATAACTTCGTTTTTTAGGGTAACCAACCAATTCTATCTTATTCACATACCATTTGAGCTTGAGATCAATACGGAAACGTACTGATAGGTTCAAATATATGCATCCTGAAAAAGGTCTACGATTACCGGCACTGATAAACTTTTAAGTGAATTCAACTTAATTTATTGGAGTTGAACTGAATTGAATTGATTTTTTAAACTTGACATCTAACAACTTAAAATTCGTCAAGTATATTTAATATTAGACTCATTTAAAAGTATGCTTTAAAAATTTTCCAATCACACAAGTATCATCATGAAATTGTAGAATAATAAAAAATTATTTAAGTGATAAATGTTAAATAAACTAAAGTGAAGTGAATAAAGGTAGAATATAACTGAACTAAAACTAAAAGTAAGTTGAGGAGATACGAGTCTTCAATACAATCGTATGGAGTAATAATTATCATTTTTTTTTGAGTGAGTATGAGTGTGTTCTTTTTCGCTTATTGGACCTTATCCAATTAGTAAAAATTAGTGGCAATACCTTATCAGTGAGAGTCAGTGACAAGACATTATTGAATGTGACAGAGCCCTACCCAATCAGTGGAAATCACTAGGAGGACCCTCATTCCTACTTACAGGATCAGTGGTAGGATCTTACTAAATCAGTGATAATCAGTGAAAAAACCTTATTACCGAATGAACCAGCAGAATTCAGTGGTAAGACCTTACCAAATCTGTAACAATCACTGGTAAGACCTTATCGAATCAACGACAATTAGTGACAAGACCTTATCCAATCAGTAAGAATCAGCGATGTTAAGACCTTATCCAGTTAGTGAATTTCGATGGAAATAAATAGAAAAAAACACATCTATGTAATAATTATAGTTGAGCAAGGGAGGCAGAGAGCCCTAAAAATATCGTAAAATTCTACAATGACATAAATATATACATACATGAATCATGATACATGTACATAAAACCCAGCACCTTCCTCATCTATTGGCTTATAGCTAGTGGCAAAGAAAGAGTTGAGAGGGACTAGACACACACCCAGCCTTATTTCACAATAATAGCCAGCCATACTCACCTGTCCATTTTTGTTAGTCCTGCCAAAAACCACCATTCTCAACCCCCCCAACCCAAACCCTTCTACTCTCCTTCACAAGTTTTTTAAACCGGCCGGTCTAGACCGCAAAATCCCTATCCCTAGCTTTCTTAATTGGCCCATTAATTTCCTCCCTGCCTAGCTTTCAAAACCACTTAATTAACAGTTAACACTTAACACCACCTTTCTAATTGACTTTAATCAATTTTTTTTTTTTAGTAATTTACCTTTAAATTTTACAACAAAATACGATACTCACCCCACAGAACAAAAGGGAAAAAAGGCTCACCGCCCCTGAGACATATGTCGCAATGGCAAAGGGCAGATCTTTAAGAGTAATATCGAGCATCTGCGTTACTAATAAAAGGTCCCAATTTCAATTCCTGGCTGTCGCATCGCATATTTCACGACCGACCCTTCCATAAGGGCGAGGCCAAAGCAAAATTCATGGGGGCGCTGAGAGAGAGCGTAATCCTTTTTCATCAAAAGACTCATCTTTTTACTACTCTTTGCCCTTTTTTTTTTTTTTTTTTTTTTTTTGTGGAAAAGAGCTTTATACTAGCTAGTAGCCCATAGAGCCAAAAAAAAAAAAAAAAAAAAAAGTGATAATGATTTACCATTATTAAAAGCTCTTTCTCCTAAGTCCTACTATCAATCTATCATCCATCCTGTATAGCTAGCCCTCAATCTAGGTCGTCTCCTTTTCCAGTACTATTCTCTCTCCTCCTCATCTTCCGGGCTCCTGTTCTTCTTCATTCCCATCCATCATTTCATTTATACTCCTCTCTCTCTCTCTCTCTCTCTCTTACTCTCTGTACTATATATTCAGATGCTGTTGTTGTTGTATCTTGTATCTTAGTATTACAAATAGACAACAAGGGCAACCGAATTTTACTGTTATAAGATCGCCCGGTTTCTAAGCAACAATAACCAAACCCCAAAGAGTAATAGTGAAAGAGAAAGGAGAGAGAGAGAGAGAGAGAATAATATAAACACTACTATACTTTTCCCTTCATTCTCTTGAATTGATATATACTACTATACCATCATCATATATAGTTTCTTCTTCGCAAGTTGGTCATTTTTTTTGTCGTTCGATCTTTGTAAAAGTCGATTGTTGTTGTTGTTCCATTTTCGACGAAGATGTCGAGCTGTGTTGATCAAGCAATGCCCCCTACATCTGAGCAATTGTGCTACATCCCTTGCAGTTTCTGCAATATTGTTCTCGCGGTGATTCATTCATTCATTCATTCATTTCTCCCTTACTAATTGTTAGGAAAACAAACAAATTAAATTCTCTTGTTTGTTTTTTTTCTTTTTCTTATGGTTAGTACTTCTCCACTAAATCTTAGTGATTTGGTCTTTGAGGATGTGATTTTTTTTCGCTTTATTGTGTTTTTTTTTTTTTTTTTTTTGTTTTGTTTGGGTGGGTTCTTTGTCGTACAGTACTCATAGTCAAGTCTCCATCGTTTAAGACCTTTCTTTTCTTCTTCTTCTTTTACAGTGAATAACTTTGAGACCTCAACTTCAATTTTCAATTTTGGGTCAATAATCATAATTCTCACAAAAACTTGTTATTATTAGCTCAATTTCCCCTTAAAATTATTTGAATTGGGTACATTTAACATGTGCCCTAATTAACCAAATCTTTGTTCAATGATCATGAATTTGATTATACTATATATGTTATTGATTTAATTGAATGTATACACAGGTGAGTGTGCCATGCAGTAGCTTGTTAGACATAGTGACAGTAAGATGTGGGCACTGCACTAATCTGTGGTCGGTCAACATGGCAGCCGCCTTCCATTCTCTCTCCTCTTCCTGGCAACACCACCACCAGCAACCACCTCAAGATCTCCATCAGGTATTTATGCCTTGAAGTCTTCTGGTTGCAGTACGAAGTTAAATAAATGGTGATTAAACTATAAGTGGATCCCCTGTCCTAGGGTTTTTTTTGCCTAATTTGTAGATGGCAAAAACTGTATATAGATCTGTCAATGTTTTAAGTGATCAGCCTTTGTCTCTCCTTCACAAATTCCTAGCAAATCCTATAGTTAATATAGAATGAATGATTTGTATTTCTTGGGATTTGATCTTTTTTTTTGTTGTAGCTTTGGACTTTTTGGTGATTTGATTTGATTTGATTTGATTTGATTTGATTTGATGTATTGAAATGATATATGATTAACAATATGGTCTATGCTTTATTCTCAGAATAGATTGATCCTGGGTTTTTATTCATAGCACACACTACAAAAAACAGTCTCTGGGCATTACTTTCTGTCTCTTATTCTTGGATTCATATCATAAATTATGTGACAGTAAATGCATAAAATATGATCCAAAATCATAAATTGTCTCTTCTTTTTTGTTGGATTTTCAAAACTTCTAAGCAACCTTTTAATGTGAAAAATGTAATGTGTTTGTATATACATACAGGCACCAAATTATAGCAGCAACTTGGGGGAGTACAGAGTTGAGAACATGGGTTCTTCCTCCAATAAGTACAATTACAATTACAATAACAAGGCGCCTCTACGACCTTCCCTAGCTACCGCGAATCACAATTCTGTCGAAGAAAGAGTTGTTAATCGACGTATGTTCATTCAATATTTCCCCTTCATCACAATTGAAACTATATATATGCCTTATGTTGAAGTACTATAACTACTTAATAGTCTTCTTAATTATTCTTCATCTTGTTAATTTTGCAGCTCCAGAAAAGAGGCAGCGAGTACCATCTGCTTATAATCAGTTCATCAAGTAATTAATTTAAATAGCACCTATATATGATGCTTTAATTGAATCTCTAAAAGCTTCAAATATCTCTTAATTACCTTGAACAAATTAAATAAATTGATGTAATTAATGAAAATTAATTAAGATGAAATACTTTTTTGTACTTTTGTTTGCAGAGAGGAAATTCAGAGGATCAAGGCTAACAATCCAGATATCAGTCACAGGGAAGCATTCAGCACTGCAGCCAAAAATGTGAGTGCAATAACTCATTAACAGTTTTCTTTCTTTTCTTTTTTTTTTTAAAAAGAATAAAAAAGTACCTATAAGTAACCCATGATGCTTATGTTCTTTGCTACATATAAATGTACAGTGGGCACATTTCCCCCACATTCATTTTGGGCTCATGCTGGAGACCAACAACCAACCTAAGCTAGATGAGGTAATTACGTTCCCTCCCAATTATGATTACAATGATAATAATGGTACTTGACATTTGAAGTTAATTTGCATTTGTAATTGGTTATTATTTGCAATTGTTTGTCATAGACAACTCCTACAATAAGCTTTTGCTCTAATTTTATGCCTATCTTAAGCATGGACTCATTTTCGATCATGGAAAACTATAACTAAGTTAGGGTATGAATTGTAATATAGGTTAACTAATACTTCATTAAGCGAATCGATAAATTTATGTTACATTCATAAGTCTATTTTAACCCCTTTCAAGAGAACTAATTACATAAGATCTATCAACCAAGTCGTCCCTAGCTAATCGATCATAACAGATCATTCGGAGCAACATTAGACAAAGTAGATGCAATAAAACCTATACAATTCATCTTTAGCTTTGGTAGAAAGTGGAAGAAATTATTTGCATTAGTGTAAACAAGAGTATAGTGTATGGCAGTATTTTGAGATTATAACTCAAGTTGTCAATCAAAGAGATCACAACAACCGCGGTTAGTGTAAATCTTCCTGGCTTAACTGAGGGTATACAGCAAGCCCTACAATCCATGCATGACAATGTAAAATTTCACCTTATTGTGCATTCATTGATTTACATATAGGAGTAGTTCTTAACTAAATGACTTCAAAGCATATACTTTAAGTTTAACTACTTCAAAATTACCATAATGTTGTATATCTCTTTAAACATCTTATTTTATTATGGTGTTTTATTTTAGGGTTCCAAAAGCATCTCATGCGGCCAAGGACTGCATTGCTAAACAATTGATCATATCAAAAGTATTGATGTGAGAGAAATACGTCATGTTTTCAAAGTACATCAAGCATTATTACTAGACTGTGTTGTAAGAAGATCAAGTAAACTGTATGTTATTTTTGAGTTGTGTACGTTCTTTAATTTTGTGAGTTATTGGACATGTTGGTTTCACCACGTGATGAGATACAATACGTACTTGTTGATTTATCCTAATTGTGATTATCATTTTAGTTTCCTTCTTTAATGTAACTACTTATTAAGCTTTTATATTGATGCACAAGCAAGCAAGGCATCTTATAATAATTAAACTCTTGAATTTCCATGCATACGAGTGGTTTAACATGATGTCTAGGCCTTTCAAGACATCAAGTTCATTCAAAGGGGGGTAGCAATGTAGTATGTATGGTACTGTTATTGTCAGCTAGTAGTATAAATCAAGTACAACAACTACATTATTGCAATATTCAAATAATATGAATTATTATTTCGCCTAATGCCAATAAAACCGACTGATGTTGAAGAATCAGCAGATGAGTTGTGGTTAGGGGTGAAATGTCACTCGAACCCAGAGCTAGCTGGTTTTCTTGGGAATGCGTTGAGGCTCACAAAAACTTGTTTAGAATGGTCTTACCGTAACTTCTGTAACTGCATTATATGGGTAAAGATGAGTGCATTTGGCTTCTATTAGGTTGGGGCCTCATAAAATGATAACAATATGGTAGCCATGCTAACAAAAGAAAACATTTGTACTTCTTATTGAACCCAATTCACTTGTAATAAAACAAGCTATAAATTTGCAAATTATGCAATAGAAGGAGTCCATGAATGGAGGACCTCATTGTTAAAAACATATGAGTGAGAATAAAAGCATACGAGAAAAGTTAATTATGAACCAATATATGCTCCACTTATTGGGAGTATCATTCTCAATCCCGCGAGGTTGCGAGATCAGCTTGATTCTTATTGATCTTTGGATGTCCTCTAAAACCAAAGAACAAATTAGAAAAGCTTTAAGTCGATGCCCAAGTTAAGATCGATAACAATGCCAAACAAATAAGAAGCAACGGCTGAAGAGTATAATTCAACGCATATTTCCAGCTAGCAAAACAACTAATTATTATTACATAATCTAACTTTAGCACAAGGTATAACAGAACATTTTAGCACAAGCTATGATTTCTTCACACAATCTGCAGGTCCACACGTGAAGGAGAGTATAGACTGCACACAAGCCCAATGGGGTATGTACGTAGACCTTCAATACATCTCGGTCAAGAATCTGATCGATCTAATGCCAACAGATTTCTGTAATTGCATAATGGGTATAGAACTAAAGATGTCTGGCTTCTATTGCCTGACTCATAAGTCACAAAATGATGAGTATAGTAACAATTAATGTGGCAAGCAACCGTCCTAACAAAAGAAAATACTCCCATGGAGTACAACATTTTGAAGCCAACTGGCTTTCAATAAAACACCAAGCTAAGCCATAATTTCGGTACTGCAAGCAAATATCCAATGACAAGATGCTACTGAAATATGAATGTAAAAGATTGTAGTGTCTTTGATTTTTTTGTATTTTGGACCAAAGTGTTTGGATCATTTAAACAATGATCTGTTGAATTATATTGTACTCGATCAGTTATTACCATATTTTATGATCTTGTAAATTGTACAAAATATACATAAATAGATATATAAATGTTGAATCATTATATTGCATATATAGCGCTCCAAGGACAAATAATATACTTAAAATGGTCGTGGTATCATCGCAATATTAATGTTTGTTTGCTTCACAAAATCATTATGTTTTCATAGTTTGAAAACAGCATAAGAGAGGAATTAAGTCGAATGCAAAATGTGTAGGCCAAAGTATCAATAAATTGAACGGTAATAATTGTTTTTTTCACCTTTTACAAAAAACTAAGTGGTCAAGTATTTGAATGAAAAAAAATCATCCAAAAGTCTATCTTTCTCTTTGCCATAGTAAGATATCTGAGAAAAAGACCCCATTCTCTATACAACATGATGCATAAACTACAATTCCAAAAAAAAAAAAAGAAGAAAGTTTATGGACCACCATTCTTTATGTTGGCTATATCTCCACCAAATTAAAGCCCCTTATTATTGCATTTGTGAGCCTCCACTTTTGAACACTTCAAAAACATATATATGGTTCAAAGTTTATGTCTTTATTTTTTCACCATAACCTCTTTTGCTACCATAAATGATTCTAGAATATCCTAGCAAATTTAAATACCTAAAAACCCAACTTGTGGTTGCATGGCTGACGCATTATTGATATGCTTCATATATAGTAAAACTATGTTCACCACGGCCATAAGACGAGACACCTCATACAAACATGATCGATGTCATGATGACATCATGCTTGGTAATGAAGGTGATATATTGCCTTCACTGATTAGTGATGCATATATATTGCCTTCACATACTCACGGAGTTGACATGATTGAATTTCAAAGCAGGAGTGTTAAATTGGAATAAATACAGGTTTTGAACATTACCTTGAAAGTTGAAAGGAAGGAATAAAATAGAGAGGTATCAACTTTTGTCAAAAAAGATAGAGAATGTCATTTTGCTTCTATACTGCTATATTCTGTTGTTATTACCTCCAGACTCCAGTTACTTATTCATAATCTTTGATTAATCAATTCTTTACATATGAAAGATGGTTTGAATGCTCGAAAAAGGATTAATGGTGTGTTCTTTTTCAGTCATTAAACTTCACTGCATTAGGGCCGGGATAATGAGTTGCAAGATTTTACTGAATTAATGTAAGTTAGTGGCAAGATCTTGTCTAATCATGAAAATGAGTGACAAAACGTTATCTCATCAGTGAGGATCAGTGTGGAAAAGAACACATCGCTTTGTATCTAACCGAAAATGACAATAATCTTATAAAAACACTTAGCTCATTGGTTAATAGGATCATATGTATGTATAGATTATCCCACCCTTTTCTCATCTTCACATTAGCTGAAAAGGGCACAATAGAAGTGATTGTATGCATTGTTTTTACCAAAATAACAAATTAAAATTGAGGAGGACCACCGGGAGAGAAGAGGTCGACATTCCTCATATTTCCCTTACAGGGAAGGACTCCCCTCTTTCAGTTAAGGACATTGACCATACAACTCTTGTTAATTACCTCTGTATGTAAATTGACTTGACAATACCCCAATACTGCCAAATTAACGAAAACTCATGCACATTGTTTTCATACATACATAATATATATACTTATAATTATGATTATATACAGTAAATAGAGTGTACCTCGTTTTCTTTTCTTTTTCTTCCTACCATTTTATCTTTTGTATTTAGGCTACTGTCATATACGGTAAGTAAGGGTGCGTTTGTTAGAGCTTTCACGGTTAGTTTAGTTCAACTTGTGTCAATTTAGTGATTTTAAATTCAGTTAAATGATGTTCAGTTCAGTTCAGTGGTGCTTTAAAAACATACTTTTTGTCCACATATCAGGTTGTGTTCAATTCAGTTCCATTGTGTCTACTTCAGTTCAGTAGAGTCCAGTTTAGTGATGTTGAATTCAGTTCAATTCTGATAAGTTCAGCTCTAATAAACGCACCATAATTTAAAGTTATCAACTTGTGCACATATAATGAGAGTGTTTACTTAATAGCTTTGTTTAACTATATATCATTACATTTTGAAAGGATAAAACGACATGAAACAATAATGTCCATGAATTGCATAAAAGGAAAGAAGAAGAAGAAAAAAAAAATCAATTGCGAAATCTAGCAAATGTGTTGAAAGAAGGGGACCAGGCTCCATGTGTCACACACTGGACGACTCTAAAAAGAGCCAATAATGCATCTTTTCTTCTTCTTTTTTGGCTCCAATGCAAAGCAAAACATGATGCCTTGATTTAAATTGGGGCAAAAGTCAAAACGATGTTGTTTTGGCATTACTTTTGTAACTTTGTTGAATGGTGACACGATTGATGTCACGACATATGAATCTTAAGTTACGTTGGACCCAATAATGTACGAGAAAGTCATGAATTTCAACCTCGTTTTAATTTCACAACCAGAATGTAACTCTTTCTGTTCTCCTGCTCGAATCTAGTTGTTGTTGTTTGTAAAAGAGAAAAGAAAAGACACTAGGGAATTAGGGATGGAGATGCCTTTAGGCTTGAAAAGGAGAGTGGGGGAACACAGAATAAAGGAAAAGAAAGTAGAGAATTGCACCAAAATGGCTGGAAACATAAGAAACAATAGGGCTAGGGCAGGTGCAAGAGTTTTGTATGGGGATTTTGGACAGAGAATCTGAAACATCAAATCAATGTCTGGTAAGCATTCATTTCATTTCATATCATGTCATGTCATCTCTGACTTTTCGTCAGAACTTCTTTCTTTCTCTCTCCACCCCCCACTTAGTCCGGTAGTACCAAACCAAACCCCAAATCGAGGGTATAAAAAAGTGAATGGGTGGAAGATAAAGGCTGATCCAAACACACCTCCTATCTACTGCCCATTGGACCTATTATTATTAGCACATCCACTTGATGTACTCCCAACTCCAAAACTCCAAACACATAAACGGATAAACCATAAAGTTCTTTGAATGTTTTCATTTTTTTTATGATATGGTTCCAACTTCCAACTTCCAACTTCCAACCTAAGATGAAGATAGTCAAAAATTAATACTAGTAATAATAGTAAAAAAAAGTAAGTACTAAGGCTCTGTTCTCGTTAATCGAATGATGCGAGACGGTGAGAAACGGAACAGAACAGAACGGCGCGACGTGGATAATTCAAAATAATGTGAGACAAGATGAAGTACTGAAACGGATGGTAATGCAACATGAAAACGGCGAAAAGATCGAACATGCCTAAATATTTGAAAACTAACATTATGATTTTCTTGGCTAAGCCTAACTATATTGTTTAGTAAAACTAAGGCCCTGTTCTCGTCAACATAATGCTGCAGGACGGTGAGGAACGAACGGAACGGCGCGGTGTAGATAGTGGAAGAAATTGTGAGACAAAATGAAATACAAAATGTGGAGCAGAACGGCGCGGAACGTAACGGAACAAAACGGAACGAAATGTAGCATGGAAACGACGAAAAGAATAGGGCCTAAAAACTTGTAGTTTTTATAGCCGATCGATAAACATCAACATTCTTGACAACAATCACATTAGCTTCCTTCCTACAAGATTGTGTATTTACGAAATATAATGTGGGCCAAGCAGTGAATCAGTGATAAGGAGGAATACCCATTCCGTTCTTTGTCTTAATGCATATATCACATTCATCGTGTTCTTTTTCACTAAATTGAACTGAATACAGTCGTCTTTCTCTAAATATCCTATATTTTTAGGGTTATGCTATATACTAGTAATCAATGTTGTGCGATGTACAAATTGGGTCAAACACTCAAACTTCTCTATGTAATATGTTGTATATATACCAATAGTTATTATAATGATACATAATGTATATGTAGTGTGAGGTTGGGCCCTTCTAAAAGGCAACAAAAGGATAGTGCCACGACTCTTAATAAATAGAATATTTATCCAGTCATGGCCCCGCTTTTGTTATCCAAACTGTACTAAAAATGCCCTCAATCTGCATAATATATGCTTCCCCTCAGGAAAAAAATATAAAAAATGAATATGATTCAAAGTAAGCATAATGATCAACTATGTGATCAGGAACGTGCGACGTGTATGCCGCAACCATCAAGAAGACCAATAAAAAAGGTTAGAGAGAGCTAGGTGGTAACCGTACAAGTATCTTTTTTGGAACATAATCACCGGTATCCACCGTCAACCACAGTGACTATTTTCCCGCAATACCTACAAGTATCTCAATCCAATTATTCTTGAATTTGTTCCATCAACTTGACCATGGGAAACAATGTCTCATAAGCAAACGCAACTTCTCCCCAAACATGGCAATCAAACTACCTAGATCCACTGATATTATGTCACAGATACCTAGGAAATTAGCAAGCCTCTCGCTGATAAACAGCATAACATTACCAGACTTCCAGATAGAAGAAACCATACATATCTAAAATGAACAAATATTTTGAGGCAAATTTCCATCATTTTCTGATGGAAATGATAATGATAACAAGGCAACAAGCTGAATCAAAAGTTTATAAAATAAAAATAAAAATGGCACCCTTCTTCTCCATAGCCACCACTTGCTTGTTTATCAAAAAAAGAAAATGAAGACCAAACCGCATCAAAAATGTTGGTCCTCACTTCTCGCTTGGGGCAAATACTCTGGTTTTCCTTCTCTCGGACTCTAAGCTCAAACTCGGGGAGGATATGTCGTGAGTATTTTCACACTTTCCATGTCAAGGGGCCCAAGAAGCTGAAAGTAAGATAACTGAACAGGATATAGACCTATCAAGGATCTGCTCGTAGGTGAGAAGATTGTGTCAATAGATGAAACCAGCAGCTAACAGCAAAGAGCATCACTGTCTATTGACCCAAAGTTTAACCCACTTTTTCCTGTACTAAATTTGTACTTGGGGATTGCAGCATCATCTGGAGCAGAGTCAACCTCACTCCCAGCTAAAGCAAAGGATAACCTAGTCTTTCCCGACTCAAATTTGAACTTGGGAGCTGGATCAGTGGCTATAGATGGGAAGGAAACAACTGGCGGCGCTATGGTTATCTTGTTGCCGAAGGTAAATGTGGAAGGATTAGTAGAAACTTTCGATTGTTGTGGAGGACTCATTGAAAAAGATGGCATCATAGATGGTGTAGGAGGCTCAGCGAATGTGCTGGATGATTTCGTAACAGGGAAAGTGAACCCTGCACTTGTATCTGATGCAAAGGAGGTCTTTTGACCGGATTTATCAATTGAAATTGATGCTAGCGCTGGCTTTCTTGGCACATTTTGTAGCTCAGATCCAGATGAACTGTTTGTGATGTCTACTGCTTTACTCTGGTTGTCAATGAACCAAGCCTGACCATTCCCTTTCGGTAGAATGTTGTTGACCACCTGTATGTAAAATCAGACTAATGAAATCAGGTGGCACTAGAAATAAGTAAAGCAAAATAGATAATCAGCAATGCACTAATACATTGGCAGGCGACATGGCCACGGGATGCTTGTATTGACAATCTATGATTCTCGGACTCTTCAATTCAAGAGACGTATCCATGTCGGATACTCGGACACTAGGATACGATATGACACTTGGACACTTCAAATTAGCAACAAAACAAGGAAAAAATACTTAAAAATGGCGAGTCCAATGATCAGATCCTCGGATCCTCACCCGAACCCGATCCTTCTATTCCCAAGTCTTAGAAACATAGTTGACAATTGTATTAATTGTGAGGCAAAATAGACAGTCACCTTTTAAAACAAGTCCCATATGGCAGGCCACAACATCCGAAAACCTTTAACTTATTAAATCATTTAAAAAGAAGGAACTCCAGGAGTCTACCAAAACAAAACGTACTACTATAGCTACTACTAACTAGAGCTGGGCAAGTGGGCGGGGACCCGCTAAGCGCTAACCGACCCGCCCCATTAGCGGGTCATGAACCGCTTACTATCATAAATGGGGGGGTCAAAATTGGACCGGCCCATTTAAAAGTTAAGCGGGTCACTGCGGGTCGTAAATGGGCCGACACATTTAAATATTTTTTACTAAAAAATCACTTTTTAAATTTTAAACGGGCCAACACGGGTCGACTTGACCCGACCCGACCCGCCCTGCACTCACACCCCCCCCCCCCAATAAAAAAAGGTAGCAGGATTAGAAGGTATAAACGGAAAGGAGAAAAGCAACATAGAAAGCACGGGTAATTTTAAAGGATAATTAAATACCTGATCTGGACTCTTTGTTTGCAAATCAAATTTCTGGATACTTGTCGATGCTCCAACATCACTACCTGAAACAGTTCTTGTTTTATCAAGGGACGCAGTAAAAGCAGACACCATACCTTTTCCAGCATCACTAACGGCATTAGTTCTGCCCTGGGGAAGAACATTGCTCTCTCCATTTGTTTGTGCAGAAAATTTCAGTGCAGCCATACCCATACTTTTGCTGGTACCTACTCCAGCAATAGAAGAACTGTTCCTCTGGATAGGAGTAGCTGTAACACCCTGGGATGAGTTCCTCCATGAAGCAAGCTTCAACTCCTCAGATTTTTCTTTAAGCGTGATTGGTCGATCAAGTTGCTCCAAAATTTGACGTGCGAGCTTACTGCTTTGTGGATGAACACTAGGAACACCAGCCTCAGAGTTCTGGGGCTTGCTATTTACTGATTTGATATTGGGGGTACTGGAAGCGCCAGGCACAACAGTTTTCTTAAGCAAAAAGCCTGCATTAGATTCTTTTGTCCAGGGACTTCTATGTGCAGTGCTGGCGGGTGTAGCTGAAGTAAATTTATTCCGCGTCCTACGAATGGGTCCTCCAGATCCATAACTACCTTCAGCAACATTAGTCATTGACTGCGCCAGAAAGCATTAAATCAGAAATTGATATCATACAATATTGTTTAGATGCAAGGATGGAAGGTGATAAGAGTATAAGACAAGGATCACAAGAGAAGGGCATTTGAAGTTGAACAGAAGGAACAATAGTGTTGACTCTCACTAAGCATGGCCTAGGGAGGTAGATGTATCACCCTTACCACAACAAAAATGTGTCTATGATATGCGTATCATCACAAATAACTAATAAGTTAACAAGGGGTTTACTCGGAAGAAAGAATAAACATCCTTCCAAAAGCCTTATAGAACTAAAAGATCAATCTTGATAGTATATCTAATGGGCTCATATTGTGCATACTTGCAACTTGCAAGTGCCTCACATGTTACTATCAAGTCAGCCGTAGTGAGAATGATTAGAGGCTAATAACTAAATGAAGAATTACTATCTTTCCATACACAGGCGTTGCCATTGGCTGGAAGGGTGTAGATGAAATGTCTGTGAATTTGTTGCTATCGCCTCGCAACGGAGTCAACTGATGGTACCAAGAAGAAAGCTTTAACATCTGCCTTGACCAGAACATAATAAAAACAAGACAAGGTAGAAAAGGTGGACCACACAGACCTTGGACTTGGATTTTGTATACATTGTCTTTGAATAAGGAGTTTGAGGAAAACTTTGTAGCCCATATTTGCTTTTTTGACTTTGGGGTGTTGAATAACCCGGCTGATCCTGTGTGATGGTGCCAGGCCAGCATATTGGAGCTTTTGGCAAAGGTGATGGCATGAATGGCTTTGATGAAAATTCAGTAAGCGAAAACTTCTCATTTTTTGGATTTAAACCCGTGGATGTAAATCCCACCTCTGAAGTTCTGGAACCCATGTATGCTCTAGCTATATCAACTGGTGACGCACCAATTTGATCTCGTACCTGCAGAAGTGAACGAGACATCAGGAAAAACTAAGATAAGAAGAAAGAAAAAATTAAAATCCGAAAAAACAATTTTGCAACTACTGCAAAGTGACAGCAGTTTAAATCTTCTGAAGTCAATAAGATGCCAACTTGATGTTCTTTTGACCTTTTGACAAAGACATCATGTGCTCATCGTAGCTCTGAGCTGAACATGCCAACATAGTCTGGCATGTTCGAGGCAAACACAAACGAAAAATCACAAAACAACGTGAGGCACTTTACCCCCAAAAAATAAAAATAATAAAAAATAAAAAATGGTGATGCTGAGAGCAGCTGGAGCAGCAAAACATTAAAACTTTTAACTGAGACACTTTGCCATCAGATACCTGTCTTTTAGCATGTTCAGTTAACATAAAGGATAGATAGATGGAAGGATTACAAGAATCGAATAACTCTAAGATTGTACCCTTCAGTTCTTCATTTGTGATGAGAAATATGTTTGATAACCTCCTCACAAAAAAGAGAATATAATCAACTTCTGAATTATGGTCTCCGTGATAGTGATGGGGCATAATATCAGATTTGGTTTTTGTAGTAACATAAGTACCCTTGGCCTACTAATCAGGAAAACAACTCAAGAATTAATGTAGGAAAATTGAATCTACGAAATATCAACAGAATCGTATACTTAGCTTCCAAGAATAAGCACAAGTGGAATGAAGGATGAGATGATTCTGGCAACCAACTTTCAGCTATATTGTATATTGAAAAACGAATGTAGGAAAAATGAACAGCTGGATGCATCATAGGAAAGAAAAAGAGAATTTGAAAAATCAAAGAAGATATTGTACCTCGATATTAGAAGTCAGTACGTTGTACATTTCTAATGGTGCCAAAAGATTCAATACTCTTTGGCTTTGGAATATAATGGTTGATTAATGGACCAAATAAAAGTGGCTCGTGAAACTATCTCCACTTATTATTCATTGTGAAGTTGTTGGTCGTCGTCGCACTTCAAATAATTGGTCAAATGTAGACCCCCTTTTTGTCAACAAAGGTAAGGGCGTAACTCGTAAGGCTATATAACCCCTCTTCTTACGCCTTAAGTGGGAGGCAGGACTCAGGAGCCTCTTCAAAGGCATACTGTTGATGTTGATTTCTTTTTTTTTTTTAGATAAGATAGGTATCCAAGCCTTGCTTGACTAATCCAAAGGGCCCTGAAGTTATCGACCAGGAAAACCTCCAGTGGCCCTGAGGGGACTTGAACTTGGGACGTTGATGTTGATGTTCTTAGTAATTAGTATCCCCAATTCCCATTGGCATTCAATGTTGTTGTTTTTGTTGTAATCCCCCCCCCCCCCAAATTCTAATATAGTTTGGAAGGACAAATACCAAAATGTCAAATTTGAATTTAGAAGAAACATTTCCAGAAAGAACATAATTCATTTCTTGATTATTAAATGTAAAAACCCCCTTTCTTCTTTTTGCGGTTATCAAATTTAAATCTTCAAGCATTTAGAGGTCAAATTGTACATGAATTCATGCTCAAACAGGTTGGAGAAGAAAAGTCTCACTCACAGATGGTCGTGGAAGAGGAGTTGTGGTTTCCCATCTAAATTTGTCTAATTCTTCTTCCTTATCTATTGATGCGTTTTGCGTCCCATGAGATGTTTCCGGTCTTTCAGTTTCTTCCAGTTCAGATGCACTGGAAAGTTGTTTATCTTGATCGGAATTAACAACCCTTGAACGCAATATCTCCATCAAATGACCAATTTCTTCTCTAGACGGAAATAATAAAGAAGCAGTCAGATAGAAAGCAGTAAAATTAAAAACAAGAGAGGCATGTGCAAGCAGTTAATTGGGGATAAATTTCAACCAAATGAAATGACTTCAAGCCTTCAAAACATCTAGGTGGTGCACATAAAAAAAGAGCACAAGCTTAACAGAAGGAAGGATAAGGTGGAGGGGGAGGCATAATACAACAGCAAGAGCCCGAGAGGATAAATACACACGTACACAACCAAAATTAACTTGTGAATCTTATGGAGTAAACAAAATATCACAATCCTAACATGTTACGAATAACTTCTACAATAACGGAAGCAGTAAACACCTCTAGAGCCTAGTGAATAAGGCAACGAACATATTTGTCAACAACTTACCTCGAAAACGTCTTCCTTTTAATCAGCTGCTCAATGTCAGGTAGTTGACCATCAACATGGTCTTCTATTTGGTCTTGATTATCTTTATCAGAAAAGTGCACTTTTGATTTTCCTTTAGCTTCACTAGGGCCTACCACTCCAGTTGATTTAGACACAACAAGCTGCATTGCCGAAGTAAATAAGAGACAAAACTATAATCATGTAAAGAATGAGGAAGTAAACAAGCCTGCAGCCACTTACAAAGAGGAGATTCATTTCAATAAAGAAAAGAAATTAATGACAACTACATATGTCTATACGTCAAAGAAACAACAATGCCATCCTCTACACATGTCTATTTGTCAAAGAAACAACAATGCCATCCTGATCAGACACCCTTCGGTGAGAGATGAGACGGAAGTCAGGGCTACACAAGAATTCAACTACTAACAAAAGGGGGGAGGGGGATTAAGTGGTCCTGCCCTCCTGGGTAAGCAGCATTGACCAATAAGAATCCAACGGAGAATTGTTTTTCTGCATCCTACCACCACCATCTTTGACTAACTGCATTGTCTAACTCTTGAAAAATTAGGCTTTATTTTACCTGTATATTATTTATACTATCCTAACACGTGTTTCTTTCTCTACTATTTTATATGATTCTTATTCGCCCTTACTACATGTGTTTATCCTGTCCAATATCAAAAGGAGATGTAAGACTTGCTAATCTGATTTTTAATTATTTAAGGTTCAGAGGCTAGCAACTGAGCAAGTCTATGCCTCCTAGAGGCTAGAAATAATTAGTGGTCTTTACTTTCTCAAGACGAAGTTAATCAGAAACCTAAATATGTAAGTTTCTTCTGTTAATATATTTTTTTAGATTGCTAGGTATTACTTATTTGGTTAACATTATAGATCAAATCAGAGTCAGAAATCACGGTTGCGGCAACGGTTAAGACATCGTATTATGGGTGTCGCCTTAACACGTCGCGACCATCACAGATTTAATTTTGGTGTACTGTATTGACCATGTCTGCCATGTACCAGCTGTATCGGGCACCCCTTTATGTACAAAGATTTCACATATCGGCAACCTCAAACACCAATTTATCTTGCCCTGGACAAGAGACTTTTTCTAGCCATCATTTTTTTTTTTTTTTTTTTTACAGTCATAATGGAATGACATCAATTTCTCCTCTGTAAACTTTGAAATTCACACGCAAATAGGTAAATTAACAAATGTTCCTACTCATAGGTTAATAGTTTTTTTGTTTCTATAGATATCTTATAAGAATAATCACTTAGCTAGAAGAGGTAGAATGGCATGTCCATGGATGACATGGTTACAACACTACTTTTAATGTTGAAGGGGGTATCCAGAAAAGATTGGTAGTATGTATCCTTACTGATGAGTGGTGACCACGATCGATTACAATTGAAGTCAGCTCATAACAAAATGCGGGATTCAAACCCCAGTCTATTCTTCTGCAACCTCTCTAAGTAGTTAGACACAGAAGATTTCCTTTCAACTCCTGTAAATTCTTTCTCTAACTCGTAAAGATACCCAAATTACAGGCCTCTAAGGGGATTGGCTTTAAGAAGTCATGGGGCCAGAGCATGCCACAGCAAAAGGATGGTTAATATTGGTAGATGAAAAGAAAAACAGAATCTTGGGGGCCCAAATCACATTACTTTCGCGGATATACTCAGCTAGACCGGAAGCCCACATTTAGCTCAGTGGTTCAATAAGAACCATAAAAGACAACCAGACAATTTTATTCATTACACCCTCTACTTGAAGAAAAAAAGTGTGCTACTCATACCTAACTTCAACCAGGATAGGAAATGTATCAGCCCTAGGTCGGTATAAACTTATGATACAAGAGGTAACATAAATCATCGACTGTGAGTCTGTGACAAGCTAGCCAGGCTAGAAAAGTAATCCTAAGAAGAAGTTTGCAATGTGACCGATTTTGAAACACAAAAAAACATGCAGAACACAACAGCAACATATACAGGCTAAAAATAATATACTGCAGGACAAGCACAACTGCACAACCACAAGTATTTCGCAAGTTATGATGTGCCATGAAGTCAACTTGACTCTTACCCAGAAAATACAAAGATACAGTAAGAATATGATAGTATAAGTAATAATAGTTCAAATATTTGCAGGTAGTTAAGAAGCACATGACATTTGTCAACCTTGGTTAAGAGATAGAGACACCAATATAGCATGTTAATCTAGATAAGTACAGCCAACACAAAAGAAACGTTATAAGCCTTACATCCACAGAGCAGCTTGTGTTGTGATCTATCTCTTGCTCTACCTCTTCTGGCTCTTCATCTGCTTCAGCAATAAATAAAATCATCAGGCAAAGTACGTGGTATCTTTGATCAGAAGTTCATGAAGAGAAAAGTTTAAAATAAAACCGCAAACCCATCAAGATGATGTTTAGATTAGAAAAAGAGAAGGAGAAAAAGGAAATGCACTAGTAAGAAAGAGACAATCTCAATTCACAAGTCATAAAAAAAGACTATATGTCCCTATCTCCCTTTACCTTCTTTTAAACAGCGATTCACAATCAAATGGAAGCACAAGGCATGCATTTCAACAATAGCTAGCAACACATTGCCTCGCAAAATATGACATTTGACTTTGTCCATCTTCTCCAAGGATTCACCATCCAGTTTCAGCATTCGCTTATTTACACAATGACTAGGAGTGAAGAAGAATATACAGCGCCCAGATATACACTTAGCTTTTATGGCTCAATCTATTGTCACTTAAGGTGAAATTGGGTACCCTAAAGGTTGGTAAAATAATGGCACCTGAAAAATGAGAACTATGTGTAAATTACCCATAAGAAGGAACCATGACCTACCCTTCCATCGTCCCAGTAGAATAAGAACATCGACCACCTTTTATTTGCATCTCTCATCCTTTCCCATCCATAACGACCTGAAGTATCTTCCCTTTGTTTATGCATCACAATCAGGGGTTGACAGCATTTATGTCCAAATTATACAGATTCTCTAAAGAAGATGAGGAATCCACCTCAGAGTCCTTCTTGGATAATTCCCAAGCAAACATATGACATAACATCCAAGATGTTAAAGGCACTGCAGAGAAAACACAGTATACGCCCTATTTTGTTGGCTATGTTTCAAGTACTTAGCACTGTCATTGAGGTTGATGGCTGTGATTAATTAAACTTCAGAATAAGAAAAGGCTCAAGGTGTGACGAAATAACAAATGAAAGCATGCATGCTAGCACCCCTTTGTAATCTTAATATGCCCTCTGAGTATTGGTGTAACAACAACCCCAAAGTCAAAGATCACCTCTGACTCCAAGGCACCACACTAAACTATAAAAATAAACCTAAAACATATTAGACAGAACATATGTAGCAACTCTTTCAAGTATGAGTCCTATACTCAAAAACTTACACAATCAATTTTCTAGTAATAATCTTAAAACTCATAGTGCACTATTAAAATTGAAGTCTAATCAAAGAACTGAATATCGACAAGGAAACAAGGTTTGTTTCAGTTCAATGCTGTACTAATCAAATTATTAACATCCTCCAAAACATCCCAATAAAAAGTTACAATGCATAGATAGCAACTTTTTCAGCTATGTGCACCCATTGTTCACTCAACCCGCAATTAAACTCAGCTTAATAAATTAATTGAAACCAAAATTCACTCATCATCAATGAACCTCCTAAGTAAGGAAATATCATCACTTATCAATTAATCTCAGATAAACAAGACCATATTCATCAATTTTTTTTCACAAAACTAAAACAGCGCGCACCAATTGAAGCAAAAATTCAAACAGTTAAGGCGTCAAGCCAGCCTCTGTAGTTCTCTCAGTCATTATTCACCAGCCAAGCAAAACCTAAACCGCGATTTGACTTAACAAACCTAGAAAGCACAATTTTCAATCATCACCCATAAACCTCTGAAATAAGGAAATATCACCACTTACTAATCTCAGATACACATTAAAATTCATCATCTTTTGATCAAACCGTAACGAAACCTAACGCGCAATTGAAATTCGATTCGAAAAACCTAGAAAACACACATTTCAGTTACAGGATTCAACAAATCATTGAAACAAATTGCATTAAACCCTAAATTAACAACGATAAAAAAAAAGGAGAGACAGAGAGAGTACCGGGAGAAGTGGAAGGGAGAGGAGAGAAGAGAGAGAGAAGGAAACGAGTGGCCCCACCGGAGATGAGGTGTTTAGCGGGGTCCACAAACTTCGAAAGCCACCTTCGAGGTGGATTAGGGCGGTCATAAGGTGTTGATGGCGGTTTTCTCTCTCTTAGGAGTTTTCCGCCGGCGCCTCTCTCTCCACCGCCGTATACCGCCGGTGATGATGACGGTGCCGGAGCTTCTTCGCCTTGCATTGTGGTGGCGCTCTCTCTCTCTCTCTCTCCTCTCTCTCTTTTGGAAGAGAGAAAGAGAAAGTCTTAAGAGTCAAAGAGTGTGACAAGGACTAAAGTGAAAGTCTCCTAGTTGGATATTTGACTCGAAAAATGATAAATCGTAAAGATTTAATATATAAAATAATAAATAGGAGACGATAAATAAATTGAGCAATTTCTTGATAAAAGGGTTACTTTAGAAAGTAATACCCAATTTAGGTTGGGATTGAAAGTATTTTTTAAGAGCGTGTCCATCTAGGTTCGGGAACAAATAAAGCACTTGGTATTTTTTTTTTCCGCTAACTGTCACGAAGTCGCTGTCAGAGACAACGACTTTCACCCAAGAAAGTCGCCATCCACAATAGCGTGTTTCATCAGACAAGGAGAGGAGCAACAAACTGCAAAATGCAAAAATCGCTATCCGGGATAGCGAGTTTCATACGATAAAAATGCTGTTTGGCGGTAGCGACTATAAGTCACTATCGCGGATAGCGACTTTGTCGTTCAAAACTCGATATCCTTGGTAGCGACTAAGGCCTGTTTAGCGAAAAAAAAAAAAAAAAAGTTCGTGATGCACCCGATCCTACGTGGACACCCTATTGGAAAATACTTTCTATTCTAACCTAAATTGGGTATTACTTTCTAAAATAACCCTTTTATAAGAAATCGTTCAAATAAATTGGGGAGAAAGAGAGAAATATGGGTTTATTTATTTCAATTTGCAAATATTGTTTAGATATTCTCTCAATACATCATTACTTACATTCTTTCAATTGTTAGATCTTTCCACTCAAATTGTTAGATTTTAGAGTATATGAGCTTATAGTGTTCTCCTCCAAAAAAATAAATCTAGAAATAATATCTTTATTAACTGAAAATACTTTAATTGTGTGGAAAGAAAATAAAAAGTAACTAATTTCTTATTTTTTTGAGGAATTATAATCTGTGTAATTAAATAAAGTGTTTAATTTATGCTATGATTTTAAAAATATCAAAAAAAAATTTCACAAACCGTTACTTGTTGAAGCACTTAAAAAATGTGTTACTTATTGTCCAATGTATTAAATTATTCTTTTTTTTAGACAATGTATTAAAATGTAATTACTTTTTTTTGAGTGTATTAACATGTAATTACTTTGTCACTATATTTCATTAGGCATTTAAAGTTCAATTTAGGATATATGACCATAATTTCATTTGATTCAGGATCCAGCAAAAACAAACCCAATTTTTATGATTTTAGACAAGTACTTGTCCATTACTTATTTAACTAAAATAATTGAAATCAAATTTGAAGTTGATGAAAGATTTACATAAAGAAGGGAATTGAATCCTCACCCTTGTTTTTTAATGTGTAATGAAAGATGATTTTACATACTTAGAATTTTTAAGAAAAACAAACCCTTAAATAACAAGGGGCTATAAATTAACAAAAGTTGTGATCATATTATTTTCTCCACAATAAGCTCCTTTAGCTTGTGTGACTAAATTAGTTTTGAAAACTCAAAATTCGTAAAATAAACAATGCAGAAGAGTAATTCATTTTGTTTTCTATAAAAAACTTTGATTTTCTAAATTTTTTGCTTTAAAGTTTATATTTACACCTAACTATTTCCATTTATTTTGGGAATTTGAGGATAAGCCAAACCCTTGAATAAAAAGAGAACATAAAGTGGTAAAAATGAGATCCTAATCATTCTCCATAAAAATCTCCTCAACCATTAACTCCCATTTCAGATTAACCATAACACTTCACCTTATTCATAAACATTTTCACAAATTACTCAAAACAAAACTCCAAAAAATAAAAAGAAGTTAAAGAAAATAATGTCCACCACCTCTAGCTCTCACCACTCTTCCCCTTCAAACTCCCCTAAATCCCCCTCCACCACCACCACCACCACCACCACCACCACCCCCAAATCCCCATCCTCCAACACCTCTGCCACCGCGGAAAATGTCGCTTCATCTTCTTCTTCCTCCTCCTGGGCTGCCATAGAAACCCCCCAAACCACCACCATAATAACCTCCCCAACCAAAGTCCAAGCAGCCATATCCTCCCTCTCATCCATTCTCACCTCCCCTCTCTCCTCCTCTCCTTCCCCATCTGCTGCTTTCCTCCTCAACTCCCCTGACGTCTCTGCCCAAATTTCTGCTCTCCTCCGCCTCCCATCTTCCGGCTCAGGTGACAACCATCTATGTCGTTGGCTCTATGACACCTTCCAATCCTCTGACCCTTCCTTACAACTCGTTGTCCTCCGCTTCATACCCCTCATCTCCGGCCTTTACCTCACTCGTATCACCCAACGCCACCCTTCAGCTGGTTTTGAGGCTGTTCTCCTCGTCCTTTACGCTTATGAAACCACCTCACGTAATGGTCAAGCTGTGTGTGTCACGCTCCCTGACCTCTCAAACCCTAGCATCTACCATGAGAGCAGCTCACCACAACGTAACAACTCAACTGACCTTAACATCGCTGTTATCTCCTCTAGCCTTGAGCCCCATGGAACAGTTAGGTCCACAAGGCGAGCTCGAATTGTGGGGGTAGCCATGGAGCTGTTCTTCAGCAAGATATGGGTTATGCCTGTTGAGTCAAACCTCGAGTTTTGCGACTTCCTTGACTCGTGGGCCGGACAAGATGGAAGCATGTATGATGGAGATCAGGAGGAGAGAGAAAATAATAATGTTGTGGAGGGGAGGATACCATTGCCATGGGAGTTGTTACAACCTTGCATAAAGATTTTAGGGCATTGTTTGTTAGGGGAGAATGGGAAAGGAGAGTTATATGAGAAGGCTTGTAAGGCATGTAGGAGCTTGTACGCGAGGGCTATGCATGATGTAAATCCTAAGGCTATTTTGGCTACAGGGAGTTTGCTTAGACTTGTTAAGATGGAGAGGGAGTTGAAAGTTTTTGATCATACGGAAATCCGCACTACTAATGTCATTACACTTTGATTAATTATTGTAGATTGAGTAGTCATCTTAAACTTTAATTCTGAGAATTAAAAGAAACCGAAATCTTCTATCTTTATAAAATTAAGATTTATGTAATGTGAAAATTAAAACGTCTTGATTTGTCTCCTCTTCCGATATCTCTCTCAAAATACAAACAAAAAGTTGTATCACCAAATAAAGTGCCTTAGTGATCTTCCATTTTATTTTATTTTATTTTTAAGATTATAAGGTAAAATCTAAGGACCACAGGTAAAGAAAAAGAAGATATGGGACAAAAGGAAGTGGGAGGATATAAAAATGGCATAACAAACCAAGGAATGGGGAAACTCTATTGGGTAGAGTTTTGATGATAGGCATGACAAGATTTAAACTGTACGGAGATAAATCAAATCCTAAGAAGTGATGTAGATAGTTTGATTCCCCTCAAAATTAATTGGTTGGTTGATGGATCATTTGCTATAACATCAAGCTTATCTGCTCATTCTAAGCATTGCAAAGGGGACACTGTGTTCTATGTCCACTGTACTGTTGGCATCTTACATGATTATATCTCAAAGGATTCTACTAAAACAATGGTATATAATTTAAGTTACTCAGATCCAAAGAGGATAAGTTTTGTACCACCTGAAGCCAGCTAAATCGTCACAGAATATGAGACCTTACAAGAGCAATGTGTGTGTGCACGCGCGCGTGTGCGGAAATGAAGGAAATACATCCTTGCAAAACAAGAGAAGAAAGCAAAAACAAAAGAAACAGAGAACAACAAAGAAATGAAACAGCAAAACAAAAACAGAGATACTAGCTAGGCTGAGGAACTGAGGCCGCGCCACCCCAATAAGGTCTTCTCTCAAAAATACCACGCAGGCCGCAGCCCTCCCGGAGGATCATCCGAATTCCCAAACGAAAAACTCATCTCGGTTGTCCATACCCCAAGTAGCCAACCAATCCGTCGCGGGATGAGCCTCACATAACAATGACTAATCGTAACCTCACAGCCTTCATTATTAATCAAAATCTTGCAACTGTTGAGACATTACATTATTTTTTTGATAATTGAAGTCCATCCATTTTAAATGGAAAGATAAAAGGAATAGAAGCTGATACATCCATTGGAGCCGAATCTCACACCCTTGGAGCCAAGACTCATACACCCATTGAAGATGACGCTACTTATACACCTTTAGAGCCGACTACCAGCACATCTAACACAACCGCAAACACATTACCATGGGGAGGAGTGGGTACTATTACCCTCCTATGCACAAAATCTAACACCCATTGCCTCCAACACCTCCCATTTTAACCTATAATTCAATCTACGCCCCCCTTAAGCGTTACCCCCAATCCAAGCATGCCCTAAGAAGTATGAATTGCAGAATCAAATACATATTTATTAAATATACTTATTCGTTAGGAATCACGAAAAATCCTCTAGCAGTAAGAAATATCATCCCCTCGAAGAAAAAATGAAATTATCACCCCACCAAGCCTTTGTACCTCGGCTACTAGAAAATGAAAAGAAAAGAAAAGAAAAGAAAAGAAAGAAAGACAGATATACATATATGTTACTCTTCAATGAAATCACTGGGGGTAGTGATTCTGATGGGTCCTCTACTCCTCTATATGGAATTGAAGTGGCAAAAAACGGCCATTACTCATTTAGGACAAGTTAAAAGCCTATTTGTAAGGAAGTCTCCATCCATCTTTTTCACTTTTGCAATTGACATGACATTTGAGCTTATTCGAATTTACAAGGAATAACTGCAACTTGTTCTTGGAGAGTCCCTAGACAATTGATGGGCATTTGTGGAGAACTATGCAAATTACAAAATTATAAGATGTTTGATGAAGACGAGTATTTTGTAAAACCATGGAAACAAATGAAGAAGTAAATAATGCTGACAATGTGCATGGAAAATACAAATGTCAAGTCTATAAATCTCGTATGAGGAGCCTCACGGTGAGGGCTCTCATACAAGAATGATGGCATGCTGACGTCATGCTTGTATATTGATGTAGCCTCACCTTGAAGCTGCCTCATACAAGAGTTATTGATAACTCAAATGCATATATACAGTATGTAGTATTGTAGTTATGCTTACTGCTAATCTGCTACCTATCAACATTCTAGGGAATCAAAGGAAGAGAAAACATACTCCAAAACTTGATCATCGAATATAACCTGTAGTCCAGATGTCGTAGCAACTATCCGTCGACAACCTGAATTTTGCTAATTAAGATGCTAGAGAAACCCTAAACGCATATCCTTAGTCCAAAATTCTGAAATTTGAAATCCTAGTCTTCACATACTATATGATTCAAGACATGAGAATAAAGTGCACAATGATAGAGTAATAGCTACAAATAGACTTCTTTTCTGATCATGAAGGATCACTAGAATCTAATGTGCATGTGATATAAGTATGTGATGATCACCTATTAAGCATTTGGCATAAGGCTGTCAGAAAACCAGGATTATCCCACAAAAGGGTATTTCTAATAACACCCATCCATTGGCTGTCCCCACAGGAGGAGGAGGCAGTGCCAGTGATCTACAGACACCACACACAGACAGAAATCACAATCCTTTTATAAGGAATTTCTCAATATTATACCCATCAATCAAATCTAGCATACAGATAAGCAGAGCTGTCAAGCAGTTCAATTGGCCAGTCAACATGCCATTTTAGTGGAGCTCATTTCCTTGGGTCAATCAGGGTCACCCCAATCACTTAGTGATCTTGATTGACCTGGTTTGATGGAAACTGCCACCATTGACATGTGACATGGAATGTGCAAGGGGGAGCATGAAAAGGCTCCTGGTGACAACTGTTTGCTTTATGTGTTAATTTGGGTTACCACATCAGTATAGCGAGAATATTATTCTAAAAAGCTATTATATATTCAGCTATGTATTCACAACAAAGAAAAACAAGAAAATAAGCACATGCTAGCTCACTGCCAGAACTAAGAGAGTGATGGTAAAAATGAAAGATGTCGAAGAGCAAAATAGTGAGCCAGTAACGGACACTTACAAGATTGCATACATTCTCCATTTCCTCCTAGGTGCAGGCAATCTCCTCCCTTGGAACGCATACATCACAGCCATTGATTATTTCGCTTATCTTTACCCAGCGAAGCACGTGGAGAGAGTTTTCTCTGTCGCTTACATGGGATCATCAGTACTGGTGTTGCTGCTGCTGATAGCAAGTTGGGGTGGCAGGCCAAGCAGAAAAGCAAATCTTAGACTCAGAATGAATGTTGGCTTCTCGCTGTTTGTTCTGTCCATAATGGTGGCTCCAATTGTAGACTGGGCTCGTTGGTGGAGAATGAGTCCACTTCCGAGCTTCATAGTTGCCGTGGCATCAGTAGCCACATGTGGTTTAGCGGACGGGTTGATTGGAGGAAGCCTGATAGGGTCTGCAGGAAAGTTGCCAAAGCAGTATATGCAGGCAGTTTTTGCTGGAACTGCTTCCTCAGGTTTAATTCTGACTTTTCTGCAGCATCATCATCTCTGTGTTTGTGTGTGTGCATATGTGTTTCCACCTTCCCTGATTTATAAATAAGAACAAAGTATGTTAGTATGTTACCAACTTCAAATAGGAAAGAGGGGAAATATAGGTACAAACTGAAAGTTACAAGCAATTGATCAACATAAAAAGACAGCTTCTAAAAAATAGTGCTAAATTGAGTTAGCAGTGTAGTTTCTTGATGACTACCTGATCCCATAAATTCAATGTGTATTTTCTGTTGAACAGCAAAGATGCTTAGGATTAAGGAATTACGAATTTGTAAGGTACAACAACCTATTCAGAAGAAAATTTTGCGGTATGGTATATCCCTATATCAGATACGTTATCAAGAAAGTGCAGTATAATTCTTCAGAACTTTATTGCATACACAGAGAATACTTGTCCACTCTCCTGAGCAAGTCATCTATACTTTGAAAGAAGTTGCAAGTTAATTCACCTCTGTTAAAGTTTGATAAGGCTTTTCCTTTTTCTCTTTAGAAAGCAAATCATAATTAGCGGTTTGAGGTCATTTGCTTATGCTCGAACAAGGATATGCGTCCTAAAGCACTCCACTTATTGCAGGGGTTCTTATTTCAATACTAAGGATCATAACCAAGGCATTGCTCCCTCAGAATCCACGAGGTCTCGAAACAAGTGCCCATTTCTACTTCATCGTGAGCGCCATCATCCTGCTTGGTTGCATGGTATGCAGCAACCTCTTATTCATAATGCCAGTAATGCAGCAGCATTACGAACTTCTAGACCACCCCGATAAGCTCCCCACTGACACGTCAAGCACAAAACTCTGGGACACTGCAAAGAAAATCTTGTGGCCTGCATCTGGGATCCTCTCAATCTATGTTGTCACTCTGTCGATTTTCCCGGGTTTTATAGCAGATGACGATCGGAAATCCAAACTCCTTGGAGATTGGTACCCGATTTTGCTGATCACGGTTTACAACTCCTCCGATCTAGCAGGTAAGTCCTTGACCGCAATATTGGTTCCGAGCAACATTGGGCGGGTGACATGGACATGTTTGGCAAGAGTTGTGTTCTATCCTGCATTTAGAGCGTGCCTACATGGACCTAAGTGGCTCAAAACAGAGGTCTCAATGATGTTGCTTACATTTATGCTTGGTATAAGTAATGGCTACCTCACAAGTGCACTGATGATTCTCACACCAAAATCAGTTGGCATACTGGAGGCAGAAACAACTGCCATTGTCATGGCACTTTCTCTTGGACTTGGGCTGGTTGGAGGCTCTGTTCTTGGCTGGCTCTGGGTCATATGATCTCTCATGTATGCTAATCAGCTCTGGGTGGAAGTAGGCAACTAATTAATCCATCTAGACAGTAGACCTTGAACTTGTTCTTCACAAATTTGTCATGATACAGCCCCCCCCCCCCAACCTCGGTTCAATGCTTATTTCATGCTATCCTGTTGTGAAGACTACCCTAATATAAACCAGCAATGAAGGTAAGCGAACTAGCTAGTTCAGCTCAACTAACTCGTCAATTTTAAGAGCTTATCTTATGTAATACTATCCCTATATGAACTGGCTAGGAATGTATTGAACAAGCTTGCAAATTCTGCAAACTTACCTTAAAAAGGTCGAGCTTGAGCTCAAACCTAACTCGAATTGGTGATCATTTGGAGCTGATTACAACAATAGAGCTGTATCTGAGCCCATGAGCCAACCACGATATATTGAACATCAGAACATGCCTAGTTGAATCTAATCTCGAGCTTTAAACTACTAAATGAGATTAAAAATAAATAAAAAAATAAAAAAACCCAAGAGTCAAGGTGGGCATGCCATAACTCTAGATAAAGTTTGGGCTCAGTGCCTAGATGAAGACATATTACTTCCTTGAAGATATCCATTAAAGAAAAGGCGGGGGGGGGGGGGGACATATGTTGCATCAGTACATCTTTCAAATTCAAATTATGCAATTTCAAGGCTGGCTGACTCACTGACTGATTAGCTACTAGCCTACTAGCCAACTTTTTATCAATGATTTTTTCTTTAAAAATCCGAACAACCAAAAAAAAACTCATAAATCTCAACACTCCTTTTCTTCTTCATTCTGTCAGTTGTGAGCTACTCTCAAATTCTAATCCAGTACAAAGAACAATCCGTAGCAGTATCAGGATACCCAAAGTACCTAGACATTGATCATATTTACCTCATATCATTGAATTAGCAGTGTCAGGAATATTCAGGATAACCAAAGTAGTTAGAGAATGTAGATACTTGTAAGCCTATAGACGTTGATCATATTTACCTCATATCATGAATGCAAAGAACTTGCTCTCCCCTCGAGGTCCTTGGAAGAAATTTCTACTATAATACTGCCTAAGACTTGAATCTTCAAAAATGAGTCCAACAGCCAGTACTAACAGTACAAATCAGATCAGACGGAAGATAGCTGGTAAACATTACGCCCAAGTTGAATACAGGTTCTACCAAAACAGGGAACAGATATTTGCAACACGATCTTGCCAACCAGATGCACTGCGACTAGCAGATATCTTCATGGACAATTTGATCTTTCAATTGTTCAGCAATTGGACAATGAGAACTGAGGAAGTATGGCAGTGACAATAAACTTGGGATATAATCTGCGGATCTGCCTCTTGCTGTTAGTTGTTTGACAATCCCCATTCAAGTCTCATTGCTTCCACCAGCTCTGGAGAAACAGCCATTGAAGGTACACTTGCTCGTTTTACCAAGCTCCTTACCACCATCAACAGAGCCAGTATCAACTCCAGCACCCCAACCTCTGTATATGATGATTTTGCTTGGCTCCTGTGATACTAGAACTGCGCCTGTTGCTTGCTGCAAAAAATTAATTGGAGAAAGACACTCAGTTGTAGACAAAAGGGTGCCAGCAGAATAAAGTGATGAACCAAAGTAGTTGTTGCACTAACCTCCAGTTTGAAAACCACCTCCTGAACTGAGGTCCCTTTGGCTCTTCCCTTGACATTGACTATAGAAGGGGATGTTTCTTGAAGTGGTCCTTGATAGCTTTTGCAATACCAGTGATAACATTGCTCCTACCTGAAAGATAGTAAGCAGCAACATTTAACAAAAACTCAGAAAGGTTCAAACACACTGGTGAACAAAAATTCCCATAATGTTATTCAAGTTCAAGAATAATATGGAATTACGCAAAGAGGAAGGAAATCGACATTTATAATTTTTTGAACAAGAAAACACATTACTTTTGCCCTACATAAGAGATCTTGACATGGTATCACACCATCCTCCCTTTGGTCCCTTTCCTTCCATAGATCATGCAATTCACTTCCTTACAATATTTGGAAGCATGAGCAGCAAGTGATGGTTTTCAACTTAAAGTTTATGTGGAACAAAAGAAGTAAACAACAAATACTCGCCCTCTCTTGTCTTTTCAAAATCACAAAACATTTAACCCCAACATTGGCAACAACAAGATCACTTCAAATTTACAGCTCAATGCAAAAGAAAGGAAAACATTACAACAATCTATGTTGGGTTAATCTTACCAACAGCTAGTACAGGACGTTTCTTCATCTTAAGGGCTTGTTGTCTTAGAAGAAGCCTCTCTTTATTTGTAAGTGGTCTAGCTTTAGCTGGAACTGACTTGGAACCAGTCTCTGCTACTTTGTGAAAAGAAGGTATTGATCCTTTGTTATCTGATCCATCGCGAGGATTCATTATCTGATTTTCAAAAGTGTGATGCTCAGAACTGCCATCTGATGGAGGGTAACCCATTGGTTCTGATTCATTGCAGGTGGAGTCAGACAATGAACTCGCCCCTGAACCATCATCAGAATCACTCGAAGCAAATTGGACCATTGTTGAGCAACTTGCCTGCACTTAGCAAAAGTCGAACACAATAGCAATGAAGACAAAATAAGTAAACATCGCAAATAAGAGCAGTTGAGTATCAATCGAAGTTTAAGATCCAACTTTACCTCACCACCATCATCACCATAAGGAGAGAATCCCGTGTCGATCTTTTCTTTCAAGACAGAGTTTGAGTTGGTTTCTAAGCCAACTGACCTTGGTGAACTATCTGCAATTTCACAGGTGTCATCAAACAACAAGGCGGCATTAATCGGCTTCTCCTGTTGGACAGAACACAGACTGCCCTCTTGAGAGTCTGTGCTGTCATCTGACATGGGTGGGTTACGCTCATGTTCATCCAGTCCCTTCAGCCAAACAGCATACAGCATTTGAATTAGAGACCAACTATAAAGAAAAAAATTACTAGTTGAAAGCTTGAAACCATGAACTAAATTCAATTTGATTGCGAAAGTAAATGATCGCACCTTCAGAAATAAACCAAGTAGATTGGTACATCAACTACCCTTTTCAGTTAGGCACAAAATTCACAAATCACAGCTAAACAATGGGATAACAGGCATACATCAACGGATCAACCTTTACGTGGGAGAGCTAGTTAAAAGCAACTGCTTAGTTCAGACATTTAGAGATAAGTAAGGAAGATTAGATAGGAATCCATAAAGAGGAAATTAACACATATCCTGTATTTGTAGTTTTAATCAGTATATTATTTTAAAAGAGGAATGATCCCCCTCTTCTAATTTTAGTCGATCAGTCTAGCACATTCAGTCCCCAACGAAAAAAGAACGAAGGAGAAGGGGGGGGGGGGGCAAGAAAGCCATTTGGAAGAGAGTAGCATGATTTATAGTGTGTTCTTCCAACGTTTAATACAGAAGTCAGCTAGGATCACCAATATCTATAACTAGCGAGGTATTACTTAATACTTACTACTTAGAACCATAAACACAATTTTGAGGAAATCCAATCCATATAGTGTGATCACGTTGAACCAGAATCCTTTGAATGCTTTTATGGATATAAGCCTTCTTATCACTTAGCCTGATATTGATTATCATCTTCTCACCCAGTGTCAGAGATCACTCATGTGCCTTATATCAGTAATTCACTGTTCTCCATATTATAAATTGTCTTTTCTAACCAGGCAAATTTTAGCATTAAGGGGATGCAGAAAGTTCAACCTAAATCCTCCATGATAAAGGATGAGAGTCTGTTGTCTGACCTACCAGGTATTGCAAATTTGCAATTACACCTCATTCCACCTCTGCATCAAAAGTGCATAAAACTAACAAATAAACAACAAAAAACATGAAGCTTATGAAATAATATTACTCACCTTAGATTTCAGTTGTTCACCTGCCCCGGTATCCAAAGCCTTCTTATCTTCCACCTGTGTGGGGCATGCTTCTTGTTACCACCTTATATCTAAGCTACTACAAAATCAAAATGAATATGAGACCACTTACCAATTTAAGTTTCAAGCCCTCTATGTTTTTTCCAAGCTCCAAAACATTGAGTTTTAAAGACTGTGTCAACAATGCACAAATTTCAGAATATTGCAACCAACATGCAGTTTCTAGAATGAATTTCAAAGCAGGTAAGCAAATGAAAAAGATGCATATAGAGCATTCAACATAATAGAGATTCAAGAAATAATCAAGAAACAAGGACTAAAATAGGGCATCCAAATTTATCCCTTGCTAACCCACATGTACCCTCTGCGCTCAGCACACTTGCAAGAACAGAAGTTTACTTACCTCACGACGCTGGGCCTCTATTGAGCGTTTCAATGCTTCTTTCTTGTTTAATAGCGTCCGGGGTCTCAACAAGGCAGGCCTCTGGTAGTTCTTCCCACGGTATACAATTATTGCATGACCATTTCTCACTCTCTCAATAGCTACTAATATTCCACCACTTTCTGCCTCTAGTATCCTTGCTACTCTGTGGATTTCATCAATGTTCCTTCCGCCACATATTATCTTTACAAGCTCCCTGTACTTCCAATGAAGATGCATGTTTTCAATTGTCCCATCAAAAACACCACGTCTACCTGGATTGAAAGATAAGTATAAGATTAAGAGCTAACAGGAGGAAAATATTTTAGTCTTCCAGAATCCAGATGCATTTGATCTGGTGTTTAGCACAGCTATTCTATGATCAGTAACTTAAATACATGTTCCATCACTCACCCAACAACAGAAAAGGGTTCATTCTCAAGCCAACCCTCCTAAGCATGTATTTTTCTTCTTCTGTGATGCCCTCTTTATCTACCTCTGCTTCTTGGGAAATCTCAGCCTGCTCCAGCTCAGACAGAAGCTTCTCTGCCCTTGCTTTCTCTTCCAAAGCCTGTTACAATTGAGTCAGGTACAACTAAGAATAAGACAATAGCAAGTAAAACTAGTTTTCTTTTTTATATACCTACCGTTGACAACTTCCTGCTAGTTCTCATAATAGCTGTTTCAATGGACCTAATTTTTCGACCCTGTGAACTATGACTCGCTCTCTGGACCTTTCCATTCTCACTTTCATTAGCTACGTGTCCTTCATTATTGGATGCAGAATCTTCTCCGGTCTTTTTTGAAGAACCATTTATCAACTGTTCGTTTCTGTGCATTCGGCTTTTCCTCCTTTCCTCGATTGCTGAAGAAACTGTGGATGGAAGGAAATCTTTTCCTCGATAGAACACTATGTACTCTTTATCTCGGGACAACAAGAGACCACCAGTTAGACGCTGCAAAAATTGAATAGGGTAAGACATCATCTTATGAACAATACTCGCTGGAGCTTGCATGAATCCATAAGCCAGGATAGTCAAACATCTGCTAAAAAATGATTTTATAGTGGAGCTTATATCCTTGAATATCCAAGAGATGAAAATATTGCATTCTAATGAGTTTATGTACTTCAACAAATTAGTATTGCAGTGACAGAATATAATGATATCTGCATGATATTTACAACACTTCTCATCACCAGATATATTAAAAAAAATTAACCTTGAAAGAGAAGTAAAATACCATCTTACATGCATGATAAAGTGTGAAATGAAGTAAATATTGAAAACCATACCACTAAGGGTACACATTCCATGTTGACCAAAGCCTACTCATTGATCATCTTATAGATTTGATCTATAAGTATGCAACACCACCTAGTAAATCCTGATTCTACTAGCAGTAATATTGCATACATCTTGACCTCCCTCAAGTCACACTGGGTTTTGTTATTGTTGTTGATGGTGTCGAACAATCAAGTGAATCTTCCACAAACAGGGTTTGGGAGGGAAAAACATTTGCAGTCTTTCTCTTGCACACAACCAAGAGGGTCAAGGGGATAAGCTGTGCACCCCCTCACTGGCAGGCTGTTCAAGAAAATCTAAATCCAACCATCCGATATTATCCGAAAAATCCAATATCTGAAATTCCAGAATCGGATATCATTTGCAAAATTGGATATCTCAACTCAAACTATCCAAAAGTGTCTGAAATATTTGGATTCTGGACTCCGAAGTATCTGGGTAAAAAGTAGGACAAAAAATAAAACAAATATTTTGGATATCCGATATCCAAATACTGGTCCGAAATTTTGGATTCGGATATTCAGTTATGAACATGAGCCACCGGTTAGAAAGGTACCCATGCAGAAATAACATAGTATACAATATGATCAAAAGAGTAATCAAAAAATAAAATAAAAAATGATTGAAAATAAGTAAGTAATAAAGAATCACTTTTTAAGATGTTTCGAAACTTTGACTTGTTAATAAACGCACTGACCTTTAACTCTTCAGCCATCAGCTCACTATTAGTGTTCTGAACTCCTCGTTTAATAGCAACCTTAGCAATTTCACATTTTTCCCACAGCTTAAGGATGGCAGCAGCTAATCCCTGAAGGTTCCTGTTTCTCCCTAACATAATAGTTGACTTTAGTAGAATGCATTTGGCTATAAATATGACTTCCTACAAAACTTGGATCATTAGCATCAAATCCCCCAGGTCAACAAGCTGGCGTGGCTTGAGGCCTTGTGCCAGCTATTGTCCAAAGGTTCGTAGGCAGTCATCCAAAACATCACAAGAATAAAATACTGAGATAAGGACAAAATATGGGCAGAGGCAACAAAAAAATTAATCTTACCCAAAGCAAAATGGCATGGTAGTGGCCGGCCAAGTCTCTTAAGTGTTGTCATCTCATCATTAGTTAGTTTAGGTTTCACTCCATAAGGAAGCAGGCGAAAGGGCCTCCTGTACCCAGGAACAACAGCTGGCAGAAGGTCAGCGTCAACAGGTAGTGGATCACATCCCCACCAATCCGTAAACCTTGGACCCAGTCCATCTAAGAGGTGGTCAACTTCCTCAACAAGCTGCTTTTCACCAGACAACTGGAGTCGGACCCTATTTGGAGAACCAACACCTTTTATCAAGGAAGTATTGGCGACGAACTTTGTCCAGGAGATTCTACAATAGGCACCTCAGAGGACAGGTTTTCCTTTCTGACTAGCAGAGCATCATCAATTGCATTCTGAGAAGTGCTGTCAGAAGAAATTTCATCCACTGAAAAGTAAGGATACTTGTAATTGGCCCCTCTATACAGAACAATTTTGCTTCCAGCCCTCCAGACTACCATACCTCCAGTTTTTCTCTGGGAACAGAAATGCAAAGAACATTCTTAAATTAGTAAAGCAACAAGATTACAAGAAATGCTCCAGTAGTTAAGAGTATTGTCCCCAACCGTGAGGTTGAGGGTTGGATTCCTTTCAGCCTTTGTGCCTCCTTTAAGACAATTAGTAAAGCAACAAACAATTCGCAAAGTAATTTCTTGATATCAAGAAATGACAGTCCAAGGGAAGTTTATTCTGCCAGACCAGACCTGCAAAGTCTCATAAGCAAGCATATCAGTTGAGTATACTTCGCTTACAGCATTCAGACAATATTTGACCAATATTGCAAGGTTGGTGGCTATAACTGATTCAGAAAATTCTTATATTCTCACAGTATCATACTATAAGCTACGTGAACCACCTTCACCATCCATCTCCACCAAAATAAATATTATGGAATATCTAGAAACCCATCAAAGTCTAATCCTACTGCCTCTTTCAACGCATTTCTAGGTCCTTAAGCCTCCACTATAATCACGTCATTGCTCCTCACTTCAGCATCTTTTGGTTATTTTGACAATGTAACAGCTAACTTTAACATGCTCTACATATTATGGATTTACCTACCCTGAATGGTAATAAAACTATAGAATCAGAACCAACCTCACAACAACATGCCAATGATTTTAGTGTTACCTTGATTTTCATATGAAGGTTCCATCAATTAAATTTAAAAAAATTCCCCACTGGTTCATCCCTTCATGCTAAACGAACTGTTGGGTCTCAATTCTTAACTCCCATACCTCTGTATATGTCTATATTACATTTAACTTAAGAAAATTAATCTTAACTAGTTCTATCCATGAGATACATACTTTATTTCCATAAGAATCAATACTACAGGCAATAAGCATTCAAGAAAGACATGTGTTGGGGAAAACTACGGTATTTACCCACAATCACAACAACAGATAATCGGAAAAATAAAGTGCAAGAACCCAAAAATAACACAAACAATTTTACGTGGAAAACCCCTCTCAATTAGGGGAAAAACCACGGTGCGGATCTCCACGCACTAAAATAATAATCCACTATGATAATCAAGAGTACAATCAGCAACAATCACAAGATCAAGCAACAAGTAAACAAGCTATCTTTGGTATTAGTACAAATTGACAAACCCTAACTCAATTTGGTACTCCCACAAACCCAAAGATACACCCACAAATACCTGTCGATGACCGATCCGAATACTCCGATTACCTTCACCCGAACAAGCCGAATCAACCGTGAACTGGAACAAACCTCTTTGGAGAAATACTCAATTTCTCTCACTCTTTTGTTTGTCTCTCACTCACTGGCTCTCCCTTTTCTTTTTGGCTGTTTTTGTTCGCTGTGCACATGCGTTACAACTCCCTTTTGTTTCTTGTCCAGCAGCTTCTAGTGGAAGCTTCTTGTAAGACTAAGCCACACAAAGGCTTGCTTTGGTGGGCTAACCAGTCAAAAGCCAACTAAGGCCCACAAGTGAGTTCCAAACTCACGTAGCAACACACACACACTTCTCTTTTCCTTCTTTTTCTGTTTTTTGTTTTCTTTTGTTTTATTTTATTTCTTTACAAACTTAAATAAAATAAAACACAACTTAATAATAGTATTTGGTATTTGGGGCGTTACCTCAATAACATGAAATGCATAAAATTTCACCACAAATTTTAATAATATTACTATAATAAAGTCTGATCCTTCTTACCTCCAACAAATCATGGGTCCTCTTCATATTAAGCTTACAAATATCCTCACATACAATCTTAACAACCTCAAACCTCCTCCACCTTTCATGAATCCCATTCACAACCCCTTCCGTAATCCCAGCCTTCCCAAGCTTCATCTTCTGCTTCATCCTAATCCCAATCGTCGTCAACCTCCTTAACTCCGAAGGCGCCAACGACAACTCCGCCAAACTCGGCACCTTCTCCTTCCCCTCCTCCTTCTCTCTCTCCCTAACCCATGTCTTCTCCTTCTCAACCACCCCTTTCAGCTCATGAAACCTCGCTATCGCTTTCCCCGAACCCGGTTCAGGTACCGGGTTCTGTGGCGTCGACCAGCTCGAATCGAGGGTGTGCCCAACTCGGTGGTTAGGGATTTGGCGGGAATTAGGGATGAAAATCTCCCCAATTCCAATTTGGGAATTGTTATTATTATTATCATCATTTTGTTCGTTAGGGTTGTCTTCGACGAAACCTAGGGTTCGTAATTTCTCGGCAATGCGTTGGATTGCGGATTTTGGGACGGTTTTTCGATCGCCGGTTGTATTGGTGGTGGCTGTTGATGATTGGAGGTGAAAATTGAGGGGTTTTTTGTTAGGGTTTTGAATGAGGAGAAGGGTTTTAGGGAGGTGAGGAGAGAGAAAATAAGGGTGGTGGTGATGGTGGTGGTGGGTGTGAAATGGGGTTTTGAAGGGCGGAGAGAAATGGCGGTAAGATAAGAGAAGTGGCATTGTTTTTGGAGCGACTGAGAGAGTGAGTGAGGGTCACTGGGAGATTGGGCAGTTTAACGGCTACCATTAATACTTTGGGGGGTTTATTTATTTATTTGGGGGGGGGGCTTGATAAAAAGTACTTTATAAAAAATAAAAAAATAAAGAAAGAAAAACCTTTATTTTACAGTTATGAAAAAAAGAGGGGAAATTTTTTTTATCTACGATGAGATATGTGAGATAGTAATTTGTCCCCTTTTTTGTTATTTTATTTGTTTCATTAAAAATTATTTATTAGAGTTTCATGGCAGAAGTTTATTTTTGCAGACCATCTCACATGATTAGATTAAGCATTGTCCGAAACTAGTCCGTCTTTCTTAATAGGATAGGCATTACTTATTCAAGACAATGTAATAATTTGTCATATTCAGTTCTTCCTTTTGGCAAGAATCGCCTAATAAATAAATAAACAAATATTAAATGGTTTTCTTAGTATCGACGTAGTTTCCAAATTTCTTTTAGAAAGGAAACTTGAATCTATGTTATCGTTCGCATTAAAATGAAAAAAAACCTATACTATTATCGGGAATAATTGAAAAAGTGAAAGATGCATCACTACGATACCCACCAAATCATGAGATGAACTTTCAAATGTCCTTACTCATAGGCCATTACTCATATTATATGTCTTATACACACCTGGATTTCCCTCTTCCTAGTTACCAATATCAATGAAGATTGGAGTTACCATATCAATGAAAAGAAATATATTATTTGTCAGTTTGCTCACTTTCTCTTTGCCCGACTCTACTTTATGTGTGCTTGAAGAGAGAGATGGCCATCGAATTCGAAGAAAGAGAAATCCCAGCAACATTGACAATCATCCTGCTACGACATGTTTTGTGGGAAGAAGTCAATTCTCCGGTGACATTTCGGAGGTTTTTGGCACAATTCCAATTAAAAGCCCGCAATAATTTCTGAGTTTTAAGTATGAATATGTCGAAAATGTTAAAGATGGGAAGAAGGTTGAGGTTCATAATGTATTGAATTATGTTGAGTGGGGAATAAGAGTTTATTGCATGGACCAATGCTCCCACCATTCCCTTAAATTCATCCCTAAAAAAACAGTACTCGTAATTGTAAGAGGTGTGAATATAGACTGGACTCCGGAATCATCTAATAATTTGTCGGGGAATAGGGGGTAAGTAAGTTACTCTTATAAGTGGCACGAAATGATAGGGGAGCTAGACATGTAGAATTTATTTTATTAGGTGAATCTTGCCAAAAATAGATACATCAGGGTAATTTGGGAAATTAATTAGAAGAATTCCAATAGAAGCCTAATAATTATTAGAGCGTGTAACCAAAAAAAATAAATTATTAGAGCATCTCTGATTTTACAAGCTTGCTTGAGGTTTATATTTTAAACACATCATCAATTATATTACCTCACTTTTGCAATCTTCTTTTACCCTATGCCGCAAACCTTTTTTCCTTGCAAATCGGTTAGTGCAAAGTTGAAATTTCAAATTTATTGATGAGATTTTGTTCAAGAGTTTCTATCTCCACAAATCTTTCATAAAGATCTTAGGGTGTGCTCAGCAACCAACTTTTAGGTAGCTGTTAGTGGTTTGAACTAGTCAAATCACTACCTAATCTAATTTAATGTGTTCGGTAACCAGCCTTTAGTAGTAGTTGTTAGTTGTTAGAGTGGTGTTTTACAAAAGCTAATAAAATTAGCCTTTCAACTCCAAAGGATAGCTGTTAGAATTATTTAGGCATTTGATCCCCATTTTATCCCTTTATTTTTAATAAAAATATGCCCTTTTATGTCATTTTACATCAATCAGCTAACCAAACCGCTAACTTTACAGAACACTCAACCAAGTAAACAGCTAACAATTACGTACTGTTCATGACAACTAGTTCAACAGCTAACCACTAATAAAACAGCTAAGACTACCGCTACAGTTAAGTATTGTCGAACAGAATCTATGGTTGTTGCTCTAAAACTTCTAAATTCTGCGTTGAATTAAACCAAACAAACTAAAATTTGAATGGTAGAAGATGGAAATAATACATGGCCCAAGTTGTAACAGAATTTGGTCAGTCAAAGCTTTTTAATACTCACAAACTTAACTTGGATTTTTTTTTTTCTGATTGAGCATGTTGGAACAAAACTTGAACATCACTGGAACAAAGAAAAGTTGAGCAATACTACGAATTTGAGGACCAGTGGGCAGTGGTGTCACAAAAACTCTCATAATTATCGATCAACTCACAGCCAATTGTTGTTGGCCAGTTACTTCCCAAATGCAAACTTGTCCATAGTAGCAAAACATGAATTCCTAACCTGAACACTTGTAGAAAAGATCTAACAATAGTTCTTAAGTACCAAAAAAAAAAAAAAAAAGAATCTAACAAAAGATTACAACTTAAAAGTTACTGTGAAACTGTCCCTAGTTCTCAATTCAGACAAGCACAACGCATCTGCAAACTGGTAGACCCTTGCAGAGTTGCAGTTGCAGCACCTTGAAGGAGTAGTAGTTTTTTTTGTTTCGCAACCAAGGTATCCACTGTCGAATAACTAATACTCGTAGTAGTTACTATCTTTGAAATCATCTGGCAAGATGCTCAGTCGTTGAACTACTGCGGCATTCGTTCCACAGAGATTCAACTGGTAAAACTCAAATTAGAAGAAGTTCAGCTCAATCAAGACAAAAAATTCCCAAGAACTTGTGCTGATAGTCTGATACCTTGATGTGTGTCATACAATGTTGCAGCTACTGTCATACCTCCGGCCGTTGGGAATAACACAATCTCTACCGAAACAATACAATCTCTAGTGTAATGGGAATGACAATATGCGGATGAAAGTTCAAAATGCATTCGAAGCCTGAATCTGGAAACTCACAAGGCACAAGAGTATAAGAGAGGGGCAACAAGATAGAGAAACAGAGACTCTGAAACATAGCAAAATGAGAAGCTTTTATATATATATATATATATGATCATTAAACATACTACAATTACAATATTTCTGTTAGCAAAACGAAAAGGCTACGAAGCAGCCTGAGATGGGTTAATGATCAAACCTACTACTTATTTGCAGGGTTAGTGAAAGGGGTTACATAAATCAAAAGAGCCCTGGAGTTACATTAGTACTACTTGTACAAGAAAAGGGGAAAGGCTGGAATCGAACTTAAGAAGCAGCAGCTAAAGGGGGTGGACGAGGGACACCATGGAAGAATGTCGTTGTGATCGGACTGATAGGCTCTTGGATGTCTTCCTCTTCATCCTCTTCAGAATCCCAGAGAAAATGTGCATATGAGGCCAGAACATAACTGCAGAAACAAATCAATGTCACATATTAGCTCAATTTTCCCTCTAAATGTGAATTACCAACCACACGAAAGTGAAATGCAAAAACAAGCTCACCAGTCATCAGGGGCTGCTTTGACTGCTTGATCAAAGTAACTTTCGGCCCTTAAAGAGTCTTTCTGGGTGTGCCATATCAAATCAGCATAGAGGGACAACACATTTCCATCACTTGGATTCGCCAATATTGCTCTTCCGCAATACTCTTCTGCTTTTGCATAATCCCCTACAACCTGTTTCAATTCCCAATAAGATATCAGATATAGGCATCATCACAATAAGCTACTCCATATGCAAGTTAACGGTGACAACTACAATGAAGCTACACATAATATTACCTTATTCAATCGAGTAGTAAACTATGCAGCTAAATCACAACTTTAAAGCTCATTTGGTTCATAGAAAATAAGTTTCTCGCAAGATATTGCACTTACTGTTAATTTTATTGTTTAGCTGACAACAATACAAACTAAAGTGTGGGGGGAGTATGTAATTTAACATTTTTCCCATTTTGTAAGATTTAGAATTTCCCACAGAAGTTCTACTTCTACCAAAGTTGCCAACTTTTTCAACAAAATAACACATTAGAGGGACATATATTTCGATAGAACAGAGGAAATTGCATTTCACTTTCTCTTATATTGCAATAATCCATCAAATTCAATATTAACTATAGCATAGTAACATACTACTAACATTCCATCATACTAATAATAGAATTCAATCATTTTTCTACTCCAAAAACCCTTTCCTATTTCATAAATTAATCACTCAACCTTGAAATAATATTAACATCTAAATAACTATCTACCAAATTAACAACATGAACTGCAACAAATCATAAATTTGTAACATATCCAACTACTTAAACAATAAAATCTAAATCTTTAAAACAACACAAACCCACAACACAAATTCCGCAAATCATTAAGATAACCACTCAAAATCAGAAGATCTAAGAAATTAAATTACCTCTTTCAAGAACCTAGCATAGTTCCCCAAAACCAAAGAATTCCCAGGATTAGCCTCAATCATCTTTTGATAATACACATCAGTCCCATTATGATTTGAATCCCACTTCCCAAACCCACCACCCAATCCATCTCCACCGTCCGATCTACTCCTTCCACCACCGCCGTCTGATCCACATCCTCCACCACCACACTCCTCCTCTTCCAACACTCTCTCTCCTAATCCATACCCTAACCCTAACCCTAACCCTAACGCATTTCTCCTCGCAAAAACACCCGAACCTGAACCCGAGCTCGAACCCGAACTCGACCCAAAGAGCTTGTGTTTGGGAGGGAGAGAGCTTAGGTAACGAAGATCAGATTCCGATGAAGCTCGGCTCATTTTTGTGATTGAATTTGAGGTTGTGGTGTTGTGATTAGACGACGTCGTTAGGGAAATGATTGATTTGGTTTCGGGTGATGATGGATTTGAGGATCCGATTGTTGTTGTTGTTGCTGCCCATGAGTTTAGCAATGGTGTTGATGCGCTTCTTAGTAGCATTTTTTCGAGCTTGAAAAACCTTAACAATGGCAGCTCACTGATGAGAGAGAGAGAGAGAGATTCACTTTTTTTATCACTCTCCTTTTTGGGGTTGTTGGGTTGTTAGAGAGATGCAGGAGTTTGGTTTATATAGGAGAGAGAAAATAGGGGAATGAGAAATGATCTTGGCCGTTGATTAATAGACGGCAATTGTACAGTTTATTGCACGTGTTGGGTTTATTAATGAAATGATCAATAATTGAATTTATTTATTTATTTTCAAAGGTGCATCCGCCGTTAACCGTATTGACTATTTGATTGTGCTAATTTGTAGACACTTTAAAAAATAAAAATAGGTTTGCACCAAATAAAATAGAATTAGATAGGTGACCAAAGAGTTTACGGTTACTCTATGCTCGTTGGTTTGCATACGTGACGAAATTCGAATACTCGACTTTAATTAGAGATGGTACTGGGCACGATTAGCACGAGACCCGACATGATTCGGCACTTTTTACACGACACGACACGATTACGGAGCAAGCACCGGCACGAACGAGCGGGCTTGGGCTTGGGCCTAGATTTTGAATTGAAAGCACGGCATGGCACGGCAGCGCACGCAGAACAAAAAATTTAGATAATATTTTACAAAAGCCTAGACAAGGCATGCACGACATGAGCATGACACAACCTGACCTATCTTTTGGATGAGTAGACACGACACAATATGAGCACAAAGCACAATAACTTTAAGCACGGCATGGCAGCACACTATTCCAAAACACGAATGCACGGCACGATGATGGCCGAACATGGGACGAAGCCACTTATAACTTTAATGAATAAATGAGTCTCTATCACACAAACACAGTCGTACTCCGTTGGTTTGTGTTTGTGAATAATCGAATAATGAAATTATTATGCATGCAATTGCAATTTTCTAAAAGTCGGCATGGACTGGTAGAACTAGAACAAGAAAAGGGGAAGTAGTACAATTTTGTAGGTTAGTACTGATTTTTTTAAGGGGAAGGAAATGAATACGCGGGCTAGCTGGGGTTGGCGCGTAAGGTGTCGTTATTGTACGTTTACCGGCCTAATTGGGAAATTTGGTTGGACATGTCAATACCTATTTCGTGTTACAAATCGAACTAGTCCTAAATATCAACCATTTACGGGTTCAATTTGAACTCCCCATGTCTCGTGATTGTGTCATTGTGTGTGTGTTTTTTAGGGTGGAGGGAAGGGGACTGATGTTAAGACTCAGAATCCGAAATGATCATATACCCAAATTTGATCTAATCGAATCAATTGTTACCTCAAATATCGAACACTGATAAATGAGATATTTATTGGATTATTGGAACGATACTCACTAGACCAAGCAGCTCGATTTTCATGATTGTGTTCACGGTAAGCCTTTTAGGCTCTTTTATTCATCAATCTGAAAAATGGAACATAAGCCTTTTAGGCTCTTTTATTCATCAATCTGTATGAGTAATTTGATTTGAGCTTGCAGAACAAAATGGAGGGATTTAAACTTGTTAATGGAACAAGACCAAATTAAATCTACAAAAATGTAACAAAAATGATTGCTGAACATAATTTGCAGATTGAAAACAAATCTTATGGAATAAAAATGCCGAAATTAATAGGGCTAGGTATGACAATTAGCTCATCAAACGTATGGGCTCTTGTAGTTTAGGAATTTTAATCTACCAATACAGTTTTTTTTATTTGTATTTGGTTTGGTGTGAGTCAACGAAAGATTTTCAACTTTCTTAAAAGAAAAAAATTACGTAATTTAGTTCGCCTATTTCTATGGAAGTTGAAGGTTTATGGAAATTGTTAAAGATATCTTAAAATAATATAACAAGAGGAAGTGTATTTTATTTTATTTTGGTTACGCAAGAGGAAGTGTATTTATCATCACTCAGGTTCACAATAATTATCGTATTTATGTTTTAATCTATCTCAAATTAAATAATTATTGACCACTAAAGTCGAGTTCAAGGTCCCTAGTAAAGTAGTAAGTGGTGACTAGCAAATTCTTATACGTTGTGTAAACATCAAAATAATGGGAAGAGACCAAAAGTGGTGAAATGGGCCAGGTGAAATGGGCCATCTTACAATTCACGTGGTATTGGGAAAATATCAACCGTTGGCTTAGCTCCATTATTGCTCTTCAACGTCTAAGATCATACAAAATCACGAGAAAATCCTATCCAACGGTTCAGATATTATCATAACATGTGATATTCTATCTTCCACATTCGTCATGGTAACCAAAAACTCTCTCAACATCACTCTCTTTCCCATCGAAAGCTGATAGTGAGATACTCGTACACAAAACTAATGAGGTGAGGTATGGTTGGGTAGTAGAAACTAGGAACTCATCTATCATTAATCAAAGTTGAAGGTTGGAATCTCACATTGGATACGGAGTATTTTTAAATTACTTGGTCAACTGTCTCACCCTTTAAGGTGCTTAGAAGCCAACACGGAGAAACAATTACTGTTGTTCATGGTGGATATCTTTTATTGTGAACAAAAAAAAATAAAATACTCATACACAAAACCTTAGTATAAATGAGAAAAATATATTTGGACTAAAAAGGTATATATTATTACAAAAGTAATTATATTTCAAATAAAAAAGTGTTACTTTTGATGATCTTACCGTAAGATTATTTTACACGAGACCGAAAACCTTTACTTGGAAAAATATGCGAGATTTTCCCGCGGTTTCCTAGTACCAAAATACCCTTAGCCTAGGTGGTGTTTACTAGCTTGTAATCAAATGTATGCAATGCAATCATTTTATAAGGTAGTTGTGGGGTGAAAAATGAAGGAAGGGGAGGAAGAAGATGGGAAAAGTAAGGTTGATTACATCACTCAAAGTAATACCCCATATTTACTCTACAAAATGATTGCATTGCATTGCATTACATTTGATTGCAAGCTAGTAAACGAGGCCGTAATGTTTGCTTAAAGCTACGGATCCTGCCACTGTGTAGTTCTAGACTTCTTGTGCCCATGCAGCTCGTGGTGGGGGCCCAAAATCACCACAGCTGGGAAATATGGGTGCAGCACCAAAATGGGCTCCACATGGAATTTATTGAACGGTAGAGGTCAGCCCAAGATCAAATGATGGGCTTTGAGCTTGCTAAGTTATGGTAGAAGAATTATTGGGATTTGTGTAGCCGCCTTGTTGAATTGTTGTACGGTTTCTCATGTACATATCAATGTAGGGAAACTGGAAAAATCGTTTTTTCTCCAGAGCAGGCAGACTAATTGAAGCGTTTACTAGAGCTGTCAATATTTGAAGATAACACAGTATGAAGTTGTGGAGAAAACGCCAATACGATAATAATATGGACTAACACAGGATTACAGAAATCAAACGGTATTTTCAGGAGTACCTTGGTCCAGTATGTGATAGAAATAAATTTGGGTTTCATTTCAAAAGGAAAGAGTTGTGCTTTCACTTATATTGGGCCTGATATAGGTACACCTTAGAGCACACAAAAGATTTACCAGATTTAACCAATACGAATGACCCTAATATGACACATTTTGTCCCATCTGAAAAATTGTACTGAAGGAAACAAAAATTAGTATATATGGTCCAAAATGTGATTATAAATTTGCTACTTTCAGGTTCCAATAATTGTGCCCATTGACTGCTACGTAAAGTCTGGCGCCTTATGTTTAGGCTTTAGCGGTAGAAATTAGCTGAAGTAGTGCATGGTTCATACACCATTTTGAGATGCTTGTCACTTGTGGTGTTGTGCATGGGACTCTAGGAGTGTTGAGAGACTTCCGTTTGTCATTTACCTATGTTGTTTTTGGTGTTAATTGCAATTGTTTCGTGCAGCATATGACCAAGCAACATAACTATGAAAATTTAGTTCATGTTGGACTAATATTTGGAGTCACTCTCTACTTCACTTGGAGCCACCTCCCTTTAAAAGTGGAGTCACCCCTCAAATTTACACTTGCCACCATCCCTACATCACCTGGAGCCACCCTTTACTTCACTTGAAACCCACCCCTCCCCCCACAAAATTACTCAAAATTATTTCGACTGGAGTCACCCCTTACAATTATTTGGTCCACAGTGGACTAAATCCAATACATTATAGATAGACTAAATTTAAAAATAATAAAAAATAAAAAATATATATTAGGTAAATCTTTAAAATGATTAGAATAAATACGAAAAAACATCAACCAACGGAGAAAAAAAAGTCCTTGGCAGGATAGGATTAGGACCTCAGTAAGAATCCTCTGTCCCACTTTGTGCATCATCTTCTTTCCATCTTCCTTTATACATTTGACAATTTACTAAGTACATAGTAAAAACCACTAAAAGCTGCTTATTGGAAAAAAAGCTTGCTTATCGGAAAAAAAACCCACTAAAATAATCCGTATCAAGACTAGGGATGGCAATGGGGCGGGGCGGGAGGTAGTGGATATAGGTAGATCCATTCCCATACACGCTTGGATATTTTGATTCCGCCACCCGCCCCATCCCCACCACGGGTTGGAGATCTCAAATCCACCCCGCCCCACTTATCCGGCGGGTATCCACCTCCGCTCCATTTTTCGGGAGGCTATCGATATCCGCTTTATACCCACCCGAAAAGAAACGAAGCCCACATCTGGATCTACCTCAAATTCACCCTAAGATAATTTACAAGGAAAATTTTGAGCCTTTTGATAAACAATAGCATTAAACAATTTTATATATTTGGTAAAATAAGATTTTATATATTTATATTTTACATTTTTTATTTTTATGTGGGTATGAGGCGGGACAGATGGGTATGAGGCGGGGCGGGTAAGCGGGTATGAGGTGGGGCGGGGCTCCGACGGGTATCCACTGGGAGAAGAAGGCAAACCACCCCCGCCCCATCCCCGCAGCGGTTTTGCTTGATCAAAACCATCCCCGTCCCAACTGGGACGGATGCGGGGCGATATCCACCTGTACCCACCCCACTGCCATCCCTAATCAAGACCACCCCCACCCCCCAATAATCAAAATGTTGTAATCAATTGGAAATTGTAATTGGTAGTAAAAGGGAAAGCAAACATGAAATTTGAAGTATCTATAACCTCAATTTTACTCATGAACCGTGATATAACGTTACTAATGTTTCAGACCATAACCAAAATACTGTACTCCGTAGTCAAACTTCAAAAGATTGCAACAGGAGATGACGTGACAAAGCCAAACATTAGAGCGCCTGAAACGACCCTTTCGAGCTACCCACTCAGCAAACCCACCCTCTTTGTCAAAGTCCCACTACTATCAAACGACAATGCTAAGTTCTAGTGTATGAATGCCACAAGAATAAGGCGGATTTCGAAGTTAGACAAGAAACTCGTTTTGAGGCTGATATATGACTTCACAACAAGAGCTGGTGGCCTCCATACAACTGGCATCCTGTCAAGGCTACTTTTGCTGATCGAGATAGCCGCAGCTAAAGACCTCTTGGGGGTCGGGGTCGGAGTCGGGGTGGGGGTGGGGGTGGGGGTGGGGGTGGGTTAATGACTTATGGGTGAGAGGAGAGGGGATAAATTTCAAATAGATCAGAATTAAAAGGCCCAAATTTCACACACACATAAATGACATACAAAACATTATGTCGTAGTCCCCCTCCTTTCCCCTGCCCATTCGGCCATCCCCTCCACTTATCGGGGAATTACAGTCACGCTCACGCCATAGGAGCCAGTGGCCTCTGTCAACCGGAGTTGAAAACCCATGACAACGTTCACTTTCTAATGCAAAAATCACAGGTAGTCAGTCATCTTTACAATAGCCAGTGGCCTCTGTCAACTGGAGTTGAAATCGATGACAATGGTCACCTTCTAATGCAAAAATCACAGGTTGTCATGCAGACAGTGACATTTTCCAGAACAAACCATTCAAGCCTTTGTATTTTTTGATTGTTTACCCAGAAGTCTATATTCAGTCTATAAGACTTTTGTCCCACCATGATTAAGTAATAAAAACCCACCCTAATTTCATCATATCAGCGACAGACATGTTTTCAATCCCCGAGCAAAACATACGAGAGAGGGCGTTTTGGGTTAGATGTGGTTGAGTGCACATACAACTATGGTGTGATGCATAAAAGTAATTGATGACCCTTGTTTCTTCCTCTCATTTCACCCTATATACCACTTTTCAATAAATATGCCAGCTCCTTGTAAGGTACTGGCCATTACAAAAAATAGAGTTGCAATGACATATAGACAGACAGATCAAAATTCTAGCGCAAACACCAGTCTTTAGCAGACTTTGATCACACCCTATAAATAAACTCATCTAAGAATGTGGTGAACCACCTAAGAATGAAACTATATCACCTCAAAAGTTGGGAAAAAAGGATTATAACCCTACTTCCAAAACTTTCTTCAGCTATCATCTGTGTGAAGGGGGTGGGGGAGGGGGGGGGTCAGTGTGTGGGCAGTTCCAAGATGGCTGCGATAATATACTCTGTTCGATTATATTCGATGAGACTATCTACATCTCGACATTTGAGCAAAGAGGCTTACAGTGGTTTTAAGCCATTTTATTTTGGATCTGCCGATGGATATGCACCAGAAACTCAACATAAGAGAGGCCTGTAGGAGTTTTATCTTCTACCATATATGAGAAGAATAACATTCCTGAAAAAAACGGAGGGGGTGGAGTTATCAAACAATATCCAATAATCAAGTTCTGAAGAAGCTCTTAGTTAATATCCTGCTTTTAAGGGGCTATTTATACACAAAACTCTAAAGCAGTCATGCTTTCTTTAGCAGTTGTTTACAGACAGAAAAGGTTGCAGAGCACAAAACGGAGAACAGCATAATTATTGCCAGATTATTTTATACCCGGGATGAGCAAGAACATACGACTTTAAAATTATTGAAAGCGGAGAGCATTGACTATCGTCAGAAGGTGTATTATCCCTTGAACAGCAGTCGTAAAGCATATGCTTACTCTACCAATTCTATGTTTCCGACATCATAAGACAGTAGTTTTAAAAGCTTACTAATAGGCAATAGCATAATGTGCTTCAGCTAATCTTACATTCACATTTTAATTAGGTAGAGCAGAATCTTACATTCAAATTTGAATTCGGTAGAACATAATCTTACATACAAATTGAATTAGTTTTTAGATAAGAGAAAATTTTATTAATCAAATGGTAAAGAATACAAAAATGTGGAGGATAAGGTATCCTCAGTATAAAAAGAAAACTATCTACACATCACGCCAATGGCGTTGAACTAAAGTCAACGGAACACCCTTAAAGGCCCCCGCCGCCTTAGCCCATAGAGAAGCCAAGTAGACTATATGATCCCAAACATAATCAATAGTCTTCGCAGTCCCCGAAAAAATCCTAGAGTTTCTCTCCAGCCAAAGACACCAAAGTAAAGCCATGCAAGCACAACGCCACAACAACCTCCCCTCCTTACTCCTCCTCATTGCCGCAAAGCGTAACCGTAAGAGTTCACCCACCGTGGCTGGACACACAAAACTCTCCCCACACAACAATCTAGCCCACAAACTCCGCGCAAAATCACAGAGCACAAACAAATGCAGACAATCCTCCCCACTATGCCGACACATCACACAGAACCCCGGTAGAAGGGACCAACTAAGTCTCCTACGCCGCAGCATGTCATAAGTGTTCACCCTACCTAACACCAAAGTCCACACAAAAGCACGTACCTTCAATGGAACCTTAGACATCCAAATAAAAGTAGATAAGGGAAAGTGGGGAAACTGAGAGGGGAGGCTAATGTGGTGTAGGAAGGAATACAAATTGAATTAGTTATGTACAAATCACTCCATTCTCAGTCAACTGTCCAAGCACAGTACCAATATGTGGATGTCTGTGTGTCTAATCCAACCATTTCAAGCAAGTAACAGAATGATGTCCAGAAAATATGGAAGTCTTTGTCATATTAAAAATTAACACTTTCAAAATTATTGATTCCTTAGCTCTATAACTCTGTGAATAAAGCAAGGAAATTTTCACCCAAACAACTTAGAAGGGCTAATTCTTAAAGGACTAATGACGTAACATTGAGGAGGAGAAGCAGCTACTAGTCAGAGTGGAGAAGCAAGTATTCCCAAATTATGCAAGGAGGACCAGCTTGTTAAATCACTATGAATTATACGTTGTGCGCAAACTCTTACGGAGTATTAAATATGGGTGTAATGTGAATATGTAATGCCATCAAACAGGTACCAACAATACAAATTTAGAGAGGCTAGCAAAATTCCAGTTATAAAAGATATTATATATTAAGTGGTATTAAGAAACTTTTATAGCTTCTTCAATGTGCTTACCTAACGAATCTCCTTTTTTGCATAGCTTTAAACTGCAAGAACAAGTAGATGACAAATTATGGTTCCAAACATCATATAGAAATATGCGAGATGGTTACAGAACTTCAAAAAAGTTTAAAGAAGGATATACAACAAGCATACCGGAGGTAGGAACATCTCTGTCGTCGTATCTCATTGACAACCTCATTTAACTTCTTTGAAAAAGGATTATCATATTGCTGCAGCACAAACTGAACCGGCAAAACCATAGTCAAAAAAAAGAATCTACTGGTTAACGGTACTATGAATTTGATAAAATTGAGGAAAATATTTAGGAAAACATCCAGAGTCAAATTGGCCAAAGCACCAGAGAAAATTTGGAGATGAACGCAATACCCAAAGGCAAAGTCTAACTTTAAGAAATATTTATACAAGGCACAGGTTAATGTTGCTAGATTTTCCTTTTATCTCCCTTCATTCCCTTGGTATTAAAATGTCAAAACAAGACATGTGAAAACAACAGTGTATCGAGAGCATTGTGCTCAATGTTCACACTTGCGACAGGCCTAATGGGCCAGTGGCCTCAGTTTCCCATGTAATTTGGGCGGGGGGGGGGGGGGAAGGGAGTAGGGGCTGGGCTGGATATTTTAGTTTCTTACCATCAAAAAACAAAGAAATATAAAAAGTTTAAAAACTGCAAGTTACAGCGAAATGAATCAAGTGGTTGAAGATGTAACATAGAATGGTAAAGAACTATCAGTGCTCATTGTTCACACTTGCCACAGACACCGGAGGGTGGGGGAAGAGTAGGGGCTGGGAGGGGTGGGTTTCTTAGTTTCTTACCATTAAAAAAACAAAAGAGGATAAAAAAGTTGCAAGTCGCAGCAAAATGAATCAAGTGGTTGGCGTGAGTAACATCAAATGGAAAAAACTACCTGAGTTGGAATTTCATCAACAGAGGATATACCAAACAGACAACGTAAAACATCAGGATCAACAGAGCTTCCAACATAAACCAAAGCATCTTCGCCATTCTCAAGAAGGTAAATCCCTTTATCATTTAAATGCTCACTAGAAAGCGGGATAGCGGGAGGAATAAAAGATTCATCCATTTCCTGCAAACAAAAAGCAGTAAATGAAACTAACGACAGATGAGAAGGTTAAAGATAAAAAATTCATGAGCAGACATGAGTCACTCATACCTTAGATCCAAGGTCATGGATGGAAACCATCCTCGGATACACCAATGGAACTGCCAGAGGAGTAGACAGGGAAGATACATAATTAATCCAGAAGGAACGATCTTCTATGCGCCCGTCAGTTCGCAATCCAATGCTTTTTATTAATGCTGCAACAGAGTAAACACGGAACAATTATCAACACATGCACCGCTATGTTCTGTAATCTGTATGGTGCAAGTTTATGCAGGTTTCTCAATTTTGTGGATAGAGCTCATGGGTAGCAGAAATTAAATGCCTTCGACATAAATACACTAGAACTTACTTATTTGAGATATTTTGATCGCTCCCTTTTCAAAAAGGAGACACCAACGTATTGCTAACAATATATCGAGCTAACAAATCTACTTTTTTTGTTCTTTTTTTGCTTGGATGCTAACAAATCGACTTAGCCGACCCAAAGCCTATAATTTTTTCCCATACTCCCATGACTAGGGAGCGATCCACACCAATAACAGGCAAACCCAAACTCGCATAATATCCCAAACAATTTCCTCCAAACTTATAAGCAAAAAAGCAATGAAGAACAGATGAATCTTCGTCTCATTACTTCATATTATGCAACATCCTAGGAGGGGATACTTAGTAGGCAAGTGCTACATCAAATTCTAAACGAAGGTCTATATCTGATATTCTGAAAAACTGGGGAGTTTTTCAGTTCTTAACTTATTTGGAGACATCTTCTCCTCTACTTCTGCAACCTTTTTCTTTCTCTTCTTCAAAAATCTCCCTTTATATAAAGTATTGGCAGAAAGTGAACACAACAAAGTTCAATCACCAATGACCAAACTGTTCTTTCACACAAATTTATAAACTAGTAGCAGAAATGGGTGAAATAGGGGGCACCAAGGGTGTGGAATTTAAGGTCAATATGTCTGATACATAGAATCTGTATATCAGAGAAGAATGGAAGCAGATGCTATGTAATACGAAGATAATCCAACTTTAACGTATCATGCCTCAAAACTAGCAGTTACACTTGCTTAAGGGCAATCTTGTTCACCAGAGGCATTGTTCTAGGCAATCTTCGTGAATTTAAGATCTTTTTTTTAGAAAAGAGAAAGATTATATTAATGAAGAAGCCAATTTACAGCAAGAGAGAGGATAAGGCATCCTCTACAGTTAACAATTACAAAAGAGACCAATTTATTTGAATCTCTGTAATAGGGTAACCCCGAAAAAACCCTCACAGCTTTAGCCCACAACGAAGCCAAGTAGGTGACCTTTTTTTCAGTGTAATGTTTTGACGGAAATGTTTGTGATTAGAATTCTCTTTCAATTTTGAATTTTCTCGTCTCAGACCTCACAAATATTAAAAGTTTCATTTAACGAATGCCGGAATTCTTCAATGGCACATATTATTGAAACAAAACGACTTCAGAAACACTGATTGTGTTCACATCACTATCATTTCTGATAGCAGCAGAAAACGTTTGATTTAAATGCCTATCAGAAGTATGAGCCAAGCATCCATCTTCCAGATGAGAAAGGGAGGATGATAAGTGATAGGCGTTTCACCTCTATAACATAAGGTTCACAAGCATCAATTTTATAGAAAAAGCAAACGAGTCCAGAAACAACAAAGGAAATCAGATGTCTGGTGTCAGAACAAAGAGTTTAAGTTGCTAGCTCAAAATGAGCTATATCACTATGAGTGTTTATCAGTGAGATGGTCAAAGTTGTGTGTTTGTATGTGCACATGGTAGTTAAATGAGTGGCATTGTATTGAACAACTTTTTCTTTTAAACATAGAAAGTATGTTGGCTTGCTCTATGACCAGCAGTTAAATCTAAATTGATTCATATAAATCAAAGGGCTTCCAAATCCCACAGAGTGATTTGGTCAGGGCCGTCCCTGAGGGTGTGCAGGGTGTGCGACCACATAGGGCCCACGACATGACAAGGGGCCCAAAGCAGAAAAAAGATTGGTAATATATATTAAATGTTGTGATTAAGAAATATAACTTAGCATTTGGTTCACTGGTTAGAAGACTTATTGAATGCAAAGTGATGGGCCTCTTATTTTACCCAAGATCGAATCAGCTTACCATCAGCTTTTCTTTTCAATTTTTTTCCTTATATCAGCTAAGTTGCGTAAAACTCTTTTTTTTTTTTCCCTCTCTTTTTCCCACGAGCAAAAATAAACTTTTTAAATTTCTTTTGTTTTAAATGGAGCAATAGCATATAAATAACTTTCTCATTTTTGGATGAATATTTATAAAATATACTGTTTTCTTGAGAAATCTCGTTTAAAAGTAAATTGGGTTGAACGTATACCATTGTTATCGTTGCTCATTTTTTTTGGGACGGTGAAACATGCTATTAATATTTTAGGAAGCTCTCACTTTTATCCCGCGGGTAAAATATCAGGACCGGGACAGGGCCTAATTTTTTTATTTTAGCACAGGGCCTCCTATATCTCAGGGACGGCCCTGGATTTGGTTACATGGATTGAAAGAGGGCAATACAAATGAGATGGTAGAATAATCAAAGTGGAATTTGGGTCAACGGAGTGGAGGGGGTGTACAAATGGGCTGCAAGACAAAAACAATAATTGTAGCACCTACAAAACTCACGAAAAGCATATGTACTCAACGAGATTGAAATGACGTTAATTAAAGATAGCATGGATTGAGTGGAGTACATTACCAAGTGTGTAGAGAGGCAAAAGCTTAAGTGCCTCGGGAAGAATAAGCTGTCCAGTTGCTGCTACTGATAAATTTGCACAATATTTTCGATACGAATGCAGAATGCTGACGCAGTGGTTAGTAACCTGTTCCCTGACTTGCAAGAGGGGAGTTGTGGGAACCTGAATGGCAGCTTCATATAGGCAACCAAGATAAAAAGTAGATTTAATTTTCTTGACCAAAGCAAATTAAACTTTTTAATTTACAATGCAAGGCAGTGTATTATTCAATTATTTCTAGAAGTTAAGGAGAAAGGGCCCCACCAATCAAACAATGCACAAGAAAAAGGGAAAGTAGGCCATCAGGTCCTAGGTACTATAACAGTTAGTTATTAGTCATTATATCGAGTAACATACCTTGCTTCACAAAACATGCAAATTGCGTATCCAAGTCAGCTGAGCGGAAAAGGTTACTCAACATACTCGTGCATGGGAGAGAGAAAGTACTGACACGAATTCTTCGTTGCCCATAAACAGTGGTGTAGAGAAGAGCACACTACATTGTCAAATAAAAACAAGTGTAGAAGTTAAGTTTCCAAAGGAAAGGAAGAAAAGAATTTTCACTAATTATGCAGGAGAAAACTAAAGACGCTCAGGATGCTACATAATAAAGTGGTAGAAGCTGTGTGGGAATTCTGTAGCCGTTTTCCTCTAACCTGGAAAGCACATTCAGTACCATCTTGTAGTTTATCATCGTGTTTTAATGACACCATTATACTCTTATCACAATCAATCTGCATCAACGAAAGCAAAGTCACAGAAAGGAACATGTTATCAAGCGTATTGAAAGACAAAACTGCAGATGCAACAGTCAAGCCTCATTGAGAAAGAACCAATTCATGAGAAGTTTGCATAAGAACACATCATTTCTTGCTATAATAACAGAGCAATGTCATTCAAAACTAAAGTGCAACGAAAACTAAAATGATATAGCGACAATTAGCAGAAAACATGAGAAGATAAAACACGAAAACAATAAGTATATATAGTTGTAAATCATGCTTTATTGAATAAAGGTACAAATATTGCATAATACCAACTTCTGCCATGTGATAACAACAACTAGACGTTGTAAAACAAATAACAGTGACCCCATACTTCAGTCACTTCCATAACACGAATCTTGCTGGTAGTCAAAATTCTTACCGGAAATTATTTGTAAAGTAAATTACATTTTAATATGTTTTGAAATATAAGAAAAGATAATAGCAATAATTATAAATATAATAATTATGTTTTCCTTCTTAATTGAAAAAGCAAAGGGGAACACTTCACCTCAAACAACAAGGAGAGTGAAATATATTAAACAAATATTTTTGATAGCACAACATTTTCCTTTTTTTTCTTCCTCTTTCCCTTATGCGAGGCTTTCTACATTTTCATTTACTAAGAATAGGAATCATTTTCAGTATCTTTTTGTTTCTTACTATTTTACTCCCTCCGTCTCATAAAATCCTAAACGTTTACTTTTTAAAGGTCAAACTTAACAAACTTTGATCATTAATCTATGAAAATATATAAAGATTCACAATATGAAAATACTTTTGTTAGATTCATTTTTTGAAATACTTTCAAAAAATCGTATCGTTATAATTTTTATATTCATATAATTGTAGTTATTTACGGTCAAAGTGGTGTCTTGGAGACCGTGAAAAACTAAACGTTTAGGATTTTATGAGACGGAGGGCGTATTATTTTTCATTAATTTATTTAGAAGATATTAATAGAAATTAGTTTACTTTAAAAAATAAGCAATAAGAATTTGGATTTTCAGCAAGATTTGTGCTATGGAATTGACCAGAGTATGCTGTTAGCGTTAATTTAAATTTTTTCGAGACAATTAATTTAATTTATTACAAAGTGTAGAGTTTGCGCTATTACATGCACAAAGATAAAAGCTGGTATTGTACAATTCAGCTTGCCATTGAATAATTGATTAAGATACTAGTGCCTCTTAATTTTGAAAAGACAAGTGCATGAAGAGATACAGACCGCAGGAAGATCAACATCTGTTGGAATGCGTCTGCAGAAGTTTCCTGAGTATTCTTGGACTTGAATACCCTACAAGAATTAATAAAAATCATGCATTTTATACATTGAAGCTCATGAAGAACATGAGATGGATCACACAACAGATGTATGATAGGACGCACCGAAGCAGTTGTCAAACAAGCACCAATAGCTACATACAAACCTGGCTGCACCTCACGCGCATAACTGCTTCAAAACCTTGTGGTCTTGTCACATTCCATCTAAGATCATTGTAAAGCTTCGCGGTATCAGAGACAGCTGAGAAGGGGTAATAGTAATAAATCTGTAAATGTCAAGATAACACAATAAGAACACCGAACATTTGTTCTGAGCGGAAAAATTCAGCAAAGGTAAAAAAAAAAACATTAAAGACTGTAGGGCCACAGGCCCACAAGTCAAAGAGCATAAATAGCTTTCAAGAATTTAGGTCATGTAGAAACCAACATGAGCAAGATGGATATTTTACACACACGCACGGACACATGCACTCGTGCGCACGCACACACACATGCACTTGTGCGCACGCACACACACACACACACAAAAGACTCGCTTTATTGAAAAAAAATTGTGTTCAATTTACTACTGTAAAAGTCGGACATCCTTAACAGATAGTCGAAGGATTAGGGATGGTAAAATTACTACATAAGAAAAATTGATCACTTGGCTCAGCCTTCCCCCCCCCCCCCCAATTAGGCAGGTAAAAAGCAGCCACTTAAAGGCCACAAAGGGAGTGTCACCCCGTGCACAACAGAAGGGAAAAGCACAAATCATATCTAGCGTCAAGCTTAATGATCATGCATAATGTCACCCACACAACAAAGCTCTGCCCTAAAGAATCCACCAATTCCTTCATACCATGTCCAATTAGGGCTGTTCATAATCCGGTCCGGACCGGAATTTTAGACCGGACCGGACAGTAATCAAACCGGAAAGACCGGACCTGAATCTAACCGGTTCAGGTTCCGGGTCACACAAAACAAAGATTCCGGTTCAGGTCTTTTCCGGGTCAAAACCCGGAATATTCCGGTCTAGTCTGGAATTTTAGTTTTGCCCCAAAAAAATAAATTTTAAGAAATGAAAATGACCATCCATTAGTGACTTAGGGTTTCACTTTTCAAATCTCTTCACCTCGTCACCTGCGCCTCTCCTCTCTCTCTCTCTCCTCTCTCTCTCTCTCCTCCTTTCTCTCTCCACTCTCACTCTCACTCTCACCTTCACCTGCTACCTGCTGCACCACCACTCCACCAGCCACCAGGTCACACTCATCTGCGCCTCTGCGAGCTGCGGAAGCGCCGGCGGGCAGTAGGGTGTGCCGCCTGCTCACAGGCAGCGGTAGTCGGCACTTCGGCGCCAGCACCACCCCTCACGTGATGTCTCATATAGTCATATGCTCTTTTATATCTATTGTTAGTTCCTGATTTTCTCAGTTTGCTCAATTTTTCACAATGGTTGTACTTGTACCTTGATCTAGAAATAAATAAAGAGTTGGGTATTTTCTAGTTATATATGGAAGGTAACATATGATTTGTTGAACCAATATTGGTTTTGAATTGATGGGTAATCTATTACGAGTATCTTTTTGGTTGGGTGATGATTTGATGAATTAATGCTCACTGAGTACACTTTTACTAGTGTAAATGGTTATTAGGTACATTGCAGATGTTTCAGCCAAATTAGCAGATCAAAATTTAAGGTTAATGCAGCACGAAATTCAAAAAAAAAAAAAGTGAATTTTAAATTCTGGTCTTTCTCGTCTTAGACCGGATCCCGGTCCGGTCTAGACCGGAATTTTACCGGTTCAGGTTAAGGTCTTAGTTTTTTTACGATTCCGGTTCAGGTCTTTTCCGGTTCCGGTTCGGACCGGTGTTCACCCCTCGGTCCATGTGTACCACCAAATAGCCAAGATGAAGCAATCACATTGATTTATAAAGCGAGTGTAGATTGATTATCCTACTTCACAGACAGTTAACTGTTTATAGACAAGAACTGTAGGGAGACAGAGCATATCAGAACCCCAGAGCATCATGAAGCATCATAAAGTTAATGGACACTCCTGGTGGAAGATTTTGAACTTTGAGTATGCCCTGCAACTATTGTTCAACATTTGAAGGTAAGGCACGCAATAGTGGGAAGGAGAAGTGAGATTAAGTTGCTTACGGTGTCCAGTTATGGTGATTTTTTGGATACTGGCACAGAAAGTATGAAAGCAGGAGGGAGGTTCGGGCCCTTGTAAGGGGGGGCGGGAGATAGAGTTAAATGTGAATTAGGAGTGAAAAGTAACAAAATCACGCTTACAAGTTCTCATTTTTGATAGTTGGAACTAGCAGTATGCGATATGGATAGTCTATAAAGTACACCAAGATTTGAAATGTTGGATACTGGAAGAACATTCAGACAACAATCAACATTTCTAAATGCACAGTATAAGCACCTATAAGACTATCAATGCATGACGACATATGTGAAAGCAAAATCTACATCATCAATTGACCACATTTACCTGCCCTCCAGTAGTCCTTGGGACGACAGAGATGGAAGCAATGTCCACGTAGGACTGGGTGGTAATAAATACATCAACACAAACCTAAGATCATTTAAATTAAAGTTAGCTGAAGTTTAACTTTAGAGGAGATTCCAGCAAGGAACCTCAAACTTATATGTAAACGAAGAACGTTAAACTAACCTGATGCTCAGCGAACTCTATAGCCACTTCTTTCAGGGTCTTATCAACAGGCTGGAGCATTTTGTGGGCTTCCTGGAAATCATTGACGAGTGGAAATTTTAGCTCATGGAAGTGCCAAGGAGAAAGATGAATGAATGCTCCTTCCGTTCTCCCATGAGTCAATATAGAGGTTGAACATCCAGAGAACAAATTTCAATAAACAGCAAGAGCAACAACACCTATGTGGATCCCACCATTCGCAAGGTCTGTAGGTCAAAATGTAAGCAGCTTACCCTTAGCATAGTCTGTCAGAGATGTTTCCATTAAACCCACAAGATAATTTATTTTTTTAGATAAGAAAAAGTTTTATTAATCAATTGTAAAAAGAATACAATATAAGAGGACAAGATGTCCTCAAAAGAAAAACAAAAGAAATCTACAAATCCCGCCAATGGCGCTGAACTACCGCAAGTGGAATTCCCTTTAAGGCTCCCACCGCCTTCACCCAAAGGGAAGCCAAATAAACTATGTGGCCCCATTAAACCCACAACATAAGGATTTTGAAGTAACCAATAAGCAAGTAAAAAAAATAGAAAAACAAAAATCAAGTGAAACGAAACAGGAAATAAGTTAAAAATCAAAAGGGGACAAATCAGATCAGATAAATTTCAAAAATAACTCTTCGTCTTGAAAGTTTCATCAAATCTTCCATATTCCTCCCTCCATAAAGTCTTGCCAATATTTAGTTTCTTTACAAACTTTAGTTGATTTATTGATGAATAAATATCATTTAGCAAGGGAGACAAAGCATTAAAACATGCTCCTTTTTCTTTAAACCTTGCCTAATTTTGGTAAGGGCTTGGGACGGAGGGACTAATATGTAATGCCTTAGTTTAAGCCTTGGACAAAAACGATTCCATCAGAAAACATTAATATGATACCATTTCATGTTTTCTTACTTGCTCTCTCCGATACTAAACTATTACTCATGCTTGCAGAGTGAGACAACCAATTGTAACATGTAAATTTCCACTTGTCTTAAGCAAATAAATTATGTTGAGATTAAAATTTCCCCATATCGTTCAGGTATTGTGGGGCAACCAAGAGGTCTTTGAACAATAGAATCATGCCAGAAAAAGGCATAACATTTTACAAACAATGTAATTTTTGGAAAAACATAAAAAGTTACCTTCTCACCAGCAGATATGTTACTTCTACCTTCAGCCTCTCTACCAGAAAGTGCACCAATGCCAACTGAAGGTAAGACTGTACATAGAACTCAAGATATTAATCGTCCTAAAACTGTTAAAATGGTCACAAGGAATAACAGTAAATAAAAAAATAATAAATAAATAAATAAAGATTACAAAGGAGCAGATTGTGGAGGTTGGGAGAGGAAGGAGATAAGGTTTCTGTGGGGTAATGCAATCTTTGCAATCATTTGGTGTCTTTGGCTCAAGAGGATCCACGGATTTCAATGACATGGCTATTACGGATGAGCTGGTGTGGGATAAAGCCACTTATTTAGCTTCGTTGTGGGTTAGAGCTTCTGGGGCTTTTAGAGATTACACAATTACTCAAATTCAGCATAAATTGGGTGCGCCGATTTGTAACTAGATATTTCGGAGGACGTCTTGTCCTCTTTTAATGTAATTTCTGACACTTCATTAATACAATTTTTCTCTTTATCTAAAAAAAGATTACAAAGGAAAAGTTAGTGACACATTGACAGCTTCTAAACAAATTCTGATAACTTTAAGGCCGTAAAGTTTGCTTTTTAGGAGTTACTTGATTTCTCATGTGCATAGAAATTGGCCCATTTACCCATAGCCTAAAGCTTCACTACTTTTTGGCTTTGGATTATAATGGATTAAATCAAATGGCTCATAAAACTGTCTGCACTTCTTATCTATTGTGAAGTTGCTGATGGTTATTGCACTTCGGACCAAGGGTCAAGCGGAAACAGCCTCTCTGTTCTCACAGGGGTAAGGCTGCGACTTGCGTACAATCGAATCCCCTTACTCCGCCTAGGCGTGAGTCTCATTGGAGGCACTGAGTAATGTTAATGTTAAAGAAATTGGGCCAAATCTGTAATTGTATTTATTGCTTTGTGAGGACTCTCTCCTCCTCTTGCTGTTTTCCACAGCTTTCATCAATAAAAAAAAAAGTTTCATCTCTTTATCTAAGGCGACAGGGGCCTTCAGGAGCTATTTTGTGTCAGAGGTCCAAAGAAAAACCTGTAACTGGTTTCTCCATAGAGGACGCCTCAACCCCTCATGCTGTACTTCTTATATCTATTGATACAAACTTTTTTTTCTCCTCTAAAAGAAATGACTGGATTGATTACCTGATTGAAAGACCAAAAGCTTCCCTCCAGTACTCTTCATTGCCAAATATGCAGCCTGAAACAAGAGCAGAAGTATGACTTTGTGGTCAAAAGTTTACATATCAACAGACAAGCCATGAAAAGATCAGAGTTCCTATGATTCTCTCTTAGTCTCTCTGTAATGGTATGTGCATCATATGGATGCAACATTCATAATAGTTCCTAAGTATTAGCTGGTATCTGTTGTTTTCACTCTGTCTACCCTAAATGCTAGGCAAGTTGTAGGACATGAATAATCACTCTTCTTCCATCGGGTGTTAATCTTTCTGATTAGCTGGCTTTCCAAGTACAAACGGAAAGCCACAAGCTAAAAATCTGTTAGGAGTAGACCCTGCAACATTTGACCGACCCAATATAATGCTGACTAAAGCTAACCCATAATCTCAAAAGCTCACGTAATATTAGTACAAAAGTGCACTTCAAACCGAAATTGAGATTGACCAACCTGAACCTGACCCGGCGCACAAAATGGTCCTAACCCAAAAACCAACCTAAAACAGACTGAGAAAAAACTAATCTAAAGTGACTTAAAATCTTGAAAGCCCACTAAAGGTTAGTATGTAAATGTGGTTCAAACCCGAAAGTTCAGATTGACCGACCCGACCCAACCTGTTTGCCAGCTCTAGTTAGGAGGGCGTTGCAGAGTATTTTCTTTGATAAAAAAAAGTTAAGAAATTTAACAAAGAAGCAAGCAATTACAAGTACGACAAGAAGAAGTCCTTTTATCAACAAACAGATAGTAGTACCTGCATTTCACTAAGATGCTCTACATCCTATTATGGATATTCCATGCTCTACAACCTGCATTTTTTTTTGGGCTGCATTCTCCACATATATTTTTCTTATCAAATCATTCTAAACCACAAACTCAGTTTTTACTAATCCTTATAAAAAAAACAACTTTTTATTAACATGTGCAAAAAGTCCAAATAGACAGTAAAAGTCTCCCAAGTCCGAACCCCGTCAGCATCTAAGACCCATGAAGCACATGCCCCAAACACCCCATGAAAGAACCTCCATTTCTATCAATCCTCGTTCCAACTCGCTGCACCCTGTCCCTTCCTATCCTCATAATTGATTGAGCGCTCATATCCTGTTGTACCCTTTCCACCCTCTTTTTCTTCCTCCCATAAACCAAAATGGAGGATATAAAAAGCTCGAAAAACCACAAAGGTTTTAATATTAACTATCTTCAATTACTCCATCAAATCGCAGGACACCGTAATACCGTATCACTTTGTACCAAGCACATAGTGAAGTCAAGAATGGAATTGACCTATGTAAAGTGAATGCCCTAAATCTGAAGCATAAATTGTACAAATTATTAAACAAGTCGCAAATTACCTTGATTGTTGCATCAACCAAAATTGAAAAAAATTAAAAGCACGAAAAACCACAAATGAATTGAAAATAACTACCTTCAGTTACTCAGATCACTGGACACCATATCACTTTGTGCCAAGCAAATAATTAAATCAATAATGGAATTGACCCATGATCAAGTAAGTGCCCTAACTCTGAAGCATAATTTGTAATTTTATACAAAGTAATATACAAGTTATATCTAACCTTGATTGCTGCGCCAAAAGCTGAGTCTGCAGCATTACTCTGAAACATGGTTGGGATGCTTTCCAGTAATAATTCTACATGCTGACGGCACTGACCTCAACAAAACAGTACCAAAATTATGTCAAGGAAGGAAAGAATGATCCTTAGATGTCACCGAATTCTAGTCCCTCTGGTATTCTAAAACCCTACCTCTGAAAGGCGAACTATCACATCAGTTTCAAGTGGAGTGTAAACATCTTGTACATCAGGAACTATGAGCATCAACGGCTGCAAAATTGAAATGCTCTTTCAGCACAGTAAACCTTATAGTGGAAACTATTGAAATGCTGTACGTAGGCATCTTTTTCCAAATGGAAATGAACAACTAATGTACTAGCAACAAATTCAAGGCCGAACAAAATTCACATGAGTCCAATGTCCCCCTCAAGTAATACTCCCTTGCACCCCCTCCTCCCCCTCCCAAAGAATGAAAAAAGGAAGAAAACACAGAAGACCATATGAAGAAAGAGATGGCTAATCAACAGGGTACACCGTATGCTAACCTAACAATTGCATCAATAGAACAATTTTCTTATGAAGTCAAGTCAGACAACAAACACAAATACGTATAGGACGATGCTTTCACTATCATGCAAACTTGCATCATAAAAATAGTTGAATAATAACCTGCTGTGATGCACGTTTCAGATTGTAAAAATGCATAGTTGAATCAAATGTTGCAATTCCCACCATAGTCCTCGGACCTTCCTGCAACAGGAATTAATGCAAAGCAGACACCATCAACTGACATTACCAGGGCAAATAGCTAAATGTCAAATAAGCATAGAGGGGAATAACCTCGAAAAAAAAATTAAAGTTACAAACAGAACTTACTGGGAGGTCAGCAATAACTTGATTAATAGCACTGCAAGCTGCTGCAGTTGCACCAGTCTGTACTGCATTCATGGACACATCAATGAGGAAGAAAAATACTGCAGGCATAGGATCACGCACCTGCAAAAATATATTAGCAGCAAAGATATCCTTCAGTTGACAGATGAAACAAGTACAGACACAACCAGTGATAGTCAGACAAGACTCTGTTTTTTCTTTTCAGTATGCCCCATTTGATTATTCTCATTAGTGAATGACTCAATAGAAGCAAAATCTTAAGCCCGGTCCTTACTATCTCAGATTGATTAAGGGCCGAGCTAGGTCATGGCCCGCCTGGCCTGATTATGTGGACTGAGCTATGTCCTATGGGTCCATGACTCCATGGTGCATCTAGGGCTTGGCCATAAGAGTTGAAATAGGGCATCAAAAAGTAAGAAAATAATCAAAGAACTTTTTAAAAAAAACGCAAGACCAAACAACCAACCTTGACCCTGCCTGGTTGTTTTGTGGGATGAGCTGGGCCGCCCACTTCTAGGCTCTAGTTACCAGTGACGCACTAACATGCCAAATTCTATCCCACAAAAGACAACTATATTTTGCTTAAACTAAGTATCATCTACGGCTGATGTATCAAGAAAGAAATTATAGATAAAGAGAAACTATGTATTAATGAAGTGTCAAAAGGCTACAGCAAAGGAGGGGCAACGTGTCCTCCAAAACTCTCTATTCACAAATTAGCGCGGCCCAGTTATGCTGAACTTGAGTAATAGACTAATCCCTAAATGCCCCTACAGAAAGAAATAGCACTGCAGGAAGGGCTGACTAGTTGACTACATACTCGCTGAGTGTTTTAGCAGGGAACAAAATCTGTACATTCCTCTGTCACTGTCACTGTCACTGTCACTGTCACTGTCTGTGGCTCGCCACCTCTAGAGAACTCTAAATTATTCTGCCTGATGGAGAAACAAGCTTGACTGGACCTCTTTCTTTATATGCCCACAATGAAAAAACTGCAGAATTCACGTAACGAAAGGTAAACTAGACCACCAATCCTAATAAAAGGAAAATGTGGTAAGTTCTGTAATCCTAATAGAGCTTTAAACTCAGTGAAGAAATCGTATAGCGAGGAGATGCTAATTCCAACTTTGACTTTCACCTATGTGGTATAGGAGGCAACTGCAGGCCCAAGAGAGGGGAAGAACCAAGCACACTAGGCTCAAATCCATTGAACCAGCAAACCGATACTCTTATTTCTAACCACCAAGGCATCAGGAATCAAACACTGATTATGGTGATCAAGTGGCAATAAACTCACTGACTCAACTAAGTTGCTTTGGAGCAACCCCCAGGGTAGAGATTTCTAGCTACACAACTGAGCACACTATGCTGTCCAGTGTCAACAACAAAGAGTAAGGTTACAACTTACACCATAGCCTCAAAACTGAGTAATGCCTATTGTACATATGGTGCTTTAACATGCAACTGCGTAATCCGTATGTGTCGATTTTAGTAGTTTTCCATGGAGCTCATTTAATGCAAGAGGTGGTTAAATTCAATGGATAACAATCACCATAGCCTCGATTTACAATATAAAAACTCAAATCAGCAGTACAAGGGTGAGTAAAATAAAAACTCTTTGGCAGGTGAATCGCATAGGAATCGGTTAAGGCTGCCAAATATTAATAAGAGAAAGGGAGGGAGGACACCATTGAAAAACATTAAAATGTGATGTTTTAGTAACTAACCATGTATTCTTTTGAAGCAACAAACTCAACAGATCCTCTACACAGCTCAGGCCTTTCATCAGCATCTCTCCGTCGGCCATCAGGCCCTAAATTGCAATGGTAATCACGAGGAGTCTCATCAGTGACCCCTGCAAAAGGAACCAAAAAGTCGTGTATTTATTGAGCTAGTACATAGTTCCTTATCACACAGATGACTCACGCCATACAAGAAACAAATGGCTCAGAATTCAAAGACAAGATTAGGTAGATGGAGAAGAAAATGGGGTATAACCCAGTTGTAGATGAAGACAGAATATGAGGCTATGAGCACCTTTGCCATTCACTCCACGCACCTCAGAGATATATTCACTTGTTTAAAGTGAACATGAAATTCAAGACCCACTCATAGGATACAATCAACCAAAATATGAAAATCCTGGCAGAAAGCAGACACGTTTACATACAGACATCATCTTCTTTTTCTGATTACAAAGCAAGTCTTGGTTTCGTATATTTCCATGAAAAATATCAAACAAAGAGGACGAAGGCGATTATGGATTCATTTTAGATAAGGAATAACATCAAAAGGCTAAAGGAAAAAAAATCAGAGTCCAATGACTCCTCCAACAGAATTACAGTGATACAGAAGAGGATTATAACCAGAAAGACTGAGACTGTGTTAAGCATACTCACCACAGAAGTTACATATGAATCTCCTTCCTTGATCAATAAATTTAACAAAAGGATTTATATAGGCTTTGCAGCGTGAACATCGTACAGGACCACCTTCCCCGAAATCAACTACCTGTAAGTCCAGCAAAATTGTGAATAGAAAGAGGATATCACGATTCAACTCTCAGAGAACTCTGCTAATGTGTGCACATGCATGTGTTTGTATCTATTTATGGTAGCCAAATATCTGGGGAGGGGGTGGAGGAAGAGAAAATGTGTCATCAGCTCTTCGCATTATAAGCACAAACATAGATTCTCACATTCCAGGACCAGGCACAAAAAATGATAAAGGAGTGAAAATGCTTGCTTAATTTACAGACTTTTAAACTTCTTTGGGGAAGGAGGAGTCAGAAAATGATCAAATATATATAATTACAAAGGAATTATGGAGAATGTTACAAGGATATTCAGATTTCTTGGGGAAGATAAATCCATCAGAAACTCGACTTGATAAAACTAAAACTCAACAACCATAGAAATTAGAACTAGAAGCCATTATATACCTGAATAGGATCTTCAGATGGATGAGGAAGCGCTAATGGCTGAACCAATAGAGTTAATTGCATCCCAGATGTTGCCAGAAGATCAGCAGTACATGGGATCTGTTGATACAAGAAAAGTTAACTAATCATATCCAAATTCAGAAGACTTAGTATTTGGTAACATAGTCATAACAATTGCCTTTTGATGGAAAGATTTATGACCTGATTAATTGTAGATCTCATGTAGCGAGGGCTGCAATTTCCAGTGTCCTTGACAATGTACTCACTAGTAGCAGGCTTCAATAACATGAAAGGGATTCATCAAAAAATTCTGATAGAATCAGAAAGGAATTAACAAATAAGGATCAGAGATCATCCATATAACTGTTCATCGACCCAAAGACTCACTCTCAACCCTGAGTTTAATTTTCCACAAAAAGGTAGAGAATAAGGGGACATGGAGTTCTCAAAGCATATGTAGTACAAATATATCAAACTTTGTTCAATTTCTGCGTAGGAACTCTCTTAGATGGGACAGCTGATTAAGACCAAAAACCAGTTGAATACACCCCTCAACCCAAATATAAGCTGTTGGATGAAAATTCTTGAGAAGATACAACAAATCAGTCCAACAAAATGCACCAGAAAATGGCCAAGAAAGCACACCCCCAAGCAACTATTATCCCAAAATGACTATCTTGCTGCAAATGATCAATGACTGTGGCAGTAATCAGGATACACCCTCAGTTCCCCCACAACACCAAATAACTGTCTCCATAAGAAAAACATTAATGACTGGCAGGACACAACCAAAGTTTTCCTACATCCCAAATAACTGTCTCCATAAGAACTCCACCCCCTCATATCACAATGTAGGAACAAGTGCAAGAAGTCTCAATATTTCCTCAACAGAACTCACACATCCGGGGAATGGGGTATAGTCCACTCCAGCCAGAACCCTCATTTGAAACATGTCACTAGTATTGACGCTACCTAGCCCCAAAATCCAAACTAAAGCGCACTCCCTAAAGGAACTTTTTGACTTCTAAATTATGTTAGAAACAGGAAATTATGGATATTGTGGAGGTAGGCTATGATTTACGAAGGAAATATTTACATGAGAAAACCCTCCATAGCGCCATTCAATAGATTGGTAGTGGTGGTGGCATAGATTGATATAACTAAAGACACAAAATAGACAGGGAAAACATGATGAAGCAACAATGTGATAGTGACCATATCATTGATAAAAGCAAAATAAGCATCACTCCAAGAATTTCAGCTCTATATAGTACTGAGCGCCTGAGTTTAAAGAATACCGGCGGAAGATTGGCCTGATTGCCCACTCGAGTTTCATGCACAACGACAGATGAACTTGGAAGCGGACGGGGAATTTGATTGGGGTCAATCTTTGATGGTCCTGTCATAGTGGCCCCAGTCTGACTAATAGCAGGCATAGTAGCCACTGTCTGAGTCGGTAATGGCGGTGGCATGCCATACATTCTGGGTGGTTGCACAGAACCTGGAACTGGTGGAGGAGCCACCTGAAATTTTGATAGTGAATATATAACAGACATGTCATGAATAATCAAGCAGATATTTCGCTCCTTAAATAATTGCATGAAGAAAAAAATCTTGCAGATTGGGGCTGTGTATGGTTAGGGAGAAAATATTTTCCAGAAAATGATTTACATTGTTTCCGCCAAACACAGCGTAGGAGAAAAAAACTAGCATAAATAACATATGAAAAGGGGAAACAACAAAGCAACACAATCGAGGAAAACTACATCTTGCATAAGTCATTACCACATAAGATAATGAGAACACCTCAAGGCATGTATTCTAGCACAAAGCTGACTTGAGAGTAGGCTGCACGGTTACCCGCGCTAACATAACACAGACCAGGGAAACTGACATTTATAGAGGATGTAAATCCCGATGTGTGACGGACACAAGTTTCTTGACGTGCACAAGTGTTGGAACCGCGACACAAGTAAACTATACCTATTCGAGGTGTATGTGGTTCCTAGAAAGACATGAAGTATGTCACAATTGCTATACATCTTTTTTTTAGATGAGGAGAAGTTTTTATTAATCAATAATTTAAAGAACACATAAAAGAGGACAAGTATCCTAATATGTAAACCAAAATAATTACAAAACTCGCCAATGGTGTTGAACTATCATAAGCGGGACACCCTTAAAGGCCCCCGCCACCTTAGCCCAAAGGGAAGCTCAATAAACTACCCAAACATAGTCAATAGTCTTCCCAGCATTGGGAAAAATCCTCGTACTTCACAATTGACCTTTTCTTTTATAGGAACCTTGGATATTTCTAACAACCTTTGATTTATTGCTGAATTGTTTCTTTCTTTCTTTTTTCAGTCCAAGCGTTTTTTTGCTTGACTAATCCCATGGGCCTTGAAGTTAACGACCAGGAAAACCTCCAGTGGCCTTGAGGGAACTCGAACTTGGGACCTCAGGAATAGATCTCACAGGTCTTACCAACTGAGCTACCACCAGTTTTAAACCATTCCCATCATCTAGAGTATGGAGGGTATAAAAAAAAGGTTAAAATGTTTGTCTAAGCTATCTCTCATATACATAAACAGTTCGCTCATGCTATCTCTCACATAAACAAAAATCAAATTGATAACCCTAAATCACAGGCATCCCCTCCATTCTGAAGACAATGTCAGTTTGCTTGTACTAAGCCATCAGAAAAACTAATTGTAACCTTTGTATCTATGGCGTTTTCATCACTCTTTGGAAAGGAGGAATTAAAAGATAAAAATAAAAAATCGTACTCAATATGGGCCATGAGAAGAAAAAAAAGTGGAAAATATTGCGGAAGTAAAAACATTGTCTTGGCAGGTGAGCAGCGTGCTCTTCATTTGTAAACACAAGATATAAAAAAGGGAATCACATTCTTTACCTACACATGGTAGAAAAAAAATCCAAAACTAAAATGAACAAGATGAGAACTCTTACCTGGCACATGTGTGCCTGTGGTGGCTGCAAGCCATATGGAGGACCTGGAGGAGGAAATGTACCCTGTCTCTGAGGAGGAGCTGGGAATGGAGAAGCAGGCTGCGATAAAGGAGGCGGCACATGATCACCTGGAGAACCAGCATGCCCTGTTCCAAGGATAGAGCGCATAGTTGGAGCTTTGGTTGGAGCTCTTGAAGATGGCGAAGGACCAACTGAAGGCTGCTGTGGTGCTCCAGAAGAAGGAAAACGAGGCCCACCGGGCAATGTTCCGGCGGAGAACATAGGAGGACCATTACTAACCACACCTGGAATAGTTGTGGGAGGTGCAATTGGACCAGTAGCCATTGGTGGTGGAGAACCAAAACCACCAGGACGAGCAACGGAAGGTGGAATCCCAGCTTGAGAACTAGGAGGCCCAGAAGTAGGTACGCCAGGAGGAGCACCTACTGGACCGCCTGACGCAAAAGGCCCTTGATTAAGCGGTCTAGAACCAAATGGCTGAGGTTGGACACCTGGGGGCGGCCCAGAGGGTCTAGAGGGCATCATATTAGGAGGAGCCATAGGACCCAAGAGAGCTACTGATGATCTCGGGACTACACCAGGTGGTGGTGGAGGGCCCGGTCTGGACAGGGGTGAGGGGCCGGGAAATGAGGCGGGTGGGGCAGCAGCTGATGGGGGGAAACGAGGGGCCTGGCCAAAAGGCGGAGGCCTAATGAGACCGGTTGAAGAAGGTGGTACTTGGGCATTTGGCTGCTGATTAATCTGTAAGTTTTGGAAGTTCTGTGACAAGGATGAATCCGGTGATCGTTGCAAATTAGGGACATAACTTGGCGATGGGGGAGTGGACTGTGGATTGTTTGGTCTAGGTGCCCCTGGAGGTACAGGAGCAGCCATTTATTTTAACTCAACAAAGCTCAAAACTGTAGCTCAAATACAATCACAGCTCACCAAAAACCCTTGTATTCGCCTACAAATTCGTAAAACCAATAACTTCATCAATAACAACAGAACAATCAAGCTCATCAGAAGTACTTGAATTTATAAATTATCTTAACAATTTCGTAAAACCAGCAACTTTATCAATAACAACAACAGAAGTGCATTTCAACTTGATGCAAAAATCATATAAATGATCCGAATTTTAACTCAACATATTGTGTAACAAACAAAAGCAAAAGCAAAAGCAAAAGCCTAGCTGATCATGCACTTCTTGTATTTGAACACATTGATGCAACTTCAAATGAACCTACATTACTTCGACACTATAAAACAGGGCCGTATCCGTATCGCGTGTCTGCCTGATCAGAATACGATCTATGACTACTGGCGGACACGTGATACAAAACCTGAGACAAAATTTCTTTCCAACTCTATGCAAATTTTAAAATTACCAAAATTAAAACCCTAACTTCACGAAATTGAAGCATCAATGCACGAAAACAAATGGCGATGAAATTAGTAGATAAAATGTAGATTGGATAATTGAAATTGATAATTGGAGTAAATATTCGATGAAATTACCTCGTTTTGAACTGAAGATATGATCGCCGGAGATCGTCGGAGGTTGCAGTCGTCGGAGAAGAGAGAGAGGGGGAGGGGATGGACGGAGTTGTTGCCAGGAAGAAACTGTGCGTGGTTGATCGGCCGGAGTGCCACGGTGTATTAAAATTTAAATAAATTAAAGAAATGCGGACATAACAAGAAGTTTTAGATAATGTTGAAAGCCCAGTGGTCGCTTTTGAAGAAATGAGAGCCCAAAAGGAATTTGGGTTTGGAGTACATTGAAATAAGCCCACGTGAGTTATGTATTACTCATATTTTTTTCCTTTTTTTTTCTTTTTTATTTGGTATCGGCGGAGAAAGAACTCTATTACACCACTTACTGTTACGGTGAGTAAGGTTGCTTAAATCGTGCAGGAAGTGATAATTTGGGATGTACCGTGATCCTTGTAACTGAATTTACAGCCAGGTGAAATGGAATTAAAACGGCTATGGCTATAAAGTTTTAAACTTATTCAAGTTGAAGAGATAAACTCTGTGACCCATTGTTCATAGGAAATAAGTATTGAGCGTACCTATGAAACTATTTCTTCCAAAATCCAACCCTTTCATATAGACATAGGTAGACTAGGTTATTAGTCAATGTTCAGTTTCTCATTTTATAGTAAAATGTATGTGGGCTTGATAACATTAGATAAATCGACTACTCAAATATAAACGATCACATATTTATGACTCTACTCATATCGACTTTGTATGGGTTCACTTATAGCCTTACGGGTGTAATTGAGATAAGTTGACTCGAATGAACTTGAGTTTGAGTCAATTTAAACACTCTTCGAGTCAAGTTTGGGTAGCCTATGGCTCCATCTTAAATGATTAAGTGGTACATGTTACACGGATACTAGTTCTGATATACGAATTGAGTCAATTCACAAGTTTAGGTAGAGTGTTAGGTTCCACCTATATTACTTTGTATCCACATGCTTTTCTCTACTTTCTTTACACTTGTAACATGTTTGTGAGACGCTTGCTGCATGTTGACCCTTACACATGTCTTTAAACTTTCTAGTTTCTTTATTATGTTTACATTGTGGAGGTGCATGTTAAGTATGCGAGTTGTGCACACTTGACGTCTACTCCTATCAGATGTATTAAACCTTATAAGCCAAGAATATGATATTGAATGATATCTAAATTACCTTTGTATTTTATGTATGTGCTATAAATTCTACCTTGTTGTTGTCGTTCATTTGATTGCTTGTGTTGATTGACTACACATCCCTCCCCTCTCGAGACTCCGTTCCTCCTGACACTCATTTCTCCATCCTTCTCTCGTGCCCGTAGACACTCATAAAATATTCATTGTATATGACTGACACTCTTACCGTCTAGAAACAAGAGTGTGTCTCACATTTGACGACCTAAAAAAAACGAGCCTGAGTTATAACTAGCAATTATTTTGGAACAAAACCTTATCTCCAACAACATATATACACCTAGTGACATTAACCTACACCTAACAAAATAAATTAGGTAATCTCCAAATCTGACATCACCAATCGCAAGACCATCATCCATAGGCCATAGCACACCATGACACCATACGAATTAGATCCCACAATATATAAAATCAAATGCATCATTGATAATTCAAAAATAAACACAAAAATACAAACAAGTTTCCGTTGTGGTTTCCTAGTCAGATGTCAGATCTCACAAACTTACGTCACCACTCACCACCATACTCATCTAGCACCATCCCAAAAACAAAACATTTTCCTCCATTTTTATTTTTTATTATATTAATATTACTAGTAATAGTACTCTGTTCCTCTTTTTGCCAGTTCATTATTAACCAATTTAAACGTTTTGTTTTGCCAATCCAATTTCGTGTAAATTTTCCATCAATCAATTTCTTTAATTCTCTCTCCTCTAGTTCTCTCTCTCTCTCTCTCTCTCTCTCTCTCTCTCTATACCTCGACAGCTTCGCCGGAGCTTTTCAATCTATCTTTTCTAATTTTGTTCAATCTCCGATCAATCAATTTTCAACAATTTCTCCGACGTGCATGTGACGATCAAATTCGCTTTTTCGTGCTTGATTATCACGAAATTCTCGCCATTTCATTCAATTGCACGATTGTAAACTTATAATCCTCTTTAATCCGGCAATAAATCCGTGTTTTCGGATTTCTAGGGTTTGGTGACCTAATTTGAGCTATAGAGTCTGAGAATTTCGGATTATGTGATTGATTTTGATTGGGTCGAAAATTGAGGGGTTTTGTTCTTGGTTGAGTTTGTTGTGATCGTGGTGGGGGTTTGTGGAATGAGCGTTGGTGGAGGAGAGAGAAAATGGTGTCGACGAGGAGAGTGGGGAAGTATGAGATGGGAAGGACGGTTGGTGAAGGGACTTTCGCCAAGGTTAAATTTGCAGTTAATACAGAAACTGGAGAGAGTGTTGCTATGAAGGTTTTGGCTAAAAGTACCATTCTTAAACATAGAATGGTTAATCAGGTGAAAAAGCTTAAACCTTTTTCTTTTGTAATTTTTAATTTAATAGTTATATTATTATTATCAATAATTATGTAGCTCAAAGATTTGCTGTGTTAGAGTACATCATTAAATTGAGGAAATTCATGCTTCTATTAAGTTTGTGTATGGCTGAGTATTTTACATGAATCAAGAAAAGTAGGGAACTTGGCTAGTTGGATGTAGTAGCTTAATTGTGGCCCTCTTTAGGACAACTGATGCTGGTGAAGTATTATTTGTGTAAAAGAAAATCAGTGCCTAAGGCAGGATTTCTGCCATATAGATTGCTAAAATACACGAACAAAGTGAAATGAAGCAACAAAATTTTAAAAATAGTTCATGATACAAACAAATCCTGAGTGGGTAGCTCAGCTGGTAAAATCTCAGAGAATTGTCCTACAGGTCCCAGGTTCAAGCTAGAGGCTCAGGGTCACTGAGGGTTTTCTTGGTCGTTAACTTTAGGGTGCATCGAATTAGTCGGGCAAAGCCCGGATACCCATGTTATCCAAACAGAAAATAGTTAATGATACAAACAAATTAAATTATTATTGGGGATGTCAAACTTCCACAAACTTACTTCGTTTGCAACTCTTTCTTCTGCTTTTTCTACAAAACTCTGGGCAAATGGTATGACCAGAGTTTTCCTGTTCTTTGTATAAAGGTCTATCCCTTTGGCCCACGTAAGTAAGAGTATCAGTCACTGTTGGCTGGTGGAATATTTTTCGTTTGGTTTTGATTCCAGCTGGTTTTATGCATGGCATCATGATTCTTGCAAGTGAATACTTATATTGTCCTGCATTTCTCATTGTGTAAATTTGATGAAATGCATAAAGTGAATTTCCAAGTTTTCTGTTTGAGAAACACATGATGGAGATATTCTGGATTTAAGCTTTTTATGTATCTGATAAGAGATACCTTGTATTAGACTATTAGAAGCACTTGTTGCATCAATCTCATGGATCTGAATTGTGTTGTTTCATTGGCAGATTAAACGTGAGATATCCATAATGAAGATTGTTCGACATCCTTACATAGTCAGACTATTTGAGGTGTGTATTTTTTTAACTGTATCTGCAAAGTTTTCACTTTACATTTTCTTGCAGAAATGTGTATATGTCCTCACTGTATTATTTCCACATATGAAGGTTTTGGCCAGCCAGACTAAGATATACATAATTTTGGAGTTTGTCCCTGGAGGGGAGCTGTTTGATAAAATTGTAAGGCCCTGATATTGTTTTTGCATAAAATTTATAAAACCAGCATCAATTCCTGCTTATGAAGTTCAGAGAAGATCATAATTCTAAAGGAACATTGGCCTGGTTATGTAGCTCACTCAGAGTGACCACATCAATGTACATTGTCTCTGACTTTTAAAGTGCATTATTCCTTACTTATTTCCCTTGCTTATATCTATAGGTTCACAAAGGCAAGCTCTCTGAGAGGGAATCTAGGAAATATTTTCAGCAGCTTATTGATGCAGTCTCCCATTGTCACAGTAAGGGTGTTTACCATAGAGATTTGAAGGTACCTGCAATTGTCTTGTTTAACCATAGTGCCTTCTGAGTTCTGATAAAATCTTTGTCATTTTTTTTCGTCACGCATAGTGATTATTTTCAAGGATTAATGCCTTCATGATTTTTCTGATCCCCCTTAAATAAAATATTTTTCTGTAAAATATAGCCAGAAAACCTGCTTCTTGATGTGCGTGGAAATCTGAAGGTTTCTGATTTTGGACTTAGTGCCTTACCACAACAGGTAAGCATGATCAGTGTCTTGTTGCCTTAAAGAATCTCATACTTTTCTTTTTAAGCATTGCATAAATCATTTTTTTGCTGGAACTTGTTTTCTAGGGAGTTGATCTTCTTCACACCACCTGCGGCACTCCTAACTATGTTGCACCCGAGGTACCTTGTCCCTTCATTGTGATTGGTTCTCTCTTGCAAATTTTCTGCTCTTCCAGGCTTCTTATTTGGAATTTTCGTTTGGCATGAAATGATTTTCTGGAATCATTGATAAGAAGCTTGAAAGCCGCTAATGTATTGTAGACACATAGCTATCTCACAAGCAGGAAAAAGGTGGAAGGCTACTTGTTCCTAATTATCTCTTTGATTTTGCAAGAAGGAGAAAGGAATAAAAAAAAACTATGTTGACTAGAATCACGAACACAACTTGACACACTCAATTACATTACCTTGGATAATTGTGTAATTTGATGTTATGGAGCCTATTATTAGTTGTATATTCGTTGGGTGACTTGTGATGTCAAGGTACGACTAGATTTGGGAGGAAATATATAACAAATTAAAGACTAATAACCTGCATGATATGACTTGTATCTTAGGTTCGAGACTCCTAAGGGCCACTGGAGGTTTTCCTGGTTGTTAACTTCAGGGCCCATGGGATTAGTCGGGCAAAGCCCAGATACTTATGTAATCTAAAAAAGAAAAATAACACTGTCAATGGTTATTAGGACTTGCTTCACAATTTTGAGAAGGTTGAGTGGCAATAGCTAAAAGGGCAGTCAAACATGCTGGCAGGACAGCTTTAGCATTCATTGAAGTTAAATTAGATGATAAACACTGGGTCCTTTTTTTCCAGAGTCTGTGTTTCTCTCCCTGGAGCTTATGAGTAGTGATTCTGAAAATTTGATTTGTGGGGGACACTGGCTCTTCTCTGGTCTTTGCTTGAATTGTGTTGTGATATAGAAATAAATGGATCACGATCTCCATCTATTTGTTTTACCCTGACTTATCTGCTGAACCAAATTGTAGGTTCTAAATGGTCAGGGATATGATGGTGCTGCTGCAGATCTTTGGTCTTGTGGTGTCATCCTTTATGTTCTTATGGCTGGATATCTGCCATTTGAGGAAACAGACCTTGCAACATTGTACAAAAAGGTACAGTTTCATTTTGGTACTTCCTTGCTCCAAAACATCACTCGGCATCAAGGAATTGGTACATTTGACTATATATACTCCCTCTGTCCCCTCTTTACGTTGGTAGTTTCCATTTTAGTCCGTCCCCTTTTTACGTAGGTACTTCCGTTTTAAATAAGAAAGAAGTAATGAGATTACTTATATACCCATTTAAGGGACCACCATATTCTATCTCATACTTAATGGACCACAAGGGACCACCACATTCTCTCTCATATTTAAGCAAGGGTCTTTGAGTCATTTTTGAGCTAAAGTTTCCTTGTCTTAAACTCCGTTCCAAGTCAAACTACCAACGTAAAGAGGGGACGGAGGGAGTATTTCTTTAGTCCTGAAACCCTTGTTGCTGTTATGTGCCTTTGGGGTGCTTATGTGTTTATTAAGTTGATCTAGTTTCTATTCAATGAAGGAGCTTGCTTGCATCAACATTGACCTAACGCTTGAAAGTCTAGGACGGTTAGCCTGGCCCTTCAATGGTTGCTTTTCTCCTCCCCCCCCCCCCTTTTTGTCTAAAGGTTACGTCGATCAAAGATGCCAGAATGTGTGTTTTGTAAAGTTCTGTTGTTTTTGAATCAAACAACACGGTTATGGGAGTTTTCATCCACCTAAAGCTACATGAAAGTGTTTCCCTTCTCGTTTTTCCTTTCTTTTTGTTTTTTTTTTGGCAGGAGAGGCAGGGGGTTTGGGTTTGAGTTTTGGTTTTATTTTGTTAGTACTATCCCTAGATTGCTATTAGTCATAATTGGTGTTATCATCTGATTTGATAATTCCTGGTCATTGTTTTTGGTCCCAATATGGTAGGTTGATGTGTAAGATTAATGTAGGGAGTGTTAAGAGTCAGGAAGGAGAGAGCAATCTATATATTTAGTTGGCATTACTGCATCATGAATGGCTTTTTCTGCTAGCATGTTGTAGGGTACAAGTGTATCAAAATCCTTGTTCCGTCACTCCTAGAATTGAGTAGGGAAAATGATAACCAGCCTTTTCAGTTGGGTTGTGTTCTGTATCAGGCACTTTGTATTGGCTTTGGCTATTTTGTTTGAAGCGTATGTAAAGTCGTCCACGCAGCAGATTGGACCAGCGAGAGCTGATGTGCAGTCACATGTATTCTCTGTTACCCTTTCTGATGCAGCGACCTTTTATCCGTTATGACAAAATGATGTTTATTTTGCTGTGTGCGTCACACTGGCATCTCCCGCATCAGGCCCTGCAACTTTGGTTGTCCATTGGAATCCAAGAGTTAGCTCTTGGGATCTTTTAATATGGTTCAAATTCATTGACTGGATGGCTTCATTGAGGTCCTTGTATATGGCTTGTTTATGACATTTGATTGAAAGTGAAGTCAGTCGTATGCATTGCCCCTAGCAGCAATTTACCCTACTACTCTTGCGTAGGATATTTCTAACTCTTCTTGTGGCTCATGTGCAGATTAACTCGGCGGAATTTTCTTGTCCATTTTGGTTCTCATCAACTGCAAAGTCATTGATTGATAGGATACTTGACCCTAATCCCAAAACTGTAAGTATTCGTCATTATTTTTCAGACATAGAGATCTGTTATCCACTAATTTTTCCCTATATAAGGTCTTGGACAAATCTCCTGCTTGATTTGTATAAAAAGAACGTCCAGAATTTAGCATTGCGAAAATGCTATGGGGTGTCGCCGCATTGCTATAATCTTTTGCTGCTTTTTGTGTGAAAGAAAATTATCTCTTACTGCTCTAGCTTATTGTCTTTGTTATTTCTTCTTTGTTCATTTGACAACGCAGCGTATTACGATAGAGGAAATTAGAAAGGACCCCTGGTTTCAGGACAACTACATTCCTGTACGACAAGGTGTAGAAGAAGAAGTCAACTTGGATGACGTGTGTGCTGTTTTTGATGACATTGAGGTTAGAATGTTTCCCTTTCTTGCTGTCTTGGTGTCCATTTTATCAACTATTTTAAGGTGCATCTATCTGAACTAACTTTTTGCAAATCTTTTTACTGTTGATGTTTCCAAGTTCTATTCATGCATCCTGTCATCCATGGTTATCACTGCCATCCTGTTGTATTTCTTATGCTGCAGTCTTCAACTGCCTTTGTGTTTGCATATGCAACTTATAATGAAATCGGTTTTGACGTACTTCCACAGGACCAATTTGTAACTGAGCAGTCTAAGAGCCTTGAAAGAGGCCCCTTAATTATGAATGCGTTTGAGATGATTACCTTATCTCAAGGTCTGAATCTGTCAGCCTTATTTGACAGAAGACAGGTATGAATATTACAAAAGATTGACTACATGTTTTGGTGGAAGCTCAACTTAAGCAGAGTACTCATCTCTTAGTTTTCTTGCTTCATAATGGGCAATTTACACCCGCTTGCTTAGGATTATGTAAAGAGACAAACTCGTTTTGTTTCCCGGCGATCTCCGAATATCATCATGTCAACAGTTGAAACTGTTGCTGAGTCAATGGGTCTTAAGGTGCACACGCGTAACTACAAGGTATGCATCCTGAACTGACATAATATTCTTTGCCGAAAGGGTGCTAAAGTTATTGCACATACCACAACATGCTCTTCACCTGAAATGGGTTCTTGCCATGTAGTATGTATGTCCAGCTTCTTATCATTTCTTTTTATATGTTTGGTTCCTGAAAATGGGAAATGCATGTCTGCAAACATGAAAATATGATCGATCTTTTTTTTATATGTGCTACATTTGCTTCTCTAAAACTAAGACTAGCTAGTAAATTAAATTGCGACTTTCTATTTTTGCAAAGTATGATTGTGTTTAACCCTACCTGGTTCTGTAATGCAATGTTGTGCTCCTGCTGTTGAACACTTGAACATATATGCAATTACCTCAGTCCCATGGGCTTTCTTTTTCCCAAAAAATTGCGTTGGGCTGGCGGGGGAAAGGGCTTTGGGAAGGTACTGCAGTGATTTCGTCCTTGATTGATCTTTCAAAATAAATTGGAAACACAATCTCTTGCAACAATTGTGACTCTCATAAATGTGCTTTGGCCTTTACCATTCTTTCTCTCTCTCTTTTCCCCCTTTTTTTCAAAAAAAAAAGAAAAAGAAGCTATGTCCCCTGACTTTGTATCTTGTTTTTTAACTTTCAATGTTTCTGTAGACAAGACTTGAAGGAATATCAGCTAATAAGGCAGGACAATTTGCAGTGGTGCTGGAGGTAAATACTTCTAGCTTCATTTACTGCATTGGCTTCTGGGTTCTCTCCTTAAGCCTAATCGAAATCTCAAATGTCTTTCATCCTATTTCAGATCTATGAAGTTGCACCAGGACTTTTCATGGTGGATGTTAGGAAAGCTGCTGGTGACACCCTTGAATATCATAAGGTTAGCATGCACCACTTCTACTTAGTTTCTGGCAATAAGATTACTCTGATTTGACAGCTATCCCTCATAACCGAGCACGCTGTGAAAGGGATTTGATAAATGATAACTAGCTCGCTAGCTTCTTTTCCTATGTGATCAGCACCATAAATTTTCATTTATTAGTGATTGGGTCATTGGTATGCTGGAGAATTTCCTTCACTTTGTCATATCTATGAGTTAAGTGTATGTGATGCTGGGCTGTAGAAGACTCATATTATTCTGCTTGGTATCACACATCGGAGGTGCTCACTTTATCACAAGTCTTTTCAATATTATTCTTTCCCTTTCTACTGCTAGTAACTGCAAGAATATCTCTTATCTTCAGCTTCTTGATGCTTACTACCCTCTCCTCACATGCTGAAACTGTAATCATTTACCTACTGATCTATTGTGTTCACCAATGGCGGGGAACACCGGCAGTTTCCTCCTTGTAGCTATATTTAGTTGTGTGTTATGTGTGATGGTTGCCTGAGATCCATATCCATGTAGCAAGAGATCACATTAACAGGGCATGATAATTGCAATCATGTTTGGGATTCATATTCTGCATTTTTGCAATCAGAGGAATACCACTTCTCTTCACCATTTCTTGACTTGTAACGTTTTGGATCTATAATTTGTCAACTGAAAAGTCTTGGCCAAATGGTTTGTGAACACGTGAAAAGCATCAATCCAATTTACGGAAGGCCTTTCTGGGCCCAAGTACACTGTATAATAATTTAATTATGCTATGATTTTGGAATTTGGGGTTGATCAGGAATGTTATTATTAGTGCATCAGAAAATGAAATCGCCGTTGTTATTATAGACTATCTTTTTCCTTAGAGATGATTAGAAGAATTAGAAGAAGTAGAAGAATAGCAACCCAACAGCAAGGAGTTATGGACCCATGACTCCATGAGTCATCAGTTCTTCTGTTTATGCAATTTCCAACAATTAGTTTTTCCTCTTTCGGGTCTCCATTTGTATTGGAAGACTTGATTTTCTTCTCAGTATGTGTTTATTGGTTCTACCATGCGTTAGTTGGATTGTTGAGAATTGAGATCCATTTTATAAATTATTTATTGTTCTGTAGTTTATTCAACTCGATCACAATTCACAATAGTCATTACTCTCTGGCCTTTTTTGTTATCTATTTCTTCTGTAATAATATTATCTCAAAACTTAAAGTTTACTGCTATGATTCAACTGATGTGTCTTAATTTTCGCCGTTGTTATTATAGCCATCTGATTCAATCCAAAAACATCATTGGAAGTCTTGAAAGATGCATTTTATCTTCGTCTCATGATTTATACTTCAGATGCTAACAGGAGAGTAATTGCATGCATGACCTCAGAAATTCATGTCTGCATTTAGCTTTACATAACCTTCATTGCCTCACCTTCTTAGTTGCTAAGATATTGCGACATGATCTTGCCGTGCAGTTTTACAAGAACTTCTGTGCCAAAATGGAGCACATAATCTGGAGACCAGATAGTATGGGTTCTGGTCTGCTTAGAACCACGTCTTGCTGACCCGGTGGTGTTGAATGTGAAGCATAATGAACGAGCAGGCAAAATAAAGCAGATGAGTGCATTGTATCTTCATATGTTATATGATATGTATATTTAAAAAAGGTTCTTGAACCTTGAAGGTGTTGCAGTGAACAGTCCGCATGAATATTGCGGTGTCTGTCCGTGTTGTATCAGCTTGTTAATATAGCTATCTTGTCAAGTTTACATCATTCCATAGTCTCTTCAAATTGATCCTGATGCTGATCCTGTTTTGGCTGGCTATATTGCAACGAGTAGAGGAAGAAGCAAGGTTACTTTGTTATATTGTCTCGATCAGACAACTAATGAAAGTGACAGGAGATGCAAGTTCTTGATGAAATTCCGACCAGAAAAAAAGGTAGTACCCTTATCTTACTGATGTATTGAAATTGATTGCCCTCAGCTGGCTGAGTTGAGTATCTTGTTCCAGAAGGCAAGCCTTCTACGAAGTGCTCACACTCTTTCGTCTTCGGAGCTTTACGCAATAAAAACAAGGGGAATGACCAGTTCATAGGTGATTGCTGGGACAATAGCCTTTTGTAGGTGAACTAGTTTGTCATTAATCTTTGTTTTAGAGTTTCTTCCTGTTCTACAAGTGTTCCATAGAAATTTTCCCAAAGAAATGTCGATTTTCCCGTTTACCTGTTTTGTTATTAGCTGTCACTGTTTCCTGCTTTCCTCTTGTTGAGTTATTTTGGAGCTTGAAAGTTAAAATTGAAACATCAAAATGATATACCTGAGCTTGCTAGCTCAAAAAGGAAAAAGTAACAACTAATTAGACAAAAACATACTTTAAGTACCTAATAGCTTGAACTATGTTTAATGTTGAGGGCTTATCATTATGTAACAACTAATTTTGAAAGGAGGGAATAATATACACAAAATCTCGTATAAGGCGGCATCAAGGTGTTGGGGAAAGCACACAAATACACAAGCGGAAGCAACAAAGACTTTTTCCCCGGTTGTGATGCAAATATGAGCAATAACCAATTCAAGCAACCAAACAATATTGAACCAAAATGACAGCAGCAAATGGAACTATAAATCAGCCCAAAAACAGTAAATAAACAAGGAGACGCAAGGATTTACGTGGAAACCCCGATGTGGGGAAAAAACCACGGGACCGTTAACAAACGGTGCCAAAACCTCCACTAATCAACAAATTAACAAGTGGGTACAACAATAGTTCTTCCCTAGATCAACTAGAGGTATTCACAATCATCAAGGATCAACCTTGGCACAACAAGTCTCCCAAATCATCACCCAAAAAGAGTGGAAATACAATTTCGTACAAAATAAGAGCTGAATTTAGAAAACTGACTTAGAGAGCTCCAAATGAAATTCTGACCGTTGGATTTGAAGAGGGGGATGTCAGGAACAACGTGCTAAAATCTCGCGACGATCGGAGTTCGTTTGGTCGTCGATCGGGGCGGATTTCTGGGCTGCCAGCACCAAAATTCGTGGGTGGCTCCTCTTCTCTCTCTCCTCTTCTCTTCTAGACTTTTCTCCTGAATTTTTGAGTGTCTAGGCTTTCTCTCTCTTGCACTCAGCCCTTCTAACCTTTTGGCTTATAAGGGAAGCCACTTGTGAGTGAATATACGAAATTGCCCTTCACTTAAACATCATATGGATAACCCATATGGTAAGCAAATATATCCCAAATTAATTGGGTTCTTCCTCCATGTAGGAGGGATACTCCAACAAATCTCCCCCTCACTCCTACATGGGGGGCTCGACCAAGCCCGCAATCTTTCTACAAACAAGAAGTTTCTCCTTAGGCAAGGCCTTCGTCAACATGTCCGATCCGTTGAGATCGGTGTGAATCTTCACAAGCTCAAATGACTTGTCTTCTACCGCTTCTCGAATCCAATGATACCTCCTCCGTATGTGTTTGGTTCGGGAATGGTAGGCTGCATTCTTGGCAAGGTGGATGGCACTTTGACTATCACAATAAAGAGGGTACTTGTCTTGTTTCAAACCCAACTCCTCTAGAAAATCTCTCATCCAAATAAACTCCTTGCCAGCTTCAACCGCTGCCATATACTCAGATTCTGTGGTAGACAGAGCAACACACTTTTGCAATTTTGATTGCCATGAAACAGCTCCCCCTGCAATTGTCATCAAGTATCCGGAGGTAGACTTACTAGCATCAATATCACCCGACAAATCAGCATCTGTGTAGCCATCTAACACAGGTTGTCCGGGACCAAAGCATAAACACACTCTAGAAGTACCTCTGAGATACCGCATGATCCACTTTACTGCTGCCCAATGCTCCTTACCAGGATTAGACATGAACCTGCTAACAACCCCAATGGCATGTGCAATGTCTGGCCTAGTGCATACCATGGCATACATCAAACTCCCCACGGCGGATGCATAAGGCACCGTCATCATCTCTTTCTTGTCATTCTCACTTGTAGGACACTGGCTGGAGCTTAGCTTCATGTGACCTGCAAGTGGCGAGCTCACGGGTTTAGCTTTGTCCATCTTGAACCTCTCTAGCAGCTTCTGGATGTAACTCTCTTGTGATAGCCATATCTTCTTGTTCTTCCTATCACGAGAGATACGCATGCCCAAAATTTGCTTTGCAGGGCCAAGGTCCTTCATTGCAAAGGACTTGCTCAAGGCACTCTTCAGGTTGGCAATCTTCTCCTTATCCTGTCCAACAATCAACATGTCATCCACATAAAGTAAGAGAATGAGAAAATCACCTCCGGCGTAATGCTTCACAAACACACATGAATCTGCATGTGTCTTGTGGAAACTGTGGTCTTTCATGAAAGACTCAAACTTCTTGTACCATTGTCGAGGTGCTTGTTTCAAGCCATATAAACTCTTTTTCAAACGGCATACAAGCTTCTCACTTCCCTTCTCTTGGAAACCTTCTGGTTGCTCCATGTAGATTTCCTCCTCTAAGTCACCATGGAGGAAAGCAGTCTTCACATCAAGTTGTTCCAACTCCAAATCCATGCTAGCAGCTAAGCCAAGAACAACTCTAACAGAAGACATCTTTACAACTGGAGAGAAAATCTCTTCAAAGTCTATGCCTTTCTTTTGACCTGAGCCTTTCACCACCAAACGTGCCTTGTACCTAGGTGGTGAACCATCTTCTCCAGTTTTCAGTCTGTACACCCATTTGTTCTTGAGTGCTCTCTTGCCCTTAGGCAACTCCACTAAGTCATATGTGTGGTTCTCATGCAAGGATTTCATCTCATCTTGCATGGCATTATACCACTCCTTGCAGTGCTCATGTGACATAGCCTCCTCGTAGCTTTCAGGTTCTCCCCCGTCGGTCATCAACACATACTCATCTGCTGGATATTTAGAGGTAGGCTGTCTCTCTCTGGTGGATCTTCTCAACTGTGGTTCTGGTTGTACATGGGGTTCTTCTTCATGTGTATGATCTGGTGGTGGCTGAACATCATCACCATCATCACTGTTATGATCATCATTGCCATCTTCCTGTTGTTCTCCCCCTTGAACTCTAGGAGTTACTTCAGGAAATATTGGATCTGAGTTGGCGCTGTCACTAGGAGAAGGCTCTGGTTGTTTCTTCTTCTCACAATCTGCAAAGGTTTTGTCTTCAAAGAACACTACATCTCTGCTTCTAATCACTTTCCTGCTAACTGGATTCCACAATCTGTACCCAAACTCATCCTCTGAGTACCCTAGGAAGATGCATGGCTTTGTCTTGCTATCAAGCTTGGACCTCTCATCTCTGGGAATATGAACATATGCAAGGCACCCAAAGACTCTCAGGTGGCTGAATGATACCTCTTTACCAGTCCATACTCTCTGCGGAACATCTCCATTAAGAGGAACTGAAGGTGACCGGTTGATGAGGTACACTGCTGTAAACATTGCCTCGGCCCAAAAAATCCTAGGCAGCTTCGCATGAGAGAGCATACATCGAATTCTTTCTTCAATTGTTCTGTTCATTCTCTCTGCAAGTCCATTCAGCTGAGGTGTCTTGGGAACTGTCTTCTCAAGCCTGATGCCCTGTACTTTGCAATACTCTTCAAATGGACCCCTGTACTCTCCACCATTGTCAGCTCTAACACACTTGAGCTTCCGGCCTGTTTCTCTCTCAACTCTGGCCTGGAACTGCTTGAAAAACTGTAGTACCTGGTCTTTGGTTTTCAACACAAAAGCCCACAGTTTTCTAGAATAATCATCAATAAAAGTAACAAAATAAAGTGCACCGCTATGTGACTTAGTATCCATAGAACATACATCAGTGTGAACAAGATCTAATGCATGTTTTCTTCTAGATGGGGGACGAGTATGAAATGCTGCCCTATGTTGTTTTCCAGCTAAACAATCAACACAGGGTTTCAAGGACATACCTTGAACATCAGGAAGGAGTTGCTTCTTAGCAAGCATTTGCATACCTCTTTCACTCATGTGACCAAGTCTCTTGTGCCATAACTCGCTGGAGGAATCATCAACTGCGTGTACTTCTCCTTTGCACAACTTAGCTTGCATCACATACAAGGATCTCTGCTTGCTCCCACGAGCCACAATCAAACTTCCTTTGATAAGCTTGCACTTTCCACCACCAAAGTTGCTGGAGTAACCAGCATCATCGAGCAACCCAGGAGATATCAAATTCAGCCGAATGTCTGGAACATGTCGGACATCTCTCAACACCAAACTGCAACCTGTGGATGTCTCCAAACACACTGTACCCATGCCTACAATCTTGGATGAGCCATCATTCCCCATCTTTACATAGCCAAAGTCACCGCTGGTGTAAGATGAGAAGTAATCTTGGTGCGAGGTTAGATGAAACGAAGCACCCGTGTCAATCACCCAAGTACAATCATCACTATCTAGATTTAGGCAATGGTCACCAATAAAAAATAATTCATCACTTGTTGCAATTGCAGTGGTGTTGTTATCTTTCTCTTCTTGTTGTTGCCCGAATGTCTCACCCTTTTCTTTCCTTTCTCTGGACTTGTCTCTCTTCATTTTCCTGCAATGTTTTTGAATGTGGCCTGGCTTATCACAATAGTGGCAAATGATCTTACCCTTTGATTTTGATCTCCCCCTGGACTTGTCTCTATGCTGGGGATATCGAGTCTTACTTCTTCCCCTGCTTGATTCTTGTGTCACATTAGCCTCTGGTTGTGTGGAGGAACTCATTTCCTTCCTTCTAGTTTCTTCATTCAACAAACTAGCTTTGACAATTTCCATTGTCAGCGTGCCCTCTGGTGCGGAGTTGCTAAGTGATACAAATAGAGTGTCCCAACTTTCTGGCAATGAGCAAAGTAGTAGCAATGCCTGCAGCTCATCATCTAAATTCATCTTCATTGCAGACAACTTGTTAATCAAACTTTGAAATTCATTCAAGTGAACTACTATGCTATCACCATCTTTATATTCCAGTTTCACAAGTTTTCTAATCAATGACGCTTTACTCAAGGCATTCTTCCTTTCATACATGGTCTCAAGTTTCTTCCAAAGAGTATAAGCATTCGTGTCATTGGCAATATGTTGGAGGACACTCATATCAACAAATTGTCTAATTGTTCCAACGGCTTTACGGTTCAATATTTTCCACTCACTTTCAACAACACCAGTTGGTATGGTTGCATTTAAAATTGGTTCATACAAATCCTTCACATAAAGGATATCCTCCATTTTAGTTTTCCACACGGAGTAATTTCCAGAATTCAAACTAATCATTCCGTGCACACCAGATTTTTCATCCATCTTTAACAACACAACAAATTCACAATGACTCTAACCAAAGCTCTGATACCACTATGTTGGGGAAAGCACACAAATACACAAGCGGAAGCAACAAAGACTTTTTCCCCGGTTGTGATGCAAATATGAGCAATAACCAATTCAAGCAACCAAACAATATTGAACCAAAATGACAGCAGCAAATGGAACTATAAATCAGCCCAAAAACAGTAAATAAACAAGGAGACGCAAGGATTTACGTGGAAACCCCGATGTGGGGAAAAAACCACGGGACCGTTAACAAACGGTGCCAAAACCTCCACTAATCAACAAATTAACAAGTGGGTACAACAATAGTTCTTCCCTAGATCAACTAGAGGTATTCACAATCATCAAGGATCAACCTTGGCACAACAAGTCTCCCAAATCATCACCCAAAAAGAGTGGAAATACAATTTCGTACAAAATAAGAGCTGAATTTAGAAAACTGACTTAGAGAGCTCCAAATGAAATTCTGACCGTTGGATTTGAAGAGGGGGATGTCAGGAACAACGTGCTAAAATCTCGCGACGATCGGAGTTCGTTTGGTCGTCGATCGGGGCGGATTTCTGGGCTGCCAGCACCAAAATTCGTGGGTGGCTCCTCTTCTCTCTCTCCTCTTCTCTTCTAGACTTTTCTCCTGAATTTTTGAGTGTCTAGGCTTTCTCTCTCTTGCACTCAGCCCTTCTAACCTTTTGGCTTATAAGGGAAGCCACTTGTGAGTGAATATACGAAATTGCCCTTCACTTAAACATCATATGGATAACCCATATGGTAAGCAAATATATCCCAAATTAATTGGGTTCTTCCTCCATGTAGGAGGGATACTCCAACACAAGGTGAGGTCTTTCATACAAGTATGATAATATATTTATGGTTGAGTCATCGGAAATGACTAAAGAGTTGTTTGGAGTTTGGTTTCACAAGCATCGTGTATGAAAGCGCTATGTTTCATTTGACTCAAGAAGTATCCATTCATAGCATGTGATAAGATCATTTGGGAGATACGACATTCCTAAGCCATTGGACTTATGTTTCTTGTTTTTTAGCCCCAATTTCAACATCAACAACAGGGGAACCCTTGAAAATCAAAGCTATGGACAGAAAACCCCATAAAAATAAGACAAAAAGGGCACAAACTATATATAAGAGACGGTAGAATCTTGACATGAAAGCTAAAGTATACATATTAGGAGACCACTAGTAAGGTCTTAGACTAGTGATTAAGGATAAGGCTCTCGGTTGAACTGTTCCTAATGCATATATAGGGTGCGTACTGATCTAGCCTGGTTAGTGAGCTCGTAAGATATATGTGCGAGAAAAAATAGATCAGTGTGCTGAACTTCATTGAAGTAAACTAACTGAACTGAACTATTTATTAAGTAACTAGAAAAGAACACACCCATAGTGTACTGATATTCGAGTTTGCATGATGCGGGGAAAAAATAATATTAAAGTAGTACTTGTAATAATAATAGTACATGTATTCATAATCATTACTTAACTTCCTATATCTACCTATATATACGAAACTCTCAAAGGACAACAAATCAAACAACAATAATTTAAATTAATGGAGTGAATTAATAATATTTCAAGGATGAAAAAGCTTGTTCTTACACCTGCATTTCCAAGAGAGGTTGTAATAGTTTTCTACTTCTTGGGGTGATATTTGTCGAGGAGGAACAACAAGAACAGCCATGCAAGGTCTGCAATTTAAGCACCTGTTTATACACCTTGGTGGCTGAGATCCCAGCACCAGTTTTCTGCTTTCTGATATGCCACCAACTGCACCAAATATATCAAAATAAAAACACTAGCACAAAAACTTCTATATATATGATCTTTTTGTAACTAATTCGGTAAAACGAGAATGACATCTAAGTGAAACAGGGGTCACGATTCATAAAAGTGATCCCTGCGTTTTTAAATAATGACTCCATTTTATTGTGAGTTAGTCGCACACAATACTTACCACTATTACGACACCACACAATATATAGTGAAAATAACGCAAAACATAGCAATGCGACACCTAGATAAAATAAACCACTAGTATGTTGTATGTATTACGACACCACACTCCAGTACACCACTGATCACCGAGCTCTTCATAAGCTATAATAATATGAAAAGACGACATTAGTCACCTTGAATGGAATTCAATAATCTTATACTACTAATAATTATTGTTTTCCTTTCAATATTGGTAAACATTCTTTTATAAAATTAAAAAAAATCATGGACCCCTTTGCAACCAATCCAAAATGAAATGATATTCTATACATCTAACACCTGAATCTAGTAGGTTTATATGGAATTACTCATTCTGATGAGTTCTGAAGCAAACAGTATAAAACAGGAATATTTAAAAAAGTAAAAGTGTTAGAAACATTTTATTACAATTGGGTGAAAGTTTTAATTCCCTTGTTTAAAGCCAAACAAGACCCTTATTAGCTGATGCATGCATGGATATGTTACCTGAAATGGAAGGGAGAGATGATGAGAGAGAAAGGAAGCAGCAGGCCATCAGAATCAGAGCTGCCACTTGCAGCCTGCAGAATGGCGATGATGAAGCCATACATACAATAAATGAAAATTTACCAATTTTAGCTATTCTAATTTTTTTTTTTTTTTTTTTGAGAATATATGGGAGCTTCAGTATATTAACTGGAAGTGCATGGAGTGTTTTCTGTGTTTTTGATGGGTTTGAAGAACAAGCAATTGGTGTATGTTTTGGTCTTCAGTCTTTAGTCTTCACTGGTTGGTGTATAAAACTATAAAAGGAGAGATCAGCCAAATAGTCAATAAGTGTGCTCTGGTTTCTTCTTTTGGTTGTGCACACTGTCTATGAGTGACTATGTCCTGTCTGCTTTTGCAATGCTGTGAGTTGAGTTATGGGACCCATTCATGTCCAAATTAAGTCTGTCTTGGGAAAGAACTGTAGCATAAGAAGGGTAAAAAACCATGGAATAGTGATTACCATGCATGATCCTTTTACTGATGAGGTTTTGCCATTTGTCAGATATTATACATGTAACATTCTGACATTAGCTATTCAGAAAAAGGATTTGGGAAGAAACTGTATAATTTGAATATATAAAATAGACAGTTGATCGACCAACAAGGTGGTGGTCTAGTGGTTCCCAGCTTACTCTCAAGTGGTTTGGTAAGGCAAGGTTATGGGTTCAAATCCTCATTCTCCCCATGCCTTGTGTCTGCTGGCTTCTAGGAACTATACTAGCCCCTTGTTGGTGCTACGTTGACGGGGCCAGTGCTTGCGCTGGTTGTTCAGCTAGTCTGATATGTTCGCTATTGAACACAAGAGTTCGAACATGATGTAGCAGGGGGTGCCTCGGTTGCCATTCACTTACACCCTCTTTTTAATTACCAAAAAAAAAAATAGATAGTTGATCGAATACTAGGTGTGTATTCTTGAAGAATACCCTACAGAATATACAAAAAATCTCATTCAAAATCCCATTTCATGAGTACTTTGGTCCATAGTGACTTCATCCTTACAAGCAATTCGACCCTACTTGTTCTCATCAAAAGTCAAAATGGGTTAACATGTGTGGATGCATGTGTTTAATCCCTTCACACCTAGTTACTTGGACAGTAGTTAAATATATATTTAGTTTTCAGATGCATGTTCAACCTAATTTTATTCAGTTCAATTTAGTGAGAAAAAATGCACCCAATTTTTTAGCTCAAGATATATATATAATGCAAGGAAATCATACTTGTTTGTCAAAACATTTCAACTTTTAAAACATTGGCTCTATATACATGTAACGCGGTACTAATTATACATTCCAAATAAACATAAATGGATTCAACATCAAACAGTGGTTTTTTTTTTATTTTTTATTTTTTATTTTTATTTTTTTTATCCTCAGTGGTGTATTATCAAATTGGATCGAATTGAACTAAGTTAATTCAATTAATACTTTGTTAAGAGAATAACCAATATATGGGCGTCTAATATTAGAAGAGTTCGAGATAGTTGAATTGTATATAAGTTAGTTCATTACTCTACTTAACACTAATTTGTTTTAGTCTACTCTCCTCTACATACGGACCTATCGACAGTAAACACATCGAAGATTTATTATACTCCTATTATGTAAGAAAAAATGTACGTCCCTAGACCTAGTAATAGTGGAAAAAGAAGACACCATCAAGAAAATTATTTCCCCTCCTTCAATTCCATAGAACATTATCTTGGATTCTTTTTTATATACTGTTTGTTTTATGATTTCGAGTTGGTTGTGTCGTGGTGGGGTTGAGTCTCTTCAAAAGTTGAGTGATAGAGGGACAATATATCCAGTAGCAAAACTCCAATGAGTCAATCGAAGTAACAGTGAAGTAATAGTTGAGTGTGTGTTTAATGTTATATTTATAAGAGTTTGGTGAGTGAGTGAGTGAGTGAGTGAGTGAGTGAGTGACAGATCTTGAACTCAAGTTATAGTGAAGAGTTGAGTTAGATTTAACAGATCACACATGCATATCTGATCAAGCCCATCTCATGGGCTCATGAGCCATGACTTGACCTCTCTCTGTAAAAAGTTTTGCAATTATTGATGCACTAATGTCTCTCTCTCAGTCCCGCACCATTCATTGTCTGGAATCTGGTCTCTTTACACCTTAAATCAAGGAGATAATGTTACAAGTACCACGTACTCCTTAATTTGTTGTTGTTCAAAACACTAATGTCGTGTTCTTTTCCACTTACTCGGTAATTGATTCGATTCGGTTTAGCTGTTGACGAAATCAGACGAACCAAGCACCATTGGGGTGTATAATATTTCCACCCTTTCATGCATCTTATTTTTGGTTCAAAAGTTTGTATGTTGTGCTTAACCTCTTGTGGAAGGAGGACAAATTATAATGGACAGGATGGGACTTAGGAGGAATATAGCTATATATAAGCACAATACAATAAATCAATAATATCCTCTCCTTTTTCCTTTTGAAGATTCTGCTTTGTGTACGTGCACAGTGGGTAGAGTGGAATTTGTGACATGAAATTGTTTCAGATTTTCAACCCCATTGATCACGAAAGATTCCATGAGAGAAATCAGAGACCAAAAAAGATAAAGGGGAGAAAAGATATGGCCTAAAATGAATGAGTGCCTAGTAGGAGTATATCACTATTAGCTAAGCAGTTCTGTTGTCAATTTGGCTTCCTGTAAAATGCAAATGTAGACAAAGCATGTGGTAGCAAAAGAAGACATTGTGTTCTTTTCCATATACTCGCATTGGTTCTGTTCAGTTTAGTTCACTCGATTTCAATTTAGTTCAGTCTAATAATTTATTTCTCTTTTCTCACATATTACTATTAATTTCAGTTTAATGGATCTTTGTTCAATTCAATTCGATTTAATTTAGTTTAATTTAGTTTAGTTTAGTTTGCTACATGATAAAGATTACACTTTAAAATACAATTACTACAGGTCTACAGCCAAAAAAGACAAATAGACGTGCATTTATAGTAGATGGCATTTAAACATTAACATTAACATTAACATTACCTCAATGCCTTCAAAGAGACTCACGCCAAGGGATGGTAGGAGGAGCCCTTGTACGCAGCCTTACTCCTGTGAGAGTCTCACAGAGAGGTTGTTTCCGTTTAACTCAAGATTTAAAATACAACGACCATCGATAACTTCACAATAAATAAGAAGTGCCAACGATAGATGGCATTGTGTCATCTCAGAGTGTAATTGCACCTATGTACCCTTCTGTTGAAAATAAATAAATAATTTGGGATATAGCCAATGCTATTCATCAATGTATGAACTTGTACTTTTTTAATTTATCAACCTGCAAGTTATGAAGGTGATACATGTATGACTTTCGAAATTTATGTACCCTGTGTGCCGGATGCATGCTACTAGTTACAATAAGATGTATGTAGTCGTGTAGCAAAAAATGATTCATTAAACACGGCGTAGTAGAATATTGTTCTGTTATTAAGAATGTCTTGGTTGAGTGTTTCAAAACGAGGTTTTGTGTACATTAGGTTTCAGGTTCGAATCCCTTCTCGGTTACCTCTATGTACTTAATAAAAGAAAAAACTAAGCTAGGCTTTAGCTCAACATTCTGGGCTAGGCCGAGTTGAGTGAAGACAGAAAGGCCAAATCCCATTCCACATCATAGAATGTCTCGTACTCAGTTGTGTACATTTGAAAGGTCGTCTCATATGAGATTTTGTGAATTCCTTGTATGTGTATAGAATGATCATTTGCGGCTTTTTGTAAATTCCTTGTATGTATATAGAATGATCATTCTTCGTATGTTGCTAGTAAAATGATCCATTAATGGGTATAGAGTCTATATAGACGCTGTAGTTTTCTGACTTCTGAGTATAGGCCAAAACTGAGCTCCCAACAACTCTAAATGTTCACTTCAAGACTTCAATGTTTGTATGGAGCATGAAAGCAAAAGAATACAGGGCAATGAAGCAAAAACTTCAATTTTTTTATATTTTTTTTTATTTTTTTGATTTTATATTCCTAACATAAAGGAGTTACCAAGTACAGATTTTATGCAAGTAAGGGTGGCCTGAGAAAACTAGGACCTTGGGAAGGTACAAAAAAACAACCACAACAGGTTGTGAATGGCAAAGTGAGCTTCAAACTCACTGCCATTGCCAAAGTCCCTGACTCCAAAACCAACCCTATCAGCACATAAAACTGCCTTAAGCAACCAGAAACTAGAAACCCTTCCAAAGAAGATAAAAAGAGAGCCAAAGACACCAAAATTATGTAACAAGGAGTCTGAAACAGACTCTGTGGAGAAAAACTGTGAGCAGAGCAAAGCTTTTGTCCAAGGCATGCCATGCAGAATTGCTGACCATACTTCCTTGAAGATCCAAGTTTTACCCGCGATGTGTAGAAGCTCGTAAAACAGGATCAGATGATTGTATACTCAGGGGGGGTCTATGGCGGTAAGAAAGGCCTCCCATTTCAACAGGAGACTCAAAAACTGAACAGGCTTCTAATGCCTGTAAAAAGTGAGGTATGTAGTTTTTGCCAGAGACCCCCCTGAAAACAACCAAAGCTAACTGATCCGGTCATGGAGTAACCTGTGGTGGGCAGAAAAACCAAAGATAGCGGTGCTGAACTATGTGTGAGGATCGTGTATCCTCTCCTGATCTACACTTTTCGGTTTTCACCAATCAGCATAGAATATCGCATCTCCATAGATTGCCAACGAGCATATCAACACATGTGTTGCTGAGTGAATTGCAGTGCTTGAGATTCAAACCAACCAGTTTCTTTCCCATCTGGATAAGGAACGGTAAGCTCTTGTTTGATATCCTACAACAACCTGATATAGAGAGGATCTGCAGGTTAAGCTGCTCTGAGCAAGATAAATGGGCGATGCCCACATCTGTGACAGCACAGTTTGAGACATCGAGATCATTGAGCATTGAGCATCTGTTAGCAATAGCCAGTAAGCTCGCATCAGCAACCTTCCTGCACCCATCAAGATTCAGTACTTTGATGGTCTCCCCATGCAGCCTAGCGACAGCCAGAACAGATTCATCAGACAAGTTTATGCAGCCGCTAAGGTTCAGCTTAACAAGCCCAGCCAGACAGCTCTCGAGAAGAGATAGAACACCATCGTCTGTGATTCCATAGAGTCCGCTCAGATCTACCTGCCTCAGGTTGGGACACATCTTTCCCAAAATAGCCAAACTAGCACTACCAAAGCTGGGGCAGTTTTTTACAGACAGAGAACGAAGGGATATGCAATGCATTTGAGCGGTCTCTTGGAAGGGCATGTCCTTCAGGCCCATGCACTTCACTACAGAAAGTGTTTTGAAGTTTGCACCGCAGTTGGCGAGAGCATAGATCACTCCTGATAAAGTGACCCTATTGCAATGCTCCAAGTGCAGGCTCTCGAGAGATTCTGCAGATTTCAAGAATGCCAATAATCCATTGTCGGACATGAAGCAGCAATTGCGAACAGAAAGCTGTTTGAGGCTTGAGCAGCCCTTGCCAATAGCTTCTAGACTCAAATCTGTCACCCCAAAACATGAAACGATTGTCAAAGAAAGTAGACCCTTCAAACCTTGAGCATTACCCATTACCCAAAACCCTTTCTGGCTCACATTCCGGAGATTGCTCAAGGTGAGGCTGGTGACAGACTTCCCATAGTGGCCGATTACGGCAAGTGAAAAATCTGAGATGTTTAGGCTTTGAAGCTTTACTTTTGACAAAACTGAAGAGGGTGACGACAACAAACTTGCAAGCCCTTGATCTCCAACTGAAGGGCAATCTTTGATAGAGATTGATTCAAGCTTAGGGCAGCCCTGAGCAATAGCTTGTATGCTGTCATTACCAACATTAACACACGATTCAATCGACAAAGCAACCAAATTGGGGCATCCTTCTGCAATGGCAATTAAACCCTTGTTGGTAATGGAAGGACATTGGCACAGGTCAAGCCTCTCCAACATGTGACATTCCTTTGCGATCTCAGAGAGGCCTTCATCACCAACAGAGGAGACATTCCAAAGAGAAAGAGATCTGAGAGATGGACACCCACGAGCTATAGCTGAGAGACCAGAATTTGTCACACCACGAGTAGAGTTGCTTCCTCGGATAGAAAGCTTCCCCAGTCCACCTCGACTACCTGTTCCAACTGCAATAGCAGCTAGTCTCGTATCAGTGGCTTTCTTCCCTTCCAAAGACCTCGTTAGACTTCCATCCGCTTCTATATCAACAGCGACCATATCGACATTGTCTGGAACTCGTGGCGATGCATTGTCGCAAATTTCAGCCTTGCGGATGCTGCTCAAGAGAGAGAGCCAATGCTTGGAGACACAGGCAGAGGCGCTTCTCTCTTTGCCAGGCAAGCGCCTGAAGATCTCGAAGAGGCATTCTTCAGGAAGAACGTCAATGGATGACCTCCTCTCTTGCACAAATTCATTACCCCACAGTACAAACGGGGTACTAGCGCGTGATCGCTTCCGAGGAGGGCCGCATACATCAACAGATTCCTGATGGAATGAGCTCCCGTTGTCTGAAATTGTAAACTAAAAGATTACTAGATTGATCTAATATGCATAATGATATAAGAAATTAATACACCTTAGCCTCAATCTTCAAATTAGCCAAGTTTACTAAAAGACCCAATTTCATATAACATCCAATTAGAGAAAAACCCAGCATTTAATCAAAGATTAGATGGGCCATTAACATCCAGTAATCTCAATATTTTAGTTACTTAGTTATACCACATTCATTTCTAACTTCTAGCTACATTTCCAATTCTCAGAAGATACACTAATCAAATTCAGTATAACCCATAAGAGAACCCAAAATACACCTGATTAGCCAAGTTTAATCAAAAACCCAATTTCTATTTTCAAAAAAAAAAAAAAAAATCAAAACCCAATTTCTATCATATCATCCAACTAGAGAAATACTCAGCAAAATAATCAAATATTAGATTGGCAGTACATCCAGTAATCTCATTATCTCAATATTTTAGTTACTTAGTAATACCACATTCACTTTTTAACTTCTAGCTACATTTCCAATTCAGTATAACCTATACAAGAACTCAAAAATGTAGAAACAAATAAATTGAAACAACCGATTACAAAAAAAACCACAAAAACACAAGAAAACTCAAATCATAACATAGAAAATAATAGGAGAGGGCAGAGAGAGAAAGCTTACCACTGAAATTGAGAAGGGTAGGCATGATGATTGCAATCCAAAAACCTGAAGTGGAAAAAAACCAATAAAATCCAAACTGAATAGAAACCCAACAACTAAAAACAAAACCCAGAAGAGATGATCAAGTATAGCTTCTTGAAATCCAGAGCACATTACAAAGATTGAAACCTTTTTTTTTTTTTTTTTTTTGTGTTTTTTGTGTTTTTGTGTTTTCTTGAAGTGGAATTTGATTGAATGTAGAAACCCTATACAAGTATAGGGCAAAAAGTTGAATGTTTGATGTGTGGGATTAAGTTGGAGCAAAGATGAAACTTTTATATGTGGGGGTGTTTCTAGAGAAGAGAGAGAAATCTCCAATAAAAGAGAGAGAAAGAGAGTATGATGAGTGAGATACATTAACCATGACAACAAAATTATGAATATGATCTGAAATTGGTCCCATACAATGTATCTTCATTCCCTTGCCCTCAATATGACCGATTCTAACGTTATTCTCCCGCCCCCACCTCCCCCTTTCCTTTCTTTATCATTTTCCATTCCTATATTAAATACCACTAACCAAATACCGTTTTAAATTGACCACTGTTTCCACTTTGCACTTTTATTTTTCTTTTAATCTCCAACTACTATTAACTAAGTGTACCTAAACCTGTCAACTAGTAATTCACCTGGTAAAAATCACTAGAGTAATTTTTATTACAAGCTAGGTTCTTCATCACAAAACTTGTGTAAGACTATCTTATCATAATTTATGGCCAATTAGTTAGTCCAGTAAGTCTTGTATGAGATCAACTCACAAAAAAATGTGGTCACCCTATTTAGTAATGTAGGGGTCACTTATGGTGAGCAATGACCATTATTTCATTGAAAAGTGACCCATGTCTCGTCAAAAGTTACAGAAAGACCGTCTTATAGAAGTTTTTTGTGTTAGTCAATTAGGGTTTTTTTTAGTGCAATAAAGGTAATTATTCATAATAAGTTACACCTATATTTCTAAATAGTGACATCATTTAAGTGTGAGTATTTTTTTCTTAAACGGCAAAGTAATTTTCAACTTTGTTGAAAATGATACTTAAACCAAATCATTGTTGGGAACAAGTAGGGGGTGCATTACTGCACTACCATCCCCAAACTCTAGTGTGAGTATGTGTCGCACAAGGCTAGCTCATTTGTCATTCTTTTTGAACAAAAAAAATCTATTAATTTAAATAAAGTTTATTGTCAATAATAAATATTTTGTAAATTGGGTCAAAACTAACTTTTCTCTATAAGTTAACTTAGAATTATTCTACGCCCTTTCGATCTGGTTACTTTTTCACTAAGAATTTTGTATTAAGCTAAACACTAGACTTGTCCAAATATTAGCACTTTATGATGAAATTTTAATCTGGAATTGTACAAATTTTTCTCTTTTCTCTCCCAATTGTTGTTTGGTGTACTTTAAGAAGTTGTACCTCTCAAAAGACATTAAGTCTCTTTTTTGTAATAGTTACTAAGTTGATTTAGCTTTGAGCTATTTGAACATTTGACTTATTTGTTATTTGATATATAACAATATGACAAATATTGATTTTTTTTTTGCCAGTCAGATAAATACACTATAGATAAAAAAAAAATTTAATCAATAAATTTATGTAGATCCCATGAATCAATTGAATACTATTATTATAGTATTAATTTGTGTTTCTCTAACATAAATTTTTATTTATGTTATTTCATATTTTTATTTGGCTAAGTGCGATTTTTATTATGGTTTTCCATATGATTTTTAATAACTAGGATGATTTTTTTTCAAAAATAATTTTTTCAAGTGAGCTTCTAATTCCTTTTATTTATTAATATGAACTAATAATTCTTCGTTCTTTATAGTATATTTTATATGTTAAGATCATAAGACGTAGTCTAAAAGCTAAAATATTGTGTTTTATAAACTTGTATTTCCTCGTTCTGTAAATATTTTTTTTTTAATTTATACAAGTCTAAAAAGCTAAAATATTGATTTATACTTGTATAAATTACAATCATTACTATACATAAATATTAGTTTTAACTAGATAAGTTGACTAGAAAAAATTGTATTTAGTCTGGAATGAGAAAACCCAAACAAAGTTATTATTTATTTATGAAAAATATTATTCTTATGAATTGTTATCATAATGATAAAAATATTTTTTAGTTATTATTATTATTATTATTATCGTTATTATTATTATTATTATTATTTTTTTTTTTTTTTATGTGGTTCTATTTTTTATTGTTATTAATCACATTATTTCTTTTCAAAAATTATATGTATAGTTTTAAAATATCACTCTGGTTATATTCAAAGTTTATGTCAACTTAACTTAAATTTGTACTATTCCTTTTGTACCTAGAATTCTACAAATTTAGATTTAGGGAAAAATTAATAATAATAATAATAATAATAATAATAATAATAATAATAATAATAATAATAATAATAATAATAATAATAATAATAATAATAATAATAATAATAATAATAATAATAATAATAATAATAATAATAATACGAAAAGGTGTATTCTTTTCTACTTATTTCAGTTTACCTGGTAATATCAGATCGATGGATGTCATTTACCGTATCAAATAAGATTTTTCTTACCCGATTAGATCACATTTGTAGAAATCAGGGGGAAAAAACACCTTGAATCTAAGGGTGTGTTATTTATTTATTTATTTCAACCTATCCGGTCACATCAGATCAATGAACGCCACTTACTCAGTCGAATCAGATAAGTGAATGTCACTTAACCGATCATATCAAATCAGATAAGTGGTTGGATGCCATTTACGGTAAATCTGATTATTAGATGTCGCTTACCCAGTCAGATCAGATCTACTCGAATCAATGAAAAAGAAAAGAACAACCCTTAGCCCCAAAATTATTTCAACTCTTCCATAAAAAATTATACTAAAACATTTGTAGTCTAGTAGGTGCTCATAAAAACATGTTGTGGGACAGCAAGATTTTCTATTTTATTTTGTATATAAATGTGAAAAATGATTTTTTAAAGATCATCAAAATGGGATTGCACACCATCTCAAGGAAAACATTTTTTTTTAAATTAAGTTAAAATGACAATTTTTAAAACAAGTCATTGTACAAAGATTTGGACTTTTACCAATTAATTAAGCTAATTTACCATTCAAAATAGTATTTAAATCTACCAAACGTTGACTAAATAAACCCTTTACCGATCAAAAACACAAAATTTGGGGCTTGAAAAAAGAAAAAGAAAAAAGGTAAAGAATAAACAAAGTTTGGAAGCAACCAAACAGTAACAGAGTATGTAAGTGAGTGAAATAGTACAAAAAATAAATTGAGGGTAGGTAGAGAGAGAGTAAAAAAAAAACATATATACAATATCATGCATGTATGATTTATTATTAGATCTATAGATGGAGATTTAGTCTCATAGAGAGCAAGAGGAAAATATACTTACAAAAATTGTATTTTGCAGAAGCTTGAACAACCGAAATTACTCGCTCTAAAATTTCACAATAATGATACAAATAAAAAGTGTATGTGGTATGTGTCTCTATATATAGACACACGCGCACTATAGTAAATTTACTTTCGGAAGATAATCCTAACGGCCACAATTTTGTTCTATAATAAGCACTCACCAACCATGCTAGTAAAAATACTTAAGAATGAAGAACTGCCATAGGTACATGGTATGCTCGACAAATGCAATGCATTTCAAAATTGTTTTCTATAGTGATAGACCACAGTGATTATAAATTAATTTGTAATAATAAGGTAAAACTAGAAATATTGACATTTTTTTTGTGTGTATGGAAATAAACTCGAACCATTATTATTATTATTATTATTATTATTATTATTATTATTATTATTATTATTATTATTATTATTATTATTATTATTATTATCATTCACAATTCTCCAAGCTATAACATCACCATCACCTAGTGTTTCGATAGAGCATTTCATGCATATGCCTAAAAGGTTCATGTATCGACCTAAAATATGAAGTTAATGCTAATTGTATTTATACAGTATTTCTTGGTAAAATGATAAATACGCTTGTAGACCATTGATCAAATATTGTATTATGTACATGCATGTTCATTAACGAGCATGCTTTTATTATTTAATGTACATGCATGTTCATTAATAAGCTGATTTTGTTATGAATTGCACAATCAATATAAGCATATCCTTCTTTATTTTAGAGAGGGAGTGGTGTCAATGAGCTATATAATCAAAATAGACATATTTCGGACCAATATATCCTATACAAACCCCCTAAAAATATTACCTATACTAACTTACATTTTCACATGTGGTTCTATTGGTCTCTATTTTCACTAACTTACAATAGTTGTTCATTAGTTCCGATAAGGATGTTCATAATAAATTGATCTTCCAAACAGTATAAGCTTAAGTTGACTATTGTTTTATCATTATTTATTTTGACAAAATTCCTAACTATAAAAGATAATAATTGTTGTTAATAATGTTTTACTAAAAGATAATAGCGATCTTAGTATGGAATAAAATTACTCAATTGAATAGAGGGAAAATATAAATTCACTTAGTTGTATGTTTGACAAAATTAAGTGTAGATGTGAGTCGTAATTGCGAGTTTCAAGGTATAAATGTGGATATCTTCACAAAATCAAAATCATCAGCCTTTTGGCACTAAAAAAAGGTAAAGTTCCCAATTATCTATCCGAACAAAATTTTTAGGAGTGTTTATCTGTCCAAATAAAAGTTAAACTTCCTCCAAAACATCCATACTAGATTATATATTTACATTGAGCTTATTTATTCATTTGCTGTGGAAGCAAATTAGCAAGTATAATGGACATCAAAATGTATATGTTCATTGTTTCATTAAATGCGTTGGTTTTATAATTCGACATTCCTATAGTTAGAGGGCGAACTATGGATTAATGTTTTGGGCTTAGTAAATATTTTAACAAAAAATACGTATATGTTGAAATTATTGTTGGTGTAATTAAAGATTTCCTCGTGATTAATTACTTTGGTGATATATATAAATCTCAATATTATTATAGTTTAAATAATAAAGATTCCTCAATTAATTATTGTTGTAATAATGTTGAATCAAATGGGCACTTTGAGAACAATGTTAAAATTATATTGTACATACATGTCAATCAAGCAAGGATATGGTGATTGAGTTAACAATTATTGATCGACTTCACTAAGGTCCTGTTCTCTTCAACGAAATGGTGTAGGACGGGTAAGGAACGGAACGGAACGACGCGGTGCGGATAATGGAAGAAAATGTGAGACAAAATGAAGTACAAAATGCGAAACGGAACAAAACGGCACGCGGCACAGAACGGAACGGACCGAAACGGATTGAAACGGAACGGAATGCAGCATGAAAACGACAAAGAACAAGGCCTAAATGTCAATCACATGAAAAAGAGATAAAAACCAATAGCAACAAGAACATCGTCAATCAGACAAAATATATATTTTTTTCTCAATCATTATCATATAAATGTATCTAGCAATCTTAAGAATAGCATGTCTTTAGAAAAAAAAACAATTGCCAAATGATCGTTCAATTCTATTAAAAATTTAAACTAATAGATGAAAACTTACCTACTTTTATGAATAGTTACGGGACTTGAAGTTACTTTTATCATTTTTCATCCTGCAATTCATCTCCATTCCATTTCGTTCCATTGCACAATAAACTAACTAATGAAAAAAACAGAACTTAAATCTTCATTTGATTGTTTCTACGAAGCCCAAATATACACCCGGCTCCTAAAGTTACATGAGGAGATCGAATTGGTGTCACATCCTCTAGCACATACATACAATTAATTAACAAGTTTTCTTAAAAGTTGAAAACAAGAAGTTTAAGACGTCATCCATGCAGAATGTACGTATCAAATTCATGGTCTATTACTTTTCAATGATCATGCATTTGGGACCAAAACTAAAAGTTACGTACGTATTCAGATCAACTGTTCATTCACACTATAAACAATTTGAAGGTGCAAAGTTGGCAATATCATATGAGGCTACTGGCAGAGTATTTAATCTCAGTGTCTCAATTCCAAGTAGCAACTTATTTAATCAATTTTTCATGAGAGCGACAGAAGGACACAAGAAAGAATTGTTGGTCAACCTCATCAAATTAAAAAATTCCTTTGCACCAGAAAAACAATTAAAAAATTCCAAAAAAAAACATAAAAATATTTTAATATTACAACTGCCTCTTTGGGGGCCCTTGCCCCTAGGACAAGTGAGAACAAATTATTGGGATATACTATAAAAATAAAAAAATAAAAAATATAAATATACAATGATTTTTTTTAATTTATTTAAATTAAAGAATGTCATTGTCTGGTATGTTGTTCCAAGTCCAATGTACAGACACGCAAAAAGCAGTAAAGTGTGTCTAAGTGAATTGAGGAGTGAGAGGGACTAAGGAGGATTAGGATCAATGCACTGATCACCCACTGACTACATGAATGAATCATTTTTCATTAAGGCTCCTTATCACCTCTATATCTATATGAGTGTCTATCCCCCCATTTTTTGGCATAGGTTCCAGTTTTGCGGTTATTGTTTATGGATGTGTTCTTTTCTATTTATTGGTTCTTTATTCAATTAGTAAAAATTAATGGCAACACATTACCCACTCAATAGGAATCAGTGACAACACCTTACTGAATCAGTGAGAATTAATGACAAGCTCTTTACCCAATCAGTGGAAATCACTACTCAAAGTATCAGTGGCAGAACCTTACTGAATCAGTGGGAATCAATAGAAGGATCATATCGAATTGGTGGAAATTAATATATAGCAAGATCAGTGGGAGAACCTTTTCCAATCAGTGAAAATCAGTGGAAATAAGTGGAAAAGAACGCACTCTATGTATTCTGGATGTGGGATCCAGTAGTATAATTCTTTATTTTCCGAGTTCAGATCCTCTGTTGTTACATTAGAGATAATCTTTCTCTTATTTCTTTCTATCTCCCTCCTCTCTACCCAAACACCCCGTACATTTCAGTGGCCCAAAGAAAAGATCAATCACATGGTGAGATTAAGAGGACATCACCTCTGGCCTCTGCTATTTCTTTAAGAACTGCAGAGGATCCTAACCCTACACCCATTGCAATTGTCAATTGAACGATCCGAGTGTGTTCTTGTCCATTTACTCAATAATTGATTCAACTTAATTAAGTGAATTCTTTCTCTCTTTTTTTCACATATTGGTAATTAGTTAATTTTTAGTTTAGTTAAGTTCATTTCAATGGATTGGAACACACACGATATAATAACAACCAAAAAAATAATTAAGTTTATACTTTTTGTATTTACAGAAGAAGTAGTCAATTATTGATTGTTGGTTTAATACTCTGATCCCTTTGTCCTCATAATTCTTTACATATATGATAAAAAAAATTGACATATTAAAATTATTATGGAACGGAGGAAGTATGACTTAATATATCTTTTCTGGAGTTACATTTGTAGTTTGCAAGTCAAATTGGAAATGCTTGGAATAGGATCCTCTCCATTTACTTGGGTAAATGGAGGGTTTCATTTACTAAATGGATGGTTAGATTTGCTTCTTGCAAGTTGTTTGTTTATATTAAAAAATATAGAGAAGCAAATCTAGTCCTTTATTGGATAAATAAAAGCCTCCATTTATCCAAGTAAATGGAGAGGATCCAAACTCGAAATGCGTAGCCACTAGGCAATGGTCAAAAAACTCATCAAACTCAAAACATTTTAGAGGGCAGGTTGAGATAGACTCGAGGTTTGGTCTTTGAAAATAGAATTAGAAAATAATAAAAAGAAAAACAAAACGGACAGAATTAGAAAATGATGGGGGAGATTGTCAATTTGTCAAGGTACGTACTTTTCAATTTTCATCATCCGCGGAGAGAGAGAAAGATAAAGGCATAAAGGTGATTGTGAAATGCATTGAATATTGGAGGTAATCGAATGTGTGAAATGGATGATGATTATGTTTATGTCATAAAAATGTGATTAAGTCCAATGTACGGCCAGCAGAAAAGTTTAATGATCGGTGGAACGCGTACCATTTAGGATCAATGTACTCACATTTGTACCTTTAAGCTTTAATCCACTTCTCGTTATTTATTAACCGCTATTCTCGCTTCTGTTACATTCATCGACCATTCTTACGAGAAATTATTATATGGTTCGGGATTAATGCTCCCACCTCTTACAAAATAAGTAAAACTCATTTAAATTCACTTCCTTAAAAAGTGATAATTGTGAGAGGTGGGAGTATGAACTGGACCATCTCCTTTGTTACTCCTAGTAATGAGGACTATCCCTAGCTATCCAATAATACGCCCTAGATGTTGTTCCCTTATTCTACAGGTTCTGTTTCGTTCCACACTACATATTGCAAATTACAAGTTTTGTTTCATTCAAGGCCACATCTTGCAAATTCTATTTTCTTTTGCACCGATTCATTGAAAATGATAACCTATAGTCTTTCCTCTTCTTTTCTTTTTACTACTTAATTTTATTCAAAATGAAAATCAGCTACGATAAAAAGTAATAATTATCCCAATCCACCAATGAGCTCGGATCTAACCCTTCAAACATCCCAATCTCACCTTCTAGGAAAAATTGAGTTCAGGATGATAACTATGTGTTTTGAATGAGGCTAAAGTAACAACAATTACAATACACAACAGAGCAAATTTTACAACCAAGCTATGAACTCAACACATCGGTTTAGGCTTGTTTCTGTTGGAAAGAATGCCAAAGTTTCAAGGTGTTTGCAAGTGGGTTTCTCTTTGTGAGTAAAAGGCTTTTGTCCCACATTGGTAGATTTACAAAAGGTTCATTGGTTTATATACTCCAATGTTTTAGTATGATTTAGTTGAGTTGGAAAGGAGACTCTCCCACGCGCGCGCCGCCGCCGCCGTCCGTCGGTTCGGTTCGGTTCGGTTCGTGACACGTGCGGGGTGGGGTGGGGTCTACTTTTTGGGCCGAGTCGTAACTGAGAATCCAGATTTATGAGATTCGTCAGTTACGAATCCAACTCTTCAGTTATATAAAACAAAACGTTACGATTTCGTTTTAATGGCATCCCTTGATTTCCTCCTTGGCTTAATGACTGGTTTGATTACATCAGTTGCAAATTCTTCTCCTTTGGTTATTTATATGCTGAATATTGTATCAATTGATCATGCATTCAGAAACCGTTTTCTTCCTCCAAAAACTCAACTGAGCAGTGTTTTTCTTAAGAGTTCCAACTCTTCTATTCCGAGTGCACGGAATAGAGGAGCGTTGTGCTAACCTTGGGGGGCGACGCCTTGTTCTGACTGCACTAGTCCGGGCGAAATCGCTTCTAAGGCAGTGGCCTTCGTACCACGACACAACAATCTGAGTTTACAGTAAATCATTCGGCCCACATTCTTTCTTGTTTCAGTGTTTATTTTTTGGTTTTACAGTATCTATTCTAACAATTTAGAAGCGATTTTATTCTACTGTTTTACCACCACATATGGCCTCTCTTTCGAAATTCATCCCTGACCTATCCAAACTCGAAGCTCTTGATGGTTCTAATTACAAGAGATGGTCACAAAAGGTTTTGATTTTTCTTGAACAGTTGGAGGTTGATTATGTTCTATTTTCTGATGCTCCCACTCCAACTACTGCTGCTGAACCTTCCACTCCTGTAACTCCGTCAGTGGTCCTTGATGCCTCTCCGGGGCAAAAGAAGGATAAGGGTAAGGTGGATGATGCTGGAGCCATTGAGAAGTATGGTAAGGACAACAAGATGGCTTGTGGTCATATGTTATCTCATATGGCTAATCCGATTTTTGATCTGTTCATCAAAAACAAATCGGCTAAATCTATATGGGAGACACTTGAGTTGAAATATGGTGCTGATGATGCTGGGAAGAAGAAGTACGTGACTGGAGACTGGTTAGAGTTCAAGTTGGTGGATGACCAACCTATCATGCCACAAGTTCATCAATATGAAAACCTTGTTGCTGATATCCTCCTTGAGGGGATGAAAATGTGTGAAGTGCTGCAGGCTAATGTCCTGATTCATAAGCTGCCCGAATCTTGGACAAACTACCGGGCTCATCTCAAACACAAGAAGAGAGATATGACCTTGCAGGAATTAATCGGACATATGAAGATCGAGGAGGCAAACCGCCTCAAGGAGAAGGGTTCCTCTTCCTCTGTCAATGAACTTTCTGTTAAGGCTAACCTTGTGGAATCTTCTGGTGCTAAATTTGACAGGTCTAATGCTGCTGGAAACTCTAAGAAGGGACAGAGACCAAATAACAACAAGAAGCCTGGACCTTTCAAGAAGAACGACAAGATCCAGAAACAACAATCTAGGGGCCTATGCTATGTGTGCGGAAAACCTGGACATAGAGCTCATCAATGCTTCAAACGCAAAGATGGACAGAACAACCAGGACCAGCCTCGCAACCAGGCCAACATTGCTGAATCTGGAGATGTCATTGCTGCTGTCATCTCTGAGGTGAATCTGGTCAGTAACAATACTGAATGGATTGTTGACACTGGTGCCTCTAGGCACTTTTGTGCCAACAGGACCCTATTTTCTAATTTTCAGAATGCTGGTGATGGTGAACAGGTGTTCATGGGTAACTCTAGTAGTTCTGAGGTGCTTGGTAAAGGAAAAATATCTCTGAAATTAACTTCTGGAAAAACTTTAGCTTTACAAAATGTGCTTTATGTGCCTTCTCTACGCAGGAACTTAATTTCGGGTGCACTTCTTAACAAAGCTGGGGTTAAGTTAGTTTTTAATGCTGATAAACTTGTATTAACCCGTAATGGAGAATATGTGGGGAAGGGCTATCTGAATGGGGGGCTATTTGTTTTAGACTCTGTCATTATCGAGGACGTTACTAATAAAGCTTCTACTTCTGCTTATATTGTTGAGTCCATTGATCTTTGGCATAATAGATTAGGACATCTAAATCTCAATTCTGTTAAAAGGCTAAAAAGCATGAACTTGATTCCTAATTTGGTGGACAATGGTTTCTCTAAATGTGAAATTTGTGTAGAAGCTAAACATGCCAGAAAATCATTTAAATCTGTATCCGAGAGAGTAACTGAATTATTAGAATTAATTCATACAGATTTAGCTGACTTTAAAAACACTGAGAGTAGAAGTGGCAAAAGATATTATATAACTTTTGTTGATGACCATTCGAGATATACCCAGGTATATCTTTTAAGGACTAAAGATGAGGCTGAAAAAATGTTTCTGATTTACAAAGCGGAAGTAGAAAATCAGTTAGATAGGAAAATAAAACGATTAAGATCCGATAGGGGTGGAGAGTATGGTACAACCTTCTTGAAGGAAGTTTGTGAGAAAAATGGTATCATACATGAGCTCTCCGCTCCTTATACCCCACAACAAAATGGGATTGCCGAGCGCAAGAATAGGACCCTTAAGAACATGATGAATGCTATGCTTTTAAGTTCAGGGTTACCTGAGAACATGTGGGGGGAGGCCGTTTTGTCCTCTAATTATTTGCTTAATCGCGTGCCTCAGAAGAAATTAGACAAAACCCCCTATGAATTATGGAAAGGCTATGCGCCTAACCTTAAATACTTGAAAGTGTGGGGGTGTCTTGCTAAGGTTGGTTTACCAGATTTTAAACGTACTAATATTGGTTCTAAAACCATTGATTGTGTGTTTATTGGTTATGCTCTTAATAGTGCTGCTTATAGATTCATGAATATGAGTGATAGAACTATATGTGAATCTAGAGATGTTGATTTTTTTGAGCATGTTTTTCCTATGAAGAAAAATGATATTTCCCATGTTGTTCCTACTTCTGTTCCTATGTCTTTGCCTGCTGTTACTGTTACAACAGAATTACCTGTAATTCGAACTAGCAAAAGACGTAGAAAAGAAACTAGTTTTGGCCCTGATTTTATTACTTATCTTGTTGAAATTCAGGATTTGGATAAATTATGTGAGCCTTTGTTGTATGCTTATATGATTGATGAGTATCCCAAAACTTATGAGGAAGCTGTGGGATCAATTGATGCTAGTTTCTGGAAAGATGCTATGAATAGTGAATTAGAATCTATCATGTCTAATCACACTTGGGAATTGGTAAATCTACCTAAAGGGTTTTCTTCCATTGGTTGTAAATGGATTTTCACTAAGAAACTGAATGCTGACGGTTCAATTCAAAGGTTTAAGGCTAGACTTGTGATTAGAGGGCTTAAACAGAAATTTGGTGAAGATTTCTTTTATACATATTCACCTGTCACTAAGATCGCCACTATTCGCACTTTGTTTGCATTAGCCTCTATTCATAATTTACTTGTACATCAAATGGATGTAAAGACGGCTTTTCTACATGGCGACTTAGAAGAAGAAATTTATATGGAACAACCTCCTGGTTTTATTGTTCCTGGTCAAGAACATAAAGTGTGTAGACTTAAGAAATCTTTATATGGCCTTAAACAAGCACCTAAACAGTGGTATGATAAACTTCATAAAACTTTGCTTGGATTTGGTTTTGTGCCTAATGGATCGGATACATGTGTGTATACTAAATTGTTTGGTTCTGATTGCGTAATCATTTGCTTATATGTAGATGATATGTTGCTTTTTAGTACACACATGAATGCCATTAATGAAACTAAAAATTTCCTTTCCTCCCATTTTGAAATGAAGGATTTGGGTGAAGTTGATGTGATTTTAGGTGTTAAGGTTAATAAAACTGAAAAGGGTTTCATCTTAACACAATCACATTATGTAGAGAAAGTTTTGAAGAAATTTGATAGCTTTGATGTAGCGCCAGTAAGAACTCCCTATGATGCTAGCATAACTTTGAGGAAAAATAAAGAAGAAAGTGTTTCACAATCTGATTATGCTAAGATAATTGGGAGTTTAATGTTTCTTATGAATTGTACTCGGCCTGATATTGCATATGCGGTTAGTAGACTTAGTAGATATACCCATAACCCAAGTAGGGAGCACTGGTTTGCTCTTAGACGTTTACTTAGGTACTTGAGAGGTACCATGGACTTGGGTTTGCATTATGTTGGTTTCCCTTCCGTGTTGGAAGGATATTGTGATGCTAATTGGGTAACTGATAATGATGAAATAAGTTCTACTAGTGGATATGTATTCACTCTAGGTGGTGCTGCCATATCATGGAAATCTACTAAACAATCCGTTATTGCTCGATCCACTATGGAATCGGAATTTATTGCTCTTGATTTGGCAGGACAAGAGGCCGAGTGGTTGAGAGTTCTACTGGCTGATTTACCTTTTTGGGGTAAACCTACTCCTTCTGTTTCTCTACTTTGTGACTCACAGGCTGCAATTTGTATTGCAAAGAATAAAGCGTATAATGGTAAGAGAAGACATATACGCATTAGGCATGATGCTGTGAGACTTTTGATTGAGACTGGCGTACTCTCTATGGAGTATGTAAGGTCCGAAATGAACTTGGCTGATCCATTAACTAAAGGACTCAATAGAAAATTGGTCCTAGACACGTCGAGGGGGATGGGTCTAAAACCCATTGGTTGAGGAATTCATGGTGGACACCTAATCTTGTTCACACAAGTAATTATGGTCTAACGAAGCCATGGAAAGACTCATATTTTTGTACATGTTCTCATCCCTATGGCATATGTTGTACATTCGTGAGGTTGAGCTTATTGCTCTTAATGAATCTATAGCCCTAATTGTTGGGTGGTCCTTTGAGACGGACTTGATGGATTCACCGCATGACTTTATTGGAGGATGAGCATTTACTTGCTCTTAATGATTTCATAGTCCAGGTTATGGATGGTCTATTAGAGATAGACTTGATGGAATCACCTACGTGAGTGTGAAGGTGTGGCCGCCTTCTATGAAAGATATTGGGTTATCTTTTCTAAGGCACTCATGAGCGTCCCAAGGAAGTGTATGGCCTTATATGCGCTTTTGGTGTTTATCGCGGAACTCGAAATAAATCTAAGGTAAGATATGTGTTTGCAGGTATTTCTTTGATCTAGGGAGTTCAAGAGTAATTCACTCCACTAGATTAGAGACTAGCCTCCATTCACTATGTGTTAGTTCAAACTTCATAAGTACTAGCACTTAAGTGTCAAACCTTTTACTGCTCAGTTGTTTAAAATTTTTCGTTTTCTTAAAACCTTCGCATTTGTGGGGGATTGTTGGAAAGAATGCCAAAGTTTCAAGGTGTTTGCAAGTGGGTTTCTCTTTGTGAGTAAAAGGCTTTTGTCCCACATTGGTAGATTTACAAAAGGTTCATTGGTTTATATACTCCAATGTTTTAGTATGGTTTAGTTGAGTTGGAAAGGAGACTCTCCCACGCGCGCGCCGCCGCCGCCGTCCGTCGGTTTGGTTCTGTTCGGTTCGGTTCGGTTCGTGTTCGTGACACGTGCGCAGTGGGGTGGGGTCTACTTTTTGGGCCGAGTCGTAACTGAGAATCCAGATTTATGAGATTCGTCAGTTACGAATCCAACTCTTCAGTTATATAAAACAAAACGTTACGATTTCGTTTTAATGGCATCCCTTGATTTCCTCCTTGGCTTAATGACTGGTTTGATTACATCAGTTACAAATTCTTCTCCTTTGGTTATTTATATGCTGAATATTGTATCAATTGATCATGCATTTAGAAACCGTTTTCTTCCTCCAAAAACTCAACTGAGCAGTGTTTTTCTTAAGAGTTCCAACTCTTCTATTCCGAGTGCACGGAATAGAGGAGCGTTGTGCTAACTTTGGGGGGCGACGCCTTGTTCTGACTGTACTAGTCCGGGCGAAATCGCTTCTAAGGCAGTGGCCTTCGTACCACGACACAACAATCTGAGTTTACAGTAAATTATTCGGCCCACATTCTTTCTTGTTTCAGTGTTTATTTTTTGGTTTTACAGTATCTATTCTAACAGTTTCATCATGTTCTCCGTAATTGAGTTAATACTCATTTTAATTTGATTATGAATCATTATAAGTCGAAACCACCTTTTTTTTTAACGAGTGTGGTTAAGTATTGCACCAGAAAGTGACACAGAACCCCATGATCCCTCTTATGGTACAATAGATTTTTTTTTTATCACATTTTACGAATTAGACTCAAATCAACAAATTTGGTTCATTTCTATTTCGTTGAAAAGAATCATATCATATCATCATATTATATATATATATATATATATATATATATATATATATATATATATATATATATATATATATATATATATATATATATATATATATATATGTGAGTTTATTTCGTGTGGCCACGACACGTATGATGCCACGCAAGCGTCTAAAATCGTGTGAGCATGACACCCAATATGCCACATAAGCGCCAAGTTCGTGTGGTGATGACACGTATGCTGCCACCTAAGCCTCCATCCAAGTGTGTCAAGCATTAATTAATAATCATTATTTGACTTCATAAATACAACCTACTATATTTATTATCATTTTGTTAAGATTATAAAATAAAATAACATTTGTTACGCAACTTTAAAAATTATAATTTTTCCTCCATTGGATCAGGTTCGAAAAATACTTCAAAATAAGATGCATATCTACTATGTCTTATAAAGTTGAGTTCTTTTCGTGGGACGATGACATGTGAGACGCCACATGGGAGAGATATATCCGTGTGAAGATGACAGATAGGCGCCACATCGGTATACGTATAAAGCGCAAATTTGTATATACTCCCATCTCCATGGAGTTGCGTGGAGCTGGGAGGGGCAGATGAGGTCCACGGGCAGGAGAGAGGGAGAATGGGCAGGAGAGAGAGAGAGAGAAAGAAGGAGGGAAAGACTCTATGTAGTTAGGTGGAGAGGGGAGTATAACTCACATACTGACGTATAAAGTGAGTCCAATTCGTGTGGGCACGACACGTAGGACGCCATGTAGGGGGTGTAAATTTGGGTGATGGTGATCCTTAATCGTCACGTAAGCAAAACTTGCCACATAGCCTAACAACTCACCATCAAAGTGTCACTTATTAATGCATTATCATTAGTTTGCTTGATTACATATTTATTAGCTTTTTTTTTATATTACAAAATAAAATAAAATAAAAACTTTGGTTATGTAAGTCAAAAAATTATAAATCTTGATTCAATGGATTGGATTTGAAAAAATCTTCAAAATAAGATATATGTCTTACAAAAGTTGGGTCATTTCTTGGCGGTGATGACATGTAGGATGACACATAAGAGGGAATGTTCGTGTGAAGATTACATGTAGATGCCACATATGTACAACCATGTTAAATAACAATAAATGACGCTTCTAACAATACCGGCCTTAACTATTTGATGACATATGTATTTAACTTGACCTTTAATATTTTATAGCATAAATGAAATTTATTTAAGTGGTACGTTCCTACATGATCTATCTAACTAATCTGAATTGGATTAAACTAAATTGCACTAATAATAAATTGAGAAAATAAAGTCTTAGTATACTCGAAGAAAGGTTTATTAGTCTTTATCTTTTTTTTTTCTTTTTTAGAATTTTAATGTAGGCTAAAATTATGTTTATAAATCAATATTTTTTACATTCATTCTAATTTTGATGCAGATCGATTTAAAGGGACATTTCATACCAAAAATATTAAAATAATCAAATATAGAATTAGTTGTGTAGTATAAAACAGGCATGAGTTATCACTTAGGAAGTTATTTTCATTTTCGAGATATAATCACGAGTCCGTGCGGAGCACGAAAATCATTAATGCGTGATCATAAATACAACATAATATAATTATTATAATATTATTCAAATTATAAAATAAAATAACTTTGTTATGCAAATTTAAAAATTATAATTCTTACTCCATTGTAACAAGTTCGGAAAATACTTCAAAACGAGATACATATGTACTATGTTCTATAAAGTTGGGTTCTTTTCGTGTGAGGATGACAGGTGGGACGCCACATGAGAGAGATATGTTCGTGTGAAGATAACACATAGGTGCCACATCGGTATACGTATAAAAGTGAGTCCAATTCGTGTGGGCATGATACATAGGACACCACATAGGAGGTGTAAATTCGTGTGACGATGGCACCTAAGCGTCATGTAAGCAAAGCTTGCCACATAGCCTAACAACTCAAGTGAGTCCAATTTGTGTGGGCACGACACGTAGGATGCAACGTAGGTGGTGTAAATTCGTGTGATGATGAACCCTAAGCACCCCATAAGCAAAGCTTGCCACATAGCCTAACAATTCACCATCCAAGTGTCACTCATTAATGTCTTATCATTAGTTGGCTTTATTACATATTTATTAGCATTTTTCTATATTACAAAATAAATAAAAAAACTTTAGTTACATAAGTCAAAAAATTATAAATCTTGCTTCAATCGACTAGATTTGAAAAAAAATCTTCAAAATGAGATATATGTCTTATAAAAGTTGGGTTATTTCCTGGCGGTGATGACATGTAGGATGACACATAAGAGAAAATGTTCGTGTGAAGATTGCATGTAGATGCCACATGTGTACAACTTGGTTAAATAACAATAAATGACACTTCGATCTTACAATACCTTAACTATTTGATATCATATGTATTTAACTTAACCTTCAATATTTTATAACATAAATGAAATTTATTTAAGTGGTACGTTCCTACATGATCTACTTAACTAATCTGAATTAGATTAAACTAAATTGAACTAAAAATAAATTGAGAGAATAAAGTTTTAGTATACTTGAAGAAAGACGTTTCTTAATCTTTATCTCTTTTTTTCTTTTTAGAATTTTGATATAAGCTAAAATTATGTTTATAAATCAATCTTTTTTAATTTACATTTATTCTAAATTAGATGTAGAATCGATTTAAAGAGACATTTCATACCAAAAATATTAGAATAATTAAATGTAGAATTAGTTGTGCAGTATAAAACTGGCATGAGGTATCACTTAAGAAGTTATTTTCATTTTCGAGAGATATTCACGAGTCCGTGCGGAGCACGGAGATAAAACTAGTATATATATATATATATATATATATATATATATATATATATATATATATATATATATATATATATATATATATATATATATATATATATATATATATATATATATATATAAAAGTGAGTTCATTTCGTGTGGGCATGACACCTAAGATGCCACGTAAGCGCCAAGTTCGTGTGGTGATGACACATATGCTGCCACCTCAGCCTCCATCCAAGTGTGTCAAGCATTAATTAATAATCATTATTTGACTTTATAAATACAACCTATTATATTTATTATCATTTTGTTAAGATTATAAAATAAAATAACTTTTGTTACGCAACTATAAAAATTAAAATTCTTCCTCCATTGGATCAGGTTAGGAAAATACTTCAAAATGAGATGCATATCTACTATGTCTTATAAAGTTGGGTTCTTTTCGTGGGACGACGACATGTGAGACGCCACATGGGAGAGATATATTCGTGTGAAGATGACACATAGGCGCCACATCGGTATACGTATAAAGTGAGCCCAATTCGTGTGGGCACGACACGTAGGACGCCACGTAGGGGTGTAAATTCGTGTGATGATGACCCTTAAGCATCACGTAAGCAAAGCTTGCCACATAGCCTAACAACTCACCATCAAAGTGTCACTCATTAATGCCATATCATTAGTTGGATTTATTACATATTTATTATTATTATTTTTTTTTTGTATTACAAAATAATAATAAAAAAAACTTTAGTAATGTAAGTCAAAAAATTATAAATATTGATTCAATGGATTTGATTTGAAAAAAATCTTCAAAATGAGATATATGTCTTACAAAAGTTGGGTCATTTCCTGACGGTGATAACATGTAGGATGACACTTAAGAGGGAATGTTCGTGTGAAGATTACATGTAGATGCCACATGTGTACAACCTGGTTAAATAACAATAAATGACACTTCTAACAATACCGGCCTTAACTATTTGATGACATATGTATTTAACTTGACCTTTAATATTTTATAGCATAAATAAAATTTATTTAAGTGGTACGTTCCTACATGATCTATTTAACTAATCTGAATTGGATTAAACTAAATTAAACTAATAATAAATTGAAAAAATAAAGTCTTAGTATACTCGAACAAAGGTTTATTAGTCTTTATCTTTTTTTTTTTTCCTTTATAGAATTTTGATGTAGGCTAAAATTATGTTTATAAATCAATCTTTTTTACATTCATTCTAATTTTGATGTAGATCGATTTAAAGGTACATTTCATACCAAAAATATTAAAATAATCAAATATAGAATTAGTTGTGCAGTATAAAACAGGCATGTGGTATCACTTACGAAGTTATTTTCATTTTCGAGAGATAATCACGAGTCCGTGCGGAGCACGGAGATAAAATTAGTGAGTTCATTTTGTGTGGCCACGCCACGTAGGATGCCACACAAGCGCCTATATTCATGTGAGGACGACACATGAGATGCCACGCAGCGCCCAAATTCGTGTGGTGATGACACGTATGCCGCCATCTAAGCCACCCATCCAAGTGGATCAATCATTAATGCATGATCATAAATACAACATAATATAATTATTATAATTATAAAACAAAATAACTTTTGTTATGCAAATTTAAAAATTATAATTCTTACTCCATTGGAACAGGTTCGGAAAATACTTCAAAATGAGATACATATGTACTATGTCCTATAAAGTTTGGTTCTTTTCGTGTGAGGATGACAGGTGGGACGCCACATGGGAGGGATATGTTCGTGTGAAGATAACACATAGGTGCCACATCAGTATACGTATAAAAGTGAGTCCTATTCATGTGTGCATGATACATAGAACATCACATAGGAGGTGTAAATTAGTGTGACGATGGCACCAAAGCGTCATGTAAGTAAAGCTTGCCACATAGCCTAACAACTCTTCATCCAAGTGTAACTATGAATGCCTCATCATAAGTCGAAAAATTATAAAAATTACTTCAATAGATTGGATTTGAATAAACCTTCAAAATGAGATATATATGTCTTATAAAAGTTGGGTCATTTCCATGCAGTAATGACATGTAGGATGCTATATAAGAGAAAATGTTCGTGTGAAGATGACACGTAAATGTCACATGTGCACAAGTTGACCACATAGCTTAACGGATCAATCCAAGTGTCAGAAGTCCATTATTACTCGAATTTATTTGATTTATGTGCATATTATTTCAAATTACAACAAAAAAACATATCTTTAGTTATATAAATCTAAAAATAATAAATCATAGTTGATTAGATTGATTTTGAAAAGGTTTGGTATAAACTAATTGGATAAGACACTTAAGATATCCATATTTGTATTATATTAGTTGTAAATCACACTTGAATATTTTTAAAGAAAACATTTTTTTTTAGAAGGGAATAGGAAATTGTCATTTTTTTTTTAGAAAAGCCATACGGCATCTACAATCAAAATAACTCTAGAATATACCAAATTAACAGTAACAACACAAGTTTTGCTAACAAGACAATCGACAAGGACACCTCGGTGCGACTCCCAACATGCATAGTAACCATGTGCTTCCTTTGATGTATCTTCATTTTTGACGGAAGTGGAGATCTTCACCGCGAGCAATGCAATGACTTGCCCATATAACTCTGTTTGATACGATTGATTATTGTATGTATATCCGGTCCCCAAAATCATATTGAATCTATAAAATAGAAATCGCACTATAGGCGAAAAGAGAATCCTACGAAGAGGAAGAAATGAAAAAAACCAAAGAACTCCACAAAGGGAGAGAAATTTATTCCACCTAGAGCGAAAAAGAGTAGAAATTAGAGTCAAACTAGATGAAAAACATCAAATACAGGCCGGGAATGACCTAAATTGGTCCTCTCGGCCTGAAACTATGATGAAAGATGAGAAGAGGCAAAAGAGAAAAGTTAGGGTTTTGAGAGGAGAGAGAAAGGAGAAAAAAAATACCTTGACAACGATTATTATTAAAGAAAAACATATATTCTGAACATTTAAATTTAATTTGTAATAAATATTTTATATTTATAAGAAAAACGGAGTCATTTTTCATATACATATGACATATGGATGAACATTTCGTGTGGGGGATGAAACATGAACTTCAATTCATCATATACTCCAATGCTTTCTTAGTAAATTAATTAAGACTTTAATATAGCACTTTAGACATACTTATCTAATATAAATGCCACGCAAACGAAAAATAATATTCAAGTGACACTCCTTATTATAAGTTATTATGTTGAAATTTACGAACATTGAACTACCTAGCACATTTGAGAAATAAATATTTAGGATCAAATTGTTGATTATAACTTTAAAAAGTGAAAATTTTTTGTTCACTACCAATTGATTTGATTCAATTACCAAAAATCCAATTGTAATAAGAGAGTGATTTTTAACTAGGCAGAGAATAATTAATCTTTATTTTTTTTTCTTTGGAAATTTTGAAGTAGGTTCAAATTATGTTCATAAATCAATCAATTTTTACATACATTCTATTTAGATGTAGATCAATTGGATATTTAGAAGTAAATTATGAGGGAGATATAAAATTATACTATTATTTTTAAGAATTAGCATGCATCCTATGGATAAAAAATTTGCTGACATAAAATTAAATGTATTTCACAAATAATATTTATAATTTCAAACCATAAATTTTTAACGTCTTTATTAAATATATTAGTAAAAATGTTTCTCTTTTTCTTTTCGTGTGTGCACAACATGCAAGCTAAGATGCCACATAGAGGCCCAAAATCGTGTGACAGTGACACCGAAGTTGCCATATTAGCAAAGCTTTCCACATAGTCTAACAACTCATCATCGAAGTGTTTTTCCTTAATGCCTCAAAATTAGTTAACTTTATTACATATTTATTAACATATTTTTATAATAAAAAATAAAATAATTTTAGTTCTTTCAATTGAGATATATGTGACCTTTACAAGTTGGGTCCTTACCATGCAGTAATAACATTTAAACTCCACATAAGAGGGAATGTTCGTGTAAAGATGACACGTTCACGTCACATGTGCAACTTTGTCACATATCTTAACAAATCATGATCCAAGTGTCAAATGATCAATACCACTCGATTTTATTATACGATTTATTTGCTTATTATTTCAAACTACAAAATAAAATATTTTAAGTTATGTAACTCTAAAATATAAAAATCTTACTTCATTAAATTGTCTTTTCTTATTCTTTTGTAAAGTTTGAAGTATCCTTAAATTATGTTCATAAATTAATCTTTTTTTACATTCATTTTATTTTGGATGTAGATCAATTTAAAAGGGCATTTCATACAAAAATATTAAATTAGTCAAATATAGAATTAGTTGTGCGCAGTATAACATACATGTGGTATCACCTAGAAAATTATGTACATTTCTGAGAGATATTTACGAGTCCGTGCGAAGTATGGACATAAAATTAGTATTACCTAAAACTCATCCGTTATTAGGATCATGAACAGATGCAACGAGACCATGTTGAAGGGGGGTATTATTGAATATTTTGATTGTGCAATATGATTCTAATTATATTTTATATGCCCCATGCGTGCATGCATCCTTTGTTGTTGTCAAGCGCCTAAGCTTCAACCTATAGATACTAAGACAACCAACCACCAACTGGCTCTAATATGATCTTGATAATTGATACTCAATCTATCCTGTGATGCAACTCTCTTGCAAGTTGTTACTATCACCGTTTGAGGTTCATTGAAGCTATTGCTTCATGACAAAATTTAAATATAGAAACTTATTATTAGAATAATTAAGTATGTTAGTATTTTATAATGGCCAACTTCACATACATAGTACTGGATCCACTACCCCATATGCATGACACCTGCAAAATTTGCAAAATATAGTAAGTTTGCACATACAACTTGGTTAGGCCATACTTTTTGATAATTACTTGAAAACATCCACTTGACCGACCATTACTAATGACTTCCCTTCAAAGGACAAGTCACCTTAACAGTTACCAGCACTTCACACCCTTTTCCCAAAAAGAAATTATACAGCTACATTGCTTTGTCATACAGCTACTCGCTAACCCATTTTGGTTCTTGTAACAAATTAACAATGCATGTACGTATCGTTCCGATATGGCGATATAGAGTATAGAATATAGGGTATAGTAAAACCATAATGATATTGGTAGCTTATATATATAGATCAATACTTTAACTAGAAGATTTTAATGTTATCGTAACACCATGTGAATTTGTTACCGTCGTTTCACATTTCTTTCAAAATAGAAGGGTTGTTTTCAAATGTATGAAAAAGGTATAAGAAAAAAAGGGGGAAGAAAATTTCGTATTAGTAGGGTAACACTACCAGAAAAATCAGTTAGTTCATCCCTTTAATAAGGTCTCTAATTTAGCCTTGAGGAAAAAAATTTGCTATTCAAAGTAGCTGGTGTGAGTGATTTGACACTTACATTCCTTAATCAAAGTCGAAGGTTTAATTCCTATAAATAAAGAAGTTAGTTATTTGGAACACTTTAACTTTCGTAGGTCAATTCAATGCAAACAAGAATAGTCTTGTCCAAAATAGTTAGTTCAAGATGATCGTGTTACCTATTTATATAGTTCAAACCCAAAGTAAAAAAAAGGGAAAATATAATGCTGGGTACTTTCGAAGTTGGGTAAGAAGTAGGCCGACCCACTAATTTTCTAAGTATTCAAACCTGCCAAATCTCCCAAAAACCCATCAAGTTAGCGCAAATATGCTTGGATTATAGCCTTTCCTTACTTTATTTTCTAACTTCTTTCTAACTAGATTGGTTATATGACTTATGTCTTCGTTTTCGGGGATCCCCCAAGGCAATAATCCTCGTTTTTGGGAGTTTTGGAATACCTTAAAATAAAGGTATATATTTTCGCATCACATTGCACGAGATATTCTTATGGATACGGAAATCCCTCCGTGATCCGTTATCGGGTCCCTAATAAGCTTGTAAGAGAGTTTTAATTTTATGAGACACCAATGTAAGGGTCGTAACACCGAAAGTATTAGTAATGTTAAGATTCGGGGATCTGGATAATCCTCCCGGAGCCAACAAAGTCTTGTAGAATCATGATAGACCTCCCAAAAAAGTTTGGACAAAAATAACAACCAAACACCCAAGAAACTAAAAACGAAAGCTAATTTTTCGAACAGCAAAAGTAATTATATTAAGGTAACTTATTGGCAAAAATCAACCAAATACAAATCCTAATGTATGTTGAGACCCTTGTATACATGTCTCCGCTCTATACATCGATACGCCTTATGAAGCTCATATCTGCATCAGTAGATTGTCGCTCCTATTTACACCTTTCATTGCCAAAAACGAAAACTACAATCTACGTTTTTGGGAATTATGAGAGACCCTATTATGAAGGTGTATATTTTTGAACCATATTGTACGGGACATTCGTAGACTACGTAAAACACTCTTGGGATCCACTAAAGGGTCTCTGATATGCTTGTAAGGGCGTTCTTACAAGACACCAATGTAATGGCAAGAATATCGAAAGCATGAGTGATATCGAAGTTCGGGGATCCGGATGATCCTCTCCGAGGTTTCTTTAGGGTCATAATAGACACCCCGAAAAAGTTTGGGCAAAAATGACACCAGGGTCCTTGAAGCCAAAAACGAATGCTATAATACACGTTTTTGGGGGTTACGGAAGGCCCCCGGAACGAAGGTGTATATTTTCACACCACATTGTACGAACCACCCCTACGGTACATGAGAGGGCCCAGGGGTCCGTTTGGGGTCCCTCATATGCTTGTAAGGACGTTTTTACAAGGCATTAATAATGTAAGGGTCGGAACAACGAAAGCATGAGTCTTATCGAAGTTCGGGGATCTGGATGACCCTCCAAGGGTGTCGAGGTGCTCTAGAATCATGATAGACCCCCCGGAGAAGTTTGGGCAAAAATGACCCACCGGGCCTCGGGAAGCCGAAAACTGAAGGCTATAATCCATGTTTTTGGGCTTCCGGGAAACCCCATAACAAAGATGTATATTTTCCTATTACATCGCAGGGGACACCCCAAGGGGCATGGGAGGCCCCTGGGGTCGGTTATCTGGTTCCGGATAGACTTGTAAAGGCGTTTTTACTGGACACTATGTAAGGACCATAACACTGTAAGCATGGGTGATATTGAAGTTCAGGGATTCGGATGACCCTCCTGGAATACCGAGGGTCTTTTAGGGTCATCATAGACCCATCGGAGAAGTTTAGGCAAAAATGATACCCAGGCCCCGGAAAGCAAAAAACGAAGGCTATAATCCACATTTTTGGGGGTTACGGGAGGCCCCGCAACGAAGGTGTATATTTTCGCACCACATTGTACGGGGCAACCCTAGGGTACATGGAAGGCCCCTGGGTCTGTTATCGGGTCCCTGATATGCTTGTAAGAACGTTTTTACGGGACACTAATGTAAGGACCATGACACCGAAAAGCATGGGTGATTTCAAAGTTCGGGGATCCAAATGACCCTCCCAGAGTACCCGAGGGTCCTTTAGGGTCATGGTAGACCCCCCGGAGAAGTTTGGGCAAAAAAAACACTCGAACCCCGGGAAGCCCAAAACGAAGGAATTCACGTTTTTGGGAGTTCCAGGGGGCGCGGAAAGAAGAAGCATATTTTCACCCCACATTGTACGGGATACACCTAAGGGACATGGGAGGCCCCCAAGTTCGGTTATCTGGTCTCTGATAGGCTTGTAAGGGCGTTTTTATGGGACACCAATATAAGAGTCGGAATCCGAATGCATGGGTGATATCGAAGTTCGGATATGCGGATGACCCTCCTGGAGTACCGAGGGTCCTTTTTCACGATAGATCCCTCGGAGAAGTTTGGGCAAAAATGACATCCGGGCCCCCGAAAGCCAGAGACAAAGGCTATAATCCACGTTTTTGGGGGTTACGGGAGGCCTTGGAACAAATGTGTATATTTTTGCACCACATTGTACAGGCCGCCCTTAGAGGACATGGGAGGCCCTGGGGGTCCGTTTTCGGGTCCCTGATATGCTTGAAAGGGCGTCTTAATAGGACATCAATGTAAGGGCCGGACAACGAAAGCATGAGTGATATCGAAGTTCGCGGGATCCGAATAGCCCTCCAAAAATACCAAGGATTCTTTAGGATCATGATAGACCCACCGGAAAAATTTGGACGAATATGACACGCAGGAGAAGCCAAAAACAAATGCTATATCCACGTTTTTGGAGTTCACAAAGAACCTCGCCCTTTGTCGTTCCTTTCTGGCCGACCACCATTCCTCTGCCATTCCACTCCATTTGACTAGTGAATACTACTCGTAGTTTGATAGCTCTTCTTATAAACTGTAGTTCATTCGGTCACCAAATTTATGAGTTGCAAAATTTTTAATGTAATATCTAAAACGTCAATTCATTTTGATGTATTTTCGCTAACTTTAGGTATACCTCACTTAAAAATTTCTTTTGTTTATTTGTTCCTTAGTAAAGATTGATATGTTAGAGATATGATATCGGGAAAATATTATGAGAATATATTTTTCCTATTTATTTAGGAAACAAGACATATAAATCAATCCTTGAAAAGTTCAAACAAACAATAGAATAGACCTTTTTTTGGGGGGTAAAGCTTCTAAAACTTGAGTAGGTAGGTGTTTTGATCAACCCAACCTGTTAGTTGGGAGTTCACCACATATGTATCAATTGGGCCATCGTTTCTGCTATGACAATGAAGGTCAATATGCATTGAATTTGAATATAAACTGAAAATCTAGAATCACACAACCTTCATATTTAACAAAAAATATATAAAAATAAACAAATGCAATAGTTAATTAAATATCTTTTTTTTTTACTCGTCCAAAAAAAAGGTGCAAGTGAATGACGGTCGAGACACCTCCTATTATGTCATATTCGAATTCTCATATTTAATAGCGAACATATCAGACTATAATAAAATATCCATTTGAATTGCAATTATTTGGTTTGGGCCCTATCTACAGTTGGTGTGGCAGTTGGATGCAGAAAAGGGAAGGTATATGAGCTGGAAGGATTTATACTCCTTGAAAACCAAAGTCTGCCTGGATCCCAGAATCTGTGTCGTTGAAGAATACTACATCACTAGGTGTATGTCCCGTGCGATGTACGGACTTGTAATTTATCATTAGAAAATATATTTTGAATGATATCAAGAAAATAGGTTAATAATTTACCCGTACAAAACCAAAATTGTGCTATGTGAGTATAAAATTGCTTATGTGACATACAATAATAATTGTTTAGATTTTGAATGATAAGTTAAATTTATATATTTTCATAGTTAAACGACAGATTCATAACCGCGCACCATCTCGATATATATAATGTCCTTGGGGACCGTTAGATTTATACATTCGTGTGCTTATGTAGTCCATAAATTAATCTACCGAGCTTATTAATAGCCAATATACTACTATTGGTTCTCAACTCTCTTTAATTTATATTTCTTTAATATAAAATTACTTATGTATCATGTAATGTGTTATGACAACGGTTTGATCCATATAGATAAAATAATTTTCTTTCTTTTTTTATACTTAAAAGAATTTATCGAAGAAACAGTGTTTAAATCTACTTTATTCACATTATTTTACCAAATTAGCGTATTGCTCCATCTCCATGAACCATGTACTTTTGTTGGGAGTATAAAATCACTATGAAGATTAGATGCATATATAATACGTTAATTTATTAGTTAGTTTTAAAGTCTTTATGCATTTATTACTTTGACTATTCTACCTTATTAAATTCTTACATCTAGTTTTTAGTATAGTTTAGTTTAATTATGTTCATGTATCCTTCACTCAAATAAATAAATAAATGTTTATGTATCTTATTTATTAATTATATAATATGGTTCATATCCTCATTAACTGGTTAACTTGGCATTAGCTTTTGAATATAATGATGATTGGACATAGTGACATGCAAAACACGTGTGAATACAACAGCGCTATGATCAACTTTTATATAGGATCATTTTATAGTATGTTCTGTTTTTGAAAATTTATACGCCAAAAATTTTGTTCAAGAAAATAGTTATGTGATAGGTTTACAATTAACTACCATTTTCACGTGCTTAATCAATCGAAATATTAATACCTCTACATGCTTGTGTAATTCTATAACTTTCTACCATGACAATACTCATTACTAACATTTTTGTTTCTCTTTGGCGGTCTACATTGTATTAAAATTATTAATAATATCTTTTCATTTAAAATAATTTATGTTTAATGTCATGTATTATGTAGCAGTTGTTTGGATCCATATGGCCAAACTAATTTCCTATTTTTCTAATTAAAAGAAATTGGTTAAAAAATAATAGTTATATTTACACCAATTTTACTTAAATGTCATGTATTATGCAGCGATTGTTTGGATCCACATGGTCAAACTAATTTTTCCTATTTTTCTAATTAAAAGAAATTGGTTAAAAAAATAATAGTTAGTTTTACACTAATTTTACTTAAATATTGTACTAATTTACTACATTTATCCATCTTCATGGAGAATCACTTATAATTTTGTTTAATGTCATGTATTATGCAACGGTTGTTTATTTCGGTCCATGTAGACAAATTAATCTTTTAATTTTCTAATTAAAAAGTACTAAAAAAATAATTATGTTTACAACTACCTTACTTAACTATTCTAGTAATCTACTATATTTCTCCATCTTCTAGAGAATCATTAAAAATTTCAGATGTATAATCTACCAAAATATGGATTATATATGTTAGGACTATTTTCTCTTATAAATTAGATTCATTGTACCTAGTTTTTAGCGTAATTTATTTTAAGTTCATGTACCATATCGATGAAATTAATAATGTTCATGTATCATAATTAATTAGATAATATGGTTCATATATTGTCATTAATTATTTGGGTGACATGGCAATTTCCTTTTAGATATGGTGATGACTGGGATAGTGACATGGCATGACACGTGTCGATGCAGCGGCTGTCATGATCCAACTTTATATATATATATATATATTAGATTGCTTAACTCACACATTTACTTCACTTTAAAAAAAAATAAAAAATCCTTCTATATCTATGTAGCACATGAACTCATCAGTCATCACCTGTCAAAATTTTTGATAACCCAGATATAATTATCAAATGTTTATGACAGAGAAGTTCCCCCTCTCTCATAATACAGGATATTCTATGAATTACGCTATCTCTGAGCGCTTCAACAATAGACACCGTTATTGTATACGGAGTATTTTGGACTAAGGGAGCGGCTACTGATTCTAGAAACAATGAAAACTAGTTATTCTTGATAGCAAGCCTTGCAAAATCACCAGGCAATAAAAGGTCCATTTCCAGTTAAGCCAAAGATTCACTACTCAAGCAGGAAAGGCAGCAAAGGAGTAAACTAGGAAGGACAAAACATCCATCCATATATAAAATAAAATTAGCTGTGTTAATCAATCTATAACTGTCCACAATTTCCACTGGAGCCAAAAGCTTCTCTACGTTTTGGCTTCGGAATGTAATGGACAAAAGCAAAATGGCTTATAAAATTGTTGGCACTTCTTATTTATTGTGAAGTTTGCCGATAGTCGTGGCACTTCGGATCTCGGGTCAAACGGAAACAGCCTCTCTGTGAGACTCTCACAGGGGTAAGGTTGCGTACAACCGACCCCCCTTACCCTACCTAGACGGGAGCTTCTTTGGAGGCACTGGGGTAATGTTGATGATGTTGATGAATGTTAATCAATCTATACAGTTTGAGTTACAGGACTTGGTGCTCACAATTACTCTCAGTCAAGAACTTAATGTGTGTGAACTAACAATTTTGATTTACAATTCAGGTCTTTCAATCGTACAACCCTAAACTTCAGGTCTTTCAATCGTACAACCCTTCCTGCTCCCACACCTCGACTAGAAATTCTACCATTTCCTGCCAATGAAGTTTAATAAAGAGTAAGCACTAACTACTAATCACAGCAAACTGGTACTTAAAACAGTTAAACCAATCAAAGTCTCTGAAACATACCGACAAAGGGATGGGACGTCGGAAACGATCCTTGGAGCTAAGCAAGCTGTCGTAAGTAGCGCTTAGACTGCAAAATACATTTATGTATATGAGTTGTGACGATACATAAAAACACATCAGATGAGGTGTTTTAATTTTGGTTTTTTCCGTTCCTTTTTTAGTTTCGTTTTTTTTTTGGGGGGGGGGGGGGGGGTTGGGGTGGGCATAAGCTAAGACTGTAGGTTCAGAAGTGTTTGAAAGGCAGAAACCTGATTGCAGGTCCATGAGCTTCATGAGATGGAACAGGAGACTTTGTACCTCCAATCCACTGAAGACGGATTTGATTCCAGAGAAGAAGACCTACAAACACAAAATCATCAATATTACAATTTAAGTGAAAAGAACAGGTAATGAAGATAGAAAAATTATTCTGTATAATTTAACAGCGTTTCAGAAGATTGTAGGTCATTTATAGAGTCCAAAGAGAAAAAGAAAGGAAGTCCAGTTGTGAAAAGCAAGATATATAGACTTGCCATGATTTACAAAGTCATTATGGGAGTTTGTGCTCGCGGATCCGAGATCGGAGTAGAAACTCAGGTTTGATGTACTGAGGGAAGAAACGCTTCTTTGTGACAAACCAATTGGAATGTCTATATCTCCGGTGCTGGTTCCCCAAAAATCTTCTGAGAAACTCGGTTTCTCCACTATGTGTCCCTGGCGTGCTCCCTTTGCATCATCTATAGGATGACCATGTGTTCGTTTTCCATCATGTCCCAAACAACCACTGCTCTGTCCCAAAACAGATTCATGAATATGCACAAGCACATACCAGCAACAGGTAAGAACTTTATGTCTAAGCGACAAGTTGATCAACAGGGAAAAAACAAATATTATGTTTAATGTTCCCTCAGCAGCTCATGAAAGAAGAATATGAAACATCATCAGAAACTCTTACATCCATAGCAAGTGAGAGTACTTGGTTTCAGAAAAAGCTTGCAGCATCAGTGGAGCAATGCATTATACGAGTATAGAGGTTTGCATTATAAAGAGGTCCCCCCCCCCCCCCCGAAGACCTTTATGACCTCCATGCTAATAAATTGAAACCTCATTTATGCTCAATGTAGAGGCTAAAGCTATCCAACGATTAAGGTAACCCAATAGATGCTCATTGGATGTGTTCTGGTTTTCACTGATATTTCTCTTGGACAACTAAAAGTTCAAAATGCAGGATGCCGAATGGAAGTATGGATTACAGCTTAATTAAAAACAGAACATGCAGGATGCCAGGATGCAGAAGAGAAATATGGTATATAAATCAGACTACAGAAAACAAAAGAGTAGCTATTTCCCTAGGGCTGTGTTATACAACTTACAAACGTGCAAATCAATAACTTTACAGTGAAAGGTAAGATGAATTCAGAAGGTAAGATGAATTCAGAAGGTAAGATGCAAAAATATCTGTATCAAATTTAAAATTCCTAAGCTCGTGGGGGATAACGAAAGCAAAGAGAAGTTAATACACAAAACAAGTCTTCCTACAATATCAAAAACACTAAATGAGGCTTATAACAAAAGAGCATTTAGATATAGCCTTAGTGAAGTGGAAATGGTGTAACTCCGAACAGAGAAGAGTAGATCCAAAAGTCAATCTAACAACCAAATTGACTAGATTGCTAATAAAGGTGATAGGGAAGGAAAAGAACGAGTAAGGTGAATTTATAAAAATGAACCATGAAATACCCTAAACCAAATGTTCTGCAGGCGTATAAAATGCAGATTGATGAACGATACAACAGGGTGCCCACTTTTTGTGGTAAAAACTCTGGAGTATGGAACGCTGAACACTTCAGTTGTGCGCTTGTGCCCTACTCACCCTTCACATGCTCCAAAAACAGCAAAGGTGCCTTTTTCCTCTACCACGGCAAAATAAACCACAGGAGCTCAAATTCCTAGAGCACGAGCTTGAATCTTAAGCCTGAAAGCAAATCTGATGGAATTGTTCTAATGATTCGGTCCTCTACTCCTCTCACATCATATATGGCATTATGGCAGTGACACCGATCAGACACGTAACCTATCTCTCTCTGCCCTCTCCTATTTTACTAACCTTGTTCACTTATTTCAGCTTTGGATTATAATGGTCTAAATAAAATGTCTCATCAAATTCATCAGATAATCGAGTAATTCATATGTTGTAACGTTTGAGTCGATGCATTTCCATTCTAGAGACTACTGGAAACAGCCTCCCTCTCAAAAGCCCTAATGTAAGCACATAAGATGATTGTTCAGTTTTATGACTTATAAGCATAAGTTAACTGTGAAGTTTCAGTATCTGCAGCACAAACAAAAATTCAACCTTGGAGGTATTATGAGTATCTGCTTATCAGACAAAATCAACCTACTCTACCATCAGAAATTTATGAAAAACATTACCCACTTTTGATATTTGCACATCACAGTATACCTATGCAAATGGCAATTAATAACCCAGAATAGTCTCCCTACTAACCCTCCCCCAATTTATGGAAACAATACCCCATTTTTGACATTTCCACATCACAATATCAACTAAGCTATTGCTAATAACAACTAATAACCCAAATTAGAATCCCTACTAACCCTAAATTTCCCCCGCCAAAAAAAGAAAAGAAATCCATAAATGAACAAAACCCAGATAAATTAATCTATACCCAAAGAACCCATCTTATGATTTCCATCCAACAAGGCAATAATACTAGAGAAATAGAGAAACAACAAAGAAATAACTAATTAATAACAAAGAAATCCAAAGTAAATAAAAAAAGAAAAAGGAAAGTTACTGACTTTGAAGCAGAGAGGGCATACCCCATGCAAGCAAGGAACCTATTGATCCAAGCAGTAAAAGAATCATAAACCGTCATTGAAATCACACCCACTCGAAACCCAATTCAGCTGAGTGTGGATTTTTGATAAATATAGGGCCAGGATTTATGACATGTAGGGTTTAAGAGAGAAATTGACTTTGATGTTTAAGATATATAATCAGAAATGGGAAAGAAAGAAAATGTATAGTGATGAGAATGGTGATGGATTGGAGAGAGATTTAGAAGAATCTGTGACGTTTCGGGGGAGTTGAAGGGTGAGAGAGGACGAATTATCATGGTTCTAGGTGCGTTTTGATTGGCCTTTGTCTTTTTGGATTTTTGAGTAGGTCAAATGGGTTGTCGCCATCTGTCCCTCGTTTTATTCCAAAAATTAATCACTACTATAGCTGAATTTCTAAGTTGGAGTACTAATTAATTATTCATAATTTGTACTACTATTATCATTTATATCAAGAGTATAAGGAGTAAGTAACAATGAAAGGAGGATGAGGTGGGAGCTCAGTCGCATAAGTGGTATTGGTAGTTTGGTAGGTGTCTCACTCTTACAATTAAGATGGTAAGAGGTTTGAATTTTTATCTAGGTAGGGAGAATAAAATATCCTCTAACTTTCTTTATAGGGAGGGTCCTCTCCTTTACTTGAGCCCGTCAGCGCACCAAAAATGAGTTGACTTTGTCCGACGCGTATGGTTTGCGAGCTATTGCATGCGTCTTTTAGCAAAAGAAAAAAGTAACAACGAAAGACCCCTTAGAAAGGGGGGGGGGGGGACCCAAATGATAGCATAAGAAGTGTGAAGGGGAAAACCATTTTAGCAATTTTCAAAGCTTCTTTATGAAGTTTGAATGGATAAGCAGTGAAAGAAGTCACCTAGTTGACTGTGTCACTGAGTGTTCTTTTTTTTTTGATAAGACACTGAGTGTTTGTTGGTGTACAAAATGAGAAATCCTTTTGTGTTTTGCAAGTCCTTGACTCAGTTAGCTTTTACCAAATAAAAGAGTTCAATAATAGAATGAAAGGACAATAATATGCTTATGAAGAGAGATTCTTTGATTTCTGATAATAGTAGAATCATATCATTAATACATTAATAGTACTAGAATAGTTTGCACTAATTGTCATTAGAATACAAATATTCTGGTACAATTGCAATATGTTGGAGTATCACTTACTCCCTATTAGCCAATACTCGAATACTTGAATAAACTGTCCATGAGTAAAACTAAATCCTTTCAATAACATTCAACACACTTGCTTCAGTTGCTTGACACCAACGGGACAAAACCAAACAAGGTGATGATGGGCATTGGGCTAAAAACATTCCATCTCTTCTCACGTAAGACCAAAGTCATTTACTCTAACAAACCCCACCTGTCTCGGACACAATCTGCCCATTTCAAGGTTTTGCCTCATTGATTGCTATCCCTTTCCCCTCGCTTTTCACAAAGGGGAGGGTTTGCAGCAGCGACAGGACGCGAGTTATGCATCAACGGATAGATGATAATTAAAAAATAAAAAATAAAAAAATACAATAATAATTTAAGCAAAGATGAACATATGACAATGCTAAGTACAAAATTGTCATTGTCAAAAGCATTTGCAATCGCGCTCTGGACAATCAGGGTATAAATTTCGGGATAGTTGTTGAATACTAATTACCCCTTCTTGAACAGAAGAGAAGCGATGGCATTCTTCCAACCAAATAGTGCCGAAGGATGTTGTCCTTTGGGTACAAGAGATGCAAGTCCACTACGCAAGTTTAGATTACTTGGAATCTCCGGTTTTGAATTTGTAATGTTGGACCTGAATACATCAATAATCAGGTTAAAATAGCACCATTGCCCTTCAAATGAAAAACCAGCAACCCACACTCAAAAGCATACATCAACCTTTTCAATGAAGATACCAAGTACTGGAAAGCATACACCAATCAATTCAACGAAGATACCAAGGAGATAGACAGTTAAAGGGGGTCTACTTTTGTAGGAGTACCTTCATACCAGACCCAACAAGAGAGAAAAACGTTGTGACAAATGCTTCGTACCAAGTTAAAAGTACCACACCATGAGGAATTTCAGTTTCTATACATGAACATATCAGACCCAACAAGAGAACTGCACTTGAAAACAGCTCAGGGCTAGAAATTCAGGGGATAACATACGTTGTAGTAATAAGGGGGCCTTCATGTGCAAATGTTGACATGCCTTGGCGCTGCTTGTGCTTGGGATTGGCAGTGCAAAGTATGTAGACACGGCCCCGGCGTTTGATAGTCCTGCAAAACTCACACATCTTCTTCACAGATGAACGGACCTTCATGGTACCTGCATTGTGGTTGTAAGGATTAAGGATATGTTCTTCCCTTTAATCTTTTTGGCATAACCAAAGAAACATGACCAGCGGCATTCCAGAACAAATATATGATACTTCATTAACCTAAAATTTCTACATGAGGGAGGGGGGTAGGGAACTTTTTTTCCAGGTCAGAGATGGTAACAAGAATGTATCGTAAAAAAAAGAAAAAAGAAAAAAGAAAAAGAAAGTTAACTTCATAACATGGCAAACACGGACTTCTGGAGAACTTCAGTACAAGACAGAAAACACCAAAAGATTACTAACCCAGAGTATAAAGATCAGCATAAGAAATAAAAAATAAAATTTTTCTTAGCAAGTCAATAAGCATGTTGGTCATGAACCTCCAAGAGCTATTATTTCTAGTAAAACCCTACGGCTATAACTACTGCCAGTATACTTGATATTCTATCAGTCTCTGCTCATGTTGTGATGGTCATGCTTGACAGGACTGAAGCAATCAGTTTGGGCCTTCACATTACAGCAAAACAAGCAAAGTCCGCAAGCAAAGTCCGAAGATTATATGAAAATCTAATTTCCCATGATGGCCAAACCTCTTGCCAGATGTTGTTAGTCGTTCAAAATCCACACACACACACACACACACACACATTCCAGGCAAGGTCTGAGTTAACTCAGCTGTTTATGTACTAAAAACTTCATAATTAAAAAGAAAACAGGGAAAACAGTTGTACATCAGACCAAATTCAACCAAGAGATCTTTATTTCCATTTAAGAATATTCCTACTTTTATTCCTTTCACCAGCATTTTTTGCAAATCTCTGATATCCTTAAAGAAGTAGACAACAACAGAATCCAAGTGTCCCATTGCTGGCAGGGTCTACGGAGCTCAAGATATACATAACCTTACCCCTAGGCCCTAACTGGTAAAGATTAATATAGAGGCCAAGAAGTATACCAGCATTGCTAAATTCAAAGCAGCTGTCCCTTCTTCCAGAAGCCAGAAACCTATTCTAGTGTCCAACAGTAAAATGTCCCAATTCCATATGACAGGAGAATGGGAGAAACAACACACAAGTGACAAATTAAAAGTTCACAATGCTCTAATTGTTGCCCAAGTTTTTCAAGCTAAAGAAGGAAATATCTGAAAACAACAGAACTAATCGAAGCCTTGGAAGTGGAGAGGTTGGATATAAGATAAAATATGAGATTGATTGAACAACTCATCAGTGATGTACGAGTCATCGAACAGATAGTTTTTTGGTTAAAACGTGGGTTCCGGGCTTGCATGACTACCCCACAGGCCCTTGAAGTTAACGGCAAAAAGGACCAATGGCCTTAAGGGGGATTGAGTTAGTGAGCTCTAAAATAGATCACAGAGTTCTTCACAGTTGAGCTACCCACTCAAGGTACAAAGAGAAAAGAATGCTTCCTTCCACTCCCTAGAAAGAATTCTCTTTCAGTTCAGGTCATTCATGTTCGAGCATTATTTCATGTTTTTGACGAAGATGATTTCGAGATTAGTCACACTAAAGGCCACAAGATAGATGCTAACTCAGATCCAAGAAACCCTTATATTTTCATAATCGTAAGGTGCTTCTTTCTTTAAGAGCTCCTCACTTACATCTCAAGCACAAATATTTCAAATGAGACTATGAGAGGATATGGGTGCATGCCTGCATGGTGAAAGTGCATGGTGAAAACAAAAACAATTTATTCAAGCTCACTGAGTTATTATTGTCAACAAAACAAGTCAGGGTGAAAACAAGTGGTCTCACACTTTTCTCCTTAAAAACCTAGCAAAGCAAAGGAAGCTGTATTTAGTTGTGGGAAATATTTCTAAGCTTTCCTCCCCATCTATTTAGTACTCTCCAGATTTTCATCTCTAAGAATAGCAACACAAAGAGAAATAAAGTTCAAGTCTTCCTACTAAAGAAAAGTGGAAACCGTACGCAAATGAAACCAAATATCCAATAGTACTCTATTTCTGTCTGCTCAAACTACACGCAGACAACAAAGAGCTAAATGCAACAGTGAGCTCAACACTCACAGCAAAGTAAAAACAGAATCCAGAGCCAAATTTCAGATTAAAGGATTAACACAGATCAGTTCTTACTATCATTTATGCCTAATTGCTCATGCCAATAAATTTCTCTACTTTTCCACCATTGATAACATAACCCCGCTTCCAATTCATCTTTCTGTCTCCGTAAATACCCTCTTACAAGAGTTCAAAATTAGAACCCCAACGAAATTCAAAATTGATCATCCAAGGGGGCAAACTAGATGAAAATTTAAGAAAACTATAAATTAAAAAAAAAAAAAAAAAAAAAAGGAGCAAGCTTTTCACAAATGGCAAAAGGAACTCTCAACACACACCTTCCAGTTTCACCTATTATTGAGCTTTATTATTCATACCCTCCACAATATGCCATTCAATTCCATTTAAACTAAATACCCAACTATAAAGGTATTCAATTTCTTCAAATTTTGAGTTGGGTTTAGCGGATTAGGCTCCTTCAGACAACCCTAAATGGCGAAAATTGAATAAGTTGATGACCTAAATTTGGAGCGGTTACATTTAAAAGCGCTGAGATTGAGTATGAGGTGTTCTTGAATCTATGAAGGTGGATTAACTTATACTACAAAGGAAGAGAGAGATCAAAAGATTAAAGATGAAAGATCAGATAACTATATGGTTCATACGAGAGAGACTAGAGTGAATAATGGCGAGTAAGATGAGAAAGAAAAGAGGAAGGAGAAAAGAAACATATCATAGCAAGGAAGAGAGAGAGAGAGAGAGAGAGAGAGAGAGAGAGAGAGAGAGGAGTACCTGATGCTTGACTGCTTGTAGTCTGGAGAAGATGGGGAAGGAGACGATGATGAGTGAAGAAACTACCAAGTGCTGACCCTTTTGCTAGAGAGTTAAAACTTGAAACCATAAACCCTTGTGATGGGAAAAACTATGAAAAAAACCACATCTTTTTTCTTTTCAAGTGTACATCTATCTATTGCAGATTTAACTAATTTGGATACCCACTAATTAAATTGAAATTGATTAAGAATTGAAAACGATTTCAGAATTGGTGATTCCGAAACCAGAATCGATCTAACTAATTTCAATTCTCGTCTAGGTTGCATGGACACAGACACGGGTACCGATAAGGATACGGATACGGGATACTGCAATTTCAAAAAAATTCAGATACGGATACGGCAGTATATAATATAATAATATATTAAAAAAAGGGAAGGAAAAAAAAAAACTTTTTAGAAAATACCACATCAACACAACAAAACCATATAGTCTTAACCATCAACATAAGCAAACATTAAAGTCTTACAAAACAACGGTTTTACAGTTATAATCTTACATGTTACAACTCAAACATAAAAAGAATCAAACTTCACAACTTACAACCCAAAGTTCACAAAATCATCCCTTATGATTTCATTCTCTAACTCCGGCTCATCAAGAGATAATTCTGCCATCTCAAGACATCCAATATCTTCTAAAATTCTCAACATTTTCCTTTTGTTGGAGTAAAGTTGTTCTTAGCCTATTATAACCAGGTGGTACATAACCAGACAGATTATGCTCAGCAGCAAAGGTGTAAGAATCAACATAGTATCGGTTTCTAGCAAGGTTAAAGGCTAATCCTCCAGTGTAAAACATCCTAGCAATCTTTGCATCCAATTGATTATGATTCTGAATATCAAAAGCATCAGAAATGGAGTTGGTTTTGTCACTTTTTCTTTTTTTCAAATTCCCAAAAAATCCACTTGAAGGGGGTGGGGGGACACTAGATTGATATGAACTAGAATGAGTGACTGTTTGGTTTGGTAATGGAGGTCTCTTTTCAGCACAAGATTTCTTATACAATTCACTTTCATCCTCTAGTTTCCTAAAGGTTACAATTTCTCTGGTAAAAACTTTCGCACAAGCAGCAATGCCTTGTCCCTTCTCTTTCATAAGTGAGCACGGATTCTAGTATAAGAACATTGCTTAGTGATTTTACAAATTGAGCATTCCCAAATACAATTACCACCCCCTGTTATTGATGATCTTTCACCCCTTTCCACAAATTGCCACAAAGGATATAATTTCATTTCTTCACTGGTAACACTATTATTACATGATGCTGAGCCACTTTGAAATCCCCCACCAGAACTACTACTACCCATCCATATTTCAACCAATTTACAACAATTCAAGCACCTGGAAAAATAAGGTAGCAAAACAGGAAGCAATCAAGCAAACAGAAAAGTATGGACAGAATACAGAAAGCAAACCGTCAATTAAGCAATTAAATAACTAACTAAGCAGAATATAAACTAAAACAGCAAAAAAAAAAAAAAAAAAAAAAAAAGCAGAATATAAACTCAAAAAGCAATAAAGCAAAGCCCAAAATTATTTTAGTCTGAAAATTGAAAAACCAAAATTACAAAGATCAAAGTGAGATGGAAGGGAGGAGGACTTACCGGCTGAATCGATGGTGGCTCGGTTGCTGTCGCTCGATCTGAGTTGGACGCCGTGCTCGGTGGTGCAGTCGCAGGAGCTCGCTCTGTGCTTGGCCTCGCCGGCTCTGTGTTGTCGTGGGCTCGTGGCCGTCGTGAGCTTGGTGGTGTCTCGGTGGCTGAGCTCAGATCGGAGCAGGAGGGAGAGAGAAAGAGGATGGAGAGAGAGAGAAAGAGGGGTTAGGGTTTGGGTGGGTTTGGGTGGCTGATTTTGGTAAATGAAATGAAAATTAAAATGTTATTTTGATTTTTTTAGGCTAGCTAGTAGTTAAATTAAGGTAGTTAAATTAAGATAGTACGAGTAATATTTTAGATTAAAAAATGTAAAAAAAAAAAAGGTTTAAAAAAATAAATTTGTGGATCAGTTTTTTAAAGCCGTATTCCGCACGTATTCACCCAGTATCCTAGCTGTATCCTAATTATTTCAGCATTTAAATTAATTAAAAAAAATAGGATACTTCAAGAGTACGTATCCGATTCGTTTTTAGCTGTATCCAGGACGTATCTGGGCAGTATCCGTATCCGATACGTATCCAGTACGAGATACTTGACCCAACCCAGGTATCCGTGCATCGGAGGTTAAAACTTGAAACCATAAACCCTTGTGATGGGAAAAACTATGAAAAAAAACCACATCTTTTTTCTTTTCAAGTGTACATCTATCTATTGCATATTTGGTACTGGGTGAGTAGAAAATTCGGATACCCACTATTAAAATTGACATTGATTCAAAATTGAAAACTGTTGAGTGTTAGTGATTCCGAAATCAGAATTGATCTAACTAATTTTAATTCTCGTTTCTAAAAATAGGAATTGTTACCAACCAATTTCAGTTTCGATTCCTGACATTTAGAAACCATAATCGGTTAGGTACCCAACGTAAACCAATTCTAATTCCAGGTACCTGTAACCGATGAATAACCGGAACCACAACCGGAAATGTAACTGCACTTTTCATTTAAAATCTAATAAATCTCCGAAATTTCCCTAGTCGGTAGCATTGTAGCAAGTAATAAGTATATAAGCTACTAGTCGGTAGCATTATAGCAAGCAATAGGTAATAAGTATGCAAGCTACTAATGTTAGTTCAGTAAGCAAGATTAATATGGACCTTGGCCACCTGGGTATCCAAGATTCGGTGAGTGCCTAGTGGATCCAATTGTAAATTCTAAGAATTATGCAACCAATTCTATGTCTAATGCCAGTGGATTCAATTCTAATTTCGGGTGTTGCAATATCCGGTGGGTATCCAGTTACACTCACCTCTAATTGCAAGTTACAGCCCTTCAAAGCTCTCAAGTTGAGGGGAAAGGTGATTCATCGATTGGGCCTTAACCAGGCCAGTCCAATCGACTTCCATCTAGTAAGTTGAATTGCACCTTTCTTCCTCCCGGCCCCCATAGAAATGGGTGGGGTTGAGTGGGTCTATGGCAATGTGAGTGTTGGAGTGCCAAACTGCCAATTTTGAATCTGAGATGCGGGTTTAGGCCCGAGGAGTCGGGAATACAAGCCAGTTTTAAATTATGTGGGCTAACCCAAAAGGCATGTTGATGGGTTAAGAGAGAAATGTCGGCTGTATGGCCTCAAAGATGAATTAGGCCAATTTGAAGGTGATGTGCATTGTGAGCATTTGCATTATTGGTCTCAAAAGGAACTCGCTTACCAAATGATCTCGACTTCTCATTCATCTTGAGGATCTCCATTTTATTTTATTTTTCTTTTTGGTTTGAGTTAGATGATGCATAAAACTCGTTGAAAATCAAACTCTCAACTTTAAGGTTGCATTGAGAGACGATAAAACATACTTCATTATAAGGTTTTTGATACACATACTTTGGCAATGGCAGCTCTTAGTACCACTAAGAGGAAATCAAGCCTAAGCTATGGTCACACTAACCTGCTAGGTTCTCCAAATGATAAGGAGTTGTTTCTGCCAAGGTCCATGGGCCTTACCCAATCCTACATAGACTAAGAAGATCTCCACACAAGCTCACAAGCTGGACAAGTACACGTTAGCTACATTCTGGAAGGATCCTAAATTGGTTGTTGCCTTTCTACGCAAGTAATAGAAGAGAGGGAAAGTTAGTTACAAATTTAGATAAAATTACTGTAGCTTCATTCACATTTGCATTTCATTTTTTATGTCATTTCTTTTTGTGAGCATGTCATTTCTTTTTATGAGCTTTGCCTATAGAAAAGAGGGAGATCTTATGAATAAAGATAATTTGATTTTTTCTCAAACCTCTTTTGTCTATTCCCCCCTTAAGTCTGTTAAATTTCTTGCACAACAAATTCTCTCGACGAAGCTCCTTCTTTCTAATTTGAGCATTGTCCTGTTGAGCTTGCAAATTAAATCATAAAAATCCCAAAAATAGTGAGTGAGGATATCATTTGGTATCAAAGCAATTCAATCCTTGGACGATGGCAGATAATGAAGATAATCCCATAGAAATGCAGCAATTACAGACCCAGATGCTGGAGTTGTCAAGGATGATGACTGGTCTTTCAGCCAGGTTTGACCAATCCTTGAACAGGAGGACGGGCTATGAAAATGGTAATCATCTTACTAGGCTTACTAAGCTTGATTTCCCTAGGTTCAATGGTAATGAATTAGAAAGTTGGCTATTCAAAAATGTGACCAGTTCTTTACTGTTGAAAATGTTGATGATGTTATGAAGGTTAATATTGTTGCTATACACTTAGAATCTAAGGCACTTATGTGGCATCAGGCATTTGTTGAGAGAAGATCCATTGATGCTCCACTCCTGGGATGGATTGAATATAAATTAGCTTTGCAGATCAGATGGGGTAAAATCTATGATGACCCCATGGCTGAATTAAAAGCCCTTAGGCAGACAGGTTCAGTCCAGGATTATCATGATGCATTTGATGCAATTTTAAGCAAATTAACCTTATCCCCTTCCTATGCATTGAGTTGTTTCCTTGAGGGTTTAGAGAAGAAGATTCAGATTGCTGTGAGAATGTTCAGGCCATTTACTTTACAGGATGCATATTCCTTGGCTAAACTTCAGGAAGAAGCTGAGAAACTGTCAATCAAACCACCACAAAATACCTACAAAAATTCCACTCAAACCCCTTCCTCCAATATCACCACCTATAACAAATCCTCTTCCATATTACCCACACCACCACAAAAATTTTCCCCCAATAATCAATCCATGACCCACAAAACTGCCAGTACACCCTTTATACCCAGGCCCAAAACCTTTTCTAATAACCTTGTTGCAGCCAGAGCTAGGCACAGTTCCTCTGATTTTGATCAGAAAAGAGCCAGAGGTTTGTGCTTTTGGTGTGATGAGAAGTACACTCCTGAGCATGTCTGTCCAAACAGGAAGCAGTAGTACTTTATTGGAGTCACACCTGAGGAAATGGATTACCTAGTGGAAGACAACACAGATTCTGATAAAACTGAATCATTCCCTGAGTTATCTCAGATTTCAGTACATGCTATGGGGGGTAATAGCCTGTGTCAGACCCTCAGATTTACTGGAGTCATAAACAAGAAGAGTGCCAGTATTCTTATGGATACAGGAAGCACACATAATTTCCTGGATGAGGCATCAGCAAGGAAATGGGGACTGAAGTGTGTGCCTATCCCCTCATTTCTGGTTTCAGTAGCAAATGGTGGTAATGTAAGGTGCAATCAGATGGTAAAGAACATGCCCTGGAATTTACAGAACACAGAAGTCCTCACAAGTTTCTTTATCATACCTTTGGGTGGTTGTGATACAGTTTTGGGGATCCAATGGTTAAGAACATTGGGGGAAATCAGGTTGGATATGGAGAACTTGATTATGAAGTTCAATTATAAGGGCAGGGAGCATACTATCAGGGGAGCTCATAAGAGCACAATCAAAACCCCCTCCCTGAAGCATATGGACAAGCTACTGAGAGGTCCAGTGCAGCAGGCCTTCATCCAACTCTTACCTATGGAGCCTCAAGGGGAATTTTATGCCTTACAATTAGAAGGGGCCAACAAGGACCTCCCTGCAGACCTGCAGTACCTTTTGCAGCAATATGAGGATGTGTTTGCTACTCCAAAAGGGCTTCCTCCCTCTAGGCCAGGCCATGATCACTTCATACCTTTGAAACCAAACACCCCAGTAGTGAATAAGAGGCCATATAGATATCCCTTGATACAGAAAGATATTATTGAGAAGTTGACTCAAGAATTACTTGACAGTGAAATGGCACAACCCAGTTGTAGCCCTTTTGCTTCTCCAGTGGTCTTAGTCAAGAAGAAGGATGGTACGTGGAGGATGTGTGTTGACTACAGAGAACTGAACCAACATACCATTAAAGATAAGTTTTTTATTCCACTCATTGAGGAATTATTGGATGAATTGCATAGCTCACAGTTCTACACTAAAATTGATTTGAGATTTGGCTTCCATCAGATTAGATTGCATGATAGTGACATTCATAAAACTGCCTTCAGGACTCACCATGGTCATTTTGAGTATTTAGTCATGCCTTTTGGTTTGACTAACGCACCTTCCACATTCCAAAGCTTGATGAATGATGTGTTCAAGGCCTTTTTGAGGAAGTTTGTGCTGGGTTTTTTTTTAATGACTTATTAGTATATAGTGCAGATTGGGATACTCATTTGGTCCATGTGGCAGAAGTGCTTCAGGTGATAAGACAGCAAGAGCTTTATGCCAAGCTTAGTAAATGTGTTTTTGCAGCAACACAGCTTGAGTATCTAGGCCACATTATATCCAGGGAAGGTGTAGCCACAGAGCCTTCCAAGATCACTGCAGTTCAAGAGTGGCCAGCTCCAAAGACCTTGAAACAGTTAAGGGGTTTCCTTGGTCTCACTGGGTATTATAGGAGATTTGTGAAGAATTATGGGGTGATAAGCAAGCCGCTCACATGTTTGCTGAAGAAGAATGCTTTCCATTCGGATGCTCCTGCTCAAGATGCCTTTGACTCACTCAAAAGGGCCATGAGTTCAGCTCCAATACTTGCCCTACCAGATTTTACACTCCCCTTTATCATTGAAACTGAGGCCTCTAACACTGGTATAGGGGCAATTCTTATGCAGGAGGGGCACCCCATTGCTTTCATTAGTAAAGCCCTGGCCCCAAGACATCAAGCCCTCTCAGTTTATGAAAAGGAGCTCTTGGCCCTCATCCATGCTGTAACTAAATGGAGTCAATACCTCATGGACAGAAAGTTCACCATAAGAACTGATCATCACAGCCTCAAGTATCTCCTTGAGCAGAAGATATCAACACCACTACAGCAGAAGTGGCTAGCCAAGCTGCTAGGGTACACTTATGACATTGAGTACAAGAAAGGGAAGGAAAATGTTGTTGCGGATGCACTCTCCAGGATGCATAGCTCTGAGCTGCTGGCTTTGGCAGTCTCTACCATTGACACTGACCTTTATGCACAGATCCAGTAGGGTTGGACTACTGATGAGACCCTCATCAAGCTTATTTCTGAACTGCAGACGAATCCCATGTCACATCCTCATTACTCTTGGCAACAAGATCAACTTAGGAGGAGAGGCAGGCTTGTAGTGAGTACAATGGGTGGGTTGACTGCAGACATTGTTTCCTTGATGCACTCTACAATCCAAGGTGGGCACTCAGGGGTTGAAGCCACTTATAAAAGGTTACAGCAAACTTTTTATTGGAGAGGTATGAAGAAGTCAGGGGTTGAGTTTGTCCGAAAATGCACCACCTGCCAATAGTGCAAGCATGATACCTTGGCTCCTAAGGGCTTGCTCCAGCCACTACCAATCCCTGAGGCTGTGTGGATAAACATTTCCATGGATTTTGTGGAGGGTTTGCCAAAATCCATGGGAAATACAGTTATTTTGGTGATAGTGGATTGTCTTAGCAAGTATGGCCACTTTATCTCCCTCCACCATCCTTTTAGTGCTGTGGATGTAGCTCAACCATTCTTTGACAATATTTATAAGTTACATGGCATGCCTCAGTCCATTGTTTCTGATCGAGATAGCATTTTTATGAGCACATTTTGGCAAGAGTTGTTCCTTATCCATGGCACTTCCCTGCACATGTCAAGCTCATACCATCCTGAAAGTGATAGCCAGACTGAGGTGTTAAACAGGTGTTTGGAGACTTATCTCAGGTGTTTTTGCCATGATACACCTAAGGATTGGTGCAAATACCTCCCTGCTGCAGAATACTGGTATAACACTTCTTTTCAGAGTGCTATTCAAACTACACCCTATGAGGTCCTATATGGACAACCTCCTCCATTGCATCTTCCATACCTCCCTGGAGAATCATGTGTGGCAACAGTTGATCGAAGCCTGCAGGCCAGAGAAGAAGCTATCAGAGTCATCAGGGCTAACCTATCCCGGGCACAAAATAGGATGCAACAACAAAGCAATAAACACAAGAGGGATAAGGAGTTTTCAGTTGGTGATTTTGTGTATCTCAAGCTTCAGTCCTACAGACAACAAAGCTTAGAAAGGAGGTCTAATCAGAAGCTTGCTAAGAGGTTCTTTGGTCCTTACAAAATCTTGGAGAGACTAGGCAAGGTTGCCTATAAGCTGGAACTCCCCAAGGGTTCTACCCTGCATCCTTCATTTCACATCTCATTACTGAAGCAATATTATGGTGATCCCCCTGCTTCACCAACCCCATCACATTCTCTTCACTCTCTAGCCAAGGTCCCTGAAGCTATCCTCAACAGTAAGTCAGTTAGCAGACAGGGCCACGCTGTTACCAAGCTACTGGTCAAATGGGCAGGCCTACCACTGGAAGATGCTACCTGGGAGCTCTTATCTGAGTTCAAGCTCAAGTTTTCACTCTTTGATCCTTGGGGTCAAGGATCATTTCAAGCGGAGGGTATTGATACACACACTTTGGCAATGGCAGCTCTTAGTACCACTAAGAGGAAATCAAGCCTAAGCTATGGTCACACTGACCTGCTAGGTTCTCCAAATAAGGAGCTATTTCTGCTAAGGTCCATGGGCCTTACCCAATCCTACATGGACCAAGAAGATCTCCACACAAGCTCACAAGCTGGACAAGTACACGTCAGCTACATTCTGGAAGGATCCTAAATTGGTTGCTGCCTTTCTACGCAAGCAATAGAAGAGAGGGAAAGTTAGTTACAAATTCAGATGAAATTTCTGTAGCTTCATTTACATTTGCATTTCATTTTTATGTCATTTCTTTTTGTGAGCATGTCATTTCTTTTTGTGAGCTTTGCCTATAAATACTCTACAGAAAAGAGGGAGATCTTATGAATACACTACAAAAAAAGGGCCCAATAGCTACCGTTTTTTGCCACCGAACCAAACTTCGGTCGCTAAAAACACGGAGCAGCAACAATATAGTAAAAATAAGGGTTTTTTGCTTAAAACTACCTTCGGTTAGCACTTTTTGTTAAAACTACCGCGATTTCGCAACTTTGTGAGAAACTACCTTGTTTCCCATTTTTTTTGCCAAAGACTACCATTTGACAGAAAAATGACTAACGGGGTTAACTTTGAGTGTAAAATACCATATTACCCCTCACTTAAGTTAGTTGACTGAGTCAAAATCATTTCCCTCTCTTTACCCCCTTTATTTTCCCCCCCTTTTATTCCCTTTTATTCCCCCCCCCCTTTTTCCCCTATTATTTCCCCCCATTTTTTCCCCATTCTCTCTCCTCAGCAAAATCCTCCTCTTTTTTGTTAGGGTACCAGTTTCTAATACAATGGAGGCAAAATCTTTTTGTCTTACAAGTACTGCAAGGAACAGTCCTTCCTTTATCATTCCTCTTACACTGGTGACAATTATTACCCTCAACTCCTTTCTCATCCTCATCTATTTCCTTCCTACACTGATTAGAAACCCTTGAAGCCCTCGTACTTCTTGTTACTCTAGCATTATTCACATTCTTTGAGGCATTTTCACAAACACCTTTTGGGCATTCCATTGCACCACCAAGACCATCATTCCCTAAACTATTTATCAAAGACCATTTTTCAATTTCCACACACCCATCAATACCCACATCTTTCTCCACCTTAATTTCAGTTTCTCTCTCCTTCTGACTTCTCTTTGAGCGCGGTTTTTTCTGGGTTTCACCTTAATTTAATTATAAAACCAAAACCAAATTTGATTATAATAATCAATCTTAACCCATCTTTTTTTCATTCAAATTACAAGGCTACATGATTAATTGACGATCTAAGAACAACAATCAAATAAAAATGTAAACCAAAGAAACAAATTCAAAAAAAGAAAAAAAAAAAACTGTGGTCGAATTCCATTGTGCTTGCTGTTTTGGAGGTTCAGAAATGGTCGTCCAATTATTCCATTGTGTTGGTTGTTTTGGAGGTTCAGAAATGGTGGTCCAATTATTCCATTGTGTTTGTTGATTTGGAGGTTGAGAGATGGTGTTCCAATTCCATTGTGTTGGTTGTTTTGGAGGTTCTTGATTTTCTTCCATGGTTGTAAGAGAGAGAAGTCGAGGAGAGAGAGAGTGAGCTCAGTAAAAATGGTTGAGGAGAGAGAGAGAAGATGGGGCACGTGTTTTTGGTTCATAAATGAGGGGTATTATGGTCAAATCAAGTTGTTCACACTAAAAGTTAACCCCGTTAGTCATTTTTTCCGTCAAATGGTAGTCTTTGGCAAAAAAAAATGAAAACAAGGTAGTTTCTCACAAAGTTGCGAAATCGCGGTAGTTTTAAACAATAAGTGCTAAACCGAAGGTAGTTTTAAGCAAAAACCCTAAAAATAACCCACTTCAACTTCTTTTACCTTTTTTTCTTTTTAAATTTATGCTATGGTATAAAACTTCTTTTTCCACTCTATACCCTAATCCCCTAATTCTCATCTAACAGCCCGCCTCCTCCTCCCTCTCTCTCTCATCTACCCTTCTCATCTTCTCTTTAGATTTGGAAAAAACATGAACACCTATTTCCACCCAAAACACGAAGAACATCAAACTAGTAATTCAAGGGATTCACAATAGGAAGCTATGATGTTGCGGATTTTGCTTCAACCCACTAAAACTCAGATCCCTTTTTGCTTCAACCCACTAAAACCCAAATTCCTTTCGATTCATGCGAGATAAAGCACAAAAGTGTGTGGGTTTTCGTTCGTTTTGTGGGATCTCGTTAATAGACGTCAATGAAGAAGCCTATCCATGGAGAAAATGAAGAACACGAGTGGCAAGATCTTAGTTGTTTAAACGTTATTCTCATCTTTTTGTAATTTCTAGATCTGTTTTGTTTTGTTTCGTTTTTTGTTTTTTATGTTCATTTATTAGAGATTGTGACTATAGAGTTATAGGTTGATTTTTATGGTCTTTTGTAATTTTATACTTGTTAGGTTTCTTCTCCTTCAATTTCCAGATCTACCTTGTGTAGTGTTTAATCCTCTTTGTGTTGGTAAATATGAACAGAAACAATTCGTGAGTTTCTTTGCAGCAAATGTGTGGAAAACTTTAATTTTGGTTGTTGTTAATTTGTATTTCCAGATTAGTAGCCAATTAATTGGCTGCTAATCTGGTTTTTTTTTCGGCTAATGAACCACTTGCGACCGACTGATTCGGTCGCCGTATATTAGCCACTAGGTTTTTAGTGACCTACGGTTATCGGTCGCTAATCTCCTTTTGCGACCGATTTGAGCCCATTAGCTACCGATTTTATCGGTAGCAAAACACCTGTTATTTTGTAGTGATAATGGAGATAATTTGATTTTTCCTCAAACCTCTTTTGTCTATTCCCCCCTTAAGTTTGTTAAATTTCTTGCACAGCAAATTCTCTCGACGAAGCTCCTTCTTTCTAATTTGAGCATTGTCCTGTTGAGCTTGCAAATTAAATCATAAAAATCCCAAAAATAGTGAGTGAGGATATCAGTTTTTGATGTAACATATTTAGACTTTGTCGTGGCTAATTATAAGTTGATGTTACATTACAGGATTTTTTTCAACCAATGTAGACTTTGTATATCAGTTACTAGTATATTAGAAAAAGAAGAGAGAAACCAGGGCAAATGTTTGTATACAAGCAACTTTTGACACAAAAAATTAACGTGGGGCTACATCGATATAGTGAAGCTGCAATTTGCAAATCGCACCCCCAATCAAAACAGACTACGTAGCACTTGTAAGGGAAAATAATTTACTACACATAGCAGGCTAGCAGCCCTCAAGTCAAAAAGGATGGGAATGAGTGACCATGGCATGCATGTTAATCATATATCATACATGCTATAAGAGGACAAACAGAAAGGGAATTTAAGTGTATTTAACACTTTGAGAAAAGTTAGCTAATATGGGCTGTACAAGAGGAAATGGAGTGTACAATCAGGAGTAATATATATGAAATGAGAAGATTAAATTCTGTTGACCAATTGGGAGCCACATGCCATGACGTGCGTGGTCCAGGGTTTTATGTGAATCACGAATTCACGATCCATTAATATTGAATTTTGAATCTATTATCACCCCCATTTATATATTGTATATGAACTGATCTGAAAGTAATGTGTTCATATAATATTGTTGTAACCTAACTTAGAGAGGCCTTCACAGTTCACACATGCATGACAACATCCAGCCCACATGACATCACTATTATTTGGCCAACTTACGGAATTAGAATATACATCTTGCATCATAAGCGTATAATTGCAAAACACAAAAATGCTTATAAGACGATTTTTTTCGTAATTTTTTATGGACGACGTAGAATTTAAAAGTTAGAGTTCTCTTGTAATAATGTATCGAATCCTTTGATCACCGCTATAGCGCTATTAGTGAAAATTAAGGGCCGTGATGCAAACTTAAGATTAAAAAAGAAAAGGGTATTGCTAATCATATCATACATGTCCCTTTATATTATACTCTCTGATCTTATAAAAAGAAAAACATGGACCATGTTTGGATTAAAAAAAGAAACATGAATTGAAGCTTCCCGTTAATTCAATTCCAACTATTATCCAGCTATTCTCTTCCACATGGAATGTCATGAGTCTCATGACCCAACATAATTTTTGGTGCAAATGACCCATAATAATGATGACTAAGCTCGAAGTTTCCCAAATAAGCTGGAAAACCCAACTAAAAAAATCAGTTTATTTTACAGTTTTTTATATGTATATGATGTGTCATAGGTAGATTGATTGCTTTGATTTGAATAAGAACAACTCCCCCCCCCCCCCCTTTTAAGAGCAAATCATGGCATGACCCTAATCCAGTGGTGGGAGAGGAAGAACAAATCTATGCGTTACTACAGAAATTTTGTTCCTTGTACAGGTATATGCGTCACTGCACTATCCACCCAAAACTCATATATAATTGATTTCTTAAATGATCAAGAATCAGATTATCAAATTTCAACAAATGAGAAAGAAAATGTATGATAAAATTGAGAAAATATGCAATGTAACTTCTTTTATTTTTGAAATATAATGGACTATATGGTGTATATATGTCAATAATTGTCATGGCTTATATGGCATCCACCAATTATGGACTTTGTCAGGAGCGGAACCAGAAATTTTGTATTGGGGGGACCAACTATTAGTATTATTATATTAATATTTCCTCCCAAAATTAGTTGTCGGGATTGAATGTTAATTTTATCTTTTTCCATCCATTTTAATCGTAATACAAAATAATTTTAGTAATGAAAAACGAGTTTTCCACAAGAGAAACGTGTTCTTTTTTTGCAAGTATACAAAGTGAAAATAAAACCAAGATCTAAACTATAAGGATGGAACAATTGACAAGAAAAATGCTAACAAAAGGGTTTTTTTTTTTTTTATATATTTATGGCAGCTAATAAGAGGGTTTAGTTGATCAAGAAAGGAAAAACAAAGGAGAAACAAAACTCAAACGACATGGAAAGATGAAAGGAAGAAGGATCGAACCATGGTAATGAGGGGACCAAAGCACTATCAAACATCACCAGTTCAGCTAGCAAGCAGTAGTGAATACATAATCTACCAAAAATTATATAGAGTATTTCAGAACTTGGGGGGAGCTCTGGCTCCTGCCAGTCCCCCCCAATTCCGCCCCTGGACTTTGCTTCCATACCCCCCCTCCCCTCCATTTGCATGCATAGATTTAAAGGCACTTCATGTTTAGTTTGCAAATATAGGTGGAGTGCACCTAAGTAATTACCTCATTTAATATTTTAATTTAAAGGAGGAGAGAGATAGACACAAAAAAGAGGTGAGTTGGTCATCTATCAGGTCAACCAAGCATTTTCCTTTAAGGAGATAATGAGAGGTTATTTCACCAATAATTTCTCAGCAAATTAAGGTATATCACTACAAAAAAAATCAGAAAATAGCTGCCGAAAAATACCGTAGCAAACAGGCGAAAACCGCCGCTAAAAATGCTCAGCGACGGGATTAGCGGCGGGTTTAAGTGGTAGCTAAAAAGGTCGACGCTGTCAAATATAGCTGCGGAATTCACAATTCCGCAGTTGAGCTTAGCGGCGGATTGATTTTTTCCCGCCGCTGAGCTTAGCGGCGGAATTAATTGTATCCGTCGCTGGGCTATAAATTAAAAAAAAAAAAAAAAAATCTAGACGCCTGACCACAGATAGCTATAGCTAGACGCGTCGCTCACTTGGCCCACAACCCACTTGAATTGAAATTCGCCCAATTTGGGGCTGAAGAGATTTGAACCCTCGCGCACGCGCACAAGGAAAGAGCTCCAACCACCCAGCTACTCATTCACTTCTTACTATATTATGCAGCACATTACTTATAACGCGTTACACTGCCCAATGAAAAAAAAGAAGTTAGCGACGGAAATTAATTCTCCGCCGCTGATTACCGGCGGAATATACTAATTCCGTCGCTAATGAGCGGCGGAAATTAATTTCTGTAGCTAACTTTTTTAAAAATTAATGTTTATTAATTATTCTTAGCAACGGAGTTAAATCTGCCGCTAATTAGCTGCGAATATTATTATTCCGCAGCTACTTAGCTACGGATATTATAAATCCATGGCTAATTAGCTGCGGATTTAATTCCGCGGCTAATTTACCTGCGGATTTAATTCTGTAGCTAATTAGCTACGAATATTACAATTTCCGTAGCTAATTAGCTATGGATTTAATTCCGCAGCTATTTTGGGTTTTTGTTGTAGTGTATTGCCTAGAACTTTGGAAGAGAATGATATTACTAATAAGCAGATACATGTGGAGATGTGTACTTATCACATGTTGCGTTTATTTGGACCAATCATTTTTTTAAAAAAATTTGAACCAGCCAAGAAAATTATTCAAAAAAAGATATAAATATATACTGAAAAAAGAGAAAATAAGGACAACATGAGGTCAAGAAGACAAGAACCCATGAACATATATAAGACACTAGAACAATGAAAAGACAGGAATTTAATGTAAATTGCAAACACCAAAAAACATGTTGGAGACCATCTAATCCATAATGTGACACACTGAAACACCAGAACATAAGATGCTTCATTCCTATTTGTCAGATCATGAGGATGAAACAATGAAATAGAAGCAATGAAGCACATATATTGTGTAATAGGAGTATTAAATTAAGAAGTTTATCCATATTGCCTATTCACTAGTAGACACAGAAATTTAGCTGCTCCCTCTTGAAAGTGTTTGCACGTGAGAATTTCATGTAATAATGTTGTGCTAGGACATAGGAAGCACATATTGTCGTGAGAATATGGTTTGTTATATATGGTTCACCCTATTCATTTTGAATTCATAATCTTTGTCGTGAAATTTTACCACACGATCAGCTACATTATTACCCATTTCACTATTTCAGGACTGTTACATAATTCATAAGAAACATTGAAAAATGTAAGTTTATTTCATATGCATTTTAGGACTCGATCGGTTCTGTAGATATTCAACTGGATGTGGTTCAAAAAGAAGGTTACTCATAAAGTCATAATAGTCCTTCTTAGTGTTTTAGTTCGATCTGCAAAAATGGATCTTTGAAAGTTACTCATAATAGTTTAAAGAGCAAAAGAACTAGTTATTAGAGCGTATTAGCTCGTAGGAGTATAATATTAGCATAAGTCGAGTATAATGGTAAACATCCACACATTTTTTTTTAAAAATATGCTCACTGTTTTTAGTTCCTTATAGTAGTATTAGATTATTATCCTCTTCCTGTAGTTTTTTTTAAAAAGAAAACACAATATTAAAACAGGGTGAGATCAAGAACAGCAGAGGTGCAGTCCATCAAATTTCACCATCAAATTATTGGTCTCTCTTTTCTGAACCCTTGAATTACAGGAGAGGTTGGGTGCGTGGTTGAAAGAGAGAGATAAGAAGAAAAGAACGACGGCCTCTGCTTTTAATAGTAGAGGATCTGAACTCATTAAAACAAGCAAGGCAGTATTTGAGAGAGATGAAGGGAGAGTAAATGTAACGGTATCCCATGAGCAATTTGAGGCTCTTCGTTGTGGACAGTGATTACTTCACATGGCTTTTGTCAGTATACAACTATACAAGTGGGAGGAATGGATGAGGAAAGGGGAGACTAGAGAGAGATGGGCATGGGGAGTTAACAACATTTTATCCTCTTTCTTCTCCGAATTAATTTGGAAAATCGTGGTCAAACACTCAAAAAAAACTAAGGATATTTTTGGCCAAACTCTTCACCAGCTTTGACTTGAAAATTGTAGCAAGTTTGGGTAAAGACGTAATCACGTAAAGCTACCCAAACAAGGAAGAACCATACTTCGTTCCGTGTCCATTGTTGTGCTCAAAATTATCTATTTTCATACCATAAAATAGACTGAGTGTGGTTTTTTTTTCTCTTCCACTTATTACAAGTCACTAGGTGTATGCCCCGTGCGATGCACGGACTTGTAAATTATCTTTAGAAAATATATTTTTCAATGCTATTATTAAATTATTAACTAAAGAATGATATATCAATTAGGTATATAGCAAGTAATATAGAGTTACACAAAATCAAAGTTGTACGGTACTGTCTAATATTTTTTTTTCTTTATTTTTTTTTTAATTTATAGCTATGTAATGTAATTTTGCTTATTTGACATGAAATACTTGTTTGATCCAAAGGGATAAATGAATTTCATATCTTTTATTCAAAAAATAGTTAAGTGCCAGATTCATAACTATCATCTTGACATACCATATACCATATACTATTTCAATTGATATATTTATACCCCCATGTGTTTACTTATTTACATAACTTTCTACAAATGATTCTTATCCATCTTTGCTTTTCATCGTATTTTCTTTTCTTTTTGACTACAGTAGGTTTACATTATATTTGATGTTAAATTTCTTATATGTGTCATCCCATTTGTTATGCAACTGTTGTTTGGATCCATATAGAGATATTATTAATTATTTTTCTAATTTTTTAAAATTAAAATAATTATTAAAGAAATTAATTATCTTTACAACTATATTATTCACACATTCTACCGAAACACTATATTTCTCCATCTCCATGGTGTGTAATCATGTAATTTTCCAATATTGACTTTCTACTATATATTTAGCTGAGGTATGAAATGAAATCACTTAAAATTTTTGAGATGTATGTATAAATATTACCGATACATAGTTTTTATCATTTTTTTAAAAAATAATTATTACTTGTGACTGTTTCCCTTATTAAATTCATCATGTCTATTTTTAGTATAATTTAGGTTAAGTTCATGTACCGTATTTATGAAGTTTATATTCATATATCCGCTTGTAATTAGATTACATAGTGTGTGCATGCATGTATTTCATTAATTAGGGGACATAAATAACATTGACTTTTGGATAAGATGCTGACTGGACATGGTGATGTGGCAAGCCACATGTCAATGCAGCAGCGTGCATGATCCACTTTTATATATATATATATATATATATATATATATATATATATATATATATATATATATATATATATTAGATTGGATCAGATCACATCAATGGATGTCGCTTATCCGGTCAGATCAGATCAGATCTAATTAGTGGATGTAATTTATCCGATTAGATTATATTAGATTAGTGAATGTCACTTATCCAGACAAATCCAATTAGTGGAAAACAACCTACTTAATTTTGATGGGCTGACGGATTAAAATAGAAGAGGAAGTCGGACAAGTCAACCTATTTTTAATGGGCTGACGGGTTCAAATAGAGAAGGTGACCCTACCTACAAAAAAAGGTAGAAGAAAATTCACTCTCCCTATATAAATAAGATTCATAAGAATTTAAATTCTTAATCATCGAATAGTGAAAGCAGGATACTTACCATATGTACTCTCACCTCATCCTACATAATATACTCCCCAAGGCTTTGTTTCAATGTTTTGCTAGGTGTATGTGTTGTGATTTTGTACTCCCCAAGGCCCCCAACCAATGAGCTTTGAGCTTCGCAGTTGACAAGAAATGGCCAATATAACTTTTGTTCTTTTCCTCACATGTGGCTATAGAGATAATTGACACACACATTCTGCTCCCAGATAATTGTGACTTGTGAAGTTGTGAGTGGTGAGTTTGTGACCCCTTTCTCTCTCATTTTAGTTAGTAGTTGTTGTTGGCCATACTTGAATTCACATTTCTAGAAGTTTGCCCCTTTAGCATTGCATGTTCTCCTTCCCAGGTCCAACCCCTTTCTTCCACATGGCTTTATTGTAAACAATACAGTGATCTAACTTCTTTTTCTCGGAAGGAAATAGTAATGTCATTGCTACAAAGTTATCCGATATCTACAAACGATATCAAATTCGACAAGATACAAATCTAAGATATCATAAAACCTATTCTTATAACAAAGCTAACTAGCCGAGAGAGTTGACGCTAGGCTTCCTTTTCATCATTGTTTTTCATAATACAACATTTTACGAAAGACCCCGTCATATCCTTGGTAATGAATGTTCACATCTGATATCTTAGATTGTTTTGTAAGAATAAGATCTGCGATAGTGTCATAGGACCAATGGAAAAATAAATAAAAAAACCTAAAAACTATCAGTACCCTCACCAAAGGAGAGACAATCATACCTAATAAATAAGACAAACTAACTCTTACTATTAGAGAAAGAATGATGTTGTTCGAACACCTACTACTAGAAAATTGATAAAAACTAGAAAAACAATGAGATTGGGGCTTACTATCAACGTCTAATCGTTGTTGACAACCCAAAAAACAAGTAGAAGCTTAGGTTTGAGAGGGGGGGGGGGGGGGAGCAGTACAGTGATCTAGAGGTGAAAAAGTTTGTTCTTCTTATATAGGTTTCAGTTTTTTATTTAAATTTTCTGCAAATATTTACTTAGGATATTGCTTTCAATAATTATAAAGTCTAAAGTAAATATTGTTATTTGCGGAAACACATGGACACACATGGGCCTCATATGTCAACTTAGGATATACATATTCACATGCATGTATTCACTCATAAATTAACCATGATCAATAATGTATTGATTTAGTGGTTAAGATTGAGGCATGTGTATATTAGTATTCAGATTTGAATCACCCCCTCCCCCATTGTATTGTATGTAAATTTTATATAAACAAAACACTCTACTATATATAATACTATTGCAGAAGTTTATAACATTTAAAAGTTGGATCACACGTGATAAGACGTTATAATTTTGTTTACTATGAACATCATTATTTTACTTGCTTAAGGATGGGAAAACTTTTAAATAATTGTGACAACCAATTCATTCTCTCAATCATTTTATTACGTCTCCAATTATTTTTCCACCAAAACGAAAAAGAAAGTCTCATTTTATTATTATTACTATTATCAACTAAGAAATACAAACATTTTCCAAAAGTGAATTAAATACAATGATAATACATATGTATTTCTAATATGTTGATATAACATACTCAACTATTATGTTTATTATGTCCAAATTTCTAAAAAATAGAGTATATATTAGAATAAACTGGAATAAATTGAAAAAAATTAGAGAAAAGTGGACGAAAATGAATTTTTAACTTTGAAAATTGAAAAAAGTTAGAAAAAACTGGAAAAAAAAAAAGAATTTCAATCCAAAAGAATCGACCGTAGTTCAAAACGTCAACACAAATAAAATTATGACCTATTGGTTAAAGTTGGATTAGGTTTCAAGTTTAATTTCTCTTTACTAAAATCCCACAAATACGAAAAACGAATCCTTTTTGGAGAGAATTCCATCTCTTTCTGAAGTCCCATGGAGTAGATGTAAGTTTACCATCATTCTATATGAACGCAATTAGAGAAATACTGTACCAAGACAAAAGTAGACAGCGTAGAAATAAAGACCATGACCACATTGACCAGTCAAATTCAAACATATTGAGCACCAATCACATATGACTTTTGGTGCAAGGCTACTCATTAATTAGAAGATCAATAATTTGACAAAAAAATTAGAAGATCAATAAATTACCACACTAACAAAATAGTTACAGGAGAAATTACCAACAAACAGACTATTACAACACAAAATCCTTAGAGATTTTTAGCTCAAGGAAATTCCTCAAAAAAAAAGCTAAAGATTAGATTCACCCTGTACCCTTCAAGTTCCAATTTTTTTTCTTCAGAAATCAAAACATCAGAAAGGGAAAAAAAGGTAAAAATGAAAGTTTAAAAAAAAAAAATTACAGTCTTACAGACTAACAGTTAATCACACTTGCCCCACCCAACAAGAACAATCAAGCCTCTCAATTTTTTTTCCCCTCTTTTCTCTGTAAAAAAGCCCTTTTCCACCAAAAACAGTAAACAGATCAAAAATTTGTACAGAAAAATTCACAATTTGATATGAGAATTTACTTATCAATCATCAATATGTGTAAGCCATGCGATGAATCACACGATCTCTAAGCATCCCATGATAAAGAGCAACTCGGTTTGCTGGCATTCCTCTATTATTATTTTGACTTAAACTTTTTCTTGAAGAATTTGAATTTGAATTTCCATGGCTATGGCTATGTTGTCTTCTAAATTCTTCACTATCTCCTGTTGGATCCACAACATCTTTTGCAAATCTTACCTTCTTTTTCTTTCTCTCTCCTTTTTTATCACCTGCCCATCAAAGTCAAAAACTTTAGTAAAAATAAAAATAAAAATTTAAGAAACAGGGGAAAACAGAGGAAAACAGTGAGGAAAAACAGAGGAGAGAGAAAATTACCTGATGAAAGGCAAGGTCTAAGGATGCGATTTGGGTTGACTTGAGGTTTTTGGATCTTCAAAGCTAAAAGGATCATTGTACCTGCTGAAAAAGCAGCCATGGCTGTGGCAAAGACAACACCTTGTGAACTCATAATTGGGGACATTGGAGAGAGAAAATAGATAGAGAAAGATAAATGGGTTTGATGGAGAGAGAATGGAGATTATGAGGGGAGTATGAGTTATGACTCTGAGAATTCTAAAAAGGCAGGGGAGAAAAATAAAGAATAGGAAAAAGAAAAAGAAGAAAGAGGCAACGAAACGAACCCATGAGAAGTTTTATTTTATTGATTGATTTAATGTGTAGAAAGCTCGAGGAGAAAGGAGATGGGAAATAATGGAAAAGGAAATGAAAATTTACTACTACTACAATTGTATTGGGGTTGGTGGTAGCTAGTAGTCTTATTGGATATGTGTGTTCTTTTTTCCGTTAAAGCGAATATTATTTGAGATAAAAAAGTAGATCACCGAATTAAACTGAACTGAATCAGTTATTGAGTAAGTGGAAAATAATACATTCTATACTTAAGTTAAACATTTAATTTTTTTTTACTTATTAATATTATAATTGTAAGCTTAAATGTTTTTGGTTAAAATGATATTAGGTTTGAAATTTGATCCTTTCCTTAGACTATACGTATATTGATTTTAGGTTCGAATCCCCTCTCTTCTACCGTATGTAAAATTATTATACAAACCTCTATACAGTAAAACCTCTATAAATTAATAATGTTGGGACCACATAATTTTATTAATTTAGAGAGATATTATTTAATCGGTAAATTAATAATTTATTAATTTAAAGAGAGCTTTCTCGATTCAACTGCATTATTCTTAATACTTAAAACATATAATAACGTGCTTTATATTGACTTATAAATGATGGTCATGTACAATGTGACTAATTAATACATTACATCCCTTCAAAAACAAATATACAATGTTCATTGTCGTAGTACTAGTCAAAACTTAATGCAAGTTTGTGTATGGTACACAAATCAACCACTATATAAGAAACATCAAACATTCCTAATTAGTCAATACATATCAAAGTCAACCAACCATGGCTTCATATCTAAAAGGTGTCAAAAAATCAACAATGACAGATCAAATACGTAAAGCACTACGTAAGTATAAGAGAATGCAACATCAAAACTTTTGGATGCAGTAAGGATAGTTAGAGATGAAATACAAATAGATTTTAATTTTAAGAAAAAAAGCAAATAACGAGTCATATTTTGCTAATCTGTCATAGTTATATTTATAATTTTATATAATTATTAATTTATATTTTTGATGGGACCTTAAATTTATATGAGGGTTTTCCGGAAAATTATTATCTTATTATTTTATCGAAATTATTAATTTAGACCATAGGCCCGAGTCGAGACCGAGCAAAATTATTATCTTACAGAGATTACTAATTTATCTAGTATTAATTTATAAAGGTTTTACTGTACTTTGTTTGGATTGAAAAAGTAAAATGGAAAACAATTGGTCGTATTGAAACAACCCCAACAAAAATAAAAATACAAAAACTCTTATTCCTACTTGTAATGAACGACTTCTCAAGTCAAGCTCCCATCTTGATACAAAACACGTCAAAATGCTTGTAGGATACACCAACTAACCTACCTTAAGAATTGATCTACCCCATTATTATTTACTGTACTATACACATCAAAATCAAAATAAATTTGAATATTTTAATGGATTTTGGTTCGGAAGGTGGGACGTGGGAGCCGGGCCGGGGTTTATATAAATCAATGTGAAAGGGATCCTCACATGAAAATGGAAAATGAGAAATAAAAAAAAATGAAAAATGAAAAATAAAAAAAATGAAAAAGAAAAAGAAAAAGAAATAGCTAGAATGAAAATTGAATGGTGATTGGTGAGGACTGGAAAAGGTGCGTGAAAGGGGACTGGGTTTTGCTTTACAGGTCTGACGTGTAGGTCATGGTTGTGAGTTTGTTGAGAGGAGAGGCAAGATAGCAAGACAATCAAGACTCGAAAAGATTACTTTTTTTTTTCGAGTTGGAATTGAAAGTGCTTAATTACTAAATGAAGGGTCGAATTTGTTTTTCTACTTTTTTTAAATATAAGAAAATCAACTTCTAATAAAATGTAGAGTAAATAGCAAATCACATCCTTTATTTGGTAAATACATGCTTCCGTGGCCGGCTATTAGCCTGCGTATGCGGAGTGATCGAACAGGGCCCCTCATTATTAAGGGCCCCATAATATTTTCTCAAGTCCAAAGAGCTTAATAAAAAAAGAAAAAAAAGGAAGAAAACGGCTACTAGCAGCGATTCCTCTGCTTTACGTTCTCAGTTGTCACTTGTAAATTGTCAAATAGGCAGCAACTGATGAGCAAAAGAATAGGCAGCAACTGTTATTTCCATAGCTTGTCAAATAAACAGCTTCCAATGCTTCAATTAAGGCATAAATTGATTGAATCCTGTCCTATCTGCTATCTCAAATATTTATTTGCAAGCAAAACACTTGATGATCTTTTGTCTTTTGTGCTCAATCTAAATTTAATCAAAAAGTTTCCTATGATGTCGCCTCAATGTAAGGCCTCCCTATATAACCAAGGATGACAAAAGCACGACGTCATGCTTGTTAGAGATGGCCTCACCTAGAGGCCGCCTTATACGAATTTTTGTGTAAATCAAATTTGTACCTTTGCAAAAAAGCTACTAATCTTCTTTCCAAAAAAAAAAAAAGAAGCTAGCAATCTATTGACATAGACCAGGTTATGTTCTTTTTTTAAAACGAAATTGGATGTAAAAACATATCAATTAACCAAGTAGTCTCAAATAGAATCCTAGTGGATATTTTTAATAAGTAAACGTACCGTAATTCTAAACTAAAAATTAACAATGGAAGCAAGTAGTCTCAAATAGAATCCTAGTGGATATTTTTAATAAGTAAACGTACCGTAATTCTATACTAAAAATTAACAATGGAAGCAAGTAGTCTCAAATAGAATCCTAGTGGATATTTTTAATAAGTAAACGTACCGTAATTCTATTTTGGCAATGAAAGTTAAAGTTTCTGCATTTGCTCGTTCTAGAGGGGCCTAATTTTATTTTTCGCACAGGACCTCAAAAATCATTGAGACGACCCTGCATGCTTCTATTTATTTGGATAAATGGAGAGGATCCTAACTCTTTTTCCTTCTGCATCTTAAAAGGACCGTTTCTCGTTCTCCTATACATTATGTGTATTATTATGTACAAACCCGTCCTTATGTCTATCTCTCTCCTCTTCCTTAGATTTCAGGGGGATAGTTTGGATATGTTGAAAAAAAGAAGAGGAGAGAGATACACATAAAAATGGGTGTGCTATATAGAGGTTGTAACTCTAGTTTGTTTTTTTTGTTTTTTTTTTTCTGTCTATTATCTTACTATGCATGGCAAGAAACGCTTTGTGACAGGATTTTCTTAGGTGACATTGTGCTATTAGAGCATATCCAATGCAAACTTTTTTATGAAGGTTTGTAGGGAAAAATCCTCTTGTAAAAACCTTCATGCCATGGGGTTAAACTTACAAATTCAACTTTTACACAAATCGGTTTGTCTAGACAAATCTGGTTTTTAGATCATGATGTGGCATAGAACAAACCTATTAGGGGTTTGTAGCATTGAGAACACAAGAGGTTTACATGAGTGAAAATTTTGGGTTATGACATGGCATATGAAAAAACCTCTCCAAAAGTTTGTAGCATTGGAGATGCTCTTAGACTTGTTTTGGGTGTGTTCTTTTTCACATTTTTAATCCTATTCAATTGATAAAAATCAGTGGTAGAATCATACTCAATCACATGGTAAGACCTTACCCAATCCGTGAAAATCAGTAACATGACTTAATGAAAACAGTGGAGAATAAAGTATCGGTGGAAAAGAATACATCCTAAATCACAGAATCATTCAGTGAAAATATCTTATTAAATCGGCGCAGGAATCAGTGGCAGAACTTTACCGAATAAGGGCTCGTTCTTTTCATTCGAAATTTGGTGACTGGTAATTTGGAGTAATTGAGAATAACTGAAAAGTTTAACTGAAAATTGGGAACACTATGGCAAATGGGGACAATTAAGTTAAATTACGAGAAACTGGTGAAAATTAGGAATTGTGTATTTTTTAGGGTTACATAAGCTTTGTTTGTGCTTCACACATAATGAGCTAATGACGTAGGGCGGCTAATTGATTTAAGTTTCTTCTTCTAAAAACTTGAGTTATTATATTATGGCCCAGTAAGATCGCAAAGGGTCATGCAATTTACATTGCCGTTAACCGTTATATTCCGTTATTTGCTTAGGTGTTACTCAAAAGGTTCCTTTATTTTCATTATCAATATGTTGCCACTAAAATTGCAAATAATTGTCGTTATGTACTAGTGTGGTTAATTTCAGAATTTTCTTGTCCACAACAATTTATGGTTGAAAATATCATACGACCCCAAAAACAAAATAGAAAGAGAAAGCACCTGGCTGGGCTACTATGGACGGTGATGTGTGACATCATGAAAAGTATTGAGACGATCTTTTTATATAGTTAAGACTTAAGAGCTACAAATCCAATAGTATAAGGTTGTGAATGAATCAAGGGTCTACCCATAACCGAAAGTAATTAATCTTCTTTCCATTGTATTTGTTGCTAACTTGCTTTATACATTAATCGTACGCACGTCCACATATTAAATGACATAATTCTGAGTAACGAATATGCATGACAATAGATAGTTGTCACAACTTGTATCCTAGATGTCATGGAGGCCATTGATGTCATAAGAGAATCCCCATTGAAAGTTTATGGGACAGATGCAAAAAAAGCTCTCACATATTAGGTTTTTTTTTTAAATAAGTTCATCCGCAGTCTGACTCTTATAGAAAACATTTTAAAGTGTTGGGGAAGGGCAGGTCATGATAATAGTCATTCACTAGCCGTGTATTAGCCTTTGACCCAAAAAAAAAAAAAATTATTAATTGGCTTGTGTGATACCTTTATAAAAGTTAGAGATATATAGCTACTCCTAAATGACATTGTTTGTTGTATAATAGTTTTACTTATTATAATTAGTTATACTGTAAACTTTGATCTATATTTAATCGAGTGCTTAGAAAAGGATTATTAGCACTCTATATATTGACAAACTTGAAAATACTCTGTTATAAAATTCTTCTATCAAAGATTATCATAGTAAACAATGGATTGAAATGAACTAAATTATATAATTTTTTTTTTATCGAAACACATTATGGGTGGCCCATGTCCTAGCGCCCAATAAGCGGGATGTCCCATTTCTCTGCGCCTTTGTCCCATGTTCTATTGCTGTAATGGGAGTCTGGGGACTCGAATGACCGTCTCGAGGCACCGGAGGTCCTCTATTTTCGCAACACATCGCACGGAACACCTCAAGGGAACATGTGATCCCCTCGTGGTCACTTATCCAGCCCATGATAGGCTTTGAAGGGTGTTTTACGGGACACTAGTCTAAAAGTCAGACCACCAAAGGCATTGGTGATATCGAAGCTCGGGGATCCGGATGTCCCTCCCGGGACATCAAGGGTACTCTAGGTTCATGATAGAGCCCCCGGAAAAGTTTGGAAAAAAATGACACCCGGGCCCCGAGAAGCCAAAAACTAAGGCTGTAATCCACGTTTTTTGGGCTTTCGGTGGCCCCGTAACGAAGGTAAATATTTTTGAACCACATCGCACGGAACACTCCTAGGGGACATGGGAGGCCCTCGAGGTCTCTTATCCGGTCTCTGATAGGCTTGGAAGGGCGTTTTACAGGACACTTGTATAAGAGTAGGAACACCAAACGCATGGGTGATATCTAAGTTCGGGGATCCAGATGTCCCTCCCGGGGCACTGAGGGTACTCTAGGGTCATGATAGACCCCCAAAAAAAGTTTGGTAAAAAATGACACCCGATCCCATAAAGCCGAAAACGAAGGCTATACTCCACGTTTTTTTTGGGCTTCCGAGAGGTCTCGGAATAAAGGTGCATATTTTCACACCACATCATACGAAACACCCCTAGGGCACATGGGAGGCGCTCGGGGTCACTTATCCGTTCCCTGAAATGTTTGGAATTACGTTTTTACAAGACTCTGGTGTAAGAGACTAAATACAAAAAAGGCATGAGTGATATTGATGTTCGGGGATCTGAATGTCCCTCCCGGGCCCCGATTATCCTCTAGGGTCATGATAGATCACCCCGAGCAGTTTTTGCAAAAATAGCACGCGAGCCCTGGGAAGTCCAAGACGAAGGCTAGTCCACGTTTTTTGAGTTTTGGGGAGGCTCCGGAACGAAGGTGGATATTTTCGCACCACATCGCACGTGGTACTCCTAGGGGATATGGGAGGCCCATGGGGTAGGTTATCGGGTCCTTCGTAGGCTTGTAAGAGCGTATTACAGGACACTTGTGTAAGAGTCAGAACACCAAAGGCATGGGTGATATAATTATGTTTTATGAAAATTTGATAAACTTTTGGTTTTATTGGGTTTGTTTAGGTGGCGCATCCTATGCTCTTTTCTTAGGTGGCACGTCTCATTTTAATTGTGGCATCACTCATACTCATATGTTCTAAACATATTGTAAATGCATCTCACTGCGAAGTATTTTTTCGATCCGAATCTAATGGTATAATTTTTGTTATTTTCGAGATGTATGAAACATATTATAAATGATTTTGAATATTTGACGAAAATTAACCTCTCAAGAATCTTAAGCAACAAGGATGCTAAAATTACTAAACAATCATAACCAGTTATTTTTTGTCATTGTTTAAGACTCCTAAACATTTTACACCAACTACTTTTTGTCATGATCTTCGCTTATATAACATGCCTCATTGCAAATACCTCATTTATATTGACTATCGCTTATTATTTTTATATGAATAACCCAAAACCATGATTAAGTGTGAACTGATTAAACTCCAAATATGTGCAATTAATAACTTGCAAACCATACAAGCTTACAAGGTAAACTTGCGAACAGACTCATCAAAAGGCATAATGGGAATTGAACTTGGCCACGACTGACCTTTTCCATGAAATCCCATGATCCCATCCCACGACCAAAAATGAGCAGTTCTAATTACCTCTACGCAATAATTTGTGGAAAACAGATCCAAAAGGGGACAAAAACATGCACAGAATGGCCTCAATGTGTCAATAATGGCTCAATGTAAAATAAAACAAAGGAAAGTGGCTACTGGGCCAACAAAGGCTTCAATTTACTAGAAAGCTTGTAACAATAGATTAACTAGCTTCTTTATTTTAGTGGTTGAAATCCATATAAGGTTTTCTATTTCTTGGGCTACAGAGTACATGACAATTTTACACATAACATAGTACATAGCATCCCTGCATTTTTATTAGAACAAGTTAAGTAAGATTGATAGTTGATGGGTGGAATATAACTTGTTATGGTAAAGTTGTGATGATGGATGGAATATACCAAGATTTCCCCCCAAGAATTCTGCCTTTAGTTATCAGGAAAGTTCTTGAATCCAGGAAGTTCAACGACATCTCCGTTTCGAGTAATTTCAACTGGGTAACAAAGCAAGTGACCAGGCAAATCACATTCAAATGTCTCAGAAGTGTAAGCCTCCCAATTGTTTTGAGCAACGTGGTTTACTTTCCTAGCACATTCAAGGCTCTCAGGATGCATGAAAACATCGTCGAGCATGCCTAAGTGCTCGTACCATAACGACATTCGCAACCCATGGACTTGGCCTCTGGCTGGTTGATCATCTTGGGATACGCGGTATGGCTGATACGCTCCCATTGCAATCTCTGAGTCCCTGGCTCCATCCATTGATCTCTGGTTTATGTTTGCTGATCCACTAATTATATACTCATCATAAACTGTCACATTTTGTCATGTCAACAAACAAGAAGGGAAAAAATGGTTAGTGTACAATTGGAATAGAATGATTTAAAGCCAAAGCACAATCATGTTCTCATGATTTTTTTTTTAGAGTCATGTGATGAATGATTTGTAAGCAGAATATATTTTTTGAAGTATGATCATTTAAACATTATATTGCATAATAATGTGAAGTAATAATATCAGAAAGGGCAGAGGAGTACCTATCATCATCTTAGCATGGACATAGATCATGAACCTCCTAGCTAGTTGAGCCTTGTAGTAATCTGTATCGGGTTCTGGTGCTTTCGGAGGATTGTATTCTCCACTCTTCTTGACCTCGCGATTGCCAAGGCAAAAGAACGACAAGTAGTCTTTGGGGTTAGCTTCGATCCCCTTGGCACGAAGAGCCTGAGCTACATCAAGGTACATCATTTCCATGGTTCGCCTTTGCCAATCCAAAATCGCTTGAACGGATGAACTCTCAGGGTAACCCTCAGGCCACATTGGAACCACTATATAGACTGAAAATCTCTCCCCCTTTTCAATTTTGCTGACAACTTTTAGAGAAAGCTCTTTGGGAATGAGATAAGGCACCAATCTCTTCAACTTTTATGTCACCCTCTTGTTTCCAACCGAATGAACTCCCTAGAAAGTACTGGTTCTCAATGTATATGAACCTTTTAGCACGACGAATGGCATTGATGTAAGCGTCTTGAATACTCCTGTCTATGACGTTGTCTTCTCTCGTCACAAGTCCTAGTTTAGCTGCCTCTTCAGGGGACTCGGGGAAGCCTAATGCTGCTCCACTATCAATTGATCAGAAAACCTGCACATTCCAAGTTTCGCGGTCTTGTAGGGATGTAAAAGGAGACTCACTTGGGATGAATATGCCATTCATTTGCTTCGTGTCAAATAGCAAGTCATCATTCCCTCCTTGTTTCCTCCACCTTTGCTCGAAATTGAACAACACATCCCAAGCAACCGGCCCTTCCAATCGTGAATGGATGTCATGCCATGGTTCCCTAGGCCCACCTTTCTCAGTCGAAGATCCTTTGAAGTTTGCTTGATAGAAATCATCGTAGTGAGCACTACCCTTGTTTAAGGTCCGAAAGAGAGAGTGTGATTGGGTATCATAACGTCCATCACAAAGATCAATACCCCCTAAAAAACTCACAATTTGCCTTCGGTTATCATTAGGCACAACACTATCAACAACCACGGTTTTTTGATGGTGGGTGAACACAGTAGCAATCTCTATATCGTTAAAAATATCTCTTCCGTTACCAGGATTACGAGGGCATAAAACACAATGGACCTTCGAGTCATGGAAATAGGCCCTCGTATCCTCATCGTGAGTGTGCATTAGCCCATCATTTTTAAGTATCTCCAAGGATGTCCTATCATCCCAAACGAGCATTAGCACTCGTACCCCTTCTTGAGCTTTCTTCTTAAGGAGTTCACCTAAGGACATGTCCCAGCCAGCTGGTGGTGTTGGCCTAATATTAGGGTCTCGAACCAAAGTGATTCGAGTATACACTGACCACCCTGTTATGTAAATGAAATGCTTTGCATTATAAATTGCATCAAAAAGATCCTCCCAACAACGATGTTGCTCGTAATATTTCCCATCTGAGAGTGGGATTCTAGGAGCAAAATTCTCGGCAACATGTGCATCTTGATAAAGGGTAACTTTGCATCCGCTCCTCTGGTTGAAAAACGTCGAGGGGACTCCAGAGAAATCCCGGGCTTTTATGCCTTTATCCCAATTCTCATCTTGAGTTACATCAACAAATTGTATTTTGACATGAATTTTCAACCCTTTTTGTATAGGCTTGCCATGATCCTTGTCCAGGAGATCAAGCCATGTATCAACTTCTTCCCCTCCTAGAAGTTTATTAACTGGGAAGCTTGCTCTTCCTACAACCTTATCTGATCCTACTGGTCTTACATCTTTCACTGAAAAATCAATTTTAGAGGCCATATGAGCACAGTAAATGTTAAAACTTTCGTACCATTTCGGATTTGTTGCTGACACATGCATTAGTACTCTAGTCTTTCCCACTATAGCTTGTTCTATGTCAATCGTAGCGTAGAGTTCTGTTTTGCCTAATAACCAATCTTTCAGTTCTTCAGCAAATTTCTTAATCTGCAATAAGATTATTTGCAAAATAGATCAGATTCAATGAAGTTCATCTCTAACCCTTTAAAAAGCCAATAACACCAAGACTATTCACAATGAATAGTCAACTTCCCTCACAACTTACAAAAACTCATCACTTTGGCTTCCTCACAAAAAAACCATCATTCTTAGCCAAAAAAAAAAAAAAAAAAAAAAAACAATGTACGATTGATGAAGTCCTCCCTCAATTGAAGTTGGAGTAATTGGTCAATTAAAGTTCTTTCTCTTTTTGGGGTGTGTTTCACTGTCCCTTGTGTTTTAGGGCTCTCTAAGATCAATCACTCGTTTGATCTCAAAAAGGAAAAGAATCGCTCTTTTTTTGGTCTTTGCCAAGAATATCCACCGTCGACCACAGTGACTAATCCTCTCGCCCCAACTGTCAGCGCACTAAGCGGTAGGGGACTGGCCAAGGGATCGCTCGTTTGGAACCACTTTTGTCAATTGGACCGGTCCCTTGTACAAACTACAAAGTCCCTCATTTTTCTTTGGTTGTTCACTATGTTCTGTCTCCATTAACTGCATTCTGAATTATAGTCCCTTCTGTTTAACTTCAGTATACTCCTATATTTTCAATTTGCCTCAAATTTTCGATGTCTGATTCTGATATGTTTGTTTCTTGTAGTATGACTTGATTTCGTTTATGATTTGAGTAGAAATTGGAAACATACAAAGTTCAGCTGACTCTATCTGTATATCTTTGCACCATTTATTTATTGTATGAATATTTTGTAGTTTCTGGTGGTCTGTTTTTCTTCTCACTTGTGTTAAATTCATGAATTGATTAGTGGGAAAAAATTATATGAACGACTGTTGCATGATGTTTACTTGTTTACCTTGAGGGATATCAAGCATTCAAGCCTTTGTGTTTCAGAAAAGTGTTGTGTTTTTCGAATTATTATTCATCAGACATGGATTCTTCGGTAGGAAGGAATTTTTTTTTTTTTTTTGGTTCGGTCAGTAGGAAGGAAATTTAGAGGGAGTTTGGTCTTTATTCCTTTTATTTTAGTTGCAAAGGGGAGCTTTTATTTATGAGGGCTATCTAACTTGAACCGTTACCGAGCTTACGGTGTCGTCCCTATTTATGATTTAGCTGTTAATTTCTGCAGTGAGCTTACGGTATCATCCCTATTTATGATTAGCTACACATGACAAATGGGTCGGTCAGGTCGGATTTTGATCGGTCAAATACGGGTCGGGTTAAATATGGGTCGGGTCAAATACGGGTCGAATACATTGGGTCAAATACGAGTTCGGTTTCGGGTTATCCAACGGGTTTGACAAATATTGTCTCACAACATTCAGGTTCGGGTTGGATCTTTTCGGTATCGGGTCAAAACAGGTCGGGTCATTTCGTGTTTGAATCTTGTCGGGTCGGATTTCGATCGGGTCTGTAACGGGTCGGATTCGGGTCGATCATCGGGTCGGGTCAATTTTTGCGAACTCTATGATTAGCTGCTAATTTCTGTAGTGATCACTTTCGGTCCTTTGCACCAAAAATATACTAATAAAAACATCAGACTATAAATTTTAAATAATATTAACATACTTGGGGGCCGCATACATCGCATGCGGTCCATCAACTATAGTATATACAAAAGCAACATAAATCAAATGGAATAGATACATTGACAATATAACATGATTCCAATTAACAGGGAACAGAAATCACCTCATCAACAATGATGCACTTGCTGGGAGCATGATGAGCAACCTCGAAGATTGTGACATGAAGCATCCCATGCAGTAGAATTTTCGCCATATTTTCACCTATATATATAAACACAATTCCACGGTTCCCTTTCATAAGTATATATATATATATATATGTTGCATTACATAAACAAATTTATTTGAAGTCTGAAATGTCAACCAAATTGGAAAAGAAAATAAGCTCAATGCAAGATTACAAGTATGATTTTATACCTCAGAAGCTGCTACAATATGCTTAATATTTTGATAATCTTTGAGTCTGTGTGTAGAACTGATGACAGAGAAGAGAGGGCATGTGCATTATATATATGAGGATTGAGGAGAAATGTATGCCATAAGAAGGTGTGTCACACTAAGGAAGTTGAGATGTGCTAATGCGCCTTTGAAATATAGCATATATGCTTAGGTAACTGGTGGTAAGTAATATGGCGGGTGTAGGGAGGAAAAGAACAATTTCAATGAGCAGCTTAACCTTTGTTTTAATTTACTTCCCAAGTAAAAATTAACAAATCTCATCTTGGCAAATTCAGCAAAAATGCGCCTTTGAAATACAACATATATGCTTAGGTAACTGGTGTAAGTAATATGGCGGATGTAGGGAGGAAATGAACAATTTCAATAAGCAGCTTAAACTTTGTTTTAAGTTACTTCCAAGTAAAAATTAACAAATCTCATCTTGGCAAATTCAGCAAAAAGTCCGATAACCACAAAGTTCAGCAATTTGCCCAGAGATCCTAGAGAGAAAAAATCATGGCTTTTCCTATGATTGAATCGGATAACCTTATTTTCACGTTTTGTTTACAAATAAGAACATGCTTTAAGAGAAAAAGCAAATTCTTTAAACAAATGGCTGTGACTCTGCTGTGATCGTGGAGTGTGGAAATATCGTGATTTTGCAGCAAGATTAGCCATAGATTAACTACTGAGTAGCTCTTCCATTGCTGTGTAAATAATGGCTCAATGTAAAATAAAACAAAGGAAGTGACTACTGAGCCAACAAAGGCTTCAATTTACTAGAAAGCCTGTAACAATAGATTAACTAGCTTCTTCATTTAGTGGTTGAAATCCATATATGGTTTCCCATTTCTTGGGCTACAGCCTACATGATAATTTTACACATAACATAGCATCTCTGCATTTTTATTAGAACAAGTTATGTAAGATAGATAGTTGAACACCAAACTTTCAGTAGCTAAGTTGTGATGATGGGTGGAATATACCCAGATTTGTTCCCAAGAATACTGCCTTTAGTATCAGGGAAGTTCTCGAATCCAGGAAGTTCAACGACATCTCCGTTTCGAGTAATTCCAACTGGGTAACAAAGCAAGTGACCAGGCAAATCACATTCAAATGTCTCAGAAGTGTAAGCCTCCCAATTGTTTTGAGCAACTTGGTTTACTTTCCTAGCACATTCAAGGCTCTCAGGATGCATAAAAACATCGTCGAGCATGCCTAAGTGCTCGTACCATAACGACATTCGCAACCCATGAACTTGGCCTCTGGCTGGTTGATCATCTTGGGATACGCGGCATGGCTGGTAGGCTCCCATTGCGATCTCTGAGTCCCTGGCTCCATCCATTGATCTCTGGTTTATGTTGGCTGATCCAACAATTATATACTCATCATCAACTGTCGCATTTTGTCATGTCAACAAACAAGAAGGGAAAAAAAAAGGGTTAGTGTACAATTCGAATAGAATGATTTTATCTGGTACTGGTCTGGAAACAGATTTAGAGCCAAAGGACAATCATGCTCTCATGAATTGTTTATGGAGTAATGTAATGGATGATCTCTAAGCAGAAAATGCAGATTTTATGTTTTTCATTTTTACTTGAGTATGGTCATTTAAACATTGCATAATAATGTGAAAAAGTATTACTACAAAATGAACTGGAATGTTTAATTATCAGTAAGGGCAGAGGAATACCTATCATCATCTTAGCATGGACATAGATCATGAACCTCCTAGCTAGTTGAGCCTTGTAGTAATCTGAATTGGTTTCTGGTGCTTTGGGAGGCTTGTATTCTCCACGCTTCTTGACCTCGCGATTGCCAAGGCAAAAGAACGACAAGTAGTCTTTGAGGTCATAAGCTTCGATTCCCTTGGCACGAAGAGCCTGAGCTACATCAAGGTACATCATTTCCATGGTTCGCCTTTGCCAATCCAAAATCGCTTGAACGGATGAACTATAAGGGTAACCCTCAGGCCACATTGGAACTACTATATAGACTGAAAATCTCTCACCCTTTTCAATCTTGCTGACAATTTTTAGAGAAAGCTCTTTTGGAATGAGATGTAAGGCACCAATCTCTTCAACATTGATGTCACCCTCTTGTTTCCAACCAAATGAACTCCCAAGAAAATACTGGTTCTCAATGTATATGAACCTTTTAGCACGTCGAATGGCATTGATGTAAGCGTCTTGAATACTCCTGTCTATGACATTGTCTGCTCTCGTCACAAGTCCTAGTTTAGCTGCCTCTTCAGGGGACTCGGGGAAGCCTAATGCTGCTCCACTATCAATTGATCGGAAAACCTGCACATTCCAAGTTTCGCGGTCTTGTAAGGATGTAACAGGAAACTCACTTGGGATGAAAATGCCATTCATTTGCTTTGTGTCAAATAGCAAGTCATCATTCCCTCCTTGTTTCCTCCACCTTTGCTCGAAATTGAACAACACATCCCAAGCAACCGGCCCTTCCAATCGTGAATGGATGTCATGCCATGGTTCCCTAGGCCCACCTTTCTCAATCGAAGATCCTTTGAAGTTTGATTGATAGAAATCATTGTAGTGAGCACTGCCCTTGTTTAAGGTTCGAAAGAGAGAGTGTGATTGGGTATCATAACGTCCATCACAAAGATCAATACCCCCTAAAAAACTCACAATTTGCCTTCGGTTATCATTAGGCACAACACTATCAACAACCACGGTTTTTTGATGGTGTGTGAACATAGTAGCAATCTCTACATCGTTAAAAATATCTCTTCCATTACCAGGATTACGAGGGCATAAAACACAATGGACCTTCGAGTCATGGAAATAGGCCCTCGTATCCTCATCGTGAGTGTGCATTAGTCCATCATTTTTAAGTATCTCCAAGGATGTCCTATCATCCCAAACGAGCATTAGCACTCGTACCCCTTCTTGAGCTTTCTTCTTAAGGAGTTCACCTAAGGACATGTCCCAGCAAGCTGGTGGTGTTGGCCTAATATTAGCGTCTCGAACCAAAGTGATTCGAGTATACACTGACCACCCTATTACGTAAATGAAATGCTTTGCATTACTCATTGCATTAAAAAGATCCTCCCAACAACGATGTTGCTCGTAATATTTCCCATCTGAGAGTGGGATTCTAGGAGCAAAATTCTCGGCAACATGTGCATCTTGGTAAAGGGTAACTGTGCATCCGCTCCTCTGTTTGAAAAACGTCAAGGGGACTCCAGAGAAATCCAGGGCTTTTATGCCTTTATCCCAATTCTCATCTTGAGTTACATCAACAAATTGTATTTTGACATGAATTTGCAACCCGCTTTGTATAGGCTTGTCATGATCCTTGTCCAGGAGATCAAGCCATGTATCAACTTCTTCCCCTCCTAGAAGTTCTTTAACCGGGAAGCTTGCTCTTCCTACAACCTGATCTGATCCTATTGGTCTTACATCTTTCACTGAGAAATCAATATTAGAGGCCATATGAGCACAGTAAATGTTAAAACTTTCGTACCATTTCGGATTTGTTGCTGACACATGCATTAGTACTCTAGTCTTGCCCACTATAGCTTGTTCTATGTCAATCGTAGCGTAGAGTTCTGTTTTGCCTAATACCCAATCTTTCAGTTCTTCAGCAACTTTCTCAATCTGCAGTAAGATTATTTGTAAAATAGATCAGATTCAATGAAGTTCATATATATAAAAGCAACATAAATCAAATGGAATAGATACATTGACAATATAACATGATTCCAATTAACAGGGAACAGAAGTCACCTCATCACCAATTAAGCTCCTGCTGGAAGCTTGATCAACCTCGAAGATTGTGACATGAAGCATCCCATGCAGTAGAATTTTCGCCATGTTTTCACCTATATATATAAACACAATTCCACGGTTCCCTTTCATAAGTATATATGTTGCATTACATAACCAAATTTATTTGAAGTCTGAAAATGCCAACCAAATTAGAAAAGAAAATAAGCTCAATGCAAGTATGATTTTATACCTCAGAAGTTGCTCTGCTACAATATGCTTCGTATTCTGATACTGTTTGAGTATGTGTGGAGAACTGTTGACAGAGAAAAGAGGGAATGTGTAATATATATATATATGCGGATTGAGGAGGATAAATGCATGCCATAAGAAGGTATGTCACACTAAGGAAGTTGAGATGTGCTCATGTGATGCCTTTGGAATAGAGCACGTATCGTATGCATGCATGCTTAGGTAGCCGGTGTAAGTAATATGCCGGATGTAGGGAGGAAAGGCACAATTTCAATGAGTAGCTTAACCTTTGATTTAGTTTACTTCAAGTAAAAAATAAACAAATAATCTCATCTTGGAAAATTCAGTAAGAAGTCCAATGATCCACAAAGTTCAGCAAAGTACTCAGAGCGCCAATTTGCCCACAGAACCTAGAGAGAAAGATCATGACTTTTCCTATGACTGATGTGGATAACCTTATTTTCACACTTTGTTCACAGATAATAATTTTCTCTAAAAGAAAAAGGCAAAATTTTCAAACAGATGGGCCTGCCTGTAATTGTGAAATGTGGATAATTTTGTGAACTTCTGCCAGAAATTTTGTTTGAAGATTATAAAGTTAACAAGAGTTTGTGTGGAATTAGATTCAAGTTTCTAATAATCCTTCATTAGGAGATTGGGAATCGGAGTAGCGATATAGCAGCAAAGAGTAGCTGTACTACTGTACTAGTCTAGGATTAGCACTTCCAGCTTTGGTCTCTTTTAACAGTAGTATGAAGAAAATAACAGAGGTTTTGTGGAGCATAAGTAGATGAAGAAATCAATAATGAGTGGTTGTCTCTATTATTCTACTATATCACAACCTGCTTGCTATATACTGTATACAAAATTTCAACCTTCAGATGAGAAAGAGTACTCGAAACTATCAATTACGAGCAAAAAAATAAAGAAATCAGAAATGAATACAGAAAATGCCTTCAAGAAAGGTAAAATAGTGATAAACCTTTCTTTTAGTTCTTCCGGAAAAAAAAAAATCATATCCAAGCACTCTCTCAGTATCATACATAGTAGTATCAACAAACATTAAAACAATATCAATAAGCATAGAATATTAATACAAGCTGATCATATTACCATAAGCTTCTTTATTAAGTGGTGAGAATTGGGGGAAGGGTATCAGATTTCTTGCCAAGGATTCTGGCATTAGGGGTGTCTGGGAAGTGCTCCATGCCAGGAAGCTCCACAATCTCTCCATCCTCGGTAATTCCAATAGGGTAAGTAAGCAAATGCCCTGGCAAATCATGTTCCAAGGTCTCAGAAGAGTATAAATCCCAGTACTTGTCAGCAATCTGGTTCACCTTCCTCACACACTCCACACTCTCTGGGTTCTGGAACACCTCGTCTAGCATCCCCATGTGCTCGTACCACAACGACATTCTAAACCCGTGGACTTGACCTCTGGCAGGCTCCTGTCTGCGCGTTAGGTGGTATGGTTGGTAGGCTCCCATGGCTATCTCCGAGTCTCTGGCTCCGTCCATTGATCTTTGGTTTATGTTGGCAGATCCAACAATTATGTACTCATCATCAACTAACATTAGCAAAAATGAAATTATGGTTAGCCAAGATTATATACAATAAGCTAAATGTATAGTTACAGTAGTACTACAGTATTGAATAGTAAAACACAGATGTGTTTCAGACTTTCAGGTGCTTAATGTCTAGTTTTCTTGTTAATTAACAAGTTCAAGAGGTCCAGTAAGTCAGTAACTCAAAAGCTAAGATCACCTAAACGTAAAACTTAGTAGATATTCAGGAAAAAGTAATCTCGGATAAATGAGTTACCTATCATCATCTTAGCATGAACATAGATCATGAACCTTCTAGCTTCTTGTGCTCGACTGTAATCAGTATTAGGTTCTGGCGACTCTGCTGGCTCATACTCCCCACTTTTCTTCACCTCTCGATTTCCTAGGCAAAAGAAGGTGAGGTATTCCTTGGGGTTGGCCTCAATCCCTTTGGCTCGAAGGGCTGTAATGATATCAGTATACATCATCTCCATGGTTCGCCTTTGCCAGTCCAGTATTGCCTGCACAGAACCGCTGTCAGGGAAGCCCTCTGGCCACATTGGTACCACGACATATACAGTGAACCGCTCTCCCTTCTCAATCTTGCTAACGATTTTAAGGGAGAGCTCTTTCGGGATGAGATTCAGGCAATTAATATCTTCTGGTTTTATGTCTGTTGCCTTCCAGTCAAAGGAGCTCCCTAGGAAGTACTGATTCTCAATGTAGATGAACCTCTTTGCACGCCTTATAGCATGGATATATCCCTCTTGAATGCTTTTGTCAATAATGTTGTCCTTCCCACTCACAAGTCCTGCCTTAGCTGCATCTTCAGGGCGGTCTGGGAAGCCAAAGGCAGCCCCACCATCGATGGATCGAAAGACTTGCACGTTCCAAGTCTCATGATCATCAGGGAATGTGACAGGAGAAGGTGGAATGAATATCTCACTCATTTCTTGGAGGTCAAGAAGAAGACCGTTTATGCCTTGCTTCCTCCACCTTTGCTCGAAATTGTAGAGAACATCCCACGCTGCCGGTCCTTCTAGCCTAGAGTGGATGTCGTGCCATGGCTCTCTTGGCCCACCTTTAGTGATCGAAGTTCCCTGAAAGTTAGGCTGATGAAAATCATCATGGTGGGCAGTGTCCAGTGTCCTAAAAAGGCTGTGGAATTGAGTGTCATAACGCCCATCACAAAGATCAATACCCCCCACAAAACTAACAATCCTCCTCATGTCCGATCTCCCATTAGGCAATTCACTGTCGACCACAACAGTCTTTTGGTGGTGGGTGAACATAGTGCCAATCTCTATATTCTGAATAAAGCTCCTTCCTTCATCGGGATTCCGAGGGCATAGCACGCAATGGACTTCAGTGCCATTAAAATAGCTCGCAGTCTGTTCATCGTGGGTGGCCATTAACCCGTCTTCTTTCAACCCTTTCACCGAAGTCCTATCATCCCAAACGAGCAACAAAACTCTCACTCCTTGCTGAGCTTTCTTCTTAAGGAGCTCACCCAAAGTCATGTCACCTCCGGGCTTTGGCCTCCTCGTGTCCCTAATTAGGGTGAACTCGGTGTACACTGACCAGCCTGTTATGTAAATCATGTGCCTTGCATTGTTAATGGCATCGAAGATATCTTCCCAACAACGATGTGGCTCATAGAACTTCCCACCAGCGAGAGGGATCTTGGGGACAAAGTCATCAGGCACATGAGCATCCTGGTAAAGGGTGACCTTACAATTGTTCCTTTGAGTAAAAAAGGTGAAGGGGACACCTGGGTATTTAGGTGTTTTGATCCCTTTGTCCCAGTTCATATCCCTTGTAACATCAAAAAATTGGACTTTAACATGTACTTTAGACCCTTTGTGAATTGGCTTGTGATTCTTGTCAAGGATATCGAGCCATGTGTCGATTTCTTCCCCACTTAGAACGTCTGCAACAGGGAGATAAGCTCGTCCAAGAAGGGTTGCTCCAATGGCCATGTCTTCCTTCAAAGTGAAGACAACATCGGAAGCCATATGGGCACAACAGATGTGGAATTGTTCGTACCATCTTGGGTTAGGGTCGCTTTCAATAAGCCTTGTACGCCCAACTCTAGCTCCTTCTATATCAACAGTGGCATATAGTCTTCCTGAACCCTTCCCTATAATTCCTTCAATCCCCTCGACAACCTGCGACAAAATGTCATTTGAAATATATTAAAATGGACGAATTAGAAGGGAAATGTGTCTTTACGACCAGGATATGTCCATGGATTGGTTGCTAGAACATACACTTAGTGGAAAATGGTGTTCACATGACATTCATATGATTATATCATGATAAATTCTCTAGGAGGTAAGCAATTTGTTAACAGCCAATCTAGTATTTCACCCCTGTCAGATATTATCCTTAAAATGGGCTGATAGAATTTACGCAACATATATATTTCTCCAATCTGAAGCACTTATGTCAGACCCTTGAAAACTGATACGTAGACCAACAACAGCAGGAGCTCTTACAAGAAGCTCAGTTCAACTCTGCCTTCTTGTATTGTACATAACAACAACAACAACCAGCCAGGATGTATCCTCCCGAGGGCGTAATCTAAGGAAGTCCAAATGTATGCAGTCTTACCTCTAGCTACTTGCCTAGTACAGATGCTATTAGTAATAGACCCACGAGTGATATTTTGTACACTGTTAAAACATCAATCTGAATGAATGGATGCTTGTATTAATGATTTAAGCTACGAATGGTTGCAGGAAAGTAAGCCAGATATGACAGCAAAATTATTCTAATTAGAGATGGATGAATTAGAAGAGAATTGTGTTTTTATATCCTGGTGTGTCAAAGGTTTTTTTTTTTTTTTTTTTGCTAGTCGGTGTGTCAAAGGGGTTGCCAGAACATACAATCCCTAATTTCTGTTCACATCACATATATTATTATGAATTTTCTAGAATGTAAGCAATTGATCAACAGCTAATGTAGTATTTTCTGAACTTCCCTCTTAGTCAGACATCACTCTTTAGTCTTTACAATGGGTTGGTACAGGAAAAAAAAAAAAACAATTGGGTTGGTACAATCTACTAAACATTATAGAGGGATTTGTTACTCTGACCCTTAATTCCTACTCGAAGCATTCATGAAAAACCCTTAGATACTGATACATAGACCAACAACAGAGGAAGCTGAGTTCGATCTCACTCTTCCCTCGTCTAGTTACTCAGATAAATTTCAAGTATATTGGCTTCATTATCCTACACATTTAATCTGCAAATGATTGCAGAATTACTACCAGATGACCGCAAAAATTAACATTTTTTTTAGCTTATTAGTCAATGATTATTGTTTAGCATACTCAGATCAACACAAACAGAAATGTAGCAGGCTAGCAGCTATTCCCCCCTACATTTCCTTCGTTTTCACTTAAGATACATAGTATAGATTTTAACTAGTTAAGCACGAACAAAGTTATTCTTTTACAGGATTATACAAGATTAGTTGAAGGCACCTTTTGAGGGGAGAAAATTCATAAAACAGATGATCTCAGAATCTCAGATCAGCTAAGCTGAATCTGACAATAAGCTAGCAAGCATTTTGTTTCAAGGTCCTGTTGACATGATGTAGAATTCCCATTTTCTTGGAAATTTCTGTCCAACCAAACACAGCCTAAATTCAAAGCTGATAGTACCAACTCCAAATTAAATACAGAAGATCAGGATACTTTTTAGATGATCACCAACCAATCAAACACAGCCCAAATTCAAAAGCTAATAGTACCAACTCCACATTAAATAAACAACAGGACTTCAAAATACTTCTTAGATCAAACATGATTTGTGATAGCTAATTCTAAGACAGAAGGATAATCAGATCAAAAGACAGATCAAGGATGTACAAACCTTGTGGAGGAAGTTCGTGCCACCGCCCCCGAAAAGCCGATCAGCCTCATAGATGGTGGCATGAAGAGTTCCATGCAGTAGTATTTTTGCCATTATATATATTTACCTCAACCTACACCAGTACACCACCATATCCAAATGTCACAAACATTTTCAGTTTCAGAAATCAGAAAGACTATATCTTTTCAAGTAACCATAATCTGAAGCAAAACCATGAAGCATTTTATCCATCTGACATTACATGTACTAACTATATACAGTACTGATTTACAGATTACCGAAAAACAGAACTTTATATACAGTACTTGTAATTTTTTTATGAACAAGCTCAAAAATCTGCTTACCTGAAAGAGGCTGAATTGTGATCTGTTCTGTTCTGCTATTGGTCTAAATCTTCTGGAAAGGCACAAGGAAAGAAATAAAGTATGGTGTTTTTTTTTATTTTATGCAATGAGATACCAGAAGTGTTCTGGTTAGCAGCAGGGGAAAAGGAGGAATTGAACTCAGCAGATGATGATTAACTATAACATTATTACCCCTTCAAAAAAAAAACATAAAATTAATACTAAAGTTTTTGTCTTTGTTATAATAGTAATTTATTTATTAGTTATTTTGGGAGTAACAACAAAGGCTAGGTGGGGTTGCATTATGAGTGATATAGTTGGTTGATTGACTATAAGGGATAATGGTAGCAAATGGGAATGAGACTTGTGGTGGATATGAATTGGATAGGACCAATGTGAAAGAATTGAGGTACATTATTTTAATATTGGAAACGTGGCGGCAAGTTAGTGGAATTGAGACACTTTTATCTTATGGGCCCACCAAGAAATGATGACTTGTACATGAATATGAACTTGTAAGAAGCTTACTTGTTTTTTTTTGGAGAATAGTCCACTTTACTAGTACATGATATTTGAGATCTGTGTTTGATTGGGCGCAATTTATGCGAACGTGTTACATGCAAACGTGTTACAATTATATGTGTCGGTAAGCAATTAAGCATATCCTTAGGCCTGGCAAAAACTAACCCGACCCGATAACCCGACCCGAACCTAACCCGAAAAAAGCGGGTTAGGGTTGGGATTTTCGACCCGAAACATTAAATGGGTCGACCTGATTGACCCGAAAACTTAAATGGGTTAGGTTAAGGTTGAAAATCTCAACCTGCTCAACCTGAAAATTACCTGCTCAACCCGAAAACATTAAATGGGTCAGGTCACAGATCAGGTCGACCTGATTTTTATCGGGTTCGGGTCGACCTGATCCGTTTAACCCATCTAACAAGTGAAATGGAAAAAATAAAAAAGTGGCCCAAAATTTTTTAACCGGCCCATGAGCCAATCAGCAGCCCAAGCCCAAAATAGAGATAAAACTATAAAAGGGAAAAAACGAAACCCTAGCCCTCATTTTTTTTTGCCGTCATTTATCATTCTCTATTTCTCTCTCTTCCTCACTCTCTCTCACTCTCAGTTCTTCCTGTTCCTTCTTCCTCTTCGGCTCTTCCTCTCTCCATCTCTCGATCTCACTGTCTCTCTCATTCTCTCTCATTCTCTATCTTCCTCATCTTCAAGCTCTTCCTCACTCACTCTGTCTCACTCTCTCTCACTCTCAGTCTCACTCTCTCTCACTCTCTCGATCTCTCGATCTCTCGATCTCTCGATCTCACTCTCTCGATCTCACTGTCTGCTGTCTCGACTTCTCTCATTCTCTCTCACTCTGTCTCACACTCTCACTCTCTGTCACTCTCAGTCTCACTCTCTCACTCTCTCGATCTCTCGATCTCTCCAAATCAGTAAAATAAACATTCATTCAACAATCAACAGGTATTATTTAGTCATCAAATTTGTGTTCTTTAATTTGTTATTCTTATTTCTCTTATTTTCTTTATACTTTGTTTATTTATTTTTTCTGAATCAATATTTTCATTACAGTTCAAGTTTTATTGTGCTTCTTCTCAATCAATCTCATGATTCTCATAATATTGCGGTATGAATTTCTCTCATTTTTCCTCTTTGTTTTCATTATTTGTTAGTTATTAGTAATTAGGGTTTTCATTTCTGATTTCATACAAGTTAGTTTAATTGTTAGTAATTATTAGTAACTAGGGTTTCTGATTTGATTTTATACTTGGGTTTTGATCATTTTGGGTTTCGTTGATTTGGGTGTTATTGATGTTTTGATTTTGGGTTTCATTGTTTTTGGGTTTAGGGTTTCGATGTTTGTTATTTGTTATTTGGAGATGATCCATGTCTTCTGATTTTATTTTTAATTCATTTAATTTAAGATTTCTGATTTAGGGTTTCATTTTTTAGATTTTAGGGTTTCGGATTTTTAATTAAAATGTTTAGGGTTTTATTTTTACCTATTATTATTTAGGGTTCAGTGTTTCGTTTTTTAGGGTTTAGAGTTTTTTTTTTATGTTTTATTATTTATGTTCTTATTTCATAAATTTTAAGGTTAGGGTTTCTAATTTACTCATTATGTTCTTATTTGTTTATTGTAGCAGTGCTGAGTGCTGCTGAGTGTTGCTGAGTTGCTGTCTTGAGCTTCTGTTTGTGCTCTAAACTGTTGTCTTGAGCTGCTGTTATGAGCTCTTATTTTGAACTATTGTGTAGTTGCTGTTTAGAGCTTTATTTTGAACTATTGCTGCTGTGACATCAGACAGTTAACATTGCTAATTTGCTATTGGGAAATTGCTGCTGAATTGCTGTTGCTGTTGTGATTTTTGTGAAATTAAATGATTTTCAAAATTTTCAGGTTATACAGATCAAATCAGGTTGACCTGATCTGTTACAGATCAGGTTCAGGTCATGTTTTTCGACCTGTTTTGCAAACAGATCAGGTTCAGGTTGGGATTTTGAACCCGTTTAGTAATCAGGTCAGTGGGGTTCAACCTGAACCCGACCCGACCTGATCTGTTTGCCAGGCCTACATATCCTAGATCAAATCACGAAGTGATTGGACAGATTAAATTGAATGTTCAAGACCAAACACCTTCTTAATTAATTAACGCCTCAAACAAGTAAGGCGTTATCCTAACATCATACTTAGGTGAACTCATGTTGAGACGGTGTCATAAAAGACCTATAAAATCTCGTATGAAGCGGCCTCAAGGTGAGACTCTCTCATACAAGCATGATATCATACCGACTTCATACTTGTATATAAAGGTATCCTCAACTTGAGTCGACCTCATATAAAACTTATATTTAAGATGGATAATAATGACCGCCCTCAAACATATACTCTGCAATAAATTTTATTAGGAAAGAGATTACAACTATAGGAAAGAAATATGCAAGGTTAAGCAATTGTTTTGGAAATGTTATATATACATTCCTTTCAAATTGTAGCAGGAAAGAAATTACAACTCTAGGAAAGAAATATGCAATTACTTTATATATATATATATATATATATATATATATATATATATATATATATATATGCAAGGATAGATACATTCCTTTCAAATTGTATAAGGAAAGAAATTACAATTATAGGAAAGAAATATGCAAAAGTTAACAATTACTTTTGAAATATTATTTACTCTCCTTTCAAATTGCACAAGGAAAGAAATTGCAACGTTAAACAATTGTTTCTTACACCACACATATTTTAAGCACACAAAATTACTTAACTGAGCTGAGTATTAAAGGGTGACCAAGTGGTAACTTAATTGGTTGCACCCCACTCAAACTCTGAGAATACCCAAGTACAATACCTCATTTCCTCACTTAGAGGTGTTCTAGCAAATTAGCAATGTATTTTTCCTTCCCCACCCATGGACCTCTAGCTCATGGGTTATTGGTTAGTTGAGGTCCCTATCGGGCAATCGTTGCTATTTTAGAAAACTAAAATAAATAAATTTGAGCGAGTATTAAAATTTTTTAAATTAATAAATAATATTAACACTATCGTGATTGTACTTGGTCTTTTTCATCCAAAAAAAATAAATTATACTTATTCCTTATCTAAAGAATTTAGGATGAACTTGTGGTCCAAACTAAAAACTCCTTTTTACACCTAATCTTTTAATCTTTCCAGGGAATTAAAGATATATCATAATCACACACTCATTAGTTAGCACTCTCAGTTCATAATACATTTTAGTATGAAACAATCTTCATATATCATATGAAAAAGAAGAAGCATACAATACAGGGCAAACATATTGTCATACAAAAACTCTCTTATAAGGCAACCTTATGTACGAGGTATTAATTTTTTGTCGGGAGGTATCACTTTTCATATACGGTGGGATCACTTTTTTGCTCACATGTATAAGACCTCATGCATGAGGCCGGCTCATATGAGTTTTTGTGATTGCCGTAAGCCTCTTTGTTAAGTGGTGAGAATTGGAGGAAACTTATCAGATTTCTTGCCAAGAATTCTAGCCTTTGTGTCTGGGAAGTGCTCCAAGCCAGCAAGCTCCACAATCTCTCCATCTTCAGTAACTCTAACAGGGTAACTAAGCAAATGCCCTGGCAAATCATGTTCCCAGGTCTCAGCAGAGTATAAATCCCAGTATTTGTCAGCAATCTGGTTCACTTTCCTCACACACTCCACACTCTCTGGGTTCAAGAACACGTTGTCGAGCATGCCCAAGTGCTCGTACCACAATGACATCCTAAACCCATGTATTTGACCTCTATCTAGCTTCTCTTTGCGTCCTATGTGGTGCGGTTGGTAAGCTCCCATGGCTATCTCGAAGTCCCTGTCGCCATCCATTGATCTTTGGTTTATGTTGGCTGATCCAACAATTATGTACTCATCATCAACTAACATTGGCAAACATAAAATTCTAGTTAGCCCAACTTAATAAAATTAAGCTAAGGTTTCTCAAGATTGCATAAAATTAATGCTAATAAAACATGGATGGTTTTGCTTGGTTGCTATCTGAGGTGGTAAGTGATGCATCTCTAATCTGGAAGCAGATTATCTCTGTGGATTATAGTACTGCATCTGCAGGCTCTATCATCCAGCAAGGTTTAGGCTTCAGAGTACTAGTAACCTAGTGGGAAATCGTCAAAAGACTAGTTTATGCTGAGTTCTCAAAACGATGTTATGGTTGCTTACTGGCTGACATAGCCACATAGGTACCTACTACCCTAGACAATGACCATGGCATTGGGCCTTCTCGTACAGAAGGAATCTGAGGAGTTGCAAAGAGGACCATCACAAAAGAAGAAAATATAATTAGAACATATACGTGGTCATCTAGGTCAGGTGCTACATCCAATTCTAGTTTTCTTGTTAAACTAACCACCTCAAATCCAGTAACTCAAAAAGCTGTGATCCTCTCAACTTACAACTTTTAAGGAATATAGGAAAGGGGGATTTTGGAAAGATGAGTTACCTATCATCGTCTTAGCATGAACATAGATCATGAACCGCCTAGCTGCCTGTGCACGGCTGTAATCAGTATCAGGTTCTGGCTCCTCTCCAGGCTCGTACTCCCTGCCTCTCTTCACCTCACGGTTTCCTAGACAAAAGAAGGATAAGTAGTCCTTGGGGTTAGCTTCGATCCCTTTGGCTCGAAGGGCCTGAATGATATCAGTATACATCATTTCCATGGTCCGCCTTTGCCAGTCCAGTATCGCCTGCACTGAGCCGCTGTCAGGGTAACCCTCTGGCCACATTGGGACGACAATGTATACAGTGAACCTCTCTGCCTTCTCAATCTTGCTAATTATTTTAAGGGACAGCTCTTTCGGGATGAGATGCAAGGCATTAATATCTGCAGGGTTTATGTCTGTTGCTTTCCAATCAAAGGAGCTCCTAGGAAGTATTGGTTCTCAATATAGATGAACCTCTTTGCACGCCTGATAGCATGGATATATGCGTCCTGAATGCTTCTATCAATGACGTGGTTCTTCCCACTTACAAGTCCTGCGTTGGTTGCTTCTTCAGGGGATTCCGGGAAACCAAAGGCAAAACCAGCACTGATTGATCGAAAGACTTGCACATTCCAAGTCTCATGATCATCAGGGAATGTGACAGGAGAAGGTGGAATGAAAATTTCACTCAATTCTTGGAGGTCAAGGAGAAGATCTTTAACGCCTTGCTTCCTCCACCTCTGCTCGAAATTGTAGAGCACGTCCCAAGCAACCGGTCCTTCTAGCCTGGAGTGAATATCGTGCCATGGCTCTCGAGGCCCACCTTTCTTTATTGAAGTTCCCTTGAAGTTAATTTGATGGAAATCGGCATGGTGGGCAGTGTCAAGAGTCCTGAAGAGGGAGTGGAATTGAGTGTCATAACGGCCATCACAAAGATCAATACCCCCCACGAAGCTCAGAATCCTCCTCTTGTCTGACCTCGCATTAGGCAATGCACTATCCACCACCACGATCTTCTGATGGTGGGAGAACATAAGGCCGATCTCTATATTCTGAGTAATGCTCCGCCCTTTCTCAGGATCCCGTGGGCATAGCACACAATGGACTTCTGACCCTTCAAAATACCTCTCAGTCTCCTCATCATGGGTGGCCATGTATTCAATAGTATCACTCCAAACGAGCAACAAAACTCTGACCCCTTGCTGAGCTTTCTTCTTAAGGAGTTCGCCTAACGTCATGTCTCCACCAGGCTTTGGCCTCCTCGAATCCCTCACTAGGGTGATCTCGGTGTACACTGACCATCCAGTTATGTAAATCAAATGCCTAGCATTGTTGATGGCATCGAAGATGTCTTCCCAGCAACGGTGTGGCTCATAGCACTTCCCACCAGAGAGAGGGATCTTAGGGATGAAGTTGTCAGGCACATGAGCGTCCTGGTATAGGGTGACCCTACAGAGGCTCCTTTGAGAGAAGAAGGTGAAGGGAACACCGGGGTATTTAGGTGTTTTGATCCCTTGGTCCCAATTCATGTCTCTTGTGACATCAAAGAACCGGACCTTGATATAGATTTTAGACCCTTTGTGTATTGGCTTGTGATCCTTGTCAAGGATATCAAGGCATGTGTCGATCTCTTCCCCACCTAAGATGTCTGTGACCGGGAGATATGCTCGTCCAAGAAGGGTTGCTCCGATGGCATTGTTATCTTCCTTCAAAGTGAAGACAACATCGGAAGCCAAATGAGCGCAATAGATGTGGAATTGTTCATACCATCTGGGGTTAGGGTCATTTTCGACAAGCCTCGTACGACCAACTCTAGCTCCTTCTATATCAACGGTGGCATATAGTTTCCCTGAACCCTTCCCTACAATTCCTTCAATCCCCTCAACAACCTGAGACAACATTTCATTTAAAATATATCAGATGCACTTTTAGATGGATTCATTAATTCCAAGAAAAAAAACATGTGTATGTTCAGGGATTGCAAGAACATACACATCCTTTGTGCCTTTTCCTATTCACATGACACTGTATATACTATATAGGACATGATGATAATATAATTCTCTAGGGGGTAAGTAGATTATTATCAGAAAATCTAGATTCTCCCCTGCTTTGTCAGACACCAGCTTTACCATTCTGGATTACGTTGATTGAATCTACTACACATAGTTCGGGGAATTGTCTAACCTGAATTACTCATGTCAGACTCTTACGAAACCTATACACGGACAAATAACAACAGGAGTGCCTAGAAAAAACTCAGTTCGACCCTCAAACTTTGCTCTCCATACTCATACCGGTTCATCATCTCCATAGATCATATCAATATTAAGTGTATCGTTCAATACCCTACACATTTAAGCTGTAGCAGTAACGCGACCAGGTCTTACCTTCGCAAATATTAACAATCTTTCCTACACAATAGTACACATTTGGCTAAGCTGAATCTAACCTAAGCAAGACTTTTGTTTAAAGATTAACACAGTCTTAGTTGCTATCACATATCACATCATTTGAAGCAATTTAGAATATTATATATTGAATCCACTACAAATTATGGGGTTAAAGGAATATTAGGAAATTGGTAGATCACGCATGGCTTTTGATTGCTAGTTCTAAAATAGATGGTATTCATGAAAACAGATTGCGGTGTACGAACCTTGTGGAAGAAGTTGCTGCCACCACCACCAAAGAGCCGATCAGCCTCATAGATGGTGACATGAAGAGTTCCATGCAATAGTATTTTTTCCATTATATTATCTCAACCTACAGAATATCCAGATATATGTCAGAAAAACTTAGTAGCATAAAAAGAGAGAGAAAATAGTAGTAATGTGGAGTACCAATAATCTAAGCAAAAACATAAACAATTAGATGCTTCTGACACGACATGCATCCTAGCTATATAGTACCACAAGTATTAAATCAACAAGCTCGAAAATCTGCTTAAGTTAAAGAGGCTATACTTTTCCGTTCTGCAAATTGTAGGGCAAATAGCACAGGGATACCAGAAGTATATTGGTTATCAGCAGGAGAAGAGGAAAAGTGGGAAATGAAAAATGGGACTTAGACATTGATGAATCATAACATAAGCCACTCTTTTTATATGCTTTTCATGTCCTAATTTTCTTTTTCTTTTTTTCAAACAACCTTGCAAACATGATTATTGGGATTACATAAGCTTGTTAAATGAGTGAGTAAAAGAAACTAGAGCAGGTCTTGAGTGAGACAATATGTCACCAAAACAACCACCTTGAGACCTAAAAATCCAATGTGAAAGTTAGAATGATATCGTACACTACAGTTGCTGCTGTGAAGCTGCAAAAGGGATGATGTCAGAATGTCTTTAATATGATTCGAGGCTGCAAAAGGGATGATGTCAGAATGATATCATAATAGGTTGCAAAAAGTTGCTGGATGATCCAAATTGGGAAGAAAAGCTTTAACAATGTGACAATGAAGCACGTAGTGCAGCAGACTGGATGGCCAATGAAGGAGTATCTCAAGACACAAGGCTAAGACACTCCCCAGTCACCTGTGCAGCTCAGGGAAATTCTGGTTAGATTTTGTTGGAGTGGTTGTGCCAAGTTCTGTAGCTACTTAGATTTGGGGCATGACCCCTCACTCGCAGTCTCGCACGGTTGCAACAAAAAACACTGTTTAACCCAAGCCCCATAAACCTCAATCTACTGTCATCTAACTAAGAATTAAAATTTTCCTAACAATTAAAGCACTTCTTCAACAAAACCAAAGTAAAAGTATCATACATATGTGTTTTCTATTAACAAAAACAGAGAGAATAAAGAAGAAATGCATCATATTCTGTCATTTTTGTATAATTTAGAAGAAGATTAAGAGACATAATAAAGTACAAGTCACATATAAGCTAGCCACTGGATTCTAAAAGAATGAGTACTCTAGCAAGAACAATGGATATTTTTTTTCTTCTTTTTATTTCCCATTTTCATTCTCTATGGGAAATGAACTTAAAAAGGTAAAATAAAAATAGGTACAGGAAAGTTTATATCAAGTGAATGTGAATTACTGAATTGTAATCATATATCTCTATCTGAAGGGTGGGTGGGTGGGTGGGTGGGGGCACAAAAGATGTAGGGTTCCAGCACATCACAGTAAAAGGATCTTCAACCATACAAGATGGCACAAAAGATAAACAATTAGACCCCTTGAAAATGTTGTGTGCAAAAGATCCCAACTAAAACAGCAAACTCAAAAAAGCAGTCGAGTTTTTCCTATTAGGTGCTTGTATGTACAAGGACCGGAGGAATGGAGATGATTTCTAAATGCATACACATTATGTAGAGGTGTTCGGATTGAAATTTGAAGAATGTGTTCGATGTTGACTTTGGTCCTTGGGGTAATGCTGCAGAAGTTCAAAGTTTGCTGCATAATCGCTTCCCAGTATTAGCAATCCACAACAGACCAGTAGAAACATGTCTTGGTGCAATGGTATCCTTCATGTAACTAGGAATGTACTGTACATGATTAAAGAACTTACCCCTTGACACTTGACAGTTGAACAAGTTACTACACAGAAACATAGAGAAAGAGATGACATACCTGAACAGTGAACATCGGACGGATGACTTAACAGTCCTATATTCCCAAGACAGTATTGAAAGGCAATTCGTGAGTCAATAGCAACGTAATCCATCTGAACATGTAAAATTATGGATTGAATATCATTCAGAAAATAAAACTCAGAGGACATCTTTGTTGGTTCGTTAAACAAAAATAAGCATTGAGAAATGCTATATGACAGGCGACATTATAATCATATGTCTGTTCCTATTACGACTCAAAATTATTAGGCTGAAGCATAAGTGCATAACCCTGCAGCCAGGTCAAAGAAAGACAATATAAACTAGGATTGTGTAGGCTATGACCTTCATCTATTTTTGCTGCTTCTTTTTGTCCTCTTGCTACTCCTGAATTTTGATATCTCGACTTGCTGGTAAACTCAAGATGCAGTCATGCCTCTTCATCTTTGGCTTTTAACATATTGAAGTCTTGAAAGCGTCCAACAGGAACAATTATGGTCCAACTGTTAGGAAAAGCGATCCACCAAATCACTTGAGAGTTGAACAAACCAAGCCAAACTATGTACTTCTGCTTTCATCTGTACATGCACACCTGCACGGTATAATAAGAAGCCATTGGAACATTATGAGTAACAGTGCAGATGACATTTCACAATAAAGGGGAAAACAGAAGAGACACCTCATTTTAAGTAAAGCATCCACTGGTAACAATGCTTATTGCTACAATGAAAGTTTTGTTAAAATGAGGATTCTTATTGCCGGTGAAACCAAAATGGGGATTTTGACATAATTCCATCAAACCATTAACCAGAGGGGTCTAGACAGATTTATGATTTGCCCCTCTTTAATTTAATACACTGTTCTGACAATTTAGGATCTTGTTCGGTTCCACCTCAGCAGCCATCCATGATTTACCAAGACAGATGAAAGTACAAAAAAAGATCTCCAGATGTATGAACATTGTACACATGAAACTGGAACAAATCATTAGGAGGGGACATAGATAGGAGTATCTTAACAAGAAAAAGTGAAGTTCTAACCAAATGGTTGTGTCACATCGACATATACATATATGTCTAAATTACAATTTGGCTTGAGTTTTTGGCTAAAGACAAACCCTATAAAGAATCATGCTTCTGCAACAGCAAACCATGATTAACTTGATCGTTATGTGTTTATGGCCCGCATTTTTTTCCCAGATGAACTATATTGGATGCCCAGGTGATCCCAACAATTCAAAAGGGATCAGTAAAAAAAAGGTTTAACTTCAAAAGGGGTTAATAAGTTCCATGGGTGTAGGTACTAAACAGAGTACATAGTAAGTTAGTGCCAAGACCTCATTCACCCTTTGAAAAAACGAGTCGTAGGATTGAGCTCAGTGAACAAGAGAAGGATATTTCTTATAGCTTCCTGAGATAGACATACATGTGTATTGGTCCAAAATTACCTGCAGGGAGATACAATCATTCATAATATAAAAAGCATGGAAAGGACAAACAGTACATTGCTTTTCTTGCTTATTGATGAGCCTTGGAGGAAAAATTCAGATCTGAGTGCATAAGTTGCAAATAGCTTTTGCTCCGCAACCTTACGCTTATGTTCATGAAGATAGATAGTTGGCATTTCTGTTTTCAGCACATAGAGGTTGCTTTTGCTCAGCAAGCAACCTCTATGTGCTGAAAACAGAAATGCCAACCATCTATCTTCATGAACATAAGCCTAAGGATAGAAATTTCATGACTTCATGTACGACTGTACAAGGAGACACCTAAAAGAATCTATGTCAGACACTAACATTGTCAAGGCTCCGTGGATGATCTTAATTGGATACATCACTCTTCTGGGTGGCTCATTAGTCATCCACAAGCTCACTTGCATTCAAAAGTTTTTCATTAAAAGTTGTCATTATCTAAGAAAAAGCATGAGTTATGTACAAAGCTATTTAGAATGAACAACTAAACATGATTTAAGAATGACTAACAAGGTTACGTTATGCTCTTACAGGACACTGTAGAAACTCTTGTTTCAGCTTAGCATATTTGAAGTGATTCCCACTGAAAACTCTCTCCCACAGTACTCTTGGAGGTAAGCAACGCAAGGGAACCTGTTATAACACAATAGATAAGATAGTTGAGGCATGCTGATCACTATGATTATCAAGGGAAGCAATGAGAGGTTTAAAGCAGTAAAAATTCTTCACATAATCTAAAGAATTAAAATTGCAAATTCCTTTGGACTAATGCAACAACTAGTTCACTGCTCAAAATTAGTTCAAAGATCATACATCTATAAAATCATACAGAAACTATACGCACCAAGTACACAGTTTGACAGTTGTGATCTCCAAACTCTTGATATGGCAGCAGAACGTCTCTAACTCGACATTTTCTTCGTACAAGGATCTTCAACGTCCTTCGGCTTATAGTAATGGGGAGCAATCTCTACCAGCCACTCTGGTTTCAGCACAGTTACCTGTCTCATATACTCTTTTGATGTCAGAACCAGTTCATTATAAATTACCCATCTTGGTGGAAAATCCATCTGTGCTACGCCTGAGCTTGGGTGAAGGTAAAAGGTCTGAGGATGCTTAACTGTCCTATAAGATCCATCATTCTGTAGCTTTGAACAGTGAGGAAAGAAACCCGCTACGATGGCCTTTTTTATCGCATCCAAATCATTTAGGCTAGATGTCAATTCAATTTCAACCTTCTCCAACAGACCCTCGAGTTGTTCTCTTATATCCCTTGCCCGTTTCATACTCCTGGCCTGAATATAGTTCTCATAGCACCAGGTACTTCCATAGTCGCACAATTTCCACTCATTGTAAACCTCAAGCAATGCAATGTGGTCTCCAACATTCCCCTCATGGAATCTCATCTTTGCAGTGTCTGCATGGAGTTGTTTGCCTTTGGGGCGGTAAAAAATTGAATTTCCAACCGAAAGCATGGCTGCAATTGAGATTATCTCCTCTGAGCACTTGTACTTGTCTGAAGCAACTATCATTCTGGAAAGCATGGGATCAAGGGGGAATTCTGCCATTCTTCTCCCAACTTTAGTCAACTCGCCTAATTCATTCAGAGCACCAAGTGCATATAGCAATTCAAGAGCTTCCAATAATGCTTCAGAGGGTGGTGGATCCATAAAATCAAAGTTCACCAAATCGTTAATACCAAGCTTTTTAAGCGTCAGCACAACACTTGCAAGATTTGTTCGCTGAATTTCAGGAACAGTATTGTCTTCCATGTCTTGGTAGTAAGTGTGAGCAGTGTACAACCTGAAGCACTTTCCTGGACCAGTTCGTCCAGATCGACCAGTGCGCTGATTTGCTGATGCCTTAGAGACAGGCATCACCAACAAGGACTCCATCCTTCTCCGTGGATTATATGAATTGATCTTGCAAAAACCAGAATCAATCACATATTTAATCCCATCAATTGTAAGAGATGTCTCTGCAATATTTGTGGCCAACACAACCTTACGCGCTCCTTCAGGGGTAGGCTCAAATATCTCGGCCTGCAAATGTGCCGGTAGGTTGGCATAGATAGGGCATATAATGAGCTGAGCGATCTTGGTGCCAAGGCCCTTAGTCTTATACATCAATAACTCCTCTACTGTTTCAATCTCTTCTTGTCCAGTCAGAAAAACCAGAATATCACCAGCAGGTTTTGTCACATGTATCTGCAAAGCAGTAGTCACTGCAGCATCCAAATAATCCGCCACAGGTGCCTTGGTGTAATTTATCTCAACAGGGTAAAGCCTCCCTGGAACTATAAATATCGGTGCAGAATCAAAGTATTCACTAAACTTTTGGGCATCAAGAGTTGCACTCGAGATTAATAACTTTAGATTTGGTCGAAAACGAGCCACATCCTTCACCAAACCAAATAACACATCAGTTGAGATTGTTCTTTCATGAGCTTCATCAACAATCAGCACACTATAACTACCAAGGTCTGGCTCACCTACAAACTCACGTAAAAGCATCCCATCAGTCATATACTTAATCACAGTTTTATTAGACGTGCAATCTTCAAACCGAATAGAGTATCCCACCTCATGCCCCAATTTCACACCCATCTCCTTAGAAACACGAGCAGCAACACTCATTGCAGCCACTCTCCGTGGCTGCGTACATCCAATCTTCCCCACTTTCGTATAACCCAGCTTCATGCAGATACTGTGGAATCTGAGTAGTCTTTCCAGAACCCGTCTCCCCAACAACAATAACAACCTGATTATCCTGTATAGCTTTTAGCAAATCCTCTCGATAAGCATAAATAGGCAGTCTTTTCCTCTCGTCCTTAACCTTCTCCCTTGCACACTTTCTCTCGAAACCCTCCTTTTTCGAGTTACTCGTCTCCCCACCATCAAAATTACCCCCTTCCATAACAGAAGCCTTCACAAAATCAATCTGATCCTCAAACACAAACTCATACTCACAATCCCCACTTTGCAACTTCCTATCCTTAGAACCAAATTTCATCGACGACCCTTTTCGAACCTGCTGTTCCTCCCATGCATTACCAGCAGAATACTCATCACGTCCACCCCTTTTATTATCCCAATAACGCTTTAAACACACTTGAAACCTTTCTTCTTGTTTCACCCTTCCTCCTTTCATATCATCATATGTTACAGGCATTCTATACCCATCATCACCATCATCATCTTCAACCCCACGCCCTTTGCTAACAATTTCATATACTTTTTTCTTATGTCTCAATTCGCGATACTCGGCTTTACTCAACTTCACACCATCAAATACAAGCTCTTCATCCTTAATTTCATCTCTCAATTCTCCAACTTTCTTCTCCACCCTTTTCTTCAAATACTCTCGCCTTGAGACTTTCCTTAAATCTTCAATCACATCATTTTTCTCTGTTCTTGATCGTTTTTCCTCGTTATAACCATTATCATCACAAACCACTCTTTTTCTCTTGTGGGTTCTCTGTTTTCTGATCACCATAGTTGCCTCTCTCTGTTGCTTTTCATAGCGATTAGCCATGGATATATTGATTGAAATTTGTTGGGTTTCAGCAATTCGTAGGTTATTCTCTGTCCTAGTCTCTTTGATTAAATTTATGATATCAAATTCAAGAGACCATCAAATTTATAGGAGTAATTGCATATATATATATCACAGTAGAATTAAAAAAGGAATAGGATTTGTAATTTGAACCATAAAAATAAAAATAAACAATAGAATTAAAATATGAAAGCCTTGCGGATCAAGTCTATTTTACAACATGTTTTAGTCACAGCAAAGGAAACCGCCCTTAAAAGTTTCCTTTCTTTTTCCTTTTCCTTTTCCTTTTCTTAGTAGTTTCCTTTTTTATCATGATAATGATAACATTCAACTAATTTTTCTTATCTAAAAAAAAAAAAAAAACTTTCCACTATTTTCTTTCTCTTTTCTTTTCCATGTTTGAGGGAAGCATGGGAAACGTGGATAATCAATATTTTGTGAGAAAACAAAATATTGTAAAAAAAAAAAAAAGAAAACTATGGTTTGGGAAATATTCATACAATAATAAGAAATAGCTCATAGGATAGATGTTACAACAACAACCACCTAGTAAGTATTCCGACTAGGGCGGGGTCTAGGGAGGTCCAGATGACGCAGCCTTACCCCCTAACTAGTCACCTAAAAGAGAGATTGTTTCCGAATATAGATGTTAAGACATGTCAAAAGAGACTTTAATGTGCTCACAGGATAGCCACGAGCTCCTTCTTCATTGCCAATGTTTTTTATGGGCTGTTTATCCACTCAATCGTCAATCCCACAATTGTATCAGATGTAATTCTAGTGGATAATAGCTCAATTGAGCTGCTACAAAACCACCACTAAAATTCGATGGAGAATATAACAGAATAAAGAAAAAAACAGAGCTTTTTCTTTTGGGTTAAACTAAACAAGGTATCACGTATCAGCACAAAGATTCATGAATAGTATCTTTGGTGTGTAAATGGTGTCAAGCAAAACAACAACCAAAGCCATAGCAGTTTTTCAATTAGCTTATACAAGTTGTGAAGGTAAACAAGGAACTTTTATGTACAATGGGGGAAAGAGTTTCTAAAGAGACATGCGTAATGTGGAGGTGTCGGGATTGATATCTTGAGCTACCTGAAGAAGATGTTCAATGTTGACTTCAGGGTAATGCTGCAGAAGTTTCAAGTTTGCTGCAAAATCTCCTTCCAGTAATCTGCTCTTGACGCATATTAGCATTGCACAACAGACCCGTAGAAGGATGTCCTGAGGTAATAGTATCCTTCTCGTAAGTCGGAAAGGACATGATCAAAGAACTAACCCCTTGATACAGTAACAAGTGAATACAAAGCAAGAGAGATGACGGACCTGAACTCCGGATGGATCACTTAAAAGAGAGTCCCATATTCTCAAGACGGTATTGAAAGGAAATTCTTGAGTCAATAGCAATGTGATCCATCTGAATGCATAAAACTGTGGATTAACCTGCTCATTCAGAAGCTAAAACTAAGAAAAGGATGTCTTCTTGGTTCGCTTAACAGAAATAAAATCCAATATTTGACAATTATCACTATTATACATCAATTCAGACTCAAAAATTATAGGGCTGAACCTGAAGTATGACCCTGCATCTAGGTCAAAAGGTTTAATTTAACAACTATGTATGCTATGACCTTTACCAACTTTTACTCCTGTTTTTGTCTATTCCTTTCCCAACATATCCTCATGATGACTCACCTTGCTGGTGAACTCAAGATGCCACCATAGCTCTTCATCATTGGCTTTTAACATCTCATTGAGTCTTGAAAGTGTCGAGTGGATTCCCACAGAACTGTTATTGTCCAACTGCTGGCAAAAGTGATCTACTGAATCGCTCAAAAGTCGAACAAAACAAGCAAAACTATCTGCTTCTGCATTGGCCTGCGCGGTGTAATTAAGTAGCCATTGGAACACTATGAGTCTATGAGTGACAACCCGCCTGACATTTTACAATGAACTGAAAAACAGATTTGATACAAAAGAAGGCAAAGAGGCAAGGAACACTAACATTCAAGTAAAGAACTCCACTGTAACATTTTGTTATAATGAAGTTTCTTATTAACTCTGATGCCAAAAATGGGTTGACATATTCGATCCCACCATTAAACCGAGATGTCTAGACAGATTTGTGATTTGACCTCACCTCTTTCATGGAAAAAAGTGAAAAACTATTCTGACAATTTAGTATCTTATCTGGTTCCACCTTATCTAATTCAAGCTTGAACAAAACCCAAACAAATTTGCTACTAAGATAGTGCAAGTACAAGAAAAGATCTCCAAATATGTGAATATTGTAAGCATGAAAATATAATTCACAGCATGCTAGTTTCCCAACAAGTAAAAGTGAAGTTTTGACATAATGGTTCTGCCACATCAATATATAGGTCAAAAATGACAATTTGGCATAATTTTCAGCTCAAGAGAAATCCTATGAAGAACTGCGCTCCCGCAACAGAGGTACCCTTTATAAACTTAATCATTATGATCCATATAAGGCTACATTTTCAGGAGAACTACATTGAATGCCCAGGTGATCCCAACAATTCAAAGGGATCAATTGAGAAAAAAAAAGGTCCAAATTAAAAGGATCAATGAGACAGATCTTTTCCTTACAGCATTTTGCTCATGGGTGTCAGCACTAAATACATAGAAAATTGGTGCCAAGACCTCATTCATCCCTTGCACATAATGAGTAGTAGGATTGAGTTTAGCGAACAAGAGAAGAATATTTCTCATTGCTTCCTGAGATAGATATACATTAATACGAACAGTCAGAAAATACCTATAGGGAGATGCAGTTACAAGTCATAATATAGGAAGCAGAGAAGAGGTCACAAATCATACCTTGGTTTTCTCCCCAGAGAAAAATCGAAGATCTGGGTGTGTCCGCTGCAGATCTCTGTCAATTTGCTCAGCAACCTCCGTGTGCTGAAGACAAACATACCATATATTAATCATCATTACTGTAAGCCCAAGGATGGATTCAAAATGACTTGAAGGCCTAGAAGACACCTCAAAGAATCTAAGCCAAACACTATCCTTTTCAAGGCTAAGTGGGTGATCTTCACTAGGTACATCATGCCGTGTAAGTGGTCCATCACCCAGCTCATTTGCATTTAAAAGTTCTTCTTCAACTAAACGTTGTGACTGTCTAAGAAAAGCATGAGTTATTTGAAAATGCTATTGAGAAACAGCACCTGAACCTGATTAAGAACGACAGAACAAGGTTAGCTTATGCTCTTACAGGACTCTGTAGATACTCTTCTTTCAGCTTAGCATACTTTAAGCGATTCTCGCTCAAAACATTCTCCCACGACTCTCTAGAAGGAGGTAAGTAGCCCAAGAGAACCTGCTAGGATGCAGTAGATGAGAGTGTTGAAGCATGCAAAAATGTTAAAGATAATAAGGGAAGTACCACTGGTATAACTAGCCAGGAGAGGTCCAAAGCAGTATAAACCTTTCAAGTAGTCTAAAGAACTAAAATGGCCATTTCATTTCAACCAAATGCAACAGTGTTACGATTAGTATATCCCTAACTAAGTTTTACAACGAAATCAACAGAAAACTGGTTGCAACAACAACTACCAAGAGCCAGCATTAACAAGAAAAACCTAGTTGCAAAAGACACAAATGAATGCTGCCATAAACTCTATGGAAATAGTTGAGATTGAAAACTAGTTCTTGCTTGTTAAGAGTTGCCTGCCCTTAGCATTCACCAATTTACTGCTCAAAACAAGTTCCCAAAACACCCGTCTACGAATCCGAAAATATACCCACCCAGAGTTCCAAAAAACATACTCGTATTAAGTAGACCGTCATTAGAGAAGGCAAACACATGCCCAACCACTAAACCACAACCAGGAGAGAAACATTAGCTGTTTTCGAAATCAACCAAATGAATATCACATCATATCTTAGATAATGAAATTCCCAGTTTCAGTCAATAAAGTGCTCTTGATCAATGATCATCCACCAATAAACACTAATAAGTAAGCACGATTCATTGCAAATTCAACCCATAGGGAGTTCAAAATGTCACATCCTGACTCCCTATTACAAGCACAAATGTTATTCCAAAAAACATCTGAAGACATTTTCAATGATGACATAACATAATCAACATTGCTAAACCTCTAACCTTCCAAGTAGTTGCACGAAGACTCCCTCCTTCTGGTATGCCTGTGTTTGCTATTCTTTGCAATTTTTCCAAATTCACCTCCTTTTGAGATAACTATCCAATACATTCAAAAATCACCTTTCAGTAATCATCAATTATACTACAAAACCCAACAAATGCCATCCCAAAATTGAGCAATTTCAACAATAATAAATCAAAAACCCATCAAACAAAACAAGTCAAAACAAATTCAAAACCCTCCACATTTTCTCACCTCATACTCAAGATCAGACCTTTTTTCATCCTCCTCAACAGAACCCTTCGAACTCGAACCACACCCATCTGAACCGGGCCTAATTCGGGCCTTAACCTCTTCAGATTCCTCCTTAATCGGGTCAAATTCAAACTCTAACCCAGTAGGGTGCAAAATCTCGAGCTCCTTACCCAGTTCTAACCTGGGTTCGGACCTATTTTCGTTGCCAAGGAGCTTAAGCTTGCCCTTGAGCATGGCTCGGTGAGTGACTCAATGCTTGGACTGTGTTGGGTGTGAATTAGAAACCGAGTTGGTGGTGATAAGGTAGAAGGAGAATGTGCCCATGAAAATGGAAGATTTGGGTAAAACGAAAGGAGAGAAAGAGTTGGGTTCTTGGGATCCATGACTTGGTAATTTGTGCGCTACTATCTCTCTCCAGACTGGTAGGTAGTTTCAGTTGAAGAGTTCGTTGAATGATAGGTGTGAGTGAGGGCCGACTGAGGGGAGTGAGTGACTATTGATAGCTTCGTGCCGTGCTCGTATTGTGCCATGGTGTTTGGGAATAGTGTCGTGTGTCGTGCTGTGCATGCAGTTACCGTGTCGTGTTTATAGTTGTCGTGCTTCATGTCGTGTCGTGCATGCTCTTCCAAAAAGTAGGTCCAGGTCGTGTCTGTGCTCGTGCTTTTGTCATGTCGTGTCGTGCGTGTCGTGCCCATATTTTTTTTCCAAATAATATTAAAATTTTCACCGTGTTGTGTTGTGCCTCACCGTGCTTTCTTTTGAAAATCCAGGCCCAGTCATTCGTGTCCGTACTTATACCCGTGTTTTCTCCGTGCCTGTGCTCATACCCGTACTTACTCCGTGCCCGTGTCATATCGTATAAAAAAGGTACTCGATCGTGTGGTGCCTCGTGTTAACTGTGTCCAGTGTCATCTCTAAAAGTGACTAATTGGTGAGGGTGGTGTTTTTCCAGGTTTGACACTCCCACCAACCACTAGAGCATCTAAGGAGAATATAGGCCTCCAAACAATTAGTGATTAGGCTGGTCTCCAACCTTGAGGCGTCGAATGCAATGATGACCCGTTTTGTTTCGTCCACAAGCCCAATAGCATTATGTTTATCTTTTTTTATATTTTTTTTAATGAAGAGCCCAATAACATGAACTGCTTCTATGTGTTTTGAGAGTTAAAAATTTCACGGGCTTCTGGTGCTACAATTCAAGTAATCCTCTAGACTCTAGTAGCCTTTTCTTTTTCTTTTGAGTTTTGATCACTGAATTCCTCATCTCAATTAACTTGCTGTGCTTAAATTAATGAGTTTGTAGCAACGTTTTACAGGACATCATCATCGGTTGTCATGTTACCAAATATTTTTTTTCGTTGCATATTCCTTTTAAAGAGGTAAGGAATTATGTAGTGTTATAAAGTACACAAAAACTTATATGTGAAAAACGCGTGATATTTATGAATGATTTAGTGATATAATAAGGTGAGAATAAGCTTTTCAATGTGACCATGGCGGTGAATTCGATAATACCCCACTTCATGATCTTGTTGCGGCAAACGGGATGGTGATTCGTTTTTTATGCCCACGCACCTCCCAACAAAATGGGAAGTCCGAACGGATGATACGCACCATCAATAATATTGTCCGCACCCTTCTTTTTCAGGCTCACCTCCCACCGACTTATTGGGTTGAAGCTCTCCACATGGCTACTCATCTTCTTAATATTCTCTCATCCACCACAATCCAAAATGACATACCTTTCTCTAAACTCTTCAACAAACCCGTCTCCCACTCTCATCTTAGGGTTTTTGGATGTCTCTGTTATCCTAATCTCTCTTCCTCCGCCCCTCACAAATTAGCTCCCAGGTCCACACCATGTGTCTTCCTTGGTTACCCTGCTAATCATCGGGGTTACCGTTGTCTTGACCTTCAGACTCGTAAAATTATCATCTCTCGTCATGTCACGTTTGACGAGTCCATATTTCCTTTTGCTTCTATTTCCTCCACACCATCCTCCACATATGACTTTTTGGATGTCTCCTTGATATCTCACCTATCTCTCGCTCTCTTCTTGAGTCTCCGAGTGTTCCCCATCCGGTGCCACAGGTGGATACGCCTCTTCCCCCTCCGGGGGTGACTCCATCTCCGCCCACAAGCCCTACCGCCACCTCTATATCTCCCATCAATGGCCAGGGCTCTAATGAGTCTCCCACCCCTACATCGATCAACTCTACAATTCCACATCCTCCCATGTCTGGTATCAGATTCTGATAGTCTAAAGAAAAAACCCTAGCTTCCGCTTCGTTGGTGGTGGGCGAAATATCGTCCACCACCGGACCAATGTCCTCCATAACAATCATCCTACCACCTCCGTAATATCTCCCTATAGTTTCTAGATTATAGTACCCACACTTAGTTTCATTAAATAATGCATAGAGTATATATGGACTTTTGTTGCTAGTAATCCAAGCCAACACCATAGCCAGCCGCTTTTCAGTGGTCTATCCCGTGGTTTCTGGTGCCCTATTCCTGCCGTGGGCTCCCAGCTGTGAAACTCTCTGATCTCTCTCCTCTCACAGCAACAACCATAGCCTATCTCTATTTCTCTCTGTGAAAGTGGCTGATCTTCCCTCAAATTCATCCCGTCATATCTCAATTTTGGCCGAGACAAACACTGCCTCCCGTCTGCTCACTTCCTGTTCTGGACTACTGCTTTTGGTTGTCAACCCGACCGCCTCGCCCGATTGGACCCATTGTACCGGCACCCAACCACCGAGGCCACTGTTTTCGCCACACCATCTACACTTTATAGCTCAATCACCTCTATGCCCTCTACTCTTTCTCCCATCTCACCGGCCTCACAGCCCAATATCTCTCTCCTCACTAGACCCTACTGGAACTCTTATCCCTTCCTCTGTTTCGGCCATGATTGACTACTCAGGCGTCAATTTTGGTCGACCTTTTTTTCTCTTTTCCCTGCCTATCTTCCTAGTCTCCTACCTCGTGGGTCTACTTCATTCTTTTGGGCCCTTATTTGTTTTTTTTTTATGTTCTTATTATCTAGTAGATCTTTGGGCCTCCTTACACGTCTCTCTTTTTGTCCATCAATGGTTTGGCTACAAAGTGGGTGATACAAGTCCAAGGGCATGGTTGCAAACTTGCAATTCAAGATTTCCATATATTTATTCAAGTGTTCTTTTTTTAACGGAATTGCTTAACGTAAATCCTAAATTACTAAACGCAAATATTTTTGTCACAATACTTTCCAAATTACCCTTTTCATTTGCAAAGGCATTCTCCTTCTTATTTTTTTCCTCTGAGAAATCTCCCAATTATATTTCTTCTATACAATGAAATACACCTAAAATCTGATAAACACGAATGATTTCTTTAATCAAAATCAAATCTTTTATGAAATTAGATGATACTAAGATAATCAAAAGAATTAATTTTTTTTTTGGGTTTTTGTGGGGTGGTAGGTTAGGGTTTTATGGTGGAGAGAGAGAGCGTGTGTGTTTGGGGTTTTGAGTTTGTTGTTGGGCTGAGAGGGGGCGGTTCCGGCAGGACGGTGGTAGGGGCGGGTGGTGGGGGCGGTTCCGGCGGGATCGGGCGGTGGTGGGGGCGGTTCTGGCGCGGTGGGGTCGGCGATGTGGGGTTGCGTTTTGCGTTTCTTTTTTTTTTTTGGTCTGACTGAAATCAAAACCACCGTCCCAACTCTCACCCCAACCCAATCAACCACCGCCCCCCTTCCCTCACCGTCCCTGCCACCTTCTCTTTAACTGACCACCCGCCCCCACCCCACGACCCCAGCCTCCACCCCGCGACCCCATCCTCGACCCCACGACCCAACCCTCCGGCGAACGCCCCACGACCAACCCTCCGGCGAACGCCCCACAACCCAGGCCTCCGGCGAACGCCCCACGACCCATCTCCTCCGGTGAACCAAACAGCCACCAGCAAGCCTTGTTCTGTTGGCCATGAATGGAAAAATTGACAAAGAGAAGGGAAGGGGAGAATAGATGAATGATAGAGAGGGAGTGAAAATTGGTTGAGAGAAAAGGAAGGAAGAGAGAGAAAGGGCTGAAAATTACTTAGGGGTAGTGTGGGAAGTGGGGATTTACGTTTAGTAATTTGCGATTTACGTATAGCAACCCCCTTTTTTAATTATATCTTTTGTAACCTCCAATTGTAGCGTTCGTTCATCTACAAGCTACGATTGCGGGGGAGTGTTAGGGAATATTATCTAGTAGATCTTAGGAATATTCTAGATTAGCATAATATTATAGAGATTGTGTAATCTACAGTTTTCATATCACTAGGACTCTTGTACGTATAAATAGGGTTCGATTACATCAATAATAATTAAGCATTCTATTATCTCACATAAGGGTCCTACTCGTAATAACTGATCCTACATTTTGAAAACAATAATCTTATTTATTTGTAAAGTTGATCTCACACAAAACTTGCTCTTAAAAAGCTAAAATTGACGAATATCTTTATCATTTACACATTTTTATGGCCGTCCAAACTCCAAACCTCAAATATATAGAGCCATCAACTTCAAAGAAGCACCGCCAAATAAAGGCCAATGTCATGGCCTCATTGGAGTCTCCATTTGCTTAATAAAAGTGATGAATATACAATATACTAGCCAGTAACTATAGAGATATATGTTAGCAATACAGTTTATATTAGTCCTGTTTAAGCTTCAAATAAAGACCTCTCAACCACAGGAAGGGCCAGTTACTAATAACAGGACAAGTAACCAAATGTTAATGTTTTTGTCAATTTTGTGTACAATTCAAGGATCAAGAAGAATGATTTGGTTAAATAAATTATTGGAATAATGACACTATGATGATTTCATAATGGCAAAATTATTGTACTTTGAGAGTTGAAGTATCTATAATAGGCCTAATTTTGTTGCTAAATTTCAACCATATAATTTTTTTTTTTATTAAACTAGGGCTAATTAGATGACAAGATTGTGTTATCATCTTGTGATTTAATACTAATCAATGTACTTACTTGGTAGCATCAACTATTTCATTGATATAAAATTTCTAGTTGTTGTGATTATGCTTAGCTCATTTGTAGAAGCTTTGACAAACTTTGTTAGTGCTAAAGAGATCAATTAAATTGATTATTCTAAAACCAAGCTAATTGAGTATGATATTTAGTTATATATTCTATTATTTTGGGTGTGCCTTGGTGCTTTTGCTTTGATATATATGTGATTCTCTTGGTGATTGATCAACATGTATTTTCTTTTGGTAACAAGTAACACTTTTTGCTCAACAACAGAAAAAATAAATGTACAAAATAAAGTACCAAATGTAACAATTATTTCATGGAAGTGGTGAATTCAGGATAAAACATCACCAGGGGCATCATTTAATTATCAAAGTAATGATATTTTTAAATATAGGCCCTTCATTAGCCTTTTAGTATACCACCCTTTCATTCCATATTTGAGTGGGAGCACTTTTTCCCAGTACTTAAAGCCTAAATTCTCCGTTGTTTCACAGTAAAACGGTCTTATTTAAACTTTTGTGTTGAGAGATTTATTTTTCTTATAGTGATACCTTTCTTGTAATATTAATAATACTCAATAATCATGTCTACTCTTTCTAATGACTCAATAGTCATTATTAGATTAAAAAAACACAAGGCAAACAAATGAACAATAAAATTATTACTAGTGAATAAACAAGTACTAGAAGTACTGTAGTAGTTAATTGAAGGCAAACATTTTGGAGGAATTCGGATCCTCTAGAGTTCTGTTCTCTAGAGTTCTTGTGAAGTTCTTTTTTACTCTCTATCCCTCTCCTCTAACTATTTATTATAGAGATATTTTATTTGGAATATAGATAATTAGAGGAGAGAGATAGGGAGTAAAAAGAAACTTTACAGAAACTCTAGAGAAAAAAACTCTAAAGGATCCGAACTCATTTTGGAAGGAGAACAAATTAAAAGGAACTATACTAGGGAATATCCCCAAGGAACCCCAACGCGTCGTGAAAGCTTGGTCCATCCCCAACTATTGTCTTCTTTGAAGGCATTTCATACACTGGGTTTTGGGACTTTAATTTGAGATGCTTCAGAGACAAAGAACCCTATATTTCTCACTCAGGTTTTTTTTTTTTTTTTTTTTTTAATGCCTCATTCAGGTTTTTGGATAATCACATTCAAGTGTAGACAGGAAAGTAGGAAACCATATATTGTAGATAAGCTAAATCTTTTGGCCCTTGTAATGTGTGGCTTGTAGAAACGGTCTCTCTTTTAGGCGACTAGTTAGAGATGAGGGTGTGTACACTTGGATCTCCTAAAACCCCGCCCTATATGGAATACTTATTGGGTTTTGTTGTTATTGTTGTTTTTGAATGTGTGGCTTGTAGGTCTTAAACATTCCATAAGTTTACATCCTTTGATATAATTTTTTTTTTTTTTTTTGAGAGGGGAATAGGAGACTTTCATTATTAGAAAAGCCATACGGCATCTCCATCGAAAATAACCCTAAAATATACTAAATCAATAGTAACAATAACAAATCTGCTAACAAAACAATTGACTAGAATACCCGAGCGCGACTCCCAACATGCATAGTAACCATATGCTTCCTTTGATGCTTCATCTTTAGCGGAAGTGGAGATCTTCACCGCAAGTACCGTAATTGTTTGCTCATAAAATGTTGTATGATACCATCGATCTTGTGCATGTCCGGTCCTCGAATTCATATTACTTGCTACTAAATCGCACAATAGGCGAAGAGAAGATCCTATAAAAAGGAAAAATATGAAAACCCTAATAACTCCACAAAAGGGAGAGAAAATTTATTCCACTTAAAGTGTAAAAACTAGAAATCAATGGTAAAAGGAGATGGAAAACATGAATTACAGGCCGAGAATGGCCTAAATCGACCCTCCCGGCCTGAAAATTTGTCCTAGTGAGAGTTAGGGTTTGAGAGAAGAAGAGGAGAGGCAAAAAAAGAGGCTTTTGATATAAATATATTACTATGTATTACTACTACACAACCTACTTGTATTAATTAGAGGATTTATTTCATGAGCAATGAAATTTCTAAACTTTCTCGTTAAAAATAAAATAATCTATGCTAATCTCATTTCCCGTTTAAACTTATTTTGATGTGGGATAACTCACATTTATGTTCATTAATACTATGTTCCTCTTTAAGATTGAGCTTCAAATGAAATGAGGTTTAATAGACCCCCCTCAGTGGTGTCTCTTCTCAAGACACATGAAACTAATGCTAGACCTTCCAATATCTCCATTGCATGCAAATTTCAAATCATTTTCCCATTATTGCTTGAGTGATAGTTTCTCATAGTAGAATTACATAAACCTAATGAAAAGTTGAAGAAATATAATTGTAGGTGTCTCTATGGAGGTGAAAAGACATTTAGAGATGATTACCAAAATGTCGTGGTTAGGTATGACTGAGTTAATACATTAAAACACTCACTTAAAGGTAAATTTCGTATTTTCTCGTGTAAATTTTAAAACGAAGTAGTTTTTAAATTTTGAAATATTATTGTTTACACTTTATCCCCGAGATATTTTTGTCAATATATTAGGTCCCGAAAGATAACTTTTTTTAAAGTTTCATGAATATCTAACGCTATTTATCTTTTTTTTAAAGGAATAACACCATTTATCCTGTGATGGCGGTACTTGACTGTAACCATTAAGCTAATTAATTGAGGATTTATCTGAATTGACCGTAATGTATGAAACATTCCAATTTGTGAAGATTGACGTTGAAGCCTGAACACAATCCTTGAATTAGAATATTAAAATTTTTAAAATCAAAGTAAGACTGAAATTTGTATAAAAGAAAGTAGCACAGTTCATTATTATATGTACAGATTAAATTAAGAACTCGCAATATCCATAATACATATCACAATCAAATCTTAACAAGAAAAGATACTCGAACATTTTAAAATACTATAACAGTCTCATACTTGACAAGTTAAGTAGAACTTGAGTTGAACACACTGATACAATCAATCTATAACAGCCAACCTAATACGAATACCTACTCTTTTAAGCTAACACCTCCCTATATTTCTCTCATTAGAACTTAGACAACTATAGCTTAGATCATGATGGAGACAATTGAAGTTTAAATTAGAGACGAGAAAGGTCAAAGAAATTGAACAAAATGTTGGTTTGGGGCTCTAAAACAAAAGATTCCATGGTTTGATCCTAGAATATACCAATAAGATATCCGGAAATTATTCCAATATGCTTCTTTGATAAAGTTGGCCACGTTCATTGCGTGTATAAATTATTATTCCCAAAATACCCTTATACATTCCCGTTGAAAATGTCACCCCTTTGAATTTATACCCTTTTTATTATTTTATTTATTAAAGGAATTTTCCTATTGGTTGTTGAGCAAAATAAAAGTCAGCATATTCTTTTGTGCTATTGGCATTATACCGTTGCTTGTATAATGTGGGGTCGGTCCATCTAGCTCAGCTCGGCTCGGCTTGAGCTTGAGCTTGAGCTTGAGCTTGGCTTGCCTGGCTTATGATATTTCCGTTGGACTATAAAGAGTTAACCCGGAGCATTTTTTTTCTCTTCCTAAATGACAAAATTTCTAGTACTTCAATGCAAATCTTTTTGTTTTCTCTCTCTTTACTACAATTCTATCTATGCCTTTTTGAAGAATTGGAAGGATTTTCAGAACATTATGAATGATGATGATGGATATAACAGCTGTTAGCTGAAGCCATATAGGTTGATTGTAGGAGCTGAAGTTTTAGCCGTATTACTTTTTGATCTGGCTCGTGAATGTATGAGTATTATTGTAATGTTTACATATGATTATATGGATATTCTTCCTTTGTATTAGTTTTTTTGGTACGCTTTTTTTTCTAGACATTGTGTTGAATCTTGAAATGAATATTCTCTAATACTCAAGTGGTATTTTGGTCAAAAATATCTTTGAACTGAGAGGGTTTTGTGAGGGCGGTTGAGAAGCTGCTACTACTGTTTACAATAATTTTAGGATAGTTATAAATAACTAAATAACTTTTTGTTTGAAGCCAAATAATGTACTCTGATCTATCTATAATATAATGTCGAGACGCAAGAAACAAGTTAAGCAACAATAATATTATGTGTTAGGAAAAATATACTCCATTCGTCTCAAATAATTACTTATAGTTGACAATTTTCTAGATCGACTTTTATTCTTAACTTTTTAAAGAAGTATATATTTTAAGCTATATTGTGAAAATTATATTGTTATAATTTTCTTTCGACAATTAAATAATCAAAGAGAAAAAAAATATTTTTCAAAATACATTGCGGTATAAGTTTGTGGTAAGCATCCCATTCAAGCAATTTCACGTCTCAAGTTTGAGTTTTCGTAGCCACTAGGCAGTCGATTTTCTCCCTTATTCATCCTCCTTATTAGTGTGTTTTCTCATCTTTTACACAATAATTATTTATATATATTTTATTTTTTTTACTTGGCATTGTTTACCACAAATTCGCACACAAAATCAAGCGAGCCTACCTAAAAAGACAAGTGGATGTGCCTAAGTGCCTGCTTATGGGATAACCCAAAAATTTTGCAAAGAAAAATGCATTTCCTTATCAAAGATTTGAACACTCCAATATTCAAAGCAACATTTGAGACAGTTTGTAAAAGTCAGTTTGTCTCCGTGTCTATAGAAAATGCTATTTTTACAAATGTTTTAGAAATTCTAAAGTCCCCATATATTAGAATTAAATATTTATTTAAAAAAATAAATTATATTTTTGGAGATATATATTAATATTATATCTCTATATTAGACTTAATTATTTTTGTCCTATGAAGACTTCCATTTATAGTGTCCGTACAATAGGCATAACAAATCAAATTGCGCAACTTTTTATAAAGATATAAAATATAGAATCTACAACGTTACTCGTGTCAGAATGCATATTTGAATCTAGAGACTTTAAAGTTACGATGTTGATATTCAGAAGGTATAAGTCAGCTGAAGTCATAACATTATATATAATAATGAACTGACGGAATATTCTTGTCAAATATCCTAACATTCACCATATAGTACGAAACCAAAAAAACCATAATTTTATAGCAAATTCAGTTCACTATTGAAACAATCCATAAGGTAAGGGCACCAAGGGTGCCTATCAATCTATCATGCATGAAAACTTTGCTTTTTCAAAAGAAGTCCAACTATAGTAAAGAAACTTTGATTTTGAATAAAAAAACAATTCAGTGATCTGTTAAACGTATACAAATTAGAATATACGCAATAACTCTTATTAAATTAGATACTGAAAGAACGTCAAACACGTGTTTCGAGTCAAATTTGCATGTTACAAAAACCTTAAATTACTTTGCCAAGATTTGAAGACAAGAATCCCTAAATTAAGCTACTATAAGGCACATTGGCCCCCTTGGAAACCAATTTGAAAACCCAAAGGAAGATGCCAATGGATATTCCCCCAAACACCTTACTTCTTACCACTGTTTCCAACTAACTAAACTAAACTAACCCCCCAAAATTAGCTCACCTTAAGCCAACACCTCAAGCCACGTTACAAAAGCCATTATTATCTGAACACCCTTTTTATCCAATCACTTTAATACTACCCATACCATACTCTCTCTCTCTCCTCTCTCTAGAAGTGGAATGAAACCAAAGATATACTCATATACTTCTGAAAACAAAAAAAAATTTAAAATAAGGATATTCGCAAAAAAGAATTACGAATATTCTGTTAAAAACTTTGGTTTATATCTCTCTTCTCTATGTTCTTCATCACCACTCTCCCTCACTTTTCCCCGCATTTTCTCTCTCCTAAAATTTGTGTTCTACTTCTCATCACAATTTTCGAATCTTAACTTTCTACAATTCGTAACGCGAATTCCTTTGAATCAAACTTTCTGTAAATCGAAACGCGAAACGTGAAAACGCCGGTGAGGGTGAGAAAATCTGTAATTTGTGAATTTAGGTTTTTGATTTTTCGAATTTTTTGATTTTCGAAACGATGAAGTTTGGGAAGAGTTTGAGTAACCAGATCGAAGAAACGATACCAGAATGGAGAGACAAGTTTTTGTCATACAAGGAGCTGAAAAAGCGTTTGAAGCTGATTATGCCGAAGGTTGTTACGACGGTTAGTGATGAGGAGAAGTTGAATTGTGACCGTCCGATTAAACGGCAGAGGGTATCTAACGGTGGAGATTGTGAGTTGATGGTTGAAGAAGGTATGACGAAAGAGGAGGTTGATTTCATTAGGTTATTGGAAGATGAGCTTGAGAAGTTTAATAGTTTCTTTGTTGAGAAAGAGGAAGAGTATATCATACGATTAAAGGTATATTTACATATCCTTTAATTTAGGTTTATTTTTTAGAATTTCTGTTTTTTATATGATGAATTTTAATTCGGAATCACAAATCGTCATTTTTTTTGAGAATTTTGATTATTGTGAGCAGACTTTAGAGGAATTAGTGTGGAATTAGGTTGAATTTTAGGTTTTTAGTTCTTGATTGGAATGTGATGATTTTTTTTGCTATTTAGAGTTTGAAAATGAAAACTACGTCGTGTTTGTGTTTGTTTCAGTTAGTCTGAGAATTTCTGATTATTTTTTGCATGAGATCTTGCTGGTTAGTTATGGAAATGTGTCGTTTTTAAGTTTCTTGAGTTGTCATGGTGATTGCCATGATATGAAGGGAATTTTCAGCTGGAACTAAATAGTACTGTAAGACTTGATTGGTCCAAATAGTGGGTCCCACTGATCTTCATTTGTAAACCTGTTGACTGAGGACCGTTAATGCCAGTCTGTCAGTTATTTTATCTGTAGCTTCTCTTGCCAGCTGTCAAGCACCCTGTTGCTGTGTTTGGTGTGTTGTTTAGCTAATCTTGTTTTGCATGTATCATGTATGGTATGAATGTATGATTATGAGTTTGATTATGGATTGGTAATAGTATTTGTTTGATTCGTATTAAGCCAACGTAAGTGTCTACTTATCACTAGTTGTGTGAAAAGTTAAGTGGAACTGAATGTTGACAGTGTTTTGTTGTTACCTTTTGGTTGAGCGTAGGAATTGCAAGATAGAGTAGCAAGGGCAACGATTACCAATTATGAAGAGATGCTCAGAATAAGAAAGGAGATTGTTGATTTCCATGGCGAAATGGTTTTGTTGGAAAACTACAGTGCCCTCAACTATACAGGTACTTTTTATTTCTCTATTCATGGTATGTAGGAAAATATCCTGAAGTTTTGTTAGGAATAGTAGCAAGGAACTTGCAAGCTTCATGCTTTATTTCCACGTACTAGTATAATATGCTTATTTCCACGTATCAGCGATTGTATACCTCTTTGTTTAGACTCTTTCTCTTATGCTGCGAACTCTACATGCACACCAAACATGTACTAGAAGTGCAGAGTCTACAGACTGATAAGTACTGCTTGACAATATTTTATACAACGTATTATCGTAATGGCAAGTATATTTTTTATAAGTAGCTAAGAACTAAAAAGTTGGATAAGGTTTGCTTGAATATGGACCGTCAAATGTTGATTTAGTTGTCGCTTTCTGGCTTGGATATTCTATAAGCATATTACGCCAATAATATCTTGTATTGATACTAATTTGGGAATTTTTCTGCCTTGTGCACTATATGGTGAACTCCAAGTTGATTAGATAAAAGTTACATCTTCATTTACTCATTGATGATATTGGGTTTATGTTTGTCAAAGTTCATCAATTTTGATAGATGGGAACACCTAATTTGTTGTTGAGTTAAAGAAAACAGAGATACTGGATGGACTTTGTTGTCGTAGGTTAATCTGAGTGATGGGTTACGTATGAGCAAGTATATTTGTTATATATTAAGATTACTGTCTTTGATGATAACTATTAACCTTTTTTTAAGAAAGTGAGATTCTGACAAGTTGTTTCATTAAGAATTATTCATTTATGTTTGAAAGTTCTTTGAGATTATCCTTTCCATTTTAAGAATATAAAAAATGATGCTAGTTAGACCATACAAAGAGCACTGTAGGTTGTCCCTCTCAGATGTTGGAGGAAATATGGGCGGTTCTGTTCTAATCACTTTGGAATCGACAAGAGACTGAACCAACCATGGTTCAATGGAGGAAAGGGGTGAAAAGATAAAAGAAGAGAAGTTGTGAGAGACAATGTGTGGTTTCTATCAAGGCTAGTTGAAGATGATGCTTGATGATTTGGCTGAAAGGTTAAGGAGAAGAAAATTAGGATGACTATTCTTGGATACGAGTGGATGTTGAGTTAAGTTATCTTGACTAGGTCATACTCTGAACGCAATTTAGAAAAAAGAATAAAGAAGGAAGCAAACAAACAGAAAAAAGGAATAAAACAACTAATGTTGTTAAGTAGTTCTGGATGTAAAATGTGTTGGCCCATTCTATTTTATTTGATAGTTAATAGTCTTAATACTCATTTTATTCATAAAATCAGCTACAAATACAAGTAGCTACTACAAAACACCCGTGGGGACTTGTCTATTCCGAGAAGCTTTCCCTTGCCCTTGAATGCGTTGGTATGGTGGATGTTTTCCTTTGCCAATTGATAGCTTGCCTCAGTCATCTATGCTCAGTTCCCTTTCATTAAAATATGTTGGTGAAGAAGAAACTTGTATGGTCACTTATACATAACTTTTATCTACCAATACCTGTGAGTCAATCCTCATCATTTTGATTTATTGGCTTCTCGAGCTTCTTGAGTTTTTCTGCTTGGACACCACAATTAGGCAGTGCCGTTGTTTTACTTCGATAACAGGGAGCTGTTCAGGGATATCCGCATAAAACAATGGTTGATTAGTCTCTGTTTCCCTACCTGAGAGAATTTGAACTCGATACTACAACAACAAAACTGTGTTATTAGATGTCTGACTGCTAGTAGTCATGGTGGCTAAGTAGAGTTTACTGTTGGTTAATCAAGGGCCAGAAGCAGGCACCTTTTCTGTAATTTGAACCCTCCTTGTACCCACCCTCCTTGTACCCACCCTTGGTGGGAATGGACGAGTGGGAGTCTCATGAGAGGAAACGGGGTAATGGATGGTAGGTAGGGCGTTGTATTTGAGATGCAAATGTGTTGGGTTATGCCTGATGGAATTATCACTGAGATTAGTATTTCTGGCTCCCTTTCTGTATAACGGAGATGGATAAACTTGATTCTAGCTTCTGTTATTTTGTTTCTCAAATGTCCAAAATAATGGATCTCACAGTAAATTACCATGTTTATTACAGGATTGGTGAAAATTCTTAAGAAGTACGACAAAAGAACTGGTGCCCTGATACGCTTACCATTCATTCAAAGGGTCTTGCAGCAACCCTTCTTCACCACCGACTTGCTCTACAAGCTTGTCAAAGAGTCTGAAAGAATGCTTGACATTCTCTTTCCCACTGATGAGCCAACTACAGCTCCTTCAGCTGAGAGGGATGAGCAATGCAGCCCTACAACCAGCACTACCAGCAACAGTAATGGCCTACTTAAATGTCCCAAGGAACTCGCGGAGATTGAGTACATGGAAAGTCTGTACATGAAGAGCACTATATCGGCATTGAGGGCATTGAAAGAAATCCGAAGAGGAAGCTCAACTGTTAGCATGTTTTCATTGCCTCCCCTGCAACTAGCTGGCGTAGAGGAGACATGGAACAAGATACCTGTTCTTGAACAAGTAGCCAAGTAGTCGCACTATACTCGTCTAGTCACCTATGGAGGGGGAGATACTACTCTAATCTCCTCCTTTTCATGTAATTTTTACCAGTATTCCCCCCCTCTATCTTAGATACTAACACAAATGTAATACTCGTAAAACTTAATTCAACTACCACGTTGACGTATACCAAGCAAAGATCGCTGTATGATAAGTTGATCTTTGAAGAGTGTATGACTTGTTTCCGACTGAATGTATACCTTGTTTTGGAGATATGCAGATGCGCTTGCCGTTATAACCTTTACAAATTTGTTCCCAATCTTTGTGCAAGTTTTGCACGGCTGATATCGTGATGGATTATCTATTTGCCTTGCAGTTTAAAGCAGGTTTTTGTATGGCTTGATGCTTGAGAAGTGTTATTAGTCATTTGGCTGATTTGCAGCAAGAAACAAGCCACACCCACTTTGAGATGTGCAACTGCGTCTTGTACCGGTTCTTTCTGCACTGAAAAGTGGAAATTCTTGTCCTTGCTAGCTTTTCTCTAGCCGGGTACTAGGATCTTGGGTTTGGCTCATCTTTGAGCTCAGATTTGAAGCTAAAATTGTGGCTCGAGTCAAGACGAGCTTCTAACGAAATGGAGCTTAAGCAGTTCAATGAGCAACTTTGAGTCGTTGCTGTCTGCTAACTGTATTTAGATGCAAGGGATATTCGTTGTACCTCCGCAAATGCCAGGAGACGCATGTTTGTAACCTGTAAGGTAGTAGTAATATCACATAACAATATCACAATATGGGCTGTTCAGTGTTTGGATGTCAGAATTTAGATAACTCAGCAAATTTGCTATGTTTGTTTGATACTCCAGTGAAAATGTTGAAATCAGATTACTCAACATGCAAGCTATGTTACATGGACTTGGCTGGAAGTGTCCAACATGGATACGTGTCCAAGTGTCGGGCTCGGCAATATTCTGAAAATTTAGCATGTTTTTGTCCGAAAATGAAATGTCGAGTGTCCATAACCAAGTTCGAGTATCGAGTGTCCGACACGGGTGCTCAAGTGAAATGAAGAGTCCATGTAACGTAGCACGCAAGCCATCTAGTGCTTGTCAATGCTTTCTGACATGATTTCTTCTCAATTTCGCTTATGAAATGCCTTTCTAGTGTGTGTTTTCAGGTTGCGCAAAATTAAAAAAACACTTAATAGAAGCTATCGGCGAAAACAGAGAAGATCAAGTGCAGCACCATCTATGTTGCTTCAGGTTGAGACTATAATGGCAAATAATTGCGGTAACTTGATGTTATCTTGCTGAAAACATCCGTCAATTTTTTTTGAGGGGGAAGAAGAATTCCATTAATTGAAAGCCATATGACAATTACAAGAATGATTGAATTCAACAAGAAATAGATCTAAAACATTAGAATACATTCGAATGAAAACATCCGCCAAGTTGATAAAGACAAAAAGGGGACAATGGTTCTAGAGCACCACAGGCTTTTTTTTCTTCTTTTTGCCCACAATTAAGGCAATAAGCTCAATGAGCATTGCCTTTTTTGGTGTAGTACAGTATGCATTCACACTGTACAAAGTTAAGTACTAGTGGAAATTATTGGCCAAGCAGCAAAGTGCTAGTAAATGACTTCAGATTTCAGAACTCACTGTCTCACTGTCTCACTGTCTTTAAGAATTAGCTTAATTCCCATTTTGTATACTAATAAGGAGTAGAAAATTAAGTAAAAATAAATAAGATATTCCATCATTTGGACCAAGAGGCACTTATCAAGTTATCAGGCTGAAAAGTTCATAATGCCACGCCAAATAAACTATGGCTATTAATCTATTGAAAACCTAAAAAATGAACCTAATTGAAGTAAAATATTCTCATTATTTCATTTTCATTATCGCCCACCAGACATGATCAAAGCTCAAAGTCACGCTTTCGCACTAAGTTCTTCAAGTATAGATGTTGCTTAATAATTTGACCAACTTGAGGCGAACGATTGTTTACCATAATGACTAATGTATCAGAGTCCTCTCACTCAGTATAGTGAGTGGCGGATCCAGAAAGAAAATTTGTTGAGGGCAGATCATCAATAGTTCATGGCAAAATGATTTACCATATTGAATCCATAGCAAGTTGGGGGCAATTGCCCCCTACTCCATTGCTCTGGATCCGTCCACTCAGAGAATAAGGCTCTCAGGATTCGAACACATACCTTTTGGTTATCTCTGTTACCATATGTTGAAACCAACTCAACCAAAAACTTGAGCGGATGGTTGGAGGCCCAATCAATATTATAATAAATAAAAGAACCAAGGTATATATGGATTTGGTCACGGAGTGTTGAGACTGCCTATTTACAAAAGAATGCTCTCAATGTCCGCTAATTGTCTTTTTTTTTTTGGTTTAACTACAGGTTCGCTGAAGTCCTTTGTGCCAAAGCTAATCATGTTCGCACTGGGTCGGCCCACGAAAGGAAAGTGCTTCCACTAAGTAATTTCTCCATTTACAATATTCGAACCCTTAACCTTGCTTAAAGGATGAAAATGTCCGCTACTTGTCATGTTAACACATTTCTCCACATTTTATTTGAGTGCCTATGAATAGAAATTTGGGGTTAGAAAAAATACAAATATGGGAAAATAATGTTGACTGTCGTGATCAAAATCCATAACATACGCGTTATAAAATGTTAATAAAAGGTTCAGATAATAAGAGATAATCTCTGTATACATAAATACATAACCCTCCATTATCTTCCTTTTTGCATCCCTTCCATAGTAACAAACAGTGGCAAGGCCTAAAAGCTTTAAAATTATATAACCAAATCCAACTCATAATTTCAAAAAGGTTACAAAGATAAGCTCCACCATGTTCAGTGGTCCAACGCGTATTCCTCAAATATTATAGCTTGATAAAGCTCCTGAATTTATGATGATGACAATCCCTGTAAAATTCCATGCAACTTATATATAAACACACAAGTGAATGCCAGCTTAGTTCAGTGTGTAGTGGAAGCAAAGTATATATCCATAGCTCTATTTTTTGGTACCTAAATTGCGCTAATTTTCTCTTAGAAGTATTCTCTTTGCAAATGGAAGCCATGTTTTTAGGCCTCCTAGTGCTATTTGGGCTCGGTATTAGAGTCGAATCCCAGTTGAGTACTGTTTTCTACTCTTCATCCTGTCCAGCAGCAGAGGGTGTCGTAAGATCCACCGTCGAAAGTCACTTCAATTCTGATCCTACTATTGCTCCTGGCCTGATTAGGCTCCAATTTCATGATTGCTTTGTTCAGGTTTGTTAGTCTATACTAATACTCTGGTTAGTTTATGGACATGTTTTACAGTTTTAGTATTGTTCTATGAGTCTTTTAGGGGTTAAGTTGCATATACAAATCTTGACCATACTAAACCTTGATACCAATGGGACTCAATTTGATAAGCATAATTTGATTTTATGGACATTTATAGCTGTCTAGTGACAAGTTGCTTGGTACAACATTTATGGTATGGTATTGTCATGTAGGGTTGTGATGGGTCGATATTGATTTCGGGGCCTTCAGCAGAGAGAACTGCTTTGCCAAACACAGGGCTAAGAGGTTTCGACGTGATTGATGATGCAAAGACAAAGCTCGAGTCCATGTGCCCTGGAGTTGTCTCTTGTGCTGATATCTTGGCTTTGGCTGCTCGCGATGCTGTAGACTTGGTAAGTCTATCTGTACTGAAACAAATACAGAATACATGAGCCAACGTGATACTTTCTTTCTTATAACTCTTCCCTCCGGAGGAGGTGCTCCTAACGTCACCCCTTCCTTACCTTTATAACAAAATAAAAATCGTTCTAACTCTTGGACACGGATTTTTATGGTTAGACTGGTGGCCCAAGCTGGAGAGTGCCGCTAGGGAGAAGAGATGGCAGGGTCTCATCCTCAGCTGATGCCAGAAATTTGCCTTCCCCTCTTGAATCCATTTCTGTGCACAGACAAAAGTTCAGTGACAAAGGCCTCAATGATCATGACCTTGTTACACTTGTTGGTATGTCAAGCTCTTCTCACCAGAATATTTCTTCGTTATCTTGTATTCAACGAACATACACTATATCTTATGCTCTTGCAACATACACAACACAACCAGCTAAAGAATGATCTGTTTCTTAGCACCTAAACTTACCGTATCAAATCCAGCGTGTAGTAACATGTTTCCCCCAGGCCACCAGTGGTCCAGTACCATCCCCAATATACGAGGCACCAACAACCAACGTTGTATAATGCACGTATACAAGATCGAGATATGGGGATCTCAACATGAAATCTAATGTATCTTGTACCTCAATGATGTGCGACTGACTCTTGTCTAAAAGCTAGTTGAAGCTCCTTAGACATGAATTCTTTCCCTTAATCCTTTGTATATATATGTAAACCACATGTAAACCACTTGTTAGTTGGTCCACTTTTAGACAATACAAAGACATCTGATCATCCCATTACATAACACTAGGTATTTAGAGGCATTATTATGTCTTCAAATTGTCATGTAAACTCTCTATTGCTCTATCCAAATTGCATATGGTTTTTGAATTACTCAACTTTTCATGTGCTCTCCCTGTAGGTGCACACACCCTAGGACAAACAGATTGCAGATTCTTCCAATACAGGCTCTATAATTTCACACCAACAGGCAATTCTGACCCTTCAATTAACCAACCATTCCTAGCTCAAATGCAAACTTTGTGTCCCAAGAATGGCAATGGCTTAACAAAGGTGGCACTGGACAAAGACAGTGAGACAAAATTCGACGTTAGCTTCTTCAAGAATATAAAGGATGGCAATGGTGTCTTGGAATCTGATCAAAGGTTATGGAGTGATGACGCAACTCGGACAATTGTACAGAATTATGCTGGCAGTTTAAGAGGATTGTTGGGTTTGAGGTTTAATTTTGATTTCCCTAAAGCTATGATTAAGATGACTAGCATTGATGTGAAAACTGGTAGTGATGGTGAAATTAGGAAGATTTGCTCCAAGTTTAATTAAGAATGTTTAGAAGGTGATCTAGTGCCAAGCACACAATCAAATTGTACTTAGTGAAATCTTTGTTCTTCTGTGCGTTCTAGTGTCTTTAAAAGGTTAACTCACTAATGTATATACTCCATATGCTATGATAAAGACATTGATAGGCTCAAATTTTGAAGACTTCTTTCCTCAAAAAGTCAAAATTACTACCTTATCTGATTTTCCAAAACAGGAATCTTTAAAAAAATTAGAAAAGAATACAAATCTGTAAAAGATGCAATTTTGAAAGGAAAACACTTTGTTCCTTTTTTTTTTTGATAATAAATTAATAATACTGCAAAGATTAAGATTTGGTGTTCCTTTGCACGGGATCCATGGTCATTTGAAGGGTTAACCAACCTGGGACAGAGAGAATTGCACATGTCTCATCAGTCATCACCTTCTGGCTTCTGTATTATTACTAGTATTTTACAGACTTTGTCTCTAAAAACTTACCAAGTCGGCCCAAGTCTATGTTGTCGTCAACTGAATGATGCGGGACCATGAGGAATGAAACGGAAATTGTAGTGCGGGACGAAATGTAATGATAAATATAACTTGTGTGGTGCGGAACGGAAATTACGGTACGATGCAGAATGGAACAGAACGATAATTGCGGTGTGGTGCAAAACAGAATAGAATGCAGTATACAAACAATGAAAAGAACCGGGCCTAAGCAGTGGCGGAGCTAGGGGGTGTCAAGGGAGACCCCTTGCTCCCCACTCCCACCAATAATCAAAAATTTTATAGGAAAAAAAAATTGGTAAATATATTATTCTCTTATTTTTATTTTTTTATTTTTGCACTCTCATTGCCACTCCTCTAGCTCCGTCATTGGGCCTAAGTCTACGCAAACTTAACCAAGGCTTCGCGGAGTTGGTTATTAGGTCCCTATTAATTTTGATTGACCGTTTTACTGATCACCTATTTTTAAAGGCCAAAGATAAAATAATGGGTTAATATGAAATTTGGAGTCCAAATCACCTACAGGGGGTCATCTTGGTGGTTGGACCCTAGGAGAAGTTTGGCTCAAAATCTCACCCGCGACCCCGAATGTCAAAAATGAAGGTTGTAATTCATGTTTTTTGACATTTCGAAAGGATCTTGTATCGAAAATTGTTTTTTCACACCATATTGCACTAGATACACCTGCATGACATGGGAATTTCTAAGTATCGGATGGAGTCCTTATTTAACTTGGATGACTATTTTAATAGTAACCGACTCTAAAGAACCGATTAATGAAATCACTGGTGAATAGAAGATTTGCAGACTTAGTCACCCAGATGATCTAGAAGGTCACTGGGAATCCTCTTGGATGACAATGGACGACCCTAGAGAATTTTGGCCTTAAAATCAACAATTTTTTTGTTATTTTTTCACTATATTACATGGGACACCTGTAGAGAATATGAAAGCCCTCCGAATTATTTACGGGATCATTTATGAAATGATAAAGAAATGGAGAGAGTTCTGACTGACCATAATCCATAGACTATTCATCCTCCCTTAGACAGTCAACAGTCCCATACTCCCACACCCAAAAAACAACAAAAAGAAGAAAAAAGAGAAAAGAAGAAGAAAAACAACTATACATTACTCTTCTTTTTGTGTCCAAAATTAGACAAAGGATTTTTTGTGCGGAACTACCTTGTTTGGGGTGTTATTTGTGACTTACTACCTTAAAAGTTTTTTTTTGTGGGAAACTACCTTAGAAAGCCAAAAAGTTTGTTGACCACTACCTTTGACCATATTTTCAGGTATAATTTTCTTAAAACCCCAAAACACCCTCACATGACCAGCACGTGATCTTCTATTTCTCAATTAAATCACTGTTTCAAACCTTAGCCATGGCTTCTCTACTAGCAAACGGCATCTCTTGTTTCTCTCTCCAATCTTCATCTTCAGACCCAACATCAAGATCAACCTATCAAATGCATTCACCGTAGAGAATATAAACATTAGACATCAATTTGATTCTTTGAATCCTTTTTCAAAAATTGGATTCGGAGAGTCAAATAAATTTCTCATTTCCTTGAATTATAGTTATCACCACCATAAAGGTTACCTTGCATGCAATATAATTGCTGATCAGCTCGTGATAATAGAAGCTTATTAGGCCCAAAAACCCAGTCAACAAAAATTGAAAATTCTGAAGTTTTGAGGGATTTAGAGAAGTGGGTATTTTGGATAATCAAGTGGATATGTCCCAAAATGATGGAACAATGGAGGGTTGGTTGTATGTAATCAGGTCTAATAGGTTTGGGTTACAAAACTCGCGCAAGCCTTATTTTGTTCTTGAGGATCATCACTTGAAAAGCTACAAATCAATCCCAAACATTATCATCACCTCCATCCCAGATTTTCTTTATCGCTCTGATTTCGCTGAATGCATTGGCCAGTTAATTAATTTCATCAATTTTCATTCAATTGATCATATTACATAATTTAATTTCGGTATTTCGGTCCAATTGATTAATGTAATTGATGAATTTTGATTTCTTATTTGATTGATGAAATTAGGGATGATGGATTCGAAGGAATTCGCATTAGAAATGTTCGATGCGTTGAGCAGAAGAAGACGATTGAAGGTTGAAAAGATCAGTAAAGATGAGTTGTATGAGTACTGGTCTCAGATCACCGATCAAAGCTTCGATTCTAGGCTTCAGATCTTCTTCGACATGTACGTAATCATTGAATTCTTCCTCTTTTTTTTTCTTCTTGTTTTTGAATTTTTTTAATTTGAGTTTGTCCCCATGAATTGAGTGATTGATTGGTTAAATGACATTGCTGATTGTCAATTCTGGGATTGTCTCGTTAATTTTGCAAAAGAGAAGAATGAGAGAGAACTTGAGGAGATCCTTCAATGGAGGTTTGGAGAACCAAATTGTAAAGAACATGATCACGTGCTGGTCATGTGAGTGTGTTTTGGGATTTTAAGAAAATTATACCCGAAAATATGGTTAAGGTAGTGATCAACAAACTTTTTGGCTTTCTAAGGTAGTTCTCACAAATGACACCCCAAACAAGGTAGTTCCGCACAAAAAATCCTTGGACAAAATCTACAGCGTCCCAAACCACAAATATTGGAACCGGGCTACTGCTTCGTGTTACTCCTCTGACGCCTCATTGGACTGTTCATCTCCATGTTCATCTCCATCTTCATCTTCTTCCACAAAACAGAGAGTTTTTAAAAACAACATTGGAAAAGAAAAAGGGAAGAAAAGACAGAGCAACCGAAACCACCATACCTTGAAAAATAGTACTATAATACAGCCCATTATTAAAGGAATATCTGATAAACAAATCCCATTATTCATTCAATCAGTCTCTCTCAAGCCCTTTATCTATAATCTCAAGTTCTCAACTTTCTTCTCAATATCAAATTATTAATCCAATTTACTCTTGCGTGCAAGTTTACTCATCTCCATTATCTCTCTCCAAAAAACCCCTTTCAATTTTCAGTTACTCTACCATATAAAATCAAACTCTACTTCAATGGCTTCTCTTACTTCAATCCCTCAACCCCAGACTTCTTTCAAAAAACCCATCTCAAATTCAAAGCAATTAATCCCACAAGCTTCATTTTTTTCATCACTTTCCTTCCCTAGAAGAAACCCAAATTTTACATCAATGGTTTTGGGTCAAATTCAAAAAGTGCCCATTTCTCAGGGCACCTCAGAATATACTAAAATGCCCCTGAGGTCCGTGGTGACGTCAGCTGCGGCGACAACGGCGGCGATGGCGGAGAAGAAGGAGGAGAAGAAGGGTTTTGTGGAGGAGATGAGGGCTGTGGCTATGAGGTTGCATACAAGGGATCAAGCTAGAGAGGGAGAAAAAGAAGCTAAGGGACCAGAAGAGAAATCTCCAGCTAAATGGAAGCCTACAGTTGATGGGTATTTGAAGTTTTTAGTGGATAGCAAGCTGGTTTATGATACTTTGGAGAGGATTGTGGTGGATGCTCCTGTGGCTTATTGTAAGTTTTTGTGTTCCTTTTTTGTGGTTTTGAACTTTTGATTGTGTTTGGTTGTTCTTTGAATTTGATTAGAAATTTGGGTGGTTTCTATATGAGGTGCTTTTGTTAGTATTGTTTATTTTTGGGTTGTTGGAGTTCATTGGATGGTTTTTGGGTCTCAGATTTCAAATGGGTTTGACATGAAATGTGGAAAGTATGTGTGTTAATTTGTTACTTGAACTGTTATTATTTGTTGTGTCAGTTATGTAAGAGCTACCCTGAGATTATCAATATTTTCAAGTAAAAGTTTTGTTCTTGGATGGGTGATATCAAGGATTATGCCAACCTGGTTAAGAGAGCTCAGAAATTGTTTCATGGGGTAGTGAGCAGGTATGCTGTTTAGTCCAGCCCTCAGACACAGGATACAATATGATACTTGGACTCTTTAAAGTAGACCAAGTATAGACAAAATTACAAATACATCGAGATTAGCTGGTGTGGCCCTTTAGATCCACCCCTATATTAAAATTTTCTCCCTTGTCCTTGTAACAAAGGTGTGCTTCATAGGGATCGAATGTACTGAACAGACCCTAGTGCTTGCTGGAGCACTGCAAAAATTAGTAAAACTTATCTACTAGTTTTTGCTATCTTATCTGTTGATTAGCAGATGAGCAAGTTACTCCATGAAGATTGTGGTCTGTTGCTTGTTGAGTTCAAGTAACAGTTTCTTGGTATGATTCCTGGAAATGATCAAAATGAAAGCATGCTGCAAAGTGAGATTCAATCCTGTAGCTTTGTTTCTATTCTTCAAGTGACTTCTTGTTGTTTCATTATGGCGGCAAAGCTCAAATAATCAATTTTATATGCGCTGATAACCAGCTTTAGATGATAGCTTTGTATGCTGCTGTTTGATCTGTCCAGGGTAGGCAGGGTTATTTATGTAAGGGATGTGATTCTGTCAACATCAGTCTACCCTTGTGTATCTAGATTGTTGTGATGAGTCTTTTAGCATGGAGTGTTTACCCCCATATTATGGTGGGCCTGATAGCATATCCAAATTCAATGTTTTTGGTATCCCATGAGATGGTAAGACCTAGCCACTTCGGAGTTGGGACCAAGTTGCCCATCTTGTGCAGTTATGGTTCCCTTGAATACTCTTTTCGGTGATCTTGGGTATTTCACCATTTGGAATTTTTTTCTTCTCTTGTTCAGCTTTTCAAGTCCTTTAAAAGCAGACGAGTTTCTTTCTTGCTTCTGTATCTGGGTTTGTAATACTGAAAGAATAACTCAGTATTTTCAAAGATCTCTGGAGTAGGATAATGTGTTTTGCATTGCATAGCAGGGATAACCCTAATCATTCTTGTATGTTTTAGATCTTTCTGCCAAGTTCTCAACTGAATTTTGGAATCTTACTGCAGTTCTAATGTTCTATCTTTCACCACTTAGGTTTGACTGTGGTGAATTTTACTTAAACTCAAGTGCACTGGTAATGATGAATTGATAAGGGAGGTTCATGTAAAGTAATAGTTCTATAAGCCAAGATATATTATCTTTTTTCAGTTTTAAAATCATCTGATTGTGGAAGCAATAAGCATTTAAACGACACACCCGCCATGATGCTTCATGCCTTCGGCTCTAATTAAAGTGAAGTGGCTTTTGTGGCTTTGTGACTTGTATGAGTTCACCATCTTGTATTGTTTACCAGAACTGTCTTTGAATTTGTAGATGCTGAGTTCAGAAATACTGGATTGGAAAGATCAGGAACTTTGGCAAGTGATTTGGAGTGGTTCAAAGAGCAAGGTTATTCCATCCCTGAACCCTCTGCTCCTGGGCTTGAATATGCAAGCTATCTTGAAGAGCTAGCGCAGAAGGATCCACAGGCATTTATCTGCCACTTCTATAATGTATACTTTGCTCACACTGCTGGTGGCCGCATGATTGGTAAAAAGGTACTTATGATTGCCACTATGGTTGGTGCATTGTCCTTTTGCACTATGTACATTCGAGAATGTTAATCACCTTGAATGCATTGTATGCCTCTAATGTGCTGTCAGCCTGTCACTAATGCTGCAACAAAATTTTAACCTTATGAACATATCAGCACCTCTGAAAGTGCATTTAGATTGTCTCTCCTTTTTTTTTTTAAAGATAACATGGGTGTCCAAGCAAGGCTTGACTAATTCCATGGGCCCTGAAGTTAATGACCAGGAAAACCTCCAGCGGCCCTAGCCCCTAAGGGGACTCGAACCTGGGACCTTTGGAATACTTCTCAGAGGTCTTACCAGCTGAGCTACCGCCTCAGGGTTATCTAGATTGTGTCTCTTATTGTAAACAAGTTGCTTGGTTGATGACCATGAGTCACGGTTATCAACCAAGCAACTTGTTTACAATAAGAGCTCGTGACAGCTAAGTACTCTTTGTATTGAACCTTGATGGTTCACTACTCACAATTCACAAGTAAATTGAGATGAGTTATCGAAGAGTCTGATGGATAGTAGAGAAGAAGAACGAAGAGAAGGGGGGTTTCATAAGAAAAGAGAAAGTAGTAAATTGCTTTTTTTCCCTCCTTCCCTTGCCCTATTATGATTCTTCTCGGTTACAGCCTAAGGTTGTTATATCCAACTTTTTTTACAATCATACCTGATAGCCTTAGGCCGACGGCTACACATATTGTAGCAAGTTTCTTGTTGCAAATATTCACAGTAAGTTTATATGTAGATGGCTAACTTATTGAAATATAGCTCATATAGGAACTTTACATTTTAGCTATTTGCTTAACATAACAAGTCTCTCCCCCCCCCCCAGATCATTACACATCTACATACAATAGTTACGCTTTCACTCAATCGGATCCACAATCATCATTATTCAGACATCAATCAGCAAAGATGCTTCCTCGACTATGAAATAGAATTTATGTTTCAGTTTGGGATGTCACAAAACTTGCCTGTCCAATTACTAAAATTTAGAACCATGTTACCCTTGCATGTCACCGTTTTCCAAAGACTCCTCCTGATAATGTTTGCCACTACAACATGAAAGTAATATTTTAGAATATCGGGTTTGTTTGGATAGGTAGTATACCTGTGGTTTGATTTGTAGGTTCTCCTCTTGGACATCTTATGTTGGCAAATTATAACGACGGTTTGTGCACCTCTTTAGGTGTTGCTTGCAGTGGCGGATCTAGGAATTTAGAAGTGGGTATACACTTGTATAAAAATAATCATACATAATTATGCTTACTTTGATAAGAAATTAAATTCAACTGATGTATACTCAATTCAAATTTTAACATAAGTTGATTTGTTTACCAGAAAACAATATAAAGCTGATATTGGAAAGAGACGAACAAGAAAGGATACATAGGGCATAAACAATTAAAGGAATTTATAAAATTGCCTTATTTCCTCTGGCCTACCAGATTGCCTCTTTTCAGGGAAAGAGAGAGAGTAGGTGTCTGTCTTTTCTCTCAACAACAACAACAACAACAACAACCCAGTAAATATCCCGCCTAGGGCGGGGTCTGGGGAGGTCCAGATGTACGCAGCCTTACCCCTACTAGTCACCTAGTAAAGAGACTGTTTCCGAGAGACCCACAAAAACCTTTTTTTTTGAAAACAATAACTGAAACTGATATTTGTGTCTTTTCTCTTTGGGCTTCAAATTGTAGGGTGCAGTGCAATGTTTTTAGTAAAATTTTTCTCTTAACAATAACTGAAACTGATATTTGCTTGTGCTGGGCTCTGGGTATGCACTTGCATACCCACATTACCATGTGGATCCGCCTCTGGTTGCTTGTGATTCACCCGGTTGAATCTCATTTTCGCCACAGCCCACAAGTCACCGAGTTGATATTTGCTCTTCACTGTGTAACAATTTTATGACTGGAAGCAAAGGCTAGTTTCTGAATTTTTTTATCATTATAATAATAGTACTCCTGCGGTCCTGCCTGGTAAGGTTTTTGTAGTCGTGCAATTGAGAGTAAAAGGTAAAAAATGAGTAATCTTTATGCACTTGTTTGTTACTGTAAGTCTTTCCTTGTCCTGCCATGATTTACTGACTTCAATATAGCTGGCATAGACATAATCACATCACCAATGCAATTCTATGCTGCCAGCTTATTTTCTTGGTTGTTGTAACAATCATCTAAACTTCCTTGTTAATACAATGGATGGGCTGTAGATAACTTGATAGATGCCGGAGAATGTTTCTGGAGGTGTTTTTACTTGTGGGATCTCAATTTCTTGTGTTTATGTTCAATCTTAGGTAGCTGAGAAGATACTGAATAAGAAGGAACTGGAATTTTACAAATGGGATGGTGACCTCCGTCAGCTGCTCCAGAATGTGAGAGAGAAGCTAAATATAGTTGCCGAAGTACGTGTGCTTTTCTCATATTTTGAAACTTCATGACATAGTTTGTTGTAGCACTTCTTTCCTTGTGTATTTGGTGGGACCATGGGTGTGAAATTTGCTTTGGAAAATGCTACTATAATCCATCAGGATAGAAGAAGACCATGGCCAATTTCACTTGGTGGGACTCCCAGGGTTTCTTTGTAGTCCATGTCGTTGTTGTTGTCCTAGTTCATGCTCATCCTTCAATATCCTTGTCGATAATGTTAGAAAAGAGCAGATGTCTTTTTTCCTTGCATGGATGGTCATGAGACCTAGTCTAATTGCTGAATCACCTATATGGGTAGACGTGGTCTAATTGCTGAATCACCTATATGTGGAGGATCTTTTATAATAATGTTGGTTGGTTTTGCAGAGCTGGTCAAGGGAAGAGAAGAACCACTGTTTGGAAGAAACAGAGAAGTCTTTCAAGTATTCAGGAGAAATCCTTCGTCTGATATTAACATGAAGCATGAATTGAAGCAGCCTCATCAATGGGTACTTCTGTTGTTCCAATGGCGCAAAAAGCGTCAAATACATCTGTGTATATTGCAAGACAGTTTTTCATTCTTTATCGTCTTTCAGATTCTGTAAAAACTTCAGGTTAAAAACTTGTGCATAATCAGAATCAGGTTTCCCATCTAGTGAACTGTTTTGTTTTTCCGGGCATTGCCCGTGCTTGGGACCCCATCCTAATCAACAAATTGCACACTGTTAATACACCTGAAAAGCTCAGACTGCGTAGTAACTGTAACGCCTCCAATAATGATGGGAACTTGAAACTTTGTAGCCGTTACTTCCATGTCATTGAGTGTGCTTGTTCGTTAGGCCTTGCTTGAAACTGCTCTTGTTTCAAGCTACTTCTTATATACTTGCTGCAGTGTGAAGAACCCTAGACGTGTGTCGTCTCTCTCTTTCCATGCTAATTGAGTAATCACTGGAATCCTGACATCGCTTTTCCGAATTTTTTTTCAAGTTGTCAGGTGCAGCTCCGACTACCAGGCTAGTTCCTAATGTGATACACTCCTATCTGCAGACTGCAGACTGCAGACTGCAAATGTAAGATGACTAAATTACTTCCCATGAATAAAATTTATGCACAGAGAAAGCTTGGCATACCAACCATTACCAAGCTCTCGACAACCAAAGTTAAAATTGTGGTCATTCAGACTTGACCAATTTTGCTAAAAACTGTAGTAGTGTATAGTCCATTTCAGCTTATCTACGCGTGTGAGCCTATGAGGTGGTGTTTTGCCCAGCCTGGCTGATATCCTTAATTGTATTTTACGATTTAAGCTTCTAGGTCCCGTTTGAAGATGGTAGGCTCCTGTTGCTATTAAGCCATTAGGTTTTTTTTTTTTTTGAGAGTTCACACCGAGGATATCTACCGTCGACCATAGTGACTATTTTCTCCGTTGGCTGATAGTTGGTGGTATGTGAAAGACTGAAACCTTGTGTACATGATTAAGCTTCTTATTCAATCAAATTATAAATATAATAAAAAAATTATTCAATCAACTACTCGGATATTTAGCTCATTTTAGACCACTTGTACAACCTGTCGATGGATTAAGACATCCCATAAACTTGCCAGAGGGCTTTAAACCTTCACTCACCTAGCTACATTTGTCAACACCTTAATAAAGAATGTGAAAAATAAGACGAGAAAGCGAAAACAAACGAGGTTTGAATGATTCGGCAGTCTCATCTATTTTCCTAAGAGTTCGATTTTTATGAACGGAGACACTTGTCTGCCCTATACACGGTATGAACATGTCGGTCACATGAACGGGCAATTGAACGCAGAGACTGTATAAAACCACATTTAGCTGCCTAAAACCCGCATTGTTCTGCTCTCTCTCTCTCTCTCTCCAATATTTGTCACTAATCCACCCCCACAAACAAAATGGTCAGAATTGTTTCAGTTCACCTTCTCTTAGCTCTTCTGTCCCTCATCTTCTTCCAAATCCACGCACAATCTGGCTCTTCTGTAGGCTCACTTCCTCCTAAGAGCAAGCCCAATCCGGTATGCATTGTGCTTTCTAAAGGACTTGTCTTTTTCTTGAAATATATACTTTAGCAAAAGCTTAAAATGAAAAGCTCAAAATTTGGATTTTTTTTTTTTTTTTTGGTGCTATGGATTTTGCTATGTTGAATTGTTTGTTTTTATGATTATATGATCTTTTCATGTCCAGGCTGCATCTACCTGCTCTTACAGAGTTCGGATCACTACAAGCTGTTCTTCTGTAAAACACACCAGAGACCAAATTAGTCTGTCTTTTGGTGATGGTTATGGCAACCAGGTAATTTTGATTTGGTCAACTTTTTGTTATGACAATTTCAATCAATTTCTGTCTTTGTGATTCAAGCTTGGACTTTTAGTAGCATTGTTAACTGAAATCAAAGTTAGGTTAATGGGTATTTCATTGAATTAGAGCCTGTTTGGGAGTTTTGGGTGAAAAGGGAAGGGAAGGGAATGAGGGGGAGGGGAAGGGAAGGGAAGGGAAGGGAGGAGAATGAAGGTGAAATAATTCACCTCGTTTGGGAGTTTAAGTGAGGATAAGGGAGGCGAATGGAGGGGAACCGACTACTGTCATTTAAAAATTCCCCTTCCCCTCCATTCCCCCTCAATTTGAGGGGGAACAAAAATTGAGTTAATGGAGGGGAATGGAGGGGAACAGTTCCCTTTCATTCCCCTCCCTTCCCCTCTTTAAAAAAAACTTACAAACAAAGAGAACTTTTTATTTCTCCCTCATTCCCCTCCCTTCCCCTCCATTCTCCAACTCCCAAACAGGCTCTTAATGAGAATTTGTTTATTGCTATTATTTGGCTTGTTTGGTGATGATTGGTTAATAATGGGATAATCACTTCACTACCCTAAATTGAAACGAGGAAAATAAAGGAATACCCATCAAAGAAGGTCATATTTTGGCTTCTGGGTCAGTCCACTGATTCAACATTTTCTTCCATAAATCTGGGTATTCTAGTGACAGGTAATGAGCAATCACCACCCTAAGTTCTGATTACTGGGAAGAAACTATAATTAGAAAAAGGGAAATAACATGATCCCTTCATAGGACAATCCAAATTTGGTTATGGTTCTAGAATGTAGAGCAGATTTTGGTTTTGTTGACTGATTGAACATTTTCAAATGAAACAATATCTCTACTAGTCCTGTCTGGTTAGGGGTAAAGTGACATACATATCGACCTCCCCGGGCTTCGATCACACTGGGTTGTTGTAACAGAAGTATGATTTTCCCTGGTAATTAAGGTTGTTGTTTCTTGTAACTGTAGGTGTATGTGCCAAGGATAGAGGATCCATCATCTGGTACTTTTGACGCGTGCTCCACGGATACATTTGATGTAAAGGGTCCATGTACACACAATGTGTGCTATGTGTACCTTTACAGGAGGGGATATGATGGTTGGACAGTTGGGACTGTGCGCATATCCGGCTCTCACACGAGGACAGTGGACTTCAACTACAACAGTCGGATGCCAAGTAATACTTGGAATGGGTTCAACCGCTGCAGTGGTGTGTTTACCTCTTAAAACATAATGAAGATGAATTAATGAATTTATGATATACAATAAGGCTGAATCATGTTATTATGCCGAAGTTAATGATGCCACATTGAACTTTTCTAGTGGTGGTGTACTTCTTGTGACAGCTGTGTATTTTCGATTATTCTGCCCCTTTGATCAGCCAATATAATGCCCTTATGGAAACATTGTATATTGAGTCCAGATCATGCTTCCAACTTGGCTTGGCTTAATTGGTCTTATTTTGAAATTTGTTTGTTTATTTGTTCAGGAGTTTGTGTAATGGTCAAGGTTCCATATACTTCTCTTTTGTGTTTGTGACTTATCAATGAATTCTGTTGTGATCGTCATGTTTTGTTTTAGAGTTGCAACTTTCAAAAGGCTCTTGTCTACTTTGTATGTTTGAATCTTGTGGCTTATTTCTTGTCTTTATGCTACCTCAGAAGTACAGTAGCAAAATCTGCTATGTTTGTTACTGTTCTGGAGAAGGTTCCATGTCTCTTAAAACATACACTTTGCTTATCTGAACTTTGCTGAAACTTGACGAAATAGTCATTGAGTTTTGAAAGGTGCATGATGTCCAAATTGGTACTCTCTTTTTCTTGTCCTTCCCACATTTTTGGTACTGTAACTGCCACCTGATGCATTCTGATCTTTTTTACATGACATTGATCATAAGCATTCTATGTGGGGTAAGGACGACTTAATTGATCCTTTCCTGTGAACTATAAGGATGTAACATGAAGTAAGGAGATTGCAAAGGGAAGGGGCTTCAACCCTTCCGCGCCAAACAGGCTCCTTGAGCATGTGCAGATTAGGCGGCCACAAGGCCTCCAAAATCAGAGGACCAAATTGTGTTTCAGTGGGGCTGGTCATCTAGCCCAATTTCTTTTAATTAGATGGGTAATATAGCAACAGCAGGTAAGCTAGCGCAGTAGTTATTTGTCAAAAACGATAAAATAGAAGAAATTAAGAGCAGATGTAGTTTTTCCTTGTATGGATGGTCATTAGACCTGATCTAAATGCTCAATCACCTATATGTGAAGGATCATATATTAATGTTGGTTGGTTTTGCATAGCAGGTTAAGGGAAGAGATGAAACACTGTTTGGAAGACAGTGAGAAGTGAGAAGTCTTTCAAGTAATCAGGGGAAATCCTTCTTCTGATATTAACAACCTATCATGAAGCATGAAGCTGCCTCATCAATGAGTACTTCGTTGGTCCATTGGTGTAAAAAAAGTGTCAAATACATCTATTTGTATTGCGACTGTTTTTCATTCTATAACGTGTTTCAGATCCTGTATTAAAATTCAGGTTAAAACTTATGCATAATCAGATTCAGGTTTCCCAAGCTAGTTAACTGCTTAGTTTTAACGGGCAACGACTGTTGGAACCCTATCTCTATCAACAAATAGTCACTGTTAATACATCTGAAAAGCTTCGACTGCTAACTGTGTAACTGTAAAAGTAATGGCGCGAACTCAAAACTTAGCTGTTAGCCTCTTACTCCCATGTTTCTTAGGAGTGTGCTTGTGCTTTTGCCCTTGGTTGGAAACTTGGAACTGTTCGTCGTTCAAGTTACTTTCTATGTCCTTTGTGCAGTGTGAAGAACCCTCGATTTCTGTCGTCTCTCTCCTTCCATGTTGATTGAGTAATATATCAAGTTGTCAGTTGCAGCTCCTACTACCAGGCCTACTCCAAGCAGTTGCTAATGTGATCCTCTCCTCTGCTTTGTCTGCAAAAGTAAGATAAGTCCATTACTTGACTTGAATGAAATTTATGTGCAGAGGAAGCTCGGCATACCATGCTGCCATCAACTGCTGCTGCAAAATACCCAAAGTTCAATTGCTCTGACCAATTTTGCAAATCAAATGCCTCATCAATTGTACAGATTCGCAAGTACTAACAAATAAGTGGTGTAATTAAGATTAAAAAAAGAAGATAAGTGGTGCAAAAATTATGCCACATGCATCGAACTTTTATTCAATTAACTAGCTGATTTACGTATTAGACCACTGGCCTTACCTTTCAATGGATTAGTGTTTTAGTCATGTAGTTTGTGATAGGTCCCAACTCGTCCAAAAATCCATCATAACCAATTGTTTGAGGGTTCAATTGAATGGACCGACTCATTTATAAATCGATCCGATGTAAACATGATTAGTCATAATCTAAAGGGTTCAAGATGAACACTTCACAAATCCTGTTTTTAGTCTATGGATTTCTGAATTACAAATACTTTGTGTGAGGAACTAATCACACCCGGAAATGGTGTACCCTGGCCCTTAAAAAAAGAAGAAAAAAAAAAAGAAAAGGTGTACCCATATGGCCATATCTCAAAAGATCATGGAAAAATGGGTGTTACTATTTACCGCCCCCAAATTACTACCTACCGCCCCTAGAAATTCCAATTTTGCCCTTTTTCACATTTTCACTCATCCTCTCCCTCTCTAACTCTCACACCAATTCTCCCTCTCTACCACCCACTCTCATACCCAACCTTCATCAACATTCACTCAAGCAACGGCCGCGGATGTCTGCCGGCGACCAGGAAGTGCCGTCGACGGTGGCGGAGGTAAATTTTTTTTTTGCGCATTTTTTTTGCACGGGCGTCCGTGATTTCCGGCCCGTCCATGGTCTAGGCGTCTGAAATTTCCGCCTAGACCATGGACGGGCCGTAAATCACGGCCGTATTTTTTTATTTGCATCCATGGAAGAAACGGAAATCACGGACGCCTCGACCATGTCGAGGCGTCCGTGATTTCCGGCCCGTCCATGGTCTAGACGGAAATTTCAGACGCCTCGGCCATGGACTGGTCGTAAAACACGGACGCCCGTGCAAAAAAAATGCGCAAAAAAAATATTTACCACCGCCACCGTCGACGGCACTTCCTGGTCGCCGGCAGACATCCGCGGCCGTTGCTTGAGTGAATGTTGATGAAGGTTGGGTATGAGAGTGAGTGGTAGAGAGGGAGAATTGGTGTGAGAGTTAGAGAGGGAGAGGATGAGTGAAAATGTGAAAAAGGGCAAAATTGGAATTTTTAGGGGTGGTAGGTAGTAATTTGGGGCGGTATTTAGCAATTCACAAATTGTAGGTAATATACCTCTAGAGCCAGCTCAAATCAAACCTAACCCTGCTATCAAAAAAAAAAAAAAAAAAAAAAAATCAAACCTAACCCCAAATTTCAAATTATCATTTCAGGATCAAAATCACATTTGTCAACACCTAATAAAAAATAAGAAAAATAATTTTCAATACCTTGAGAGAAAAAAAAAAAAAGATAAATAACTTTCAATACTACGAGAATACATAAGGAAGTGGACCCGGAAAGAAGCAACGAGATTCACAAGAAAACACAGACTATATATAATCTCATTTAGCTGCTTTCTCTCTCCTAAAAGTTCTGAGATTTGTGATTTGTCACTGATCAAACCACAAAAACAAGATGGTCAAACTAGGTTCAATTCACCTTCTCTTTGCTCTGCTTTCCATCATCTTGTTCCAAATTAGTGCAGCATCTCGCTCTTTGGACCTACTTCCTCTCCTTTCTCTCAGGAGCAAACCCAATCAGGTATACATTGTGTTTTCTATATTGTGTGTTTCTTTTACTTTTTCTGAATTAACCCAGAAAAGTGTATTTGATTTTAGTGAAAAGCTTAAAGTAAAAAACTTCAATTTTTGACTTTGCATTTGTGATTATATAATCTTGTCATGTTCAGACTGTATCAAGCTGCTCATACAGAGTTCGGATCACTACAAGCTGCTCTTCTGTAAGATACACTAGAGACCAAATCAGTCTGTCTTTTGGTGATGGTTATGGCAACCAGGTACTATATTGAATTGGGTTAACTTTTTGTCATGGTAATTGCAATCAATTTCTGATAAAGATTGGATTTTTATGAACTGTACTGAGTAAAATTTATGTTAGCTTAATGGGTATTTCATTGAATTAATGAGAATGTATTCATTGTCCTTTTTAGCTTGTTTTGTGATGATTGATAGTAAGTAATAACTAATCACTACCCTAAACTGTAAGGAGGAAAAGGAAAGAAAATGAGATTTGCCCATCAATGAAAATCACAATTTGGTGATTTTGTACTCCTAGGGTTCTGGTTTAATGAACTGATTCCACATCTTTTGCCCAGCTTCTAAATTGGTATATTAGTGATAGGTAACGAGCAATCACCACCCTGAAATTCTAATGACTAGGAAGAAACCAAAATTCACTAAAGGAAATTAACATGAACCCTTCATTCCTTGAAAAGAATGAAAATTTGGTTATTGTTCTGGAACAGATTTTGGTTGTGTTGACTGATTGTACATTTAAGAAAGAAACTACTTCCTGATTAGTCGTGTCTGGTTAGTGCCTAGTGGTAAACCAACATGTATTTCGGCCTCTGCCTTTAAGGCCCTGATGACACTGGGTTGTTCTTGGAATTAATTTTATATTTTCCCAACTAATGTGTAGCTCCTTGTAACTCTAGGTGTATGTACCAAGGATAGATGATCCATCATCTCGTACTTTTGAGGCGTGCTCCACGGATACATTCGATGTAAATGGTCCATGTACATACAATGTGTGCTACGTGTACCTTTACAGGAGGGGATATGATGGGTGGACAGTTGGGACTGTGCGCATATCTGGTTCTCACACAAGGACTGTGGATTTCAACTACAACAGTCGGATACCAAGTGATACTTGGTTTGGGTTCAATCACTGCAATGGTGCGTTTGCCTCTCCAAACATGTAAATCAAGAGAAGATGAGTTAGTGAATTTATGATAAAGAATAAGGCTGAATCATGCTTATTATGCCAGTTAATGAAGCCATTTTGAAACTTTCTAGTGTTAGTGTACTTCATGTGACAGCTGTGTATTTTCGATTATTCTGCAACTTTGATCAGCCAATAGTATGCTGTGTTGAAGACTTAGTATATGAGTTTAGATCATGCTTCCAACTTGGCTTTGTTTTTCTTCTATTAAGATTTGTTTGTTTATGTAATCATGAGTAAGTGTAATGGTCAAGGTTCCATTAGTGCTCCTCTTGTGTGTTTGTGACTTATGAATGATTCTGTTGTGATCGTCATGTTTTGTTTTAGAGTAGCATCTTCCAATAGGCACTTGTCTACTGTCGTAAGCATTCAATCACGTGGCATAGCTTCTTATCTTTATGCTCTACGTCACAAGTATAGTAGCAAATCTGATATGTTTTCTTTCTGTTCTGGCGAAGCTTCCATGTTTCTTAAAACTTACGCATTGCTTTTGTGGACGTACTAAAATTGATGCAATAGTCATTCAGTTTTCGAACGGTGCATGATGCGCAATTGGGACTCCCTTTTCCTTCCAACATTTTTGCTACAGCTACTGGCACCTGATGCATTCTGGTTTGTTTTACATGACATTGATTCTAAGCATCGTATGTGCTATGGTGCTGTATGGAGTTTTCACACTTAATAGATCCTTTCCTCTGAGGCATAGGGACCTAAGAAGAAGTTGGGAGATTGCATGGGAGAATGTTCCACTTCTTTTGTGTTTCCTGGGAAGCTAGAGAAGTGGATTTCTTTTCAGTCATTCTTTTGGGCTGCCATGCCACAGCAGCCAATGTCCATCTTTTAATCATCTGTTTGATTAAATCCTTCATTTTTGTTTCTGGGAAGGGGGGTGGGAGGGGTTGGTGGTATGGCTGGCTGGATATGTAAGGAAATCTTCCTTGCATATCCTGCTGCGGTTCTGAACCTTTGCTTCGGCATTTAGGCATGGGAGATGAAATGATGAAAGTACACGGAATGGTGAGTAAAGGGTGAACCGGTGAGTCTAAATCCTTTTACCGGTATGAATGATGCTCCAAATAGAAAACCTCTGGTCACCTATCATGTCCAACCCACATACAAGAGAATTATGATCCTTCCTGTTCCCCCGTCTTAGTAATTATTCAAATAGGAGGCTTAAAAGTTAAAACCCTCTCTGTCCTTCCCTTTCTCTCTGCCTTTTCAAAGTAAGGGGTTAATGGACTTCATTCTTAACTCTAATGCTTGGTACTTTCTTTTGAGTAATGTATTCATGTCCGTTCGAAGCAGCTTATAACATCCTTCTCCATATCCTTCTTCTGTTTTCTGCTTAGTTTGTTTAACAAGGGATGGGACTTTCAAAGTTCTTTTCAAAAAAAGGGAAATTTGGGGAGTAAAAAAAAGAAGGGAAGGAACTCTACTTCCCATGTCAGATACTTAAATTTTTTGAAAACACTAAAGTTTTGCTTGTTCTAATGATCTGATATCATCATTTTCATTAACTGTATGCTAAATTACTGTAGTGATGAAGCTGATCCTCTCTAAAAGCTAACTTGAATACTGTGTTTTGATGTTCTATAGTGTGATTAACTCACTAATATTCTTGATTACTGCAGGAGCTTCGTCCCACGGCTCCGAGAAACCCAAATTAAGCACTCTTATAATACCACTCTAGCCCTGCTGTTTTTCTTGTTGCAATGGGGTTTGTTCTGAAACATCCAAGATACTTTTGTTACATTTTTCTTGATGGGGAAAAAAGAAGGGAAAGTGATGTGAAGGAAGACAAAATAAAGAAAAAGGAATGAAAAAGGAATAAAGAAGAAAAAATAGGATTTTGCATCCCTATTTGCTTACAATTATATGTGGCTTTCTGGGGCATTAGGTTTTGCTAATATCTTCTTATACATTTGTTTTATCCATGTGAATTATAGGGTGTTGGTGTAATTGCATTCATGTATATATCTTGGGAGATATTTTTAGCTACTTGGGTTTTGTCCTTGCTTTATAAGTTGTTTTGTGTACAAAGACTACAAACAGACAAGTCATTTGTCCTGAGATTGGCTTTTGACACAATCTATAGAAACTTTTGTAACTTTGTGGACTTGGGAACGTTGCTTCCTCTCTCTCTCTCTCTCTCTCTCTCTCTCCTTTTATGTTTAATGGAAATTGTAGCACCGTTTGTGAAATTACCCAAAATGAGATGGTTATTAAATTTTAGGTATCCAAATTGAGATTATCAAGAAGACAGATACCCAAATTACAATTACACTTAACGACACGTACTCAAAATGAGTTTTGTTACTTACAATTAATAAGAGTGTTTTTCTTTTATCCTAGGATCACCAACCATCCTCTCACATACATTTTAATTTTTTCCACGTGGTTTTCTCCATAAAATTAGGGTAGTTGTAGAAAGAGATAGAGAAATAACCCCGACTAACCATTAAAGAGATTTGCTATGTGGCTAATAAGATAAGTATATTTACCAAATCCAAAGAAATTAAGAGATGTTCTAATGATTAGGATCATTGTCCTTCAACCCTAATGTTGAGAATTTGATCCTATCAATCTTTATGGCTCCTCTAAAAAAAATAAAATTCATAACTAAATATAAATCATAACCAACCCGGACCGAATTCGAAGTTTTTACAAGTTTATATCTATCTATTCAATTAGTTTTGAAATAGGATATAAAGCTCTTGTGACAGAAAATGGAATCTCCGATTTGTAATGTCAAATGCTACTCCATTCGTTTTGACTTTGTTTTTGTTTTACAATATAACACATGCAACAATTTTTAAGTAGTATTTATTGCTAGTTTTCCCACTCTACCCTTTCTTTTTGTCAAATACTTTTTTTTTTCTCTATTCAATATTTACATTTTAAGGATAATTTAGTCCTTTTACCATTTCTTTTTCTTAAATTTACAATCTGTTAATTGTGTGCAAAGTAGAAAAGTTGATCCACATTATGAATTAGAGTAAGTAATTATTATTAAATAAGATGAACATAAATGTTTAATCACATTCACACTTAAATAACGATCATATGTCATTGTGGGCAACACATACAAGCATCAGCGTCTGTAGCTCAGTGGATAGAGCGTCTGTTTCCTAAGCAGAAGGTCGTAGGTTCGACCCCTACCTGACGCGAATCTCTCTTTTTTTTTTTCTTTTCCCACATTACCCTTCTATATTCACAGAACTACCAAGAACAGAAGAACCAACTATCAAAAACCAATCAAGCAGAATTTCAACAGTGTAGTGTACCAAAATCGTTTATCATTCATTCTAAAGTTTGCAAACATTCATGGATATTTGTTTTATCCTACAAAGATTACATTTGCTCGATTGGCTTGTTACTAACTGAAAATACAGAGTTTTTGTCTACAGCTACAAATAAATGACCAGAAACATGAAGCAATAACAATCTAGACATATTGGGACCGGGGGAATTATCTATATAGGCTTCCAAAACATATTTCCACCCTCAACAAATTGCTCATTCATCAAATGTACTCATGAAACCGCCGATAAACCCAGCTCCATTACAGTCTCCACACAGAATCTCCCTTTTGCCCCTGCAAAGGAACCAAGAAATTAAGGTACTGTGAATTTCCTGCATTCTCGTTTTTTGTGGAAAGTGATGGCAATGGAAGTCAGCCTGTTAGAGCTAACCAATCCATTGGCCACAAAGTAAGTTGAAGGTGGAAAACAGTACCTGCAAAGCCAACATAACCCGCCAGCCTTGAACTGGCCGTTGAAATGGTCCTTGGTGTTAACTCCACCTCCCTCGCATTGAGAACACGCGATTGCACCTGAAAGCATACGAAACAGAATATGTTAAGAAACGATATCACAGAAGGGAGGTACCTCTTCAAAGGAATTACTATATAGAAAGCTCATACAATTTGAACTTGGCTACATATGTCTAGGACAGGTGTATGTGCACACATTAGACTCTGCCATTTTGTGAACATTTTTGTGCATTTGGCCTAATTTATGTGTTGGTATTCTGAGAAGAACAGAAAATAAGGGAAAAAATGGCTCAACCAAACTTGCCAGGAATAGCATCTAAGACAGGAGTACAAAAGTGGTACTAGCTGCAGTTAATCCTTGAGCTACATTATTCTATGATGCTTATGCCTTTGTTGTCAATAGGTTTCTAGCCTTTCTCTAAACAGCATAAGGTAAAAATGACTTTTTTTTAGCTTTCGTGTCAAAATGAAAGAAATCAAGTTGATCGGAACTAGGAATAAAAGAACCGGAGAACACAACTTAACACATAACATGGCTAACTTAATGTGATATTCAGGCAGCCTGCAACAAAAGTAGACATAGTGGTCGAACACGAAGAGTTCGTAATCACAAATGATAGTGAAGAACATGATGTCACAAGCTCGCAATCAGACTACTTAAAGCATAACAAACAATTTAGCAGATTTTCTCACCATTTCCATCACAAGCAGCACAAACTATGCTATTCACCTTGGTGGTTGGGTAATAGGGATCTTTCTCTCCTTTTGCCTCTTCAACCCAGAAGAAAAATGATATAAGCTTGTGGAGTATGAACCTTTGAGCAGATACAGGACCAATGTATGACCGTCAAAGAAAGTAAGTCTCCAAGCATGTTTGTTCATAAGTTAGTTTCCAAGCATGTGTGTTCATAAGTAAGTTTCCAAGCATGTATGTTCATAAGTAAGTTTCCAAGCATGTGTGTTCATAAGTAAGTTTCCAAGCATGTATGTTCATAAGTTAGTTTTACCAAGCATGTGTGTTCATAAGTAAGTTTCCAAGCATGTATGTTCATTATATATATAACACTACTCTGACTCTCCAAGTCTGTTTATCGAGGGGTCCAACTTTGAATATTCCTTCTGTGTATCTCTAGCAAGAAGTCATCCCACAATTTACTTGATCAGTTATTTTCATTATCACCTTAAAATATACCTGAATTCATTCGTTGTGTGGTAATGTGGTATTACATCTCAAAATTCATCAATTCTTACACAAACAAAGCATTGTCCACCACTTTTGTTTCATACAACCATGGTAACATACACAGCAAATACCAATTTCTTTAATTTTTTTTTATAGTTTCTTTAGTTACATATTTATTCCAATAGCTTCTCTTATGGAACTAGAAAATATAAATCAATAAAGCAAAAAACTTCCAGCATTCAAAGGAGCTCAAAATCACAATATTTCTTTTTCTCCCTATGCACCAGAAACACTACTCCTAACAAACACAACCCATTTGATACGAACACAAATTAACACTAAAACACACTGAATTCCAAGTTTAGCTGGAAGTAAACCAATCAAAAGGAGATCACTTTTTTTTTTTTTTTGTATTTTATTTCCTATACCCCCAAAACATTGGGTATTAGATATTACAAAGTACAAACCATGTGCTCTAAACACAAATTAACACTTACACACTCTGAAGTGTAACTAAGAAATTCATGGTTTCAGCTGAAAAGTGTCAGTAAATCCTAATTACTCGCTACAACTACAAATTTGACTAGTAAATTGAATTGAAATGGACTTCATTTAAAATTACACCATAAGGGAAAGTGGGTCTCTCACCTTAACCTCAAATGACTGAAATCTTGAACTTCCCACATTGGAAAATCCTTCATTTACTCTAATAATCTTCGTAATGGGAGAATTCCCAATTAAATTTCCTACAAAACAACAAAAACAGCACTATTGGTCAAGCAAGAATTCAACTTTAAGACAAAAAAAAGCTCGTATTTTTACAAAGTTCAATGAATACACAGACAAAGAGAGAACCTGGCTTTGCTGGGCTGCTAACTGTAGTCACGGGAGTGAAACATAGAGAATGCGCCATGAGAGAGAGAGAGAGAGAGAGAGAGAGAGAGAGAGAGAGAGAGAGAGAGAATGAGTGTGTTCAGTTGTATTGTGATTGTGCTGGTGATAACGAGGGAAAAAAAGAGAGGGAGCTAAGATAAGAGGATATTCCTTTTTACTTTTTATTTTTTTCTGTTTATTATTATTGTGGAGCATTGATATTTATGAGGGTATATTTGTAAAAGACTACATTTTTAGCTCCGACAGTTTGTTTGTCCAGGAAGAGAACAACCCTCCATTTTTGCACAAAAACCAAAGAGGGCAAATTTCAGTTTTCTGAAGGGAAGGGTTTGAAAAATGGCTACTGGGCTCTTCTTATCTTCACCTGTTTTTAATCTTTCTCAGAGTATGTGCCTGTTTTTTTCCCTACTTGTATATTTTATGTCCATAATTATTTTATTACTTCAAATTTGGTGCTTTATTAGCTCTTGGCTGTTACTATAAGTACGTGTAATTTTTATGTTTTCTTAACATTTAGACAATTTGGGTAATTGGGTTTCAGAATTTGACTGTCATTAGCAATTTGAGTTTCTGGGTATTAATATTCTTCAATTGCTTGTATAGTTAGGGCTGTGTGTCTCTGAAATGGCTAATCATACTGTGCTTTTTGCTATCTGTTCACAATGGGCAGAAAGATTGAATTTTTATCAGTTTTAGAGGCTTGAATGTGAGACATTGATTGTGTTCTTTTTTTAACAGATAGAGAAGTTGGTATTCCAACTGTTGGCAAATTCAATTGCTCATTCTATGGGAAATTAATTGGGCATCAAAGTCCCATTCAGAGAGAGATTAATCAGAGCTGCAGCAACAGGATTGTTATCACTTCATTGGTAGTTTGATGCACTATCTTGTTGATTGGTTTTAGTTTGCATTTCTAGAAATTATTAGTCTTTCGTCCAACTAAACATCTAATCTAGTATAGCATTTGAAAATCTATGGTCATTAAAGGAGTGGTTGCGCTGGTATGCAAATCTCCAGAATAACAGACATGAGCTGATGTTTTTCAGTTTGGAAGGAGAGCCAAAGTTACCAAAGTCATGCGGGAAACTGTGGTACCCGAGCCAGATTATCGAATACCCATCGTACTACTTGGTAGGTTCTTCCAGCATTTGCAGGTTCCAAATGCACTTTATTGATCAGTGTGTTTGCTCATATATGATGTACTTTATGAATGTGAGAATCTATTCCTAGCATTCAAACGGGTTCCTCTTCATTTTGAAGAGTGCCTTGAACTGAAATTGAAATTTGCAATATGGTGTATTGATTTCTGCTCGAGTTGCAGGGACAATGATCAGCTGAATGGAAGAGAATAGAGATCATTGTTTATATAAATAGTCTAATAGTTGGTCTGTTTATACCAGTGCTTCCTCAACTCTCTATTGATGCTGTGTTACTTTCGATTCTTCTAATCGATTGTAAGTTTGTAACAGGTGCAAGTGGTGGGTTATTCTATTCAGACAATCTTGTAGCAGCAGTGCCAATTGGTCTTCTTGGATTACTTCTTCTGGTCCAGGTATATGTTTTTTTTCTTCTTGTTAATATACTGTAATAGATATCGGTTGATCTCTGTTGGTGATAGAGAGTAAAGTTCAGGAAAATTGAAAAGGCTGTTCTAGTCTTACAGACACATAATTCTCTGGAAACTTGGAAACTGGCATTGATGCAATGCTTAGTGCTGATTTCAGAATATTGATGCTTAAATTACACCTTCTTTTAGTCTCTTCATTTGCAAGCATCTTTGTTTTTACCCATAATCTTTTCAGGTGAACTCTTGTTTACTGTTTTTCAGGCGACAAGGGTGAGATTTGTCTTTGACGATGATGCTCTGGTTAGTCTGTTCTGCCTTCCCAAACAATTGGGGTTCCCCTTTTCCTTCTACAGTTTTACTTGATTACACTTGGAGAAAATTGTAGAAAGTAGTGACAATTTGAGATTCAAGGAAGCACAGCAGACCATTTTTTCTTCTTTTACTTTCTTCTCCTATGTGTCTGACATTCAAAAGAAGTTGGCATGTCATAATTTTGAGTGGTTATAGGACCAATTTGCTGAATTAACTGAGTCAGCAAGCTAAACCTTGCGGAAATATTGTTGGATGGCCCAACAATACTTGCATTGTACATCTGGACTGCTATATGTGGACACAAGTACTGGTAACCTCAATCATTTGAGAATTCAGATCATTTCCAGGCACAAAGTAAGTTGGGAAGGTCAAAGAGGTTGAGACCTTTCTACATTGTCAAATTCAACAACTCATCATAACGCACACCTCGTCTAAGGGAGTAGAGTAATGAAATAGTAGTAACTAAATAGAGAGAGAGAAAGAAAAAGAAAAGGGAAAGGAAGAACTTTAACGAATCTGCTAGAATTCTAGAAAACAGTTAACTAAAGTGCTTGATACTGTCAGGTGTCATGAGAACTCTCGCTCAGCAGTTTCGAGTTTCAGATTAGCTGCACTTTAATCTTTTCATATTTATTCAGGGGTGCTGCACTTTAATCAGGGTTTGATTATTGGTCAATTTCTTTGGTAGTTGGGAAGTTCATTCTGCAGTTCACTTGACTTTAAAGATATCTTCTACATTTTGGCTGCAGGAGGTGAAAGTGGGTTCTGAGCTCAAGGAGTCTGGGGAAAATGTGTTTGTGGGTGGGAAGAATCGTTGGAAGTAAGTGTATTTACACTCATCAGCAATCTAAAAAAGGGTAAACTTGGCAAGCTATGTAGCTAACTGTTAGACTTGTTGCAGGTACTCCACCTTCGTGAACTGGGAGTTCTGGTGGCCAAATTTTCCTATCTTGGTTTATTTTAAAGAAACACAAACCAAGCCAGAAGGACAAATTCACTTCTTCCCAATAATATTTGTAAGTACCATATTGAGCATTCATACAACTTTGGTTAAAATTGAGCATATATACAACTTTGGTGAGGCAAACCGACTATAGTTTCCGACTATATGTCTATATGAGTATACTATACATCCTCCTTTCTATAGACTTTTTGGATGTTAAACTACTATTGGAAAGAGAACTAAGGTGGAAACACTTTAGAGTACATTTCTTACAGATATAGTGTTGATATCATAGAGGAGTACCAGTTAAGGGTGTGGTTTTGGCTGATCATAAACCAGTGATCTCAACTGAGGAGATAAGGACAAGGAGCTGTTAATTGTCAGTTTGTCTTATCTCAGATACTCTACGGACTATGATATCCTCGTATCACATCGGCTTGGGTCGTCATAAATTTACGATCACCAACTCAATAGTCCACCTTAGTTGTACTACTATATCTGGATTTGGGAAGCTGATGGTTCTTGCTCCATTGAGCTTTGTACAAGGTGGTATCTGTTATCAAGGAAGTTGTGTTCAATTGCTTCTATTTGTACTTGTTTACAGAGTCTCTTAATGCAATCATTCTTTGTGCAGCAAAATTTTAGGAGTGGATTTGACTAATGTTTTTTGTTATTGGTGCCCAGAATGGTAAGCAGCTATATGATGCCATGGTAGAGCGCGCAGGTCCATCAAAAACCAGTGGCCCGAAAGAGGTGTGAAGGTTGAGCTTTGTGATCTGATTTACATCATTCCACCGTTGACGCTACATAGCATGGTATGGTCACAGAATATGCCTACTGGTCATCCAAATTTTATTCTTCTCCCAGTTGTTCAATTGCTAAATCTGTCACGCTGAAGAGAATCTCTAAATTTCTGCATGCTTTCTCTCTATATACAGTTCTGCTGGGGCATTATGGAACACCTTTTCACTGTGATATTTGAATTTGATTCTGTCCTCTTTCACATCTATTTACAGCACCTTTTTGGATCAAGTGTAAAGTTAATTTTTGTCACCTATGAGGCTCTGAATGATACATTACTTCCAGTATATAGAGCTGCAGGCTAATATGCATTCTGCATGGTTTACTTGGTCTTGTTTGTTGTAACTTATAACACTCAAAACAAAAGCTATGGCTGGTAAGTGCAAGTATCAGACCGGCAGGAAATGAAAGCATGGATTGCCTCATTGAGGAAGGAGGCTTTGTTCTGCTGCAGCTGCTTCCCTTGAATTTCAGAAGAGGGGGGGGGGGGGGGGTTGACAGAATGTCGAGTTTTGGCATTACATCCTCTATTCCTCTCTACATGCCTCTTCATACGGGCAAAAACATTGGTGAGATGGTATCACCCTGGGATTCGGGTGATTTGAAACTTAATTTGGGGTGACTTTTGTTTTTCGCTGGGGTTATGATCTCTTAATATTTACCTTTTGTCTCAAACTCACACCGACCAGATTCTTTGTGTAAATATACGTAGCTTAGTTTCTCCACACTTGTGAAGGCTTATGGTTCCCTCCTTCGAGTTGCTAAAAGCATAGGTCAATCCATGCTCCCATTGCATCAAGTGTTGGCAACTTTTTATCATGTATTTTCACTAATTTAGAGAGCCATTTCAAGAATACTCGATCAGTCATAGAATTGCTCACTGCAGAATGCAGATAAGGACGGTCACACTCGTGTCAGCATTTTGTTTGGCACAACCCTATCCGGTTTTGGCATGATCCAACACGAGCATGACCTTAGCCTGATTGAGCATGAAATAGTGGGTTGTGAGCCGTGGTCGCGCCGGATTATGGAAAAAACTAACTGCTAGGCACGATATGGCACGGTCCGGCCCACAAAAAAAACTAAAAAAAAATATGAACAAAGTCTTAGGCATGAGAGCGGGATGAAGCATGACAAAGTGGATTGTGGGTCATGGCCTGGGCTATGCCTCTTAGATTTCCAAGCACAAACGCACAGCCGAACACGACCCATGACCATCTTTTACTATAACTATAGAGTATAGACTAGAGGTGTAGGGGGGTGGGGGTTGTCAATCAGAGATTCAGAATTCATAAGTCACAAGTCGTTAGTATAGTATACTTCCTTTGTCGCAAATATTTATCTAATATAAGGAAATATCACTCATTCTGTTGTCTCCCCCCGGTTCTGCTTCGATACAGTTGACATAGAAACTTCATGAGTTTTTGCCTTTTTGGAGATATCTAAATCAAGGGATTTTGACAACTTTTAGGGAGGGAGGGAAAGAGGCTGAGAATAACAAGAACCAACCTTTCTTCGTATAAGAGTATCATTTTGCATCGAATACACAATGCAGCAATAGACTGCAGCACACCTTTGAAAGAATAAAAAATCATCACTGATGCTTTGAATAATCAAATACAAGCTTCATATTTGGCTCCCTACAATTTTCCTTCCACCATAACTTGTCAGTTCACATAGCCGAGAGTGCAAAAATGCAAACAGTGATTCCTCTTAATCCACCATTCACCAATAATTTGGCATTCTTAAACCCTTACGATGGACCCACGGCAATTCAGTGACCTCAGCAGTTAATCAACAAAAGCATTGAGCTTCATTGTCATTTCGGTTGCTGCTATACATGAAGTTTGCTGTGTTTGGTTCTAAAATTCCACTTGGGCCATATAGCAACTGTAACTCAAGATTTCTGGTAGCTATGTTCATCCCTTCTTGGTACAGTGAGCATCAGTTCCGTGCTGAGTGCAGTGATCATAACCCACACTCTTAAGGAAGTCCCGAATCTCTTTTGCTGTGGTGTTGCTTGCTTGCAACAAGCGCTCATCTTCTTCGTAGATTATGTAAGGGGCTTCGGCTCCTTTTCTTGAGAGCAGCTTCTTGGCCCCCTTTAAGACATGATATTCCCAACCTTGAACATCTATTTTAAGCAGAAGCACAGAATCTGAAGATGGAATGACTTCATCAAGTGGTATGGTCTTCACTTGAACGGCAATCTCTTCATTGGATTTGAATGCCAACTTTGCACCAGTGGCAGAAACAGCACTATTATCCAGCCGTCCAACTAACTGTCAAGCAGAGGAATATGGTATGAACAAAAGAATTTGGATTGCATAATCACTAGGAAATATGGGGGAAAGGGTAGTGTGTCTACTGTCTAATAATCCTCCAGAAGGTCAAGCATCATAATGAATGCCATTACATTACCCAGCAGCCCAGCTCCTTGGATGCAAAGTATTTTGAATGTGTTGAATCGCAGCAAGGACGCAAATATTGGTTACTACCCCCCCTCTCCTCCCAAAAGTGATCCTACCACTGGGAAGATCTAGGGTCTAGGGAGCTTGAGGTGTACACAGCCTTGCCTTTAACTAAGCTTTCGAAAAGATAAGAGTGCTGCCAAGGATCCATATCAAACTAAGAAGTGGACCTATAACTAAAACTAGCATACCCTTAAGAGACTCGAGAAGTGAATGACTGAAACCAAACACTTCACAGCAGGCACAAAATTGAAATATGTGAAACTGCAAAAATATTCAGAACAGAAACAGCTACATGAAAAGTTGAAAACCCATCCAAAGGGCATCCACTGCGATACGACAAATTCTCAAGAAGCTAAACCAAGAGAAAGAATGGACTACCAATCATACTGAACATCTAATTTAGCTTACTACTTAGCAATACTATCGAGCAACTCAGAAGAAATCATCAAAATGTGTAGAACCAGAATGGGATGAACATACACATCTTTGCTTCAATTGATCAGTTCCAAATTTCCCACTAATTTTAGTTTGTTTATTATCTAAATCTCCTACATTTGAATTCAAGCTAAGACAAAAGCTAATAATACACCCAAATCTCCAATTCCCCATGAATCCCCATATCATAAAAATCACAAATTCTGAACAAACACAAACAACATATCCACCACAACCCAAGATACACAAATCCAAAACACAATTAATCAAACTTATAAAATACCTTATGAAACGTGATATTCCCGAAGTGATCAGAAGCAGCAGCATCAAACAAAGTAACTAAATCCCCAACTCGATTAAACCAAATCCCATCACAAACCCTCTGCAAGTTCTCAAAAACCGGCTCGAAAGCGAAAACCCGAAAACCCATCACAGCAGCAGCAAAACTAGCCATACCCACATTAGCCCCAACATCAACAACAACCCCATTTCGCCCCTCAGCCCTAAACTTACCAAGAAGCTCTTGAACAGTGACAGAAATATCAGGCTTTTTGAAAGGCTTCTTTTTGAGGATTCTTTGGATGTTCTTATGGGGTTTTTCAGGCAAAGAGCCAAGATCAGAGAGAGAGAAAAGAAATGGGTATTTGACACCTTCAACGATGTTGGCAATTACTGGGTGAGATTGTGGAGAATTGAAGCAATCAAAAGGTGGGATTTTGAATTGGGTTTTTTGAGAAATTTTGAAATTTGGGAGGTTGAGGTTTTGGGTTTGGGATGAAGAAAAGGAAAAGGGGCGAGAGGAGAAGAAAAAGAGAAGGAGAAGAACAAAGGAGAGAGAAAAGAGTAATAGGAGAGAGTTTGTTGATAGAAGTTTCGGAGATCTCTCTCTTTTCCAGGCGTTTGCCATGGAAAATGGGTTCTTTGGAAGAGAGAGAGAGAGAGAAGAGAGAGAGAGAGAGAGAGAGAGAGGACAATGATTTGAGCAAAGGGTGTAGAAAGAAGTGAGAAATGGCACACAGCTTACTGAGCATAGGCCACTGAGAGTGAAGAATGCAACAATGCAAAAATGAGAGAATACAGATCTAGGCTCTAGTGTAAGAAAACAAGAATTTGCTAATTCTTGTATTCACTCAATATATAAACAAAATAGGAGGAGAATAATAAGAATATAGAAAGTATAATAATCTGCTAAATTGTTTCACACTTTCTTCCTTAAATATCTGATTTACAATATCTCTTTTATAGACTCTCATATACTAAATTTACCAAAGGTATCTAATGAAACTCATTTATAACCTCTTAAGATGTTACAATTAATCTGCGGTTAATTGTGAATTGCTAAACACTTATTTACTATTCTTAGCTTATTTAATTCAAGTTTGTTTTCTTTAACACGCCCCCTCAAACTTGAATTTTCATTTCGGAGCAACTACTCCGAGCATAGTCTTGAATTTCTCAAATAGATCAGCCTTAAGAGGCTTTGTCAAGACATCGGCAACTTGCTCTTCAGATTTGCAAAACTGAAGCTCAATCTCGTTTTCCTTAATCAGTTCTCTGATGTAATGATAACGAATATCAATGTGCTTAGATCGACCATGAAACACGGGGTTCTTTGCTAGGGCCATAGCAGACATATTATCACAGTAAATAGTTGTTGGACTTTCTTCACGATGTTCTAGTTCTGCTAACATTTTTCGTAGCCAAACTGCTTGACATGCTGCTGATGTTGCTGCTATATACTCAGCTTCCGCTGTCGATAAGGCTACTACTGCTTGCTTCTTTGACGACCATGATATGACACTTCTACCCAGATAAAAGACATATCCAGAAGTGCTTTTGCGTGTATCAAGGTCACCAGTCCAATCACTATCGCTATACCCAACCAACTTGAAATTATCTGAGTTGGTGTAGAAGATACCATGATCTCGAGTACCACTTATGTAACGGAGAATCCTCTTTGCTACTTGCAAGTGTGATTGATGTGGCTTCTCCATGTACCGACTAATCAATCCGACTCCATAAACAATATCAGGTCTTGTGGAAGTCAAATATCGAAGACTACCAACAATACTCTTGAAATAAGTTGGATTTACAAATTCTCCGCAACCTTCTTTCTTCATCTCGACTCTTTCTGCTACGGGGGTTCTAATAGGTGCTGCTGCATCCATCTTGAACTTTTTCAAAATATCAGTGGCATATTTATTTTGCGAAACATATATACCTTCATCAGTTTGCTGCACTTCAATACCGAGGAAATATGACATCAAACCCATGACTGTCATCTCGAACTCGCTCATCATTGCCTCTTTAAATTCAGCAAACATCTCTTCACTATTCCCAGTGAAGATAAGATCATCAACATATAAGCACAATATCAAAAGATCATCATTTTCCTTTGACTTGACATACAATGTATGCTCATGTGGACATTTCTGAAAACCATCTTGCAATAAGTATGTATCTATGCGAGAATACCATGCACGAGGTGCTTGTTTTAAGCCATATAAGGCTTTCTTGAGGCGATATACTTTGCTTTCACCTCCTTTCCTCACAAAACTTGGTGGTTGTTCAACATAAACTTCTTCTTGAAGTACACCATTCAAAAATGCCGATTTTACATCCATTTGATGAATTTTTCACTTATTTTGCGCTGCAAGAGACAACATTATTCGTACAGTATCCATTCTAGAAACAGGAGCAAATACCTCGAAATAGTCAATTCCCGGCTTTTGCTTATAGCCTTTGACTACCAATCTTGCCTTATAACGGTCAACTTCACCATCTGGTCTATATTTTGTCTTGTATACCCATTTAACTCCAATGGGCCTTTTTCCAGCTGGTAACGAAGTCAACTCCCAAGTTTCATTTTTCTCAATTGAGTTGATCTCCTCATTCATGGCTTGGATCCACCTTTCATGTGTTGCAGCATCTTCATATGAAACTGGATCGCAATCAGCAAATAAACAAAAATTTACGAGGGTCTCATCAGTAGAATCTTCCTCGTCATCATCTCTGTATATTATAATCTTCTCGCTATCTGGATTATACAACTTATAACCCTTGGTCACATCACTATAACCAATAAATATACATTTTCTGCTTTTATCATCGAGCTTTTTCCTCTTCTGATCTGGTATATGGGCATATGCAATGCACCCAAATACACGTAAATGAGACACATCCGGTTTGTTCCCACTCCATGCTTCTTCTGGCGTCCGTCCACGAACACTCCTAGTGGGACACCTATTCAATAAGTAAATTGCACAACAAACGACCTCCGCCCAAAATGGTTTTGGCAGATGTTTGGCCTTCAACATGCTTCTAGCCATCTCAAATATGGTTCTATTTTTTCTTTCTGCTATACCATTCTGCTGAGGAGTATAGCTAGCTATTAATTGATGTTGAATCCCTTCTTTCTTGCAATAATTATTGAACTCATTAGATGTAAATTCTCCACCTCTGTCAGACCTCAAGGTCTTTAAAGGATAACCGCTTTGTTTTTCAACAAGTACTTTGAACTCCATAAACTTGTTGAATGCTGCAGTTTTTTCTTTCAAGAAATAAACCCATAACTTTTTAGAAAAATCATCTACAAATAGTAGAAAATACCTTTTCTTCCCGATAGATTCTACCTCAACTGGTCCACATATATCCGTGTGCACCAACTCTAACGGTTGCTTCGCTCGTCTAGACTTTCCGATCATAAACGAGTCTCGATGATGCTTTCCGAGAATGCAACCTTCACAAGGGCTACTAAGGGCTTCAATAAGAGGTAAGCCCGTAACCATATCTAGCCGCACCAATAACTTCAAGCCTCGGAAGTTCAAATGGCCAAATCGAAGATGCCATAACCAGTTGCTATCTTTCACCATTGCTTGTAAACTCGTCAATGTTCTAGCTTGAACCGACAAAGGAAACATACGATTCTTCGTCATGTCACCTTTGTAATACACTTATTATTTTTTCCTCTGATCTCGCACACCCATTTTCAATATGAACTTTGTGCCCCCTTTCTGAAAGTTGTCCAATGCTTAACAAATTCCAGAATAAACCTGGCACATAGAATACGTCTGCAATCGTAACATTAGTACCATTTTTCGATTGAATACTAATTTTACCTTTTCCCTTCACAGGAATTCTAGACTTATTCCTGAAACTCACTTCTCCTTTCACCGATTCATCAAGGAAGGAGAACATTTCTTTCTTCCCGGTCATATGATTGCTACATCCCGTATCCAGATACCAAATATTGTTGTTTTCGACATCTGTACTTTCTTTGCAGGCAAGAACTAAGTTTTCAGTCACTTCTACAGCATTCGCTTTTGCTTGCTCACCATGTTGTACATTTTTCCGGCATTCAAATATATAATGCCCAAATTGTCTACATTTGTAACACTGGATTTTGGATTTGTCACGCCCACCATTTGCTCTTTCACCCGAAGAACTGCCTTCACCATCGATATCTTTATTTGAGGTATAAAAGTTACCTCTTCCTCGACTACGACCACGACCTCGACTGCGACTTCTTTGGTATCCGCCACGACCGCTGGATACATTCGCATTGCTTTGCAAAGCATGCTCACCCCTAGAATTGTTGTTTCGTTGGTTAATTCGCTGCTCATGAGAGGCCAACGAACCCAACAATCTTTCAATGGTGATAGTCGACAAGTCATTTCCTTGTTCTATTGCAGCCACAATAGGATCAAATTCTGATACGAGTGTTCTCGTTATCTTCTCAACAACCCGTTGATCGGTTATGGTTTCACCATTGGCCCGCATCTGATTTGTAATTAACTGGACCCGATCAAAGTAATCATTTATTGATTCTGAATCATTTATGCTTAGATTTTCAAAATCTCCGCGTAACGTCTACAAACGAACTTGCCTCACTCTTTCGTCTCCTTTGTAGGATTTTTGCAGAGTATCCCACGCCGCATGAGACGTTTCAGCTAACGATATTTTCGAAAATACCATTTTCTGCTCAGCTGCAGAAAAGATAGAAAACAAGGCCTTCTGGTCTTTCTTGCGGGTTTCTTGTAATGTCTCCTTCTCCTCCTTAGACATCGACCCAAATGCTGTTAGGTCGGTCACATCTTCAAATCCTTTTCCTACCACCTCCCACATATCATGAGAGCGGAAGAATACTTTTATTTGAATAGCCCAATCATCATAATTGCTTCCAACTAATTTTGGAAGGGGCAGTTGAAATGAGTTGCTTGTTGTTGCCATTTCCCGATTATAATATTCGCAAGAAACCTTGCTCTGATACCAAATGTATGAAAACAAGAATTTGCTAATTCTTGTATTCACTCAATATATAAACAAAATAGGAGGAGAATAACAAGAATATAGGAAGTATAACAATCTGCTAAATTGTTTCACACTTTCTTCCTTAAATATCTGATTTATAACATCTCTTTTATAAACTCTCATATACTAAATTTACCAAAGGTATCTAATGAAACTCATTTATAACCTCCTAAGATGTTACAATTAATCTGCGATTAATTGTGAATTGCTAAACACTTATTTACTATTCTTAGCTTATTTAATTCAAGTTTGTTTTCTTTAACATCTAGCTCAAGGCTTCTACTTTTTTTTCTTTTTTTTTTTATTTTTGGTATTTTTTTTTTTTTTTTTTGGATTTTTTTTCCTTTAAAGAAATCTTCACGTAAGAAACCGCACACCAACTTTCCCCAAGATAATTTTACACTCATACATATGTACTTTACATGTAAGAAAACGAAATTAAGCATTGAAAAGAAACCTTGACAAAAAACTTGCAGTAATGTGAAAACTTTCCTATTTGAGAAAATTTTAGTCAAATGTTAACTCTTTACTGGATGGTGAATTGGTGAGCACTTGGGAAACTGGAATAATTACAGCATTACACCACTTGAAGCAAGAAATAACTTGTCTTCAACAATGAATTATTGCAGGATTTCTCTGGTGCAATGCTAATCTTTTGGCTGCTTTACGTGAATATAGCTCTTCTGTATGCCTGCTCGAGCCCTGACCAGTTCAATGTCTTAGATTATGGAGCTGTCAGCGATATTACCAACGACAGTTCACAGGTGACTCAGCTTACCCCCGCCCCTCCCCTCCTTAAGGTTTGTTTCATTCATGCAGAAATTAGGAGTATTCGAAGATGAAGTTTGTGTTGTTGTATGTTAGGCTTTCTTAGAGGCGTGGCATATAATATGCAACTCAGACACAGATAATCCTACATTGATTGTTCCGAAATGGAAAACATTCCTAGTGAATCCAATTGTTTTTGCCGGTCCCTGCAAACCAGAGAGCATTAACTTTCAGGTTCTGAAATCTAAAACTTCCTGTCTCTTCATATTAGGGGAAATTAAGCATTGCATAAAGTGCTAGAAACATGATAGATTAGAGCATACGACAATTTGGACCTTCTGAAGTTTCTTATTCTTTTTATAAATCGCAGATTTTAGGGGAAATAGTGGCACCTCCTTCACCGTCTGCCTGGGAAAAACATGACCCAAGCCAATGGCTAGCTTTTAAGGAAGTAAGCGGGCTCAATATTTATGGCGGTGGCAGAATTAATGGACAAGGCTTTGGTTGGTGGAATCAATCATGTAAATATCACCCTGACCAGGTAACTGTGACAAAAATTATACCACATCCTGTATAATTCCTCTTTTTGGGATGAGGACTGTGTGACCTAAAGAGCTTCTTCTCATTTTGTATTTTTCAGAGTGGATGCACCAAATCAGCACCAACTGTGAGTATTTGCCTAGGAAAGAACCAAAATGGTATTGAGTTAAGACCAAATTGTATGTCATGAACTTGTTTTTATGAACATTGTTAACATGTTGAACAGGCAATGAAGTTCCTTAGATGTAATGGGACTAGTCTCACGGGGATCCACTTCATTAACAGTTCGCAAACGCATGTTACACTTGCTGGATGCAATGTATTCCGCATTGATGAGCTGACAATTGAAGCTCCTGGAAACAGCCCTAATACTGACGGGATTCACCTTCAGCGTGCCAATAATGTCATCATCACAAACACTGAAATCGGAACTGGTAAAATGTCCAAGGAGGCAAATACTCAATGTGCTTAATTCAAGAATGCCGTTATTGAAATAGCCAAGCTCTCAACCTCTCATCATATGCATCAAAGTTTTATGCAAACATGCTATTCAAAGTAACAATAATGTAGTGGCATGCAGCTTGCATTCTATGGAAGAGATAAGCAAGATGCTGATGCTTTGTCAATGTTTCTAACTTGAACAGGCGATGATTGTGTTTCTATCGGAGATAGCACATATAACATTGATATCTTGAATGTTACATGTGGACCAGGCCATGGAATAAGGTGATTATGTAATTTCTACATTATTCTTGGATTCAAGGACACCTCATTATTTTGCGAACCATTGTAATCCTTTTGTGTCTTCTTGGGAACAGCATTGGTAGCCTTGGCAGAGGAGGAAACTATGTACAAGTGAAGAACATTCTGGTAAGGAATGCTTATTTCAAGGGTACTACAAATGGAGCTCGGATTAAAACATGGCAGGTAAGACCTTAACTTTACCCTTTCTAAATTCAAGTGTACCAGTTTCAATGTGTAAAATCTAAACAAACCTTATACAGTGGAAGTAATATAAACTAGAGAAGGGTTATTTATTGTCTCATCTTTTAATTCTTCTTGCTATTGAGAAGGAAGGCAGGGGTTATGTTAAGCGAGTCATATTTGAGAACCTCTTCTTCAACTCAGTGAAGAACCCACTAATTATTGATCAGCATTATTTTGCTAAAGGCACCGGAGTTAAGGTAACGCTGACGTCATTCATGGCTGTTGTGATGATTATATGACTTAGGTGTCAAATAATTTCACAACATTTCATTACTTGATGTTTGTTTCTTTTGCTGCTTCTTTTACACCTTGATTATTCCTTTGTGAAGGAAATGGGGGTTTCGATATCTGATGTAACCTACAAGAACTTCTATGGTACATCAACAAGCAAAGTGGCTATTAATCTCAACTGCAGCCAATCATTGGCCTGCACAGACATAACACTAGATTCAATCATACTGTGGCCTGCTGCTGAACTAGGGAAACAAGTCACTTCTTATTGCTCCAATGCATACGGTGTTGCTAGGGGCGTGGTGCAGCCCCCTTCGTGCCTTCGAGAAATAACAAATATGGCAAGGATCATAGACTTACTGTTCCATATCAAAGCATAGTTTCTAACTAAAGAACAACTGCATTTGATCTGTATAGTTGAAAAGAAAATCTAAAAATGAAAAGGATAAACTCTGAAGTTTATGTCCATGTAGTACCTAATTACCAATATGGCTTTTTGAGACCAACAGTACAAAGTTACTAGTAAATTTGCTTGTTGATGTACCGTAAGAATCCTTTACTTTCCAAAAAACTAGGTACCAATATCTGCTTGTTGATGTACCAACCGTACAAGGGTACTAGTACATTCTTAGTAATCCTTATATCTTTCCAAAACACAAACTTTCCTAAGCAGATATTACGAGTAATTACTAAGAATCCTTAACTTTCCAAAACACAAAAAAAAAAACCTTCTAATTTTTTTTTATCTGTATTCCCTATATATATCCCACAAAGTAGGTAGTTTTTTCCCTAGGTTTTCTCTCAAGCGACCTTCTCTTCTCTGATCTATTATCTTCTCAGACCCAACAGTAGAAACAAATTAGCCATGGGAGAAAGAAAAGTTTTGAACAAGTACTACCCAGCGGATTTCAATCCGAATAAGATTCCAAGGCGAAACCCCCAAAAACACAACCAACAGAAAAGCCGTACAATGCTCCGACTGTTAGATGCAACGCTTGCGGTAATTACATGCACGAGGGTACGAAGTTCAACGCGAGAAAGGAAGAAGTGTTTGGGCAGGCATACCTTGGATGCATCAAAGTGTTTAGGTTTCATCTCAAGTGCACCAATTCGCTTTGCAAAGCCGAGTTCATCCTTAAAACTGACCCCAAGAACTCGAGTTATGTTGTGGAATCTGGAGGAACAGGAAGAACAACATCACAATCACCGAACTCGGAAACCACCCTGATGATGCCTGCGGTTTATGATGATGTATCTCTGCTTGAAAAGAGAATGAAGGATTCAAAACGAGCTATGGTAATGGATGCATCCCTTGAGGGATTGAGGTCTATGAAATCGAGGCACAACGCCATTGGTTTTGACACCAATGGCATGCTGGAGGGCTTAAAGAGGATGAGGGAGCAAAAGGTCAAGCCAGATAATCCAGATGCTGATGCCAAAAGATACAAGGTTTCTGATCAAACAGTTCATGTATACCGCAAACCGGTTACATCTAAAACCATAGATGTTTCCTCTTTGCCTCGCCCTATATACCGCAAACCAATTCATATGTAGTTTCCAGTCCTTGCTATAATTGGTGATTGTGATATTGTATTCAATTGTTGAATTTTTCTGATATATAACACTACTATTTGAGGTTTCTACGATTCAATATGTCGAACTAATTATAGCACCAAGCTAAGATCATATGCAAATTCTGTTGGAATATATGTTCTTGTCACCTTATAATTGCCCTTATGATTCACTAAAGTTATATTTTAATTCCATGGGTAGCACGCAGATATTGTTAGTTACTCTCGGCCATCCTGGTTTGCTTTACTGCTCTTTTAATTTTGTTGAAACAAACCCAAGATGGTTGTGAATGGAGGTCCCGGAGATACATGATAGCTTCGTTTCGCAAAGCTAATGGAGAAAAAGTAGAAAACCAGAGTCCAGACGGCAGAGCACATTTCGAATGGCATTCTCTTCTGCTGGTACTCCTTGAGTCCTTGGGAGTTTCTTTCGTTTCATTTGGAGTGGAGAAGATAGGCGCGGGTAAATGTGTAACAAAAGAAAGAGGCATGACAAAAGAGAGAAAAAGGTGGGAACTTGCATTGGGGCTATTTATTTATTTTTATTTTTTAAAAAAAAAAGTCTATACAACCAGGTAACTTCACTTGGAGGTTGACCTAAAGGACTTTGATGAAACAATTACAGCCAATAACAAATAAAAATGAAGACTAACAATGATACAAATTAGACAAAATTAAAATTGAACCATCTTCATCTTGTTCATCAGCTCCATAGACTTAATTTTATTAAACTTTGTTTAATTTTATTTATTCTAAAAATTTTGAAATATATGACATCCGATCACTATCAACTAATAAGTAATTCCTAACTCAAATTTTATATAGTATAAGCTATAATGCTTTTAGCCCAATTGAATTTTGTGATTTATGTCATAGTTTAATATATGGCTATCTTAAGAAGTAAATTCAAGTATGACCTATAGAAATCACTTAATTTAGGTTAGTATAAAAATTAATTAAATAACACAAAGTAGGATATCGAATGGTGGAAAAGGGAAAAGAAAGAAGAAGAAGAGAAACGTAAAGGATGAGGGACCATTCTAACTCCTTGTATTGCATTGCTTGTGCCTCAATGCAAATTAGATGGTATGGTAGGTAAAACACTATACAATAAACCACATGAGGCGGCATATATAAGGCGGGATATATATGACAAAAAAGTGATACCACTATACATTAAATGTGATAACTCCAAATAAAAAAAAAAAGTAATACCCTGTGTATAAGACCGCCTCGCAAAAGAGTTTTTGAAAACACTATGGTAAGAAAAATTGTACACTTTTTTTCATTGCTGCAATCAAGATAAGCGACATCAATTATCTATAAACACGTATTTCTCTTTTAGGCTTTGTTTGATTCACCTTAATTTTACTTAAATTCAGTTCAGTTCAGTCCAGTTCAGTTCAGTTCAGTTCATGTGTAACTTTATTACTTATATAACTTTTCATTCCGAAATAATTTCAGGATGAAAATTATGTCATCGGAAAGATCTCAAAACATACTTTCAAATGAGTCCAATATTGACTATGTTTGGACGAATTTTAAATGGTTAACGATCAAGTTCAAAAAATCAATTAAGTTCCGTTCAGTTCAGATCAGTTCAGTTCAGTTCAGATCAGTTTTATCCAGGTGAATCAAACGGAGCCTTAGTATAATACAAACTCCAATTGAAAGAGCAATTATTAAAATATATAATATTTTATCACTGAAAAAAGAAGAAGAAAAAAAAAGGAACTCTTAATTCATACAATTTTTGTTTGTGCCCAAAAAAGAAGAATCTTAATTCATACAATGGTTAGTGAGTAAAATGGTTTTCATGAGTTGGAGCTCCTTGTGTAAACCTCATACTGAGGGAGGTATTAATATAAAAGAGATCCTGTCTTGGAATAAAGCTCTTTTCATTAAATGGCTCTCTCACCTTGCTGACGGAAAGGATACTATGTGGAGATCATAGGTGCTGAGATATTATCTCAAGGGTGCTTCAATCCTTGATGTTAAAGCTAAGCAAGGTGACTCTTGGCTTTGGAAGAAAGTACTGGGTATTCGTGATGACTTCGTGGTGCAATGTGAAGAAGCTACTGAAAACCCACAGAGTTTGATGCAGTCATGGAATGGGAGCAAATTTCATTTGGCAGCTGCATATAATTTTCTTCGTGAGCACGGGGGTCCTTTTAGAGCACATCGAGTTGTCTGGGAGAATTTTGGAGTGTCGAGGCACAAAATTATCTTCTTGTTAGCTGCACAAGATAGGTTAGCTACTATTGACAACCTTGTCAAGAGAGGATGGTGTTTGGTGAACAGATGCTGCCTTTGTGGAGCTAATGCAGAATCTGTCCCGCACCTCTTCTTCCAGTGCCCTTTTTCCTCTCAAATTTGGTGGGCGGTTCTTGAATGGATTGGTATTGTGAGAAGGCCCAAAGGCCTGCGGCAAGAGTTAAAGTGGTTTTGTGCTCATGTTAGAGGGAAGAATATGAAGAAAAAGGTGATGCAAGCTGCGTTCGCTGCTGCTGTCTATCACATATGGAGAGAGCATAACTCTCGGATTTTTATGAATAAGTCCCTTTGTGTGCCTCAGGTACTATGGAAGGTTAAGTTTGATGTGTGGGCCCAATTTTATAAGTTTAATGCTAGCGCTTGTACCCCTTCTTGGCTTCTTGGTCGTTAGATAGTTTTCTGGTTTTTGCCTTCTCTGATGTTACCCCTTTTGATATTTGAGTTTGTAGGCCATCTCCTAGGACTCTTAGGTGTACTATCTTACAGAGGGTGTCATGCCGACATCCCTTTGGTGAATGAATATACTTATCATTTTCCAAAACAAAAAAAAAAATGGTTAGTGAGTAAATATTTACAAATTGTAAATTAACCAATATTCTCACGTATTGACATCTTGATATTAGTATTGCTTCTATATCAATAGGTTTGATCTCGAGAGGCTCACCACCACCACCACCAGGAATACAAAGATATTAATACTGCGTAACTTAAGTTAAATGTTGCAACTTTGATGACATATATGAACAAAAGTATAAACATTAAAATCAAATTCGAGGAAAACAAATAAAAAAAAGTCATGAACAGCCAATAGTTTAATCATAAATTATATATAATTATAAACAAAAAATACAGATACATACCTTAAGACGGGTAAACATAGTAGCATTTACACACCAATTAACAATACATACTATTAGACTATTCAGTTATGGAAAGCTAACATAAAGCACATGATCATACTATAGAAAACAATAAAACATGTATTAAAAGAGAGACTTGTATGTGATCATCAAAATAAAAAACCGAAAAAAAAGAAAATCTACTACTCATTTGCCAGCTCTTTCATTTGATTAGTTACAATTGCAAGTATTCTAATTCTACTCAAAAACTACCATATAGTTTTATATGTTGCTTTTTGTTTAATTTTTTAATGCTAGCTTTTAAGTTGTTTATTAAGATATTTAAGATTTCAATTTCTTTTTATTATGATAATATCACAATTGAGAATTATTTGTTGATTGAGAATCCGTGTAATTCTTTTGGCTTTTTATTTCTTTTTTCTTTTAATGATAATAATAGTGTTAGTTTTAATTCTTATTTTCTTTTATGATAATATTGTTAGTTTTAATTCAATTTCTTATTGATTTAAAGTCTTCTAGTTCATATTGAAGTTTTTTTTGTTTATTTAGTAATATGTTCTTTGATGATGTGGCGTGCCTCTATTACCCCAAAAATGTCTCTTTATATGTTCTAAACATATTGTAAACGCATCTTGTTCTGAAGTATTTTTCGATCTGATTCTGATGGTGCAATTTTTGTTATTTTTTGATAAGTATAGAAAACGCTATATATGATTTTGAATATATGACGACGATCAGTTTTAACCCTCATAAAACTCTAATGGATGCTAAGACTCCTAAACATTTTAGACTCGTTTTTTTTTGTCTTTATTCTCGCTTAGGTGGCGCGTTATTAAAATTCTCGCCTACGTGGCGTGTCTCAATACGCCTGAAATATGCCTCCTTTATATATATATATTGATTAATGGTGAAATTTTAATCTTTCTGTAAATTTTGATTTTTTTTATCTCATCAATTATGGAAGCATTTTCATTGTAAGATCGATATGTATTTTTTTTAACTAAATCTGTGGTCAAGTTTTGATCTTCAATTCATGTTAATTATGATATTTCTAGGATTATATATTTCTTTCTCTTTCTTGATTAGTTTAATTTTTTCTTTATCTTGATTCTTGCATGATCGTAATTGTCTAATAGTTTATAACAATTCGAGCTTCCGTTATGAAATAGTTGAATGGTGGGACTTTTGTTGTGAACTTTGAATTTATTTATTTTTAACTAAGTTTGTGATGTCTATATTCTTTTTGGCGGTTAACATAATAATAAATTGTAATTCTGATCATGTCAATTAAGGAAGAATTTTATTGTTTGATGTCGTATAGTTTTTGCTCTATTGATGGTGAATATTTGAACTTTTTGTAAATTTTGATTTTTTTCTCATTTGTTTTTGGCAGTTAACATCGTAATAAACTAAAAATTTGATCATATAATCAATCAAGGGAGGATTTTTGTTGTTAGATCGATTATCGATATGTATTTTTTTTTTATATTAAATTAGTGGTGGAGTTTTCATCTTCAGGTTAGTTATACAATTTGTTTAACGGAATTGCTCGGACTCATTCAGGTATGATCGATTCACAACAACTAATACGGAACAATAATATTAAGAAGAAGAGAGTTGCTAAGAAACATTGTTCTTACCATCGCTAATTACCTTCTCCTACCAAATTGATATATAAGTGGGGGAAAATAAGCGGCAAATTAGTATTCTTTTTCTTCCATATACCACATTGCACCACTACTTTCATTACTTGCCGCCATTATTTCTCATCAAGATAAAAACTTTCTAGATAAAAACTATGTCTGTATTTGATTCATTTTACAATTGAACCAACCCCTTATCAATAGTAAAGATTAATCGTTTTAATAATCAAATTAGTTGTGTCTATTACTTAAACCAAATTTTTTTCTTCATGTTGCCATTAACGATTATAGTCTTCAAAAATTGTTGACATTAACGACTATAGTCTTCAAAAATTGTTGACCTTAGTATTACTGTTGCAATGTAGTGCGTAAGTTTGGGTTTTGTATATAATTATATGTATTTCTCATGGCAAAAATAATAATAATAATAATCTAACAATAAAGTTAGAGGAAGGCGCACAATAACTAAAGGCAAAGACAAGATATTTAACACTGCTACATGATTGAATCTGGGAAAAAACCACGGATTAGAAAAAAGGAGTAATTCACTATCAATGAAGATTACAAACAGGAAACTTTAAAAGTGTTCTTCACACCCTTTTAATAGTTGTTTTCCCACACTCTTGTTTCATGGGCTATATATAGGAAATAGGAGCATAACCCAATATACCCTAACATAACCTAACGTACAGGATATTAATCCCGACGCAATGTTTTTTTGCCAGGATCTTGTACGATGCACATAGTAGCCACGACTATAGAGGCCCGTAAGAAGAAACAATGGACTAAGACATACGGGGCCCTCTACAACAATGAAGCGTCGTTGTTGTACTTGATCAGGAGGTATGCGGCGCCCCAAGATCCCGTCGAGTTGTCGACGTGGTGGAGTTCGCATCTTGCGAAGGGATAATGTAGAACCTGAGTACTCTTCTCGATGTATTATTTATATTTTGTATGTTAGGTTAGGTTAGGGTATATTGGGTTATGCTCCTATTTCCTATATATAGCCAATGAGACAAGAGTGTGTGAAAACAGTTTATCCAGGTATCCGATTATTCCGTATATCATCCAACCGAAAACAAAACCCAGCAGGATCAATTGATTAAAGAGCTTACTGAGGAATGACATTTCAAAAATGACACGGTAGCCACCCTTTACCAGGCGGAGGGAGCTACATGTAGGGGTACGAAGGGTACGAGAATGTGCCAATTCGTCACCCGGTATGTGTTGTAGGCTATGGTACAACACAAGATAACATTAACTATTGGGAGTTCCTGGACTCATTTGGTGAGCAACATTTGAATACCGGGTTGGCTAAGATTTCGGTCTCGGCGTCGGATCAGGCTATCATCCCATACATTGAGGAGTGATACTGAGATAGAGCATCAGTACTAGTCATATATGTTCTGCTTAGTGAATTTGATGAATTGTACTATTGTAAGTGGCATACATTTCCACAAATTTTAATTGTTGAATTTATTATTTATGATGACCCATAACCATTTATTGGTCATGGATAACAATGCTCTTATGTGAGAGTTAGTCGTTGTCGCAGACAACGGCTCACTCACTGTATGCAACAAAATTACGGAGATTATTTAACTACTACACGACCTATCATATATAGAAGAAGATACAAAGTCAAAGAAGAGAGTGGGGTATATGACAATGTGGTGGCCTGTTGAAGTTCCTGTGCTTAACGAGTAAATCGATCTATTGCATGGTTAGCTTCATGATAATGCAACATCCAGCTAGCTTGTTGGCTAGCGTGGTCCTTACTCCTTGTATCTCCCATAGTCACGGCGGACTAAGGGTGTGTTCTTTTTACTTATTAGACTTTACTCAAATAGTGGCAAGACCTTACTCAAGCAGTGGGAATCAGTGGAAACATTTTAGTGAATCAGTGAGAATCAGTGGTAGGACCCTTACTCAATCAGTGGTAGGGCCCACATTCGTACTCACAGAATCAGTGCAGAACCTTATTGAATCAGTGGAAATCAGTGGAAGAACCTTACCGAATCAGTGAAAATCAGTGGTAGGACCCACATTCGTACTCACAGAATCAGTGGCAGAACCTTATTGAATCAGTGGGAATCAGTGGAAGAACCTTACCGAATCAGTGGAAATCAGTGGCAAGACACAACCCAATCAGTGATAATCAGTGGGAAGACATTACTCAATCAGTGATAATCAATGAAAATAAGTGGAAAGGAACGCACCCTAAATGTGGGGCACCTAGTCTTTTCAGAAAATTTTATAAAAATAATCTTCTTTTTTTCTTTTTGAAATTTATTACTAAAATATCCAATTAATTAGTTGTGGACTTGTGGTACCAATATTATTTTTTCGATACGGATTAGCACCCATATTATTATTCTAGATTCGCCACTATCTCTAATATGGGTTCAAAACCTACTATAACAACGGTTCTTTTTTAAAAAAAAATTGTTTTGTTTTCTCATACTCCAAAAGACCAATCGATCCAGATGTTTTGTCCCTTAAAAATCCAACACCTAACATGAAACTAAAATGGGATGCTTTAGAATGCAATTTGGATTCTCTACTGTTACAGCACTCTACTATTTTCTTTTTCTCTCTATCTCTCTCCTCTAATCGTTTAAATTTCAAAAACCCACCCTTCCATCCAATGGCCAAAAGCTCACCTCCTCTAATCCAATGGTAGAAATTTTAAGAAAAGTGCTCTACTGTTCTTTTAACAACAGTAGAGGATCCCGACTATTTAGAATGACGCCTATTGAATATTGATACTCAGTTACTCACCCACCCTACAGCCCCTTTTATCTCCCCCGATGTCTCCTCTCAGAAGAAAATAAAGCATCAACTTTCCAGCACCACATTCACTCAAATACCATTTCACCATCTGCAGAAACCAGAATCTGAACTTCTTCATCCCCAATTGCACCAATTTTCTCTCCCCCTTGCAAATCCAAAAATTCTCCCAATTCTCTATGCTCACCCTTTTCACAGCCCCCTTCTCTCTCCACCAAACACCAAAATGGGATTTGGGAACCTATAATTGCCTCTACCAGAGTACCACTTCATGTGATACTGGTAGTGAAGATGATGGGTGCAGGTGCGGGAGTAGACAGCTGGCCAAGAAGGGAGCGCGGGCAACTCAATCTATTTCCATAGATCCTCTTTGAAGGCCCTCCAGAATTTATTAGTGTACCAAAACAACTGTGGACTCAAAACAGAAGTCAAGTCATACAAGCGCTACTTGCTCCTTAGAAGAGCAGTACCCAAAAAAAATATTCAATGCCTATAAATAGGAATAATGTACATACTACAAAGATTATCCCTCAAAGGGGTCGAAGTCTTGAACCCAAAGAAGGGAAAGTGTGTCGAGAAGGGAATTTTATATGTACAAGGATCTATGATATTTGGATCTACAAGAAGGCATGCAACCTCTTAGAGGATAGAGGATACAGGATACATTATAGTACATATAATATATATATATATATATATATATATATATATATATATATATATATATATATATATATATATATATATATATATATATATATATATATATATATATATATATTTGATCCTACGTGGATAGTTCTTGGGAAATAATTTGTAGTCAAATCTAATATTAGGTATTACTCCCTCTGTCCCATGTTTATCTTTACATTGGATTGTGAAAAGTTAGAAAGTTTTGCAATGTGAAAATAGTATCACTAGATTCATGTGAGAGTAAGTCATTTTAAATAGTAAGTTCTACAGTTATGAAATCATAAATATTCATGGTCAAAGTAGTGTCTTGATGATCGTGAAAAGTCCAATATAAAGATTAACTTGGGACAGAGAGAGTACTTTTTAAAGTAACCATATTTTAGGAAGTCACTCATTGTATACAACAAAATTTACACGCAGATTATTTAACTATTACACGGCCTATCATATCTAGAAGAAGATATGAAGCCAAAGAAGGGAGCGGGGTATATAACAAAGAGGTGGCCTGTTGAAGTTCCCGTGCTTAACGAGTAAATCAATCTATTGCATGGTTAGGTTCACGATAATGCAACATCTAGCTAGCTTGTTGGCTAGCGTGGTCTTTGTTATCTCCCATGGTCACACTCACGGTGTACTAAGTGCGGGGTACCCAGTCTTTTCAAAAAATTTTGTAAAAAATAATCTTTTTTTTTTTTAAATTATTGCTAAAATATCCAATTAATTAATTATGGTATAAATATTATTTTTCAATGCGGATTAGCATCCATATTATTAATATTATAGATTCGCCACTACATGTGACATGGATTCAAAACCTGCTATAACCAGTTAACCACGGTTCTTTTTGAATTTTGTTTTGTTTTGTTTTTCTCATACTCCAAAAGACCAATCGATCCAAATGTTTTATCCCTTAAAAAATCCAACACCTAACCAAAACTAGAATGGGATGCTTTAGAATGATGCCTATTTGAATAGAGAATATTGATACTCACCCACCCTACAGCCCATTTTATCTCCCCCGATGTCTCCTCTCAGAAGAAAGTAAAGCATCAACTTTCCAACCCCTCATTCACTCAAATACCATTTCACCATCTGCAGAAACCAGAAGCTGAACTTCTTCATCCCCAATTGCACCAATATTCTCTTCCCTTTCGAATCACAAAATTCTCCCAATAAATTCTCTATGCTCACCCTTTTCACAGCCCCCCTTCTCTCTCCTCCAAACAGCAAAATGGGATTTGGGAACCTATAATTGCCTCAACCAACAGTACCACTTGATGTGATACTGGTAGTGAAGATGATGGGCGCAGGTGCGGGAGTAGACAGCTGGCCAAGGAGGGAGCGCGGGCAACTCGATCTATGTCCATAGATCCTCTTTGAAGGCCCTCCAGAATTTATTAGTGTACCAAAACAACTGTGGACTCAAAACAGAAGTCATACAAGCGCCAATTGCTCCTTAGAAGAGCTGTACCCAAAAAAAATATTCAATGCCTATAAATAGGGAATAATGTACATACTACAAAGATAATCCCTCAAAGGGGTCGAAGTCTTGAACCCAAGGAAGGGAAAGTGTGTCGAGAAGGGAATTTTATATGTACAAGGATCCATGATATTTGGATCTACAAGAAGGCATGCAACCTCTTAAGAGGATACAGGATACATATAGTACATACAGACAGTATACACATCAATAACTTATTGCCCTCAAGAAACCCGCATATGATGTCGCTGGCCCTTAGATCCTACACGGACAGCTTACGGATCGTCATTTCCTTAAGTGAGGACACCAATCTGCGGAACACTTTGAGACTCCGACCAGTCTTGTCCTGCATAGGACACACAAAAACCAAACTGCAAATGAGAATAGAAGCTTCCAAGCAGTTGTGCCCTTTTCAATTCAAAATTATTAACCTTTTCTTTTTCCTTCACTTTTTCTGTTGCGTTAATTACATGTGAGGTCAAATTACTTAATCATATACAGAATGATACTGAAATTCAAGTAAGCTTTGGCTAGAACCGTGCCAAAAGACTGATGGATGAATGCTTCTTGACCTCAATGACTATCAGCTTGATTATTTTTAAGATCTGAAGAAATACGCCATGTAGACAAAAGCTGCTGTCATAGCACTAATAAAGTTTTCAGTTCCCTGAATTAAGAAACTAGCAGGCCTAATTGTCAAAGCACTAAGCAACCACAAACCTGACAACAACACCAACAACAACCCAGTAAATATCCCGCCTAGGGTGGGGTCTGGGGAGGTCCAGATGTACGCCTAGTCACCTAGTAGAGAGACTGTTTAACCACAAACCTGAGGGCAGCTTAAATCTAGGAGTAATGTGCAAAGTGCTTAACAAGGAGTATTCTGGAGTGGACTGGACGTTACAAGGGGACAGATGAAGCTGCAGAAGACTCCCAGTTTAGTGTCTACTACTATCAGTTACCAAGTTATCAAGCAACACACTACTCTACCATCTCTAATCAAATCAAATATTAGGATGCCTAGGCAATCCTAGTCATTATTTATTAAGATAATGAGAGAAAGCGTTACCTCATTTAGCAGTTCGAGCCGTTCTAAAACGGGAAGTAACTTTCCACACAAAGAAGAGAAGTCTTGTTTAGATTCCACATCAGACGTATACATAATCGCCTTCACAGTTTCATTGGATCCAGCCATAACAGATCTGCCAAAAAGCCACCGCAAATAAGTCGGTGAATAAGCACATTTAAAACACAAGGGTAATGGAGATGGTCATACCTGTCTTGGAAATGGATGAGGATCACATTCAGGAGATGCTCTGCCAGTAATAGTAATAAAGTGACCAGCTGATCCCTGTTGCTGACTATCTGACACATCTCCACCATTGCAATATACCTCCTGTAAATGCAGAAAACTAGGTGACTAAAGTGCTGGATATTAGGTTAGCCAACACATTGTTGCAATCGAAGAACTACAACAAACAACTCAATAATGCAGTAAATTCTGTCATCGGCCTGGGAGGTCTAGATGTACACATCAGCTAACTAGTACGACTAGCAGAGAAGTTGTTTCTGATATGCCACAATGAAAGATGAAGAGGTCTTGAAATCAGTAATTTAAAGCATAGAGAAAGAGAGAATGCTAATATGATATGTTATGCCCAATAACCTAAACACCATAAAGGCAAAGTATTGGCCAGAGAAAAGACTCGCAAATGCAACTATACTGCAGTTGCGCAAAGAATCTTCAACACCAGGACAGTTATATGACATTTGGCCATTTATCTTGTTTTAGGAGTCCCATCTTAATTGTCTTACAGCATGGATAGCAATAGAACTCTCATTGCTCTACCCACTTAAATGGCTCTGTGATAGCTGCTTACCACAAATAGCCTGAATATGGTGTCCATAAAAAAAATTCCGCTGTTTTTAGACATCATTTGAAATGCCCCTCTCCTACAAATTCCACCACTACAAACAACCTCTCTACTTGTAAACGACCAAGACTGGCTACATCTTAACACACATGAGACATGACCCTACCTTTGACTGCATGACAGTAGGACGTATTGTTATCTTCTGACCCCCCCCCCCCTCTTCCTCACGTGGCCCAGAAGCGAAAAAATAACGACATGCAAAGTAGGTTTCACAAGCCCAACTTACTGGAAGACTACCGTCAAAACTCAGACTCTTCCTGGTAATTCAAGCACAACATGAACAAAATTACTAGGGCCACTTTTAGAAGGAAACAATAGCCTTACTCTATGACATGGCAGGATAAATGATTTATTATGAAGATTACCTGGCTACAGAACAAAACAGGCAAAAAAAAGAAAGAAAGAAAGTAGTTTTTGTTCATACAAAGGGATTCATTCGTCTTCACACTATCTAACAGAAAGATGAACGACCACACTATAGCTACCTTGTGTTTGTATTGTCTGATGATGAAACACGATCCTTCTCAGCAAACATGTTAATCATATCATCCACTTCCTGTCGTGAGAGTTCATTTATGTCTTGGATCTGAGAAATTCACCGCAGTTGTTCAGCTTTATGATAATACAAGGATTTATGATTGGAAACTATAAAAGTATAAAGCTGTTAACAAACAAGCAACTATAGCACTTTGGTTAGTGACCCCTTCGATTCATTTGAAAATGGATAACGCCCAATATATAAATGCCAATGTTAATCAGCTGTCTCGTTTTAATGGTCATATCTACTAAGCGGTGCTATTTTTATTTTTTTTGATGTTACCTCTGAAATAAGGTGCTAGAAATTAGAAATAATAATATCAGTAGGGTATTTGTAGAGACTTTGTGGACAGGAGTAGAACATCAGACTTGATAGAAACTAAGGAGAGATGGTGATAGTTCACTAGGACAATTAAGCAAGAAGCTGAAAGTTGGAAAGCAGGGTGTGTTCTTTTCCACTTCTTTTAGAATTGGTTCAGTTCAGCGATGTAACAATTGGTTCAATTCAGCGATGTACTAATTGGTTCAGTTCAGTGATGTAATAATTGATTCAGTTCAGTTCAGTGATGTAATAATTGATTCAGTTCAGTTCAGTGACATGAATATTGTGTCACATATTACCATTCAGTTCAATTCAGGAAAAGAACACACCCGCAGTCATGGGCCATGATAGTTTTTGTTTAGGGAAGAGAAGGTATGCAAAAGTGTTTGTGAGTCAAGGGAGTCTAATGTAAGCAACCAGAACATCTTTGTTAGAGGTTAGTTCGTTTGCATTATCGGTCCCAAGCCTGAATAAAGAAAGAGGGCGATATTAGTTACTTTAGGGATGCTCTCAAGGAAGTTAGTCATATACATCCCTTCCTCAGGTAAAACCACCAATGTCGGCTTACAACTGGATAGAGTAATAGGCAAGATTCTCTCCCTCCTCAGGCCTTCGATAGTTTTTGGCTTAAAGAGCTGTTCCTGACGAGAATTGGTTGAGCCATACTGGGATTACAATACAGCTTACAGGAAGTTAGTACCATAGTTCCTAACCTAAGATAATACAAGGCAGATACAGAAGAATAACAAACAAGCAGGATACTAATTCAAAATGTCCCTTTCACCTTGTTAAGCAACATAGACTTCTCATCGGCAGCCCTCTCAAGAGCATCTGTAACAGTGGAGAGAAAGTGACCAAGTAATGCTAATGTGGGCTGTTGCTGTCCACCCATCGTGTGATATGCATGTTGATCATCAGAAACCTTTGGGAAAGTAGCAAAAAGGAATCGGTGACAGTCAGAGATTAAAAGATTTCTCATTTGCACAATCAAATTTAAGATATTTTTAAGTACTCTGTCATCAATTCAAGCTTTCTGTATCTACCTGCAACCTAAGGGACTTCTTCGTCACCAAAAAATAAAGGTACGAACTGAGTCTGAAGCCTATATGCATCTTGTTAAGTTCCAACCTCCTTTGGTTCTGAAACCCAATCAAAAATTAAAAATAATGACTCACATGGTAAGTAAAATAGCACATGTAAACCAATAGCTTGACGTTTAAGCTTCCAAGAGAAGTAACAGACATACCACAAGAGACTGCACAGAAGAAAATGATTCCGAATTCTGTGAGAACAGATCACGCATCATCCTGAAAAGTCCTTGAACAAATCCATACTCATCATTCTCTTCATATGGCCAGACCTGTATGATCAGAAAACTGAAACAAGTTAAAACTTATACAAAATTTCACAATCAATTCAATTCCACAAACCATTTTTATTATTGCCACGAATCAAACAATTCTGTGGCACAATAATGAGAAGGTTTCCCTGATTAACACCATCCTCCCCCCTTTCACTTTTCCTTTCAATGAATCACACGTAAACTTATAATTATCTTCCACAATTAATTACATCCTGTCAGGCCTTTAACTGCATGAACATTCAAAATGAGGATGTATCCTGAGCAAGAAACAGCCAGATTTAAACCCATCTGGTAGAGGATTTAATTTAAAGACAATCCAGATATTACTGTCAGGGAAATGCGTAGGGTCCATACGATTTGCACTACTTGTAAGATTAATATACGGGAATAATTCAAAGACAACATCCAGAAATTATTATCAGGGGCAAATGACTATAGACTTGGATCATTCAGTGACACAATAATAATACTCCTCAACTTAGTCTACCCAGCTGGCCAGCTGACAATATCAACTTTGCCCTCAATGCAAAACAAATTATAAGGCAAAACATGACAATAAGACAAAATTCCATTATAGCCACAATCTTCAACATCCAAACACAAGCATCAATTTGTTTTCCTAAAGTGGCTGCCTTCAAATTATAAATACTAAAGTAGCAAGATCTGCTGCTTTTGGAAACAAAAGTTTCAAACTTTTACCATCAACACCAAATTCCAAAGAAATGTGTCATCATCTAACAATATAATTAAAGGGGCATGCAATTTACAGCCTGAGAGGGCCTCTCACACTCCCATCACTCAAGAACCCATTTGAAACCGCTGTCATGTCGTGGAGAGCTAGAACTCATTTCCGGAGTGCAAGTAAAAAATCTTTATATCCTACCTCTCGTCCCTTCACTACAGCACCACCCTCGCCTGCATTTTTTGCTCTAGTAAGATGCCAAGGGCATTCCTCCCTCCCTCTTGAAGAGAGAGACATTTACCTTACTTAATATGGCAACGACAAGATTAATTAGCTCCATCATCAAGTCATCCGCCTCAAAAATATTTCCTTGCAGAGCTCCGTCAAACAGAGAAGGATGGGCTTTCACAAACTCGATGACATCTCGAACAACTTTATTTTTTACCTGCCAGAAAAGACAAAGGAAGGAAGAGATTTCATTTGTTGGCTTTTTCGGATGGTTCACATACAAATTCATGCAGCAGTACACTGTACACATGACTTAAACATATGTTTGGGAATAACAAACGAGGAAAAACCAGCACAAAGCATAACTATACTGGCAAGCGCCACTTGAATGTATGCAATAGATGCTCTGCACACCAAGTAGCATCCTTCACAATTTTCACCATAACCACAGTTGAAGGTCACTAGTTGAAGAGGCCAATACCATGCGGGTGAAACACAATTTCATGTCAGCTTGTTAACAACACAATTAATTGTTTCCAGGTCTTTTAACAGTACAAAAGTTCATGAACTTTAAGCTAAACACATAAATATAATTAGCACAAATTTTCAAAAGAAATTTTCTTTCTTACCACAGAGAACAATCCAATGCATCACAAAATCCAGAATAAATTTACCATCTTAGCACAAATCGCTCACATCTAATCCCCCATTCCACTTTTATCCTGTCCAGGTGATGAGCAAAGAACACCCATACATATAGGGATTCGTTTGGGGCGGGGGGCGGGGCTATAATAATTTGTATGAACTCCACCAAAAGCTTCAAATTAACTTTTTAGCGCTAGCACGTGTGATCCGCCAATAAAATCTATCCAGAACTTGAGCAACCAATTTATCATGAAAAATTGAAAACTTATGCTCAGCCACCATTCTTATTGGTAATTCTAACGTGAACCACATGACCCTCTTCAATTGCAGGAAATTAATAGCATACAATCACTGCTGTTGCAGAGCTTCAGGAGTTACAACAAAATATCTTAGGAAACATGAGCAGTAGTAAGGACAATCATGCTGGCAAACCTCAAAGAAATCAGAAGTGTCGATTAATGAAGTCAGGGACAACACCAATCTCAGCACTGGAGCAACTATCACTTGTTGCTTGTCAACATCTGACGGCAGGACCCTTCCAAAGCTACTTTCCAACCGCCTTAAGCTTCCCTGATATACAAAAATAATAGGTAAACAAATATATAGGAATACAACTGCTGGTTTAAAGGACATGAGATACCTTCATAAGCATATTTAATGCCTTGCATGAGGCCAAATGCTCTAAGGCACGCATAGAGGAGAGAACCTGGGCCCCAGATTTTCCATATTTATGACTGATTCTCAATACCAAAGCAAGTTCAGCCTCAAGGGTACAAGCTCTCTGCAAAGCCTCCATAGTACGTCGACCATCCTAGTGTTTGCCATTTTATACAGGATTAAGAGACACACAACTAGTCAATTAAACGTATGTCAAATACAGTAAACTAATTTCACAACTGAAGATACTGAGGCTGCTCATAACAACAAACACAGACCAGATTTTATCAATCCAAAAGCTATATGAGCCAGAAGATAGACAAAGATTACTAGACACCATGATAATAACCACCAGTGCCTAATGCTGGTAATCTAATCTGAAAAGAAGTAGTTCAAAGCAGGGCAATGAACAGCTTGGTTTTCTGCTACTTCATCCATAAATTTGCAAAGACTGTCAATGGGATTTGCAAATGCAAATTTGAAACAGCTTAAGAATGAGTGAGAGAACCTCTCTGTGCTCTCTGTGGTGATTGCATGATCAAATGACAAAAGGCAAAAGACCACGTCAGGTCATTTTTTAAATTATTCAATATGATTGACATCCCAGCAATTGTTTTGTAAAAACATATTGTCAAAGGAACAAATTATGTAGAGAAGAATCTAGCAAAGGAGGAATCAATAGTAAATTGCTCCATCCTGTTGTTTCTGTTTTGGGTGTGATTTTGCTCTGCGATTGTGTTGTTGCTTTTGGGCACGAAGTAGCCTAATAAATGTTAATTATTTCTTTTCACACAATCAGAAGCTTATTACAACCTTTTTTTGTTAGAAATGAAAAAGAAAATGAACTTCATGCTGTTAACCTACTATGGACATCTATAGACTTGACATATTGAGATATCCATGTCAATGCTTCAACGCTCTGAAGACTTAGTCCTCAAATTAATACCATTAGCCGTATCTGGCTGAAGATAAACTCATATACATAATGTGGTTGGAGACATATGCACTTCTTTCCATCACCATAGCTTCTAGATTTATATTTCTTATCCCGACCTTGATTCTAAATCTCACCCCACCTCCTTTGGTTAAGGGGATGGGGGAGGTCCCCATTCATGCCATGGTACTAAAAATCCCTTTATACGAACCTGATGAGAAAAATTGCTGATGCTCATCAAGCACGATCTCAGAAAGCCTCTGCTCTGAAGTTGATTTAAGAAGAACTTCTCATGATCAATACAAATGAATGCATCCAGAACAAAATGTGATATTGTCTTTCCAGATTCACTTCCTTGTGTTGCATCTTTTATGACCTACAGACATATAAGAGGTATTAGATAAAGATCTATTCGGCCAAGTAGAGTGCATTATGAGCAAGCAAATTTCAAACCTGGAAAAATCTCAGTTGACTTCCTAGTTTGGTTTGATAAAAGAAAATAGTATTAATGAAGCTGTGAAAATAGCAGAGGACAAGGTAACATTTAGAGATTAGCCCGATTCTTAGGACATCAGAAATCAAGTAACTCCTAGGTTCCTTCCGCCGTGGATCAAAAAGAAGCTAAATATACATGCATATAGAGATTAGGTGACCATGTTCACAGTCTAGTCCATATATAAACACAATAATGTTAATATCCTATGCATTTTTAGAGTGCAGAATTTCACCCATTTAAGCTCCAGAAACAATCAAAACATCAATGAGTAGATCAAAGTCGGGACTACAATGAAACCATGGAAGAAATGGTTGCAATGGGCTGTCATGGAGAAGAGGCAACATGCAAAACTTAACATTTTATAAAGCAGTCACGCCTTACACTGAGCGAAATCAAATGAGTGTTAAAATCTGAAAAGTGAGTATGCATGAACCATTATATATTTGGGTGTAGTTGGTTGGGATGGTGTATTTTGATTTTTTGAAGACCTTTCTTTAGGACTCTTGTATGTTGATTTTGGCAACGAGTGGCCTTTACTTGAACATATTGGTTTAGAAGACAAGAAGGTTATTCATCAACACCACATTGCAAGCCAGGAGAGGATGCAAGGAACAAACATCCCACCAAATCTAGAATAGCTTGGGCCTCTTTCTGCAATATAGAGAAGTTAGACCGTGCCAGTTCAGCTTGCTCTTTGTCCATCTGGAATAAGCACAGCCAATGTCATTCAATAGCCAGAGACCAAATTCAAGGGTATAACAAAATCTGCACCAATGACATCCATAATGGTAATAGACAACATGATACCTTTTGAAGGTCCATAACTTCACTGTCATGATCAGTTCCAAGCAGTAGCTGTAGCATCCTCCTTGGAACATCTGGATCAAGCATATGCTGACAGTACTGGAAATAGCTCAATAGCAATGCATACTGCCTGAATTTTGAAAAAATCACACCATATTATGAGATTCATCCCCAGCATAGCCAAGGTTATAGCTTTAATCACCTCATCAAACGCATACCTTCTCCTCAAAGCTTCTGATGACTCATGCCTCAGTACCGCCAGAGTAAGTTTAAACAATATGGAGAGACAAGCACCATTAGAAATCTGTTTAAGCATGATAACATCAAGGCATGTGACAGTATCCGAATTCAACCCGCCAGGATGAAAGAATCTCTCATCTCGCAGCTTGGCCATACATGTCAGGGCAACCTAGAAACATTCAGGTTGAATATCAGCATGAAGACATGAAGTCACTACAGTAATGATACGTAATAAAAGAAGAAAATAGTATCAGCCATGTACAAGAATACCTGAGTCAACAGAAGGGCCATCTTAAGAGAACAGTCAGGTGCCGCAGAAGCACCCAATGAGGCATCAAGCAATCTGCTTACACAAATAATATTAGGGAAGGCCTGACAGAGAATGTATGATAATTCTAGGAAGAAGACTTACTGAAACAAAATTTCAGTTCGATTTTCAAGGGATGACAGTCTCCTTGAAACGGAAATCTACAAAGAGAAGGCAGCACAGAGTTAGGAACCTAGTCAATAGATGGAGATGCAACACCATATCCTCAATCCTCATGGATCAAAAAGATAAAACCATAAAAGTTAAATTAATGTTACAAAGAAAAACTTAACAATCAAACCTCAACGATCTGGGACCAGCCAGTTAGCATATGAAGTTGGGCAGCTTGTTCCTCAAGGTTTCTGTTGTATTTCCAAGCCCATCTCAGTAACTGTTGAATTACCTCTCTTAATTCATTAATCTCAACTTCATTGCCGAAGGAACTCAACTGGGAATCAAAAGATTTTGTTTTCAGTATGTGAGAAAAAGAGAGAACGGAGGAAGACAAATTTTATATAAATATGCTCGACCAAAATACTGACTGCATAAAAAAAATATTTACACGCCTACAAGGCCACAATAGCGAACCTTCCAGAGTTTGTCTCGGAATGAGGCAAGATTGATTAGGCGGTCTCCTCGCTCCGAGTAATAATACACACCACCCTTTTCAGATGCAGAACTTCGTAGTATCTCGTCAGCCTATACGTAAAAATCACAATTAACTTTATACTACAAAGACAATGACAAAAAAAATCAGAAAGAAAGATCTCAGGCTTTACCAGTAGACTACATTTTGTATTAGATACTACTTGAGAATAATCCATAGTGGCATCAGGAGGTCTAAACTGGATGATGTCAAGCAGTTCTAGTGCCTGAAGATGAGAGAGACTTATAATTAGCTTTCTTCAACACATAAACCAAAGAAAAAAGATCTGGCTTGAAAGCTGAGATAACAAAAAGCTTATGCCTGAATCAGAATGGCCCAGTTGTACAAGAGGTTGACTAAACTACATACAACATATTTGTCAAACCACAAGAGCATATGCTCCTACAACGAAGGATTTTGGCACCTGAATGTTGTTAGTTTAGCACCAGTTTACTCAAGTTATTGATGGAAGGGTATCTAGGGCAATAAGACGGAACTAGAATCTAGCTCCCTTAGGAACATAATGTAATACATCAAACAAGAACAAAACGATTTGAGGTCAAAACCTCACTAGTTGGAATTCAAATGCTTATTTAGGATACCAAATTACCAAGATACAATACTAATGGAATCAAGTGCTAGATTTTGTGGACTGAATCATCCGTGATCCTCAATTTGAAGGCATCTGATCATGCACATATATTTCATAGAAACTAGAATTTGGTTCCCTTAGGAATCTAATGTAATACATCATACAAGAAGGTCCAGAGGATTGAGGTCAAAATTTCACTAGTTGGAATTCAAATGCTCACTTAGGATACCTATATACCAATGGAATAAACTGCTATATTTTGAGGACTGAATCATCCGTGATCCTCAATTTGAAGGCTTCTGACCATGCATATATGTTTCATAGAAATGCAGATACCAAGTAACATTTTATTAACCAGGAGAGTTTTAATTTTACTTTTAGGGGACACAAAGCAGGTTATGTCTATAACCATTTGCAATATTCCTAGTCACCCAAAAGGCCCATCACCATACCTTACTCTTACTGAGTGTTCTGGTTCCAGAATTTCCATCTCTATTTCGCAGCGCGAACATAGATGCAAGATCTTGATCGCCCTCCGATTCATTCTTATCCTGTCCAAATAAATAAGCAAGGATTTTATGGCAAGTTTCACGACTGCTGGAACTTGTCATATCGCAAGAGTGCAACCCCACTGTAAGTAGCTTCAACAACCACGCTCTCTGCAGTGAGAAAAAAAAAAAGTTAAGACCTGTGTTTTCAGATAAGAAATACTGTATTGAGAGACAGAGAGGTAGTTGTTACATCCCAAGATGACTAGGAGTCCTTAGTAAACACACTAGCTACAATCATCCCAGTGACATTGGAAGTTAGGGATAGACACCTACTTACAGCCACAGCCGCTTTAGCTCACATTTAAGCTAAATACCACACATCAACCCGTCCAAAAGATGGAAAATGGAAAATCTCACAGAATATGCGGAAACTCCATTATAACAAGGGCACCAACAATAGCCAATGAAGCACACCGCAAAAGCAACTTCTTCCCATCACCCACTTTCCAGCTCAACATCCCTAGCGAGAAAATGTTGAATGATAATGGTAGGACACCCAAAACTCCCCCATGAGTCATGACATCAAAAACTCATTTCATATAGACCGTGCCATGCCAAAATGCAAGTATAGGTTTAAGCGAGTCTCGCTATCCGGAATGAGATAAGGCACACACATCAGGAGAAACAGACCACCCTGGTCACCTTTCCACATAGCACATTATGAGCGTTCATCCCACCTAATACGAAGGTTCTTACAAAAGCTCACGCGTTGAAGGGAGCTTTAGACTTCCAAATGCCCCAGAAAAAGGGGTTAGTGGGGAGAGACCGAGATGTCCTGTTGAAGAACTTCATCATCGAAACAGGGAGCATGCATGGGGGGACCACAGCTCCCAATCTAATATAGACGCCTTTTCCTTGTTCTAGGAGGCTTCAAAGTAATTGTTTATATCTTCTTCTAGATCTAATATTCCAGAACTTTTACATGAAATCCATTATACAAAATTCACCAAATGAGTCGCTAATCTGAGATGAATGGGGAGACAAATGACACGGGCATTAGTATTAAAGAGTACAGGAGGGTAGTAGAGATAGTAAACCATTTGAAGCACACTTGGTGCATGGTAATCAACTTGTGGGCGTGGAATGGCCGAATGATGGGGGAGTGGCACTCAATATAGTCATTTTCTGTGTTGTATTTGGCACGTAGGCGAAATGGTAATGTTCTGAAATAAGCAATTTACACTTTTGGCTTGCAAGTTAAGGTTTGATATTGAAGAAAATCATACTTTAAAAAGTTACTAAGAAACAGAGCTATATTATTTTACGTTTCTCTGCCCTTTCGTTTACATTATTTTGGGTATCGATAAGGATATAACATGCTTGCATATCTTATCTCAATAAATAAATAAACTTGCATAACAAAAAAAGAGCCCACACTGCAAAGATCAAACTACACATGTGCAGCTTAGGGGCTGTATATTACAACATGAAGATGGATATTTATGAACTACAAGAAGGAAATAAAAGAAGCATAGTTTCTTTGATTTCAACAATGTACACTCGTGGAAGTCAGAGGCTATCTTATTGCGTGTTCTATTTTGATATCATATAAGGTAATGTACCATAGTCCCAGCCCGAGAAAGGATGCGAGCACGCACCCACCCACCACCCATGCACACAAACTAGTGGAGCCTGGGTTGAAGTTAAAACCCAGGAGAAAAAAATCATAAATCAACAAGTAAAGTTTACAGGTACAAACCTGATGGAGTGAGCTGATTCGTAAAGCCTGGGAACTATTTCTTTTAGGCAGGGCAGCAACGCCAACAGTCGCCAAGTGCTGCAAAAAATAGGCGGAAAGTTAACCATCATAATATGTGACATTTAGCAGAACCGCCCCAAAGAAAAGGAAAACGAGAAGCAATCTGATGTGTACCTTTACAAAAAAGTGGTATCTCTTGTTACTCAACAAATCCATCACTGGACCGGATGTAAGTTCATCAACACATAACTCATAAAACAGCTGCATGCATTTCAGCGTTTCAGTGTATTTACATGTTGACCAGCATCAAATGAGCTAAAATTCAACAGATGCTACACTAATTGCTAACCTGAAAACCAAATTCATGAAGCAACGCATTCACATCTGGCTTGAGAAGCTTATCCAGCATATCAAGAATAACCTTTAAGCAACTGTATATGACACCATCAGCACATAGAACGGAAAACCAATGGATGAACTGGAAATCAAGGAAAACATAATGCATACGCGCCTGTAATTAAATCTTGGCTGGAAAACTGTACGCTCAATTGGGGTATCTAGATCAAACTTGAGAAGCAATTGTGTCATGTTTGGAGCTTGCCTACTAATGTTGTCAATTAAAAGCTGAAAAGCAAGGGTTAGATGGTCTCAGTGAAATTCCACATACCAATATCACACAAGAACCCAATATGTAAAACATGCACCTGGAGTATGAGTACACCTAGATCATCACTGCTGTTTTCTATATTCTGGCTTTCTTGAGATCGTATCTCCAGACACGAAGCGTAATCCTCGACCAAGGAGTTTGCCGCATTGGATTTCAAAAGCAACTGAACAAGCCCAACCATACGAGAGCTAGCAAAGACAAGGATGGTATGTAAGACTTCCTGCTTACATGTCTAATTTCTAACCAACTTGCTAAAGAGCATTGAAGGAAAACGAAATTGCAGCCCAATTACGCCAAACTAAAATGCATTTCAAAATGCTACCAGGCAAGATTTTTCTCTTAATTTTTTTTTTTTTATGCGAGGAACTGGCAGCCACTACTCTTAGGCTCTGTTTTATTCAACTTAACTTTACTTAAATTCAGTTCAGTCCAGTCATGTGTAACTTTATCACTCAGACAACTTTTTATTCTGAAATCAATTAATGATGATAACTATGTCATCGGAAAGATCTCAAAGCATACTTTCGAATGAGTCCAATATTCAATATGTTTGGACTAATTTTAAATGGTTAATGGTCAAGTTAAAAAAATCAATTCCATTCAGCTCTGTTCAGTTGGTGAATCAAATGGAGCCTTAGAGTGTACACAGGAGAAACCCCGAGCGTATGCAATAGTCTGCAAACCACACACACACCAGGCAAGCAAACAAGATATATCTCGCAGACATGCTCAACAAAGAGGTCTTTGTGGGATTTGAACCATGGTCTTTGCTATTGACTTCAATGATCAGAATGCAATGCATGTAATGGTAAGACTACAATCACAAGCGGCTGGTATATAATGTTCATACCTCAAAGTACTCATTATCTTGATGGAGCATTGCTGAATAGATGGCTGAAGATCATATCTCACATACTCCAATAAAGCTACAATTTGATTATGATCTTGAGAGAGTATAACATCTAAAGACTGCAAAACAGGAGCCAATGTCCTTTATCAGAGAAACCATAGACATTCAATGAAGGAACACCAGTTAGTTACTTCATGGAATTAACAAACCAAGTCAAACGAAGGTGCAGAAGAGCACCACATATTAAAGTCATCATCCAAATCTTATAGGACCCTTCCACACACCTTGAAATCTCTTAAGAGTACTTCACTACCCCTCGAGTCGGCCAATCTGATTTCAACAGAATTAAAAGGACAAAGGGAGGCAAGAGGAGAAAGAGAGAAAAAGATTTCTCGATCCCGATGCAAAAGCGGCTAAAATACTGACTCTGGTGATTCATTTTTTAGATAAGAAATTTTTTTATTAATCAATCAATTAAAATAATACAAAAAGAGGACAAGAAGTCCTCCAATGAATAAAAAAAATATCTACAACTCCCCCCAGTGAAGTTGAACAAAGGTAAGGGGAACACCCTTGAAAGCCCCAACGGCCTTTGCCCAAAGAGATGCCAAATAAACAATATAATCCCATACACAATCGAAAGTCTATCCAAGGTCTATCCGGAAGTGGAAAAGACCCTCGAGTTCCGCTCCAGCCAAATACACCACAGAATGGCCATACAAGCACACTTTCGCCACAATTTACCCTCTCTCCCCCTCCCTCCAGCGGCCACCGTAGCCGGGCTAAGAAAAGGCTCTCCCCCAGTCAATCTTCTCCACAACACCCTAGCAAACTCACACAACACAAATAGATGCAAGCCGTCCTTACAGTCATGACGACACATAACACACCTATCCGGCGACAAGCACCAACCAGGCCTCTGCTTGCTGCAACATGTCATGCGTATTCACCCTGTCTAACACCAAAGTTCACACGAAGGCTCGCACCTTCAGAGGAACCTTTGACTTCTAAATATAGTAGCAAGGGGAAAATGAGGAAATTGAGAAGGAAGACTAAAGCCTATGCAAGAAAGACTTGCAGGAGAAGACCCAGAGGAGTCTCCTTTCCAAGTCCGATCCATTTGTTTGCCTAAACAAGTTAAGGAGCAAGACAACACTATCCCATTAAATATGCCAGGGCAGATAGGCTATTAAAAAAACATCTACTAAATTAACACCTTACAAAGGATGCAGCACTCAGCACCTCTGCCTGCTCAGAACAACGGAATAGATCCAACTATTTGGGAAGGAAACCATAATGAAGAACGAGAATACTTGTCAAAAAGATCGATTTGTTACCTGATAAAGAGGGCGCCAATAATCAGCAAGCTGGAAATCCTTCCCCAAAACAAGGATTATAATCTCCAATGACAAATGCACTGCCTTCTCCAGAAGGCTGCCATAAATTTGGCTTGTTCGCTCAGTAATGACCGAATTGACACCTGGTGAGAGGATACCAATTATGTTTCTATATACTGTTTTACCACTCATGAAATCCTGCAAGAACACAGTAAATATATCTATCAAAATAGGAGCTTAGATTTCATTAGAATGTAAGCCTCAAAAGCAATAACATATAATGGATGGCGTAACTAGCAACTGGTGTCTGGTGACTCAATTTATCATATTACATGAAATAGTCATCTTAGAGGTTCCTCTCTGTGGTTTCCCTCAACTAGCCAATGGAAGGAAAACTGAACAGAAAATGAATATTTTATATATATTCCACTTCAAAGTCAATTATCTGGGGTCATTGAAATTCAGTTGGAATTTTTTCCAAAACAAGCCTAACTGTGTCACCTCACATCTACTAAAAATGATGTAATTTAATGAAATTATTTACAACTTTCACATTTTACAACACTGAAACATTTGTATTAATCATGTAGAAACATCAAAGAGCTCGAGTGTTCACTAGGGAAATGAGTAACCCTTCCCTAGGAAGTTCCCTTTGTGACAGGAGACATGCAGGGCAACATGGCATGTAATGCCACGCCTAAACATAGGATCAATACTAAGCATAAAAATTACACTACCATACAGCTTTTCTTGTTCGTCATAAATAGAAGGCAGCACTCATATTCAATCCGAATCACGAGTAACAAATAAAAAATTAATTATATATAAATTACTTACTTTCATTAGCTCGACAACAGGAAGTTGCAGTTGGAGCTGAGCAGGCTGCTGCACTGTTGAAAGCTGAGATCGGTCAATAACATTGTCAATATCCTCATCTGTTATCTCATATGTGCTTAATATCCTGCACATTCACCCATAATTCACATAATATGAACACATAAGGGAACCAAAAGCTTGCAGAAAAAGAATCGATGCAGAAGTAGATAATAATGTTACATACAGAGCATAGAACAGAAAAGACAAATCATGCAAGGAACAATGGTGTCATGGGCATGGCCCAAGGGAAATATTGGTGTTCCCAATGTACATGCCCAATTATTAGATAATTAACCATGCAAAGATTAGGTGACTCACATATGGAAATGCTGAAGACAAGCAACTACCAACTGCCACTTTTCGCATGGATCTGCGTAAGCCCTTTGGGGAAAGGGCCCAAAGACTTGATCATATATGAATCTAAATATGCCAATGAACCTGCAAGAAGTACAATTCGGAAAATAGGTGAACAAGAAAGAAGATAAAATATCATAAGGTTCGAGGAACGAAAGAGAGCCACTTTACCTACGCCCTCTGTCACTAAAATCTCTTTCTTCAGAGATAAGAGCATTCAGAAGATTTATGAATGATATTGTAGACGGGTAACATTCTCTCCTTGACTCAATTTCATTTAATTCAAACTGCATATCATAAACCTGCAAATGACAAACAATGACATCATGATGAACTTAGTATTTTTTGAAATAAAGAAGGCTGACGTGATTACTAAAAAATTCAATCATATAAAATCAACACAACCACAAAGAGCTATACTCCAATAAGAACTGGTACAACAGCTACAGAAAGGACTCTGCGAGTCTGGGAGGTCCAGATGTGACAGCTTTCCCCTCACCACTTATGACTTCCACAAATTGGAAAACTGACTATTCAGTGTGATGTGGGGAAGCGAAAGGCTGAATAACTAAAGTAATATTAGCATGATAAATGTTCAATATACTAAAATGAGATAATGTACATAGTTGCTTAAAGAGAAATATAGAAGATCTTGCCTACAGCATTATTGAATGCTAAAAGGAGTACACCTAATGGTTAGCTAAGACAGCTATCTACATAACACAACTTCTACATAACTTCAAATGAAGCTGAGGGCTCTCATCTACAAAAGATACAATTAGTATTAATGACATGTCAATAACACGACTCGTCTAGAAACTGCTAACCTGGGTAGATATTGGTTGTGTACTGTTTCCAACTTGAGGTCCAACTACTACAGGTAGATCATACTGCTCAAGATAACCCCAGATAGTGTCTTTCATCAAGGGGGAAACTTGAATAAACGTTGCAATGGCATCTCTTAAGGCCCCCTGTTAGCACGTTTGACGTAATACATCAGATATGAGCAAGTGAAGAATCATTCAGTATTTGCTTCTTAAAATCATCGACAAAAAGATAAATAGAGCACACCTTAAGGAAAGGAGGAACATTCTCGTAACTAAGAAGCTTAAACAATGGCTCAATATCAGGGAACCAGTTTTTCCTTTCAATGGGATTCCCATTATCCATGACCTGCAATATGACATTTTTCCATGGATTAATTCTTTAAACGAAAGGACTGTGTTTCGACTTGAGTTGCACCTTCCAGGGTTACCACCAGATGGAGAAACATATGCTTTTGGGCAATCAACAAATATAAACAAAACAGTCTTATGTTGGCACCAAATACAAATCAGATAGCACAAACCAGCTGAGAATTCAAAAGCTAGAATAGGATAAACAATGTGAGAATAGCAGAAGACTTGCCATCAAAAAAAAAAAAGGGAAGAAGACTACAAGAAAGAAAAAGATTTCACCTTCCGAAGAACACTCAAATATGCAACCAGAGCTTTTGCATCACCTTCTGGTAATTCAGGCAGGACAGACCCAGTGCTCTGGAGAGACTGCTTAAATTTCTCGGCATAAATTGACAGGCATTCAAACAAAGTGCTCCAAGAAACAGAACGAAAAGTTTTTTCCTTAAGTAGCTCGAAAACCTTTGAGGCACCCTCTTGGCTAGAAGCCTGAAAGGAACATGTCAAACATCATACAAAGACACCTTCATAATAAAGAATGTTCATAAAAAAGATAACTACAAAAATTTTACTCATACCAAGGCACCAAGCATTTTCAAGAAAGCAACCAGCGTTTGGAAATTAGTATGATCTTCCCCAGCAAAATTTACAAACATCCACACGACATCATTGCCAGAGAGAAACTCTGGTTCTTTCTGGAAAAAGTAAAACAGATGAGAACATAAATATCAGTCATCTATTCAGACAGCTTAGATCCTTAGATATTAAGCACCAAGAAAAAAAACATTATCAAATAACAACTAACTATAGCCTGTCTTTTTCCTTCTTTTTGTGAAAGAAATTTGAATTAATGAAGCTGTGAAAACACCTATGGATGACAAAATGGCCTAAAACAGCAGTACATATACAATTATCCTGGTTTTTAAGACACCAGAAATCAGGTAACTCCTCAACCATCCTCCCGCTCTAGCCCAAAAGATGCTAGATAAGTTACTATATCGCATACAAACACAGATGACAAAGTTCTCCTAGAAATACTTTTGCACTAATCTCCTACGAAATACACCACAGAATCACAAAGAAGGCATTACGCCAAAGAAGCTACAACGTATTAGTTACATCTACAAATTAATTAGTCACCACAAAGCTTAAGGCATACCTGATAAATTTCACTTATAAACTCCAATAAAGAAATAAATGGTTGGCGGCTCATTTCAGCAGCTTGATCAGAATTTACATTGTCCGAGTTGGAAAAACCATGTGGTGTACCCATGCGGTAAGGGCTCAGCATAGTCATAAGCTTCTCTTTCACCTCTTTCACCTGTCACAACATGACATGAATCCAGATACCGATATAAGAAAGTAACAGCACACCTATTCCTCAGAGACAAGCACGCTGATGCACATATATCATACATGCTATGGGTGACAGACAATCCACACACATATGCAGACCACGGAGCATGCTACAAACAAAAATGCCTGTACACACCTGCAAAGCATTTAATGAACAAAACCGAGGTTGATAAACCCCACTTAGGACGAACAGGTCCAAGATCCTGCATACCAGTCCCTGATCTATGATAGAGTCATAAACAGTAACAGGCACGTCTTGATATTATCATCCTAGGGAGTTTAATTCTTCATTTAGGAATAAAGTAAATGGATGAAATATAAATTTGGAAATAAAAAGATTTCACTATACACACAAATTGATCATTGCAACGAAAACCAACATCATAAGGGGCTTTGAGTATCCAATCTATCTTTCACCAATTTTCCGTGAGAAATAATGCTATCTTGGAATACAGTAGTTCTGTATCCAAACTTAGCCAAGAGATCCTACAGGAAATCACAGATAGAAGATGCAAATATGAGACTGCAGCTGAGATATCTTAAAAAACATTCTCCGAATGCGTGGATTTTTCCTAGACCCTCTGTATCGCCTGACTTGCTTTGGGATAGAGACACCTTTTTGGCTTATGGTATATAGCTGCTGGGGCCTTCGGAAGCTCACTAAGGTAAAAGGACTTGGCCAACTTGTAACTAGCTCCCTTTCGGAGGTCATTTTATCCTCTGATGCAGCTTCCTTTCGTTTTAACATATGCTTTTTTTTTCTGAAAAAAGGTTAAGAGCGAAAAAATGTACAAGAAGTACTAGAGTAGTAGTTGTAGTAGAAGTAATGAATGCTAGGAGTGTAGAAGGCGGAACTAGAAAATTCTTAGTCGGATAAATCAACAAAGTTACAGTGAGAAAACATTGAAGCTTAGAGGACTAAAGAGACAAATTTACCGACAAGCATCGCTTGAAATCGCGATATCGGTCGCGATCGTGGAAGACGTCGCGTAAGCAGACTGATATCGGTGATGCGTATCAAGTCGCGATCGCGACCGTGGCGACATAAACTTTTGTATCAACTAAGTTGGTTGTATCGGCCATGTATCGGCCGTATCGGTCATTTATCAGCCATATATCGGTCACATATCAGCCATATTTCGGTCACATATCAGCCATATATCGGTCATGTATCGGCCATGTATTAGCCGTATCAGCCGCGTATCAGTCGAGTATTGCCATATAAAAAACAACGTTATGTAGTGGGATATCGCGTATCCTCGACCTCAAAAACCGTTACGTCGCAGACTCGCAGCCGATATGTAATACCATGCCGGCAAGGAAGCTATTGGTATTTGGTAGTGACATTCTTGTATTGTATGAATATCATCCTCAATTTCACGGTGAGCTAGTATCTGAGTCGCAACAAGGCTTCCTCTCATAAAAAAATCTAACCAAGTTTCTTCCTCTCCAGTTTTAATATTTTCAAAACAGACATAAAAGATCAGGCGCATAATCACTGAATCTGAAGCTTTCTAGGTCAGAGATTCTGCACATAGGGTTATTTGCCATAATAAGTTCAACCACACGGGAAAGGTCCCTCTCCCTTCCCGTTTCACCAAACAAAATTCATTTTTTTCAGATAACATGGGTGTCCAAGCTTTGCTTGACAAATCCCATGGGCCCTGAAGTTAACAACCAGGAAAACCTCCAGTGGCCCTGAGGGGACTCAAACCTGGGACCATTCAAATACGCCAAACAGAATTCATAAAAATGGCTCATGAGAATTCATAGAATGGCCCATGAGGTAAGCTTTACCTTTTATTAAAAAAAAAAAACAGAATCAGAATGAGTTAAGGTATTCAGAGCAGTCATCAGATCTTCCTCTTGCATAAGGGTATAACAATGGCGGGTGGAGAGGGGTTGGAGGGGCAGGCTGTTCAAGATGTCTTGTTCTGTATACCCTGCCTTCATACTTGTGCAGGATTAGTAGGATTGAATCATAGAGGAGGTAAAGAGCTGAGCAACCTGGTTACAGATCATTTTAATGAATTTTCCACAACTTGACAACCCAACTTCCAATAGCATTTCAAAGCGCTCTTCATATCAAGTAATAAGAATAACACTAGGACAACAAGGGGGTATCACCGATGTACACAGAAGCAGTATCAATGTGCTTTATTCTATACCTACACAAACCCCAAATTCATGAATTCAGATATGATAAACCTAAGATCTCCTGCATGTACCAATCTGATCAAGGCTAATTTTCGATTCACACAAATTGTATAATAATATGGGACATAGGAACATACCATAGTCATATACATGTACAAGGATTCTTTCTCTTTTATTTTATTTTTTCTTTTTCTTTGGGGGGGGGGGGAGCCAATAATGACTCATGAAAGATCTAACATTTCTATCAGGCAGAAAATACAAGTAAACATTTAATCTGAATATCTGATGCAAATAGATTAGTAGGACTGACCTTGTCTCGGGCAAGTGGCTCAGACAAAAAGATTGTGATAAGCTTATGAAGGTAAGCATTATACATAAACATCATATCCTCATCGTCATTCTGAGAATAAAAGCAGAAAGTTTCAGGTCTTGCATGGAAGTAGCGGAAAAAGGAGGAAATTAACCCACATTTTATAAAACATAAAAGCATCACAAGTAATGCATATTATATAGAAAATGCAATTTCAACCTAAGTCCTGAAAGGAAAAGAAGAAATAGTTGCACTATACAATCAATAACAATATTACCTGATAAGCAGCAGTGCGAAGAACTTTGTCCAGAAAGAACACAAATACGTTGTTCGAAAAGATGACCTCCAAGCAAGAGCAAATATGCTGCAAGTCTTTGGATGAAACACTGGAGACTGCGTCCCTTGCAGCAATTCCGTCTTGTACTAACATCAAATGTACTGCCCATGCAAGTCTCACACAATCAACGAAACCCCCAACAGTAGGATCATTAATAGGAGCCATTATCTGGAAACATCTCAGAGAATATGACAACAGAAGAAGGTAATTTGATATTTGCAGAATAAAAAAGCATCAACACAACCATTCTTACAATTTCCTGAAATTGTTGCCGAAATGATGCATCGTGTGACAGGAGAGAAGCTTTCTCTGGGGCAGTGCTCAAAGCATCTGAAGTGAATGCAATCACAAGAGAAAAAAGAATGCCATATATAATCTGCACAAGGGAAACAAGAGGCAAGTAAAAAAGCAGCACAATCAAGCATAAAGAAGACAGCAAGAAATCATGGTAATCAGAACTGGAGGACACCTTACAAACAACCTCAAAATGCCTCCAATTTTACTATAATTCAAATACCTGATATTTTGAGATGTCTGAAGAGCCATTAAGTTCAGCTGCAGTATCCTTCAGAATAGAGAAAATGTCCGTAATATCTTTGGGACCTGGCCAAAAAGCAAAGCAGAGTTTAGGAATATGGTTTTGGTGATTATTCCAACTGCCACCCCACCCAAAAAAAAAATTACAGATGACACAGTATCGCAAACACTTCAATTTTATATTACAGAAGTCTTCAAATAAAAGTGAGACAATAAAACTAAACATTTTTTCAAAATAAGAAAAATACACATTAAAATAATCAGTTTAAAGTAGCAAATTATAAATCGGCTGAGGTTGTGTTTGGATAGAGGATTTGATTTGAATTTCAGGATTTGAAATTTTGCATTCCTAATCAAGTTCCAATGCTTAAGGGAATAATTCAATTCAAATTCCGCAATTTTTAATCCATGAGAGAGAGAGAGAGAGAGAGAGAGAGAGAACGGGAGAGAGGTAAAGGAGTTGAGTTCATCCATGGTGGCCCTAATTCTCTCTGAGTGGTGACTGAGATTTTTTTTTTTTTTTTTTTTTTGCTCTTTAAGTGGTGACTGAGATATAGGAAGAGAGATGAGTGTGATAAAGCCAGAGGGTCGAGCTTTTGAAAGTGGAAGGCGCGAAAAAGTCGAGTTGGCCCATATAGCTTCGGGTAGGAATTTGAAATTGACTTGTGGGAAGCTGGGATTTGAATTCTCCCAGGTTTGTGTTGTCAAGATTACTCATTGATTTGAACCAAATCCAATTCCAAATCCAAGTGTGCCCCAAACAATGGATTTGGGCCAAATCTGAAATTTTGAAAGTATAACATCGGGAGGGAAGACCTAGAAAGACGTGCACTCTGCATCTAGATGCACCATACAACCAAGAAAGCACTAAGCCACAACAGCCTCTTCTCCCTCCCCCGCCCAGAGCCCACTAAACCAGGCTACAAGAGCTCCAAAACAGAGACAATCACACCCAAGACTCATCATATACACCAAAACCACCAATCCAAATACTTTGTACCACAAGACTCCAAGTAAGACATGAGTTAGGTTTTGATCCTGTCCAGCAAAGTATGCAGAATCAGGTGAAATGCTCAACACCAGCCTCCTCCGTTGGCGCAAATCATTAGTATTTTTTCTATCCAATGCCAGAATCCGCACAAACTACTGCAGCCCTCCAAAGCAAGTTGCTGCAAAATGGAGCATGTGAAGTTCCTAAACGCCTAAGGACAGACTTGCAAGAATCTTTCCCCTCAAGGAGTCTCAAACCCATCGCCTACCATTGGCGATCACCAAACAGTTCAATAGTCTCCAATCACCCAAAGAGGGGTTTTTCCCGTTTAGCTAAGGGTTGTCAACAAAATAGGTAAGTTCCCTCTGGAGCAGCCTCCGCAAGTGAAGGTTCCAAGAGCTAGTCAGCATAGAATAGTGAACCAAGAAAACACACACCATATTCAGTAAGTCCAGCACGAAAAGAATCAAGACTCACTACAATCATCTCTACCCTTCCAAATGCGACCAAAAATTTCTTGCTTCGGTCACTCAGACGCGTCATTCCCTTAACAACAAACTTCTAACATTTCTTAAGTAGTTAACTTACACTCAGTAGCTGATACACAAAGTGATGCAAGCATGCATGCGAAGCAAGGCTAAATCTATACCTATGTTCTCTGTCAAAAATGAGATCTGGATACTGCATTCAACGAGGAGCAAATGCTAACTTGATAAAATTAACCTTCTCAATCGACAATTGAACGTACAATTGATATATGAAGCATTTTGAAGCAGCAGCACGCACTGGAACACTAATGAAAGCAGCATGCATGCTCAATTTCTTCACCTGAGCTGAGATGATGAAGACAAGACTTCCATGAGAATAACCCCGAGAGATTCCAAGAGTCATTTACAGAAGTGTCCAGGAAAAAAAATCTTCCCATCCTGCTGCAAACTTTATCTGGATGTCTGCGGTTCTCCTCAAGGTGTGGGCTTTTGTTTGGGCCTTGGTGTTAGGTCAGATCAGCACTCATAATATGCTGAAGTCATCACATGCTGCAACAGAGGAAACTTGCCCGGTCTATTTCTATGAATGTGTGTGCCATGTGAATAGCAAGACTTGCTTATATCTGTTCAAGCATTGTGACATGGCACAGTCTATGTGGAGGAGATTTTTTAGTGTCATTAGAGAGTTACGAGTGTGCCCTGCAATTATCATTCAACCATTGCAAGCTAGACATGTTGCTTTAGGATTGTTTGGCAGTGTGCTTTTATGGAAATATTTTGGTGTCTTTGGTTAGAGCAGAACTTAAGCATATTCTCAGGAATTTTCAATTCTTCTTACTTTTTTCAAGGTCCGGTGGCAGGTGGTGTATTTGACATCTCTTTCGGCTAAAAGCGGCTGGGGCTTTTAAGGGGTGTCTATGACTGACATCCAACATCACTAGGGTGCCTTGTAATTTATATGTCCTTTGAGGACATGTTGTCCTTTGAGTTTATTTTAGATAAAGGAGTAATTGTACAAAAGATGAATCACTATGATTACAGGGATTTAGCTAAATTTGATGTAGTTCTTTGATTGTACAAATGAAAAAAGTCCATTCAAAGACTTGCATCTCAAATGCTGCAGCAGCCAGCATATACATCATCCTGGAATCGTGGCATGGCTACAATGAGAAAGAAATCGAGGCAAGTTCATGAATTCAAACTTGCTAATACAAACACTTCAAGATCAGAGCTTCATAAATCCATTCAGTTATCAAATATAAAAGCTATCTACGAGAATCTAGTAGCTTACTTGTCCGCACAACTAGAACAGACAAAACAAGGCAATGAGACAGGATAAGTCTCTCCCGGCTGACAACTGCTCGACGCTCCACAATGGCGCCACGAGCATCAATGACAAAATGCTCTGCATTGGGCCCACCTAACCCAGCTGGTTCTTCCCGATTCAGTTCCTAGATATCAAGATAGAGCAGAAAATTATACTTCTATGACATAATGAGAATGATTTTCACAGGCAAAGAAACCAAATACTTTCTCCCTTTTACATTTTCCTGCTTGCGAAGTATTCTAGGGGAGTATGGGTAAGACAAGAGGTTGCACTTGGATGAAAAACAGGTTGTCCTCAATGTCTTAACTAGTACAATTCAAACCAAATGACAAAAGGAGTACACGATAAGTTGCCTCCTTTCAGGTGAAAAAAAGAGAGCGGTAGAAGCAATAGAAGATCCCTCCTTGTGAGTTGTGACGAAGCAATTTGAGCTTAGGAAACATTTTTCTTTTAAGAAAAAATAGTATATAAAGCAGTATGAGAGGGTACAGTCAAGGAGATAAGTTTGCCGGGTTACATTGGAAATCAGTAATAAAATAGCGCCTAAATGCCCCTCCAGTCAAAAGTGACGCTATAAAGACACCCGATCCTAAAAAAGCTCATACGACAAGGTGGACCTCAAGAAGATCCTAGCACTCCTCTTCATCCAAGTAAACCACAAGTTTGCCAGCACTGCATTCCTCCATAGCAACTTCTTCTCCTTATCAGTTTCAAAACCAATCTTTCCCCGGTCAAACCAAATAAGCGATTCCAAAATACCTTGCCATACGACAATGAAGGATCATATGGGAGCAATGATAGCTGCTAGTAGTGCTCAGAAAACACATTTTACTTAGAAACTATGTTACCAGGACTCGGGTACGGGTATCGGGTGCGGGTCCAAGAGTCGGATACGTCATGGTTTGAAAATTGAGGGTGCGGGGACATTGTCCTAAATTAGGGACACGGGTGCGGGGACCCTGTCCTAAATTTGGACACGGGTGCGGGGGTACAGCATTTTTAAAATTAATTATTTTTGATATTGAAAATTGTATTTTCTAAATAATGAATTTTTTTAATAATGATTTTTATTGGTAAGTTTGAAAATTGTATTTTCTAAATAATGAGTATTATTTATTGAACATTGCAAGTCAGATTTGTTAAGGGAAGCCGTGTGAATATTGTTTGGGCCCAAGTGAGTAAGGCCCAAGTGGTATTGTTGTATTAAATATTCAGCACGTTATAAACTGATAAGTAGTCTCCTGTTGCCGTAATTTTTGGACCGTGAAAAGTGAAAACCCTACTTCTCATAACTCATATCCGCCGCCCAGGAGAGAGAAAGAGAGAGAGTAACGTGAAAACTGAAAACTATGGAGGTGAGGACTGAGGAAGGAGGTCAGCCCCCATGTCTTCTCTTTCTCTCCTCTCTATCATTTTCCTCTCTCTTCTCTATCATTGTCCTCTCTCCTCTATGTCATCTTTCTCTCTCCTCTCTATCATCTTTCTCTCTCCTCTTTGTCATCTTTGTTTCTCTGGCAGCAGCAAGCAAAAGCAGTGTCCCCGTGTCGCACCAAAAATTTCCGTGTCTGACACGGATTTCATACCGGTACCCGTGTCGTGTCGTGTCGACACGGGTACGATGGCAGAGAATGCCGAGTCCTGGTAACGTAGCTTAGAAACGTATTTGAGAGTTGGGTTAGAGAGGGTCACCTTCCCGCCTCCCACCCCCCAAGACAGGCGTTCTCATCCCCACCAATATGAAATCCCCTTTATCCCCTGTTGGAAAATACAAACTTAAATTATCGAAGTTATAATTAGTAAGCTCTAAATAGTAAATCATTTAGAGTCTTATATTATCAAATGGTTGTAACTCAAGACTAATATGAACCACTATTTCTTAGGAGTTAGAAATAGTATATAAGGAGAAGATTATGTAATGGAGATAACAATGAATTAAGAGAAGATAGCCTGCAGAGCTATCGTGGGTGAGCATATCAATGCTCACCACCATTGTTCCCCCCCATTTTATATATTCACATATGTTTGATTAGTGAATATTATTATTGTTATTTAGATAAGGTTCCACTACACATTCGCTGTGCCGAAATTTTAACATGGTATCAAAGCCGATGGTAGATCATATTTCCTCCAATTCAACAACAAAAGAAATCATGTGCTTCCCTCACGAGAATAGATTGGTTAAGATACCAACTAGAAATCCAGGTTTGGGTAGTCAAATATGCTAACCCAAAGGAAATTGAGTGGCCAAAGCATAAGAGCCAACTCAAGACAAATAGGGTAAAAGAAAGAAATCCTATTGAGTCAAGATGGGTAGAAACCCAAGAGAATCTCGGTATGACCGAGATGACGACGACACAACCGTAAGAAGAATCTCGGTATGACCGAGGTGGCAACGCAGTCGTAAAGAGAATATCGGTATGACCGAGGCAGCCGCAGCTGTAAGAAGAAATGTTGGGACAACAAATCCCAATGTTGAAAAGTGAATAGATCCAAAAGTAGGATCAATTTTTGGGAAGAGTAAATCATGATACGAAGTTCACAAGATGTACAATGAGTAGTAGTCATCTTGTAGAGACGACATGGAGGATGCAATTATAGGAGGCTCCGGCTAGAAAAGATCATATGGCCACGAACATCAGAAGAATGTCAAGTTATGTGGTCATCGAAGTTATTAGTGGACCAAAAGTGTTTGAATGGATAATTTAAGTTTGAGGGGGTGTGTTGGAAAATACAAACTTAAATTATCGAAGTTATAATTAGTAAGCTCTAAATAGTAAATCATTTAGAGTCTTATATTACCAAATGGTTGTAACTCAAGACTAATATGAACCACTATTTCTTAGGAGTTAGAAATAGTATATAAGGAAAAGATTATGTAATGGAGATAACAATGAATTAAGAGAAGATAGCCTGCAGAGCTATCGTGGGTGAGCATAGCAATGCTCACCACCATTGTTCCCCCTCATTTTATATATTCACATATATTTGATTAGTGAATATTATTATTGTTATTTAGATAAGGTTCCACTACACATCCGCTGTGCCGAAATTTTAACATCCCCGTCCCGCAAAAAAAATACCTGGTGGGATCTCCTTTCCTTCCCAGAAAGGAGAATCCGAGAAGGAAAACACTGCATGCAAAGGAATCCATGGAATTTGACACAGATATATATTGATTTATAGTTCCTCTTACCTTCTTTCCAAGAAAAAAAAGGTTGGAGCACTATATCAGTGTTCCTCTAGCAATGAAAAACAGCTATTCACACTTTATGATATCGATACTTCTACCATTCTACAGAGTACAGACTAACCCATCAACATAGATATCAGATGTTTGCAGTGACTTTGCATGCAGAGACAATTACTAAAGAGATAAGCAATAATGACTGGGAAAGACAACTTGTAAAAGACACTCAAGGTTCAAACCTTCAGTAAATTAATTAACCGTTGTCTGAGGCCAGCATTTATAAGATCTTCCAAGTGCTTCTGAATGTCTGCTACCAAATCCCCTTCAAGTTCCTGATCAAGCACAACAGCCTGCAGAAACCAATAATAATAGATAATAAATAATCATCTGGACATTCAGAAATATTCTAATGTAAGGAATTTAGGAAAGGAAAGAAGTAGAGAATACCCTAAACAATGTGTACAACGCTGTAATTAAATCTCTTCTTTCTGTATACCAAAGTCCAGCTGCTAGACGCAAAATTTCCACAGGTTCTCGTCCCAACAAAGCCCACTAAGACAAATATTGCACATATCCAAACTAATAAGGTACAAAAGAAGTTTGCCAGGGTGCATATTGCTATGCAATGAGAGAAAATGAGAACGGGAAAAAGGGAGGTAGCATCACACCTCTTGATTAGCAGAAACTAGCAACCGAACGCAATCGATTTCATTGAGGTGGAGATCATCACTCAATTTCAGAGCCTAAGCATTCATCAAGACGGTGTCATTTGAGCATACGTAAACACAAGGTATGAATAAGGGAGGACAGTTATAGATGATGTAAATGGAAGATGAAATGGAATAAACTACAATTCACTTTCTTGTACACTCTAGGCAACCATAAAACAAATTCACAATAACAGAAAACTTAACCAGTCCGAAATCAATAAGCTCAAACCACTAAAAACTTCCTAAATTGGTAATTCATGAATAACTATTCCGGAAAATCAAACTTCACTAAAGGCAATTTGCCAAGCTAGTTACCTTATACCAAAAGCTTGAAGCTCTATGAAAGTTGCTCCAATTTGTTGTGGCTTAAATAGTCTATAACTAAACCTTACAAATATGAGACATAAGAAATCCTAACTATAATCTACAC